>JAUIMM010000378.1:5582500-6182500 GCA_031769625.1 Taudactylus pleione
TATGGAGAATCCCCAGCGTTATTATAGTGCGCAGAGACGCTGACAGTGGGCGTCCCAGGGCTTGCAGTCAGACGCAGGCTACTACACCAGGGGAAGGCTGATACCAGCATTCGCATATTATCACAGCCAAGACTGCAGCAACAGACACAGGAGTGGATACAGCAGCAGCCATCAGTGAATCAGGCCCTACCTGTTACTGTATCCACTTTTTCTCTTCCCCTTGCTGGAGCCCTGGCCCTGGGGTGCTGCTCTGTCCAGCTGTTTTCACCTGGGCGCTGGCAGCTCTGTAATACGAGTATATAGGTTTCCATTTTCCACCTCGCCTCTCTGGGTTGGGTCACTATAGGCCTGATTCAGAGACGCTAATGCCGCAGCAGCTGTGTAAAAATATGCAAATATCGCAGCCACTGGTATTTGTATTGAGATGCCCAACAGCAATTTCGCAAATCCAAGCGACTGCGTATAAAGACACAGCAGCGGTTGCAGATCAGTCGATAGTAATCATAGAGGCACGCCCTAAAACGGACGCCCACAGGCGGCCCCTGCCTGTCAATCACTTTGCGAATAAATCCTCCCTGCGATAGAAATCGGTAATGAAACGTGATGCATGCACAGTGCCACTCAGACACATGCACAGATCACCGATAATCGCTCGACTGCGTAAACATCGGCATGTCCATCTCTGACTCAGGCCCAATGTCACGTAGGCCACTTATCCAGTGTCAATCAATAACATCTTTATCTTGTAACTTGCAAATAAAGAATATTTTATCATCGTTAAATATCAGCATTTAACGCTAGAAAGAGCATGGGAAGTGGTATGGGGTATGATACTTCCAAAGACCCCATCCCAACCTGCTCATGCGGTAGAAGCAGCAGCGGTGGTGCCTGCTCTATTCATTTGCATTTACAAGTGATCACATAGGTACATACATCAATGTACTGACTTGTCCTAATGACAACAACAGAGTCACTGGAATTCTGAGTCGCACGTACAGAGGATGCGGTCCTGGCCGCTTCCAGGGGATCTATATGAACAGCCACCTGCATTCTATGCAATCACACTGCCCCACATGCAAATACAACATTGCCACCTATAAAGCCCATGAAGCCGTATGTACAGTAAGGAGCGATTGAGAGGTGTCCGCCACACAATCGCCCGTAAATGCTCTAGGTTATATAATCAGGCCGCCATGTACCAGCAGTTTTGAAAAAAAAAAAAAAAGTCTGCATTCGGAATATGGTGCCACGCTGAATCAGGTTATGCGTGCCTATTCACTAAGCTGAGCAATTACTCAGTGTACTTTTGGCTAAGATCAAATAAAGGAAAAAAAATGAATAAACCAGCAGATCTTCTTCACGCCAGTTTTTACATGTAAGTAACATTAGGTTGTTGTGTACATGTTATGCAAGGTGTACAGCTGCACAAAAAATAAAAAATTGAAAGAATAAAGTTCTTTGACATGTATTGATAGGATTGGACATGTGATTTACCTTTGCACCATCATCTGTGGTCACATTACGCCTATATCACAAAGTGTGAACACTCACATTGATCATACTCATCTGAGTTATGATCAAGGAGCCAGGATTTATGGTATAAGCATATACTAACCAGGAAACAGTCTCTGCATGGATGAGGTGTATGCTGCCATCTAGAGACTCTTTAAAGCATTCTACGTTAAAGCTCTGGTAGCAAGCTAACAAAAGCAACTACCACACTTCTATTAACATATTAGGACAGAACTTGTGAAGAGCCAGAATGATTGGTAGAGAAACTTAGGATCTGATTCAGACATGCTCGCTAAGGCGCGATCGCTCGCATCGATTTTCGCCCATCTGCGCATGCGTATAATTCGCAGTGTGCGTGCGCAAGCCATTTGTTGCGATCTGATTTTGGTAACTCGTAAGCCACTTTCAGGTCGCTGCTTTGAGTGACAGATAGTGCCGTTTGTGGGTGTAACAGGGGAAGTTGCTTGTAAACGGGGGAGTGGATGTGTGAACGCAGGCGTGTCTGGCCACCAAAACACAGTTTAAAGGGCGTGCATAATTAGCAAAGTAGCGTCATTGTACACGTCACCTGCATGTATTTCAGCCAGCGCTGATCACTGTGCTTGCTGCAGGCTAAGGCAACCCCAAGGGCTGCGAGCAGCTCCGATGGCTCACGATGGTCCAGATTAATCCTTCATTTCCCGGAGATGACGTGTGTTGCGAGTGGCAAGGGGGCATCTTCAGACACTTGCGAGCGCACTTTACGGTAGCTCGCTAAAACATAGGACACACTGCGAGCGCTTAATTTAAATATCCGGCCCTTTTTTGCCAGCAAGCGATCGCATCTTGCGAGCGAGTTTGAATGAGCTCCTTAGTCCTAGACCAAAAAGACATTTCCAGAGCCAATGGTTGAGGCAGCCCAATTACTGGGTGATTTCATGACAAGACACAACTTTCCCAACCTCAATCAAATATGAAAAGCAATTGTATATAGTAAGAGTTAATTAAGATTTGCTACTAGCCATTTATTAAATATCTTTTTTAGAAGCACACACACAGAGTAACGGCTACAGCATATGCTATAGACAACAAAGCTTGATAAATAGCATCCTGAGTGTTGTGACTAGACAAAGTTCTATCCCGTGATGACAGGGAACGACATTATAAAAAAGGTCCGCGTTAGAGGTAGGTATTCCGTTCCTATCCATCTGTTGCTAATCTGTAACTTGCATGGTTATCATTAGAGTCTTCTCTTCAACGACATGAAGAAAAATGAGCCTCCGATTGCCGTTACAGATCCGTAGCAAACATCATGTGTACAGCTTTACACAAATAATCTTCAGAACGTTAAAAACAAATAAACGTCACTGTAAAAAGCTGCATCATATACATTAAGCAAAACAAAGTTCATAAATAAGCATCAAAAGTTGAAAGTATCCTCCAGTAGAGAAGTCCCAGACAGCATGTCAGGTATCTCCAAGAGGAGATTGCTCGTTGCTACGAAACTTTATCAGAGATTACATGATTGGGGTTCCTTACACGTGAATGACATTGCTCTATACAGAGAAGTGGCCGTCCCAGAAGATACTGTCCATTAACCTTCCCAATTGTTGCTCGGATCAGTAATTAGATCTAGAATCCCTGAATTAAAATCCGATCCCGCTGCAGTCAAACTACTTCATCCGATTCCAGGCCGTGCTCTTCATACAAAGAGTCCAAAATGTTTAGTTGCTTTTCCATAGCTGGCAGGTAAATGTTAAGGTCTCTTATCATGGCCTCAAAGAATGACTTCTCGTCCCCCTCATTCATGGTCAGGGCAGTCACAAACCCTTGATACGTAGGAGCCGCCCTTAAGGCTAACTGCAAGAAAATATTATTATTCTTTATATGCAAATGTTCTGTACAACCTGTGCAAAATGAATGAGTTCACGAGCATTAATGAGCAATAAATAATGGCTATGGATCGACATCAACCATACTGCATCAGATTCAACCATTTAAACGAGTGCTTAGGCAGGAGATACGACATCTTCATTTTACTACATATATGTTTTCCCTGCCATTAGGCCTCATGCATAGGACATTCATTAGAAGCGCTTAACGCTCGCAAACAGGCTTCAGTGCTCACAGTCCACAATGAGGTGAGCAAACGGCCCCGGATGGATACGCACAGGAAGATAGGGGTGTGCTCAGGAACATTGCAGGAGGATAGGGGTGTGCACAGGTGTCGTTTTGCCGAAAATGCATCGTAATAGCAATGCGATGTGTCTAGGACGCACCAGCAGACTGCGTTGATTAAGTGCGACACGGTGTGTAACTGACTGAATCTATATATACACACAAAGTGCTACCATGTGGCGGCTGTGGTTTTTTTCCACGCCAAGTTCCATTGTGCTTCGTATACAGACTCAAGGCCCGATTCATCACGGATCGCAACAGCGTACGCAGATCGGGCAATGGTGCGAACTGCTCACGCATTGCAGTGCGCCAGTCAGTATTGCGATCGCAATGCAATCACGTACGCAGATACAAAGCCATCGCAGACTGAGGGATGGGATGTCAGCGTTGGGGGGGTGGTGGTGAGGGAGTGGTCTGAGAAACGCAGGCGTACCTGTCCGTTTGAACGCCATTTCCTGGGCATGCATACATTAACCAGCAACGGCATAAATTTCTGAGTAAGGTCAGACCTACTGTAATTCTGTGTGCGAGGGGCAGATGTTACTTGATGGTGGTACCGATGTATACGCAGGTCTCCGAGGTCTTACGGATGTGAGATAGTGGTAGTGGGAGTCTCTATGCTGGCTTTGCGATTGCAAACATTACCATATTTTCACAGCAGATCTGTGTGTGTAATCGCAGCTGCGATCGCAATAGTGATCTGTAGTGAATCAGGCCCTCAGTCGCCCACAGGTATACAAGTATAAAGCGCTGCGGAATACGTGTGCGCTATATAAATAACTGGTAATAAATAATAAATGGTAATAAATACAGTGTTGCATATCAAAATAATCAGTGCAGTCTTCTAATGCATCCTAGTCACATCACATTGTGACTAAAATACAATTTGAGAAAAAAAAAAAAAGCCACAAAAAAAAAAGCCACAAAAAAAAAAAAAAAGACACCAGACGTTAGCAGAGTTACATGGGACTCGGTGCCAGGCATCTCGAACTGCATGGTGTACTGAGCCTACATATATGAGGACACATCTGTATGTAACGAAAGCATTAAATTATCATCTATATATATACACAACTATATTACAAGAGCCATTTCATATAAAATTGATGTGAACTGATTAGGACTGGTCCAATGGTTAAAATTGTTCAGGAGACACATTGCACCCGAAGTAGGACTTGATAAATTGTGCAACCATGAAAATCACTGAGGGTACTGCTCCCAAAGGGCCCAGACCGGGAAATCCAGCACAATATCTATTAGCCAGATGTGGGCTGGCCCCTGGGCCAGTAAAATATTTTCCACTTTGGGCCGTAGGTGCACGCCTGGTGGCTACGAGGCAGGCAGACTACGCTTCTCCCGGCCAGCAGACAGATCCATGCGCAGCACAGTGAACTGTGCAGCCGGTATCCAGACTATAGGTAGACAGTTAAAAGGTTGACAATGTCTAGAGAGACACCAGATTTTAGACAGATAATAGGTCGACATGGAAGATTTGCACGTCGACAGTTTTTTTTTTTTAGGGTTAGGCACTTACTCCGACAGTTCGGCACAAGGGGGGGAGGGTTAGGCACTTACTGCAGGGTTAGTGTTAGGCACTAGAAGAGACGGTTAGTGTAAGGCACTTACCCCGACGGTTAGGGTTAGGTGCTAGGAGAGAGGGTTAGACACCGAGGGGAGGATTAGTCTGAAGATTAGGGTTAAAAAACAAACATGTGTCCACCATTTTTGTGTCGTCATTTTGACAGACGACCATTTGTACATGCCAACCTTCTTCCATGTCGACCTATTGCCTGTCTAACATCTGGTGTCTATCTAGACATTGTCGACCTTTTTTTCAACAGTCTATGTTTTATACCCACCCTATGCGGCCGCACTGTTTCAGCTGGGTGTGTGTAAAGTAGCTGCTGGAAAGCCGATCGGTAGATGGAGCTGGCCTTTCACAAATCATAGTGGTACAAGGTCTCCGCTCACTGATTGGTGGATGAGTGGAGCTATTCCACCAGAGTGCAGAAAGCTACCGCAGCAAGGGCGGCATGTCCGCAGCCCAGGCACAAGCAATAATGTTGCCCATGTGAATTAAGAGGCTCGCGGAAAGCTGCAGAAGACCAGGTAAGAAGGTGGGTCTCTTAGCGCAAAAACCTTCAGCAGCTTAGACACTTTAAAATGGGGTAATCCCTTTCCCCAAAGGTAGAAAACACAATATAAAATTTTTAAAGTTACACTAGCGCTTGAGGTTAAAATAATAGTAAATATTTAATGAATATTAAAACAAAACAAAAGCAGAATTTCCCACAAACTTAGGGGAAAATGAATTAAAATCAAATAGAATCAAATAGCAGCAAAAAAACAAAGTATACAGTACTGTTTTACACATGATGCATAATCTACAACGATGGATTAGAAGTGCTCTTGATCAAAAAAATAGTAACCCCATAAGAACTAAGGGGTTCCATCGTTGTGGATTATGCATCATGTGTAAAACAGTATCAAGAAAAGAGAACAAATATACAAGTTTTACTGTAAAAGGAAAAAATTATCCAATTAATGACTTCATCACTTGTCATACAACTAATGTTGTTTATTGCATTGAGTGTAAATGCGGATTATTTTATATAGGCCGCACCTCCATAGCCCTTAAGACAAGAATGGCTGAACATACACGGAATATTAAAAAGGGCCTGGACACACATGCATTCTCATGCCATTTTAAAAATAAACCCGAATGTTCCACGAATGATTGTTAATTTTATGGGAATAGAGAATGTGAAAAATAATTGGAAGAATAGGGACAAGGAAACAAGACTGGCACAAAGAGAAATGGAGTGGATTTACAAACTCAAAACTTTATTTCCTTATGGCCTTAACAAAGATTTCGAACTTAAATGGTTTCTGTAGTTATTATTTCTCCATTCATGTCTCTGTTATCCTTTTCATATTTTCCATTTTTTGCTTTGTAAAACAAGAAGTCTGCTTACTATTTCTTATATTTTATCTCTTGATATTGGCTTATTTATTTATTTACCACTGGTTTATATATTAATAGTTATTTTTCCTTTATTATATTTTACATGGAAAATTCATCATAATATGGTTTTATATCATATGAAAACGGCCCTGAAAGAAATCCTCCAAGAAAATGGCTGCCAATATATTTCCTGTATCTAGAGGACCTGAAATACCGAAACCGGAAGTGATCAGCCGCGCACTTCCGTTTTTCGCGTATAAGAAAACGGAGCCAGTGTGGGAGACTCCCAGCGTCTGCTAGCAGTGGGGAGTGTGCAGACATCAATAAAGAGGAATAAAAAGCTTCTCACACGCTTGTCGTCAAAATCGCGAAACCGGAAGTGACGCGGTAACCACTTCCGGTGGCAAAATTAAGACACACTTTAAAAGGAGGATTCATTTTAACCTGCACACAGCCTTGATAAAGAGCTTCCAGCTCGAAACGCGTCGGCGCTAGTCTGCAGGATCACATCTATTCAAGCCTGTGAGTGTCTGGACCAGGGTGCTATCCGGACCCCCTGTTTCCCCACCTTAATAGACACTCACCTACTTTTTACGGTATGCATTGTATTTTCTATGGAACTGGAGCTTCATGAACTACCTTGTTTCAGTTATTCAGTGCATATTTTATCTTCAAGGAGCCTATACAGTGACATTTATCTTTGCTGCTATATTTTTATGTACTGTATACTTTGTTTTTTTGCTGCTATTTGATTCTATTTGATTTTAATTCATTTTCCCTTAAGTTTGTGGGAAATTCTGCTTTTGTTTTGTTTTTATATTCATTAAATATTTACTATTATTTTAACCTCATGCGCTAGTGTCACTTTAAAAATGTTATACTAAGGGGGCACTACAGTGTGACATGATGTGACAAGGGGGCACTACAGTGTGACATGATGTGACAAGGGGGCACTACAGTGTGACATTATGTGACAGGAGGGCACTATAGTCACTATAGTCACTAGAATAGTATCTGCTTTGTCATACGGTGGGTGTTTTATTTGTTCATGGTTCCTAAACATAACCATTTTTAATCATTTTAATTGGTTACTTAAACCCCATCCTTGTTAGACAAGCCATGTCTGCAGGGTTTTAGTCATGCCCAATTTTCAATTGCAGTTTGCTGGTAGAAAGCCAGGGTCACTTGCAAGTGTTTGCCCTCCAGGCTCAAAAATGCCAGCCAGCCCCTGCTAGTGGCATCTGGCACACTGCACCTTTAAGCAGCAACGCAGTCAGTGTAGAGGAGCTGGGAGTGGCCATTCTGACTTTTACGGGAGAGAAGACAATAGGACTAATGACTTGGAGATCAGTAACAGTAGTGCACAAGGAGGGGGCTGCAGGGCCAATTGCAGATTTAAGAGAACTGAGTGAGGTGGATTAATAAGGTAGGTTAAAAAAAAACTTTTATTAGAGAAGCTGCTTGCCCATTTTTCTTTCAAGTAGGCAACCTTGGCCATTAAGTTGTACTTTAAGTTTCTAATATAGCTGTTCAAAGTTACAGTTTTTATGTTGCATAGTAAATGTAAATAATGAAATAATTTTAATTTAAATCAGAAAATGTTAAAGCAGTTAATTAATGAAACAGAGGGATCAATTCTGGGTGAGGGACTTCATTTGCAAGCTTACATGCTTCTCTGTAAATACTCTAGTGAACTAGGGGTCTGATTCAGAGCCGGACGCTCTGACCAGAGCGCTCGCTCTGAATCAGGGCACTCCTCCATTAAAATGGAGCGTCCTCCTGGACGCTCGTATAGCTGTGGTTCACCACCCACAGCATATACGAGCGTCCAAAAAGATGGTTGCGATGGTCTTGACCATCGGACTTGCAACGGAGACCCTGCGGTAGGGTCTCCCAGCCACAAGCCCTGGAGTGATTTTGGCTCTATCAGAGCCAAAATCACTCCCACTGACATCACTAGTGATGTCAGTGGGGCCGGCTTCAGACGGTAGGCGTTCCCATGGGAACGCCTCCGTCTGGCAGGCACGCCCCCGGAACGCCCACCAAAGGGGGCGTGCTGTCAGTCACCATCGACAGCACGCCCCCTTTGGTGTGAGACCCGGAGCGACAGCTTGGCTGTCGCAGTCCGGGTCTCGCGCATGCGCACGACGGAGCTCCCTCCGTCGTGCGCATGCGCAGTGGGGAACATCGACCCACTTGCAAGCGTACTGCCGCTTGCGAGTGGGTCTGAATGACCCCCTAGGTCCACAGTGGACTGAACATGCCCCCTCTAATGGCTGACTATGCCTCTCTGAATGCTGGCTGCACTCCTTTGGAGACACGCCCACAAGCCATTTCATGAGTACCTACTGTGGTTCCCTCTGACAGGGCTCTTCATGCCCAGTCTGACATGGTCAGTGCCCACATGTGTACGGTTTTAAATCTCATCACTGGAACATATTTATTAATTGCTTAGAGTATAAAGTCTTCAAAGTCACTCTTATTCTATTGTTTCACCATTGACCCTGTGAATAAAATTTGGAGCATAGTTGACTAATTCTTTAATAGTGCCACTGCCGTGCGGTAAAACGGCTTACTGGAAGTAAAACCAATGCTATGCTGCCCTCTATTGGCTAAGAAATGCTAAACTGTGCACAAAGGAATAAGTCAATCTGCTCGACTCCACTGTTGCCGTAAATATGTAACATGAAACGGCCACATAAAAACTAAGAGGGGAATTCAATAAGACGAGATAGAGCGAGAAAACTTAACGTTGGGGAGTTTCTCGCACACATTGCATGTTTTGGTGCATTATTTTCGCATCTTTTCTCTTTGCACGCTCCTGTTTATTGCACTATACTATTACAAAAGACGTGAAATCGCATTTGCACGAAAACGGTTTGTGGAGAAACCTGCAGAAAGTACAGCCAATTTTGGGCAAACCTGTCTGTACCCCATAAAAAGCCTAGCTGAGATAGGAAATCAATTTAGAAGTGTCTTTGTGGCCCTAAAAAATAAAAAGAAGTATTTGGGGTTCTTAAACTGGGTCAAATGGTTGTTGTAATGTATGTATATTTGTAGAACAGTGGAAAAATTATAAAAAGTAATTTTGGGGGCAAAATAAATGCTGCAGCTAATTAGGGGTACATTAAAAATGGGTGCAAGTATATTTTTCAGTCCAAAAAATGCACTTATAAAAATATACCTGGTGCAGCCACCTGCAATGTGTAAAGCACATGTCCCATAGATACAGCCCCCCAAAATACCAGACCAACTACTTTAACTCCATTTTCCAACACTAATAATTTTTTAACCCCAAAAATGACATGTCAATATTGGCTAAATTAAGCTAATAAAAATATGAGATATGGTAAGAACTTACCTTTGTTATCTCTATTTCTACGAAGTCCATAGGGTTCCACAGGATACCTTGGGGTATAGGTGTGACGTCAGTCATTGGGCACCATAGAATTAAGCTTTCAGCCTCCCAGGATGCACTAGGGTCCCCCTCCTATACCCCACCCCCGAGCCAAGGCATCTCAGTTTTGTACCAAGCCATAGGCCGGAGGAGGAGAAGGAAGAGAGAGAAAAGAGATCTGGACACACACAAGAATCACATTCTCACCAGAGGGAGACGGAAAAACCGGTGACCAGAGCAAAGCCCATCTGCAGCACAGGTGCGACAGGGCGGGAGTCCTGTGGAACCCTATGGACTTCGTAGAAATAGAGATAACAAAGGTAAGTTCTTACCATATCTCATATTTTCTACTTCAGGGTCCATAGGGTATCCACAGGATACCTTGGGGATGTATCCTTTAAGGGTGGGGACGCTCCTGTGCTGATAGGAGAATCCGCCGCCCGAAGGAAGCATCCTGAGAGGCGAAGGTGTCAAACCTGTAATACCTCACGAAGGTATGGACAGAGGACCACGTAGCAGCCTTGCAGATCTGGACTGCAGAGGCACCACGTCGAGCTGCCCACGAAGGACCCACAGACCTAGTGGAATGAGCCTTCACAGAAGGAGGAACCGGCAGGCCTTCATGAAGATAAGCTTCAGAAATAGCCATACGGATCCAGGCTGCCAAAGTTTGCTTTGAAGCAGGCCAACCCTTTTTACAGAAGCCATAGAGGACAAACAAGGCGTCCGACTTCCTAAACGAAGAAGTGCGGTCAACATAAGTCCTCAAGGCCCGCACAACATCCAAAGTGGCCTCACCCACTGAAAGGCCAGGTGAGTTAAAAGCCGGAACAACTATTTCCTTGTTAACATGAAACTGGGAAACAACTTTGGGAAGAAATTCAGGACGAGTGCGTAACACTGCCCTGTTCCCATGAAAAATCAAGAAAGGGGGTCTACAAGAAAGAGCCCCTAAATCAGAAACACGTCTGGCCGAAGCTATGGCCAGAAGGAAAACAGTCTTAGCTGTTAGCCATTTAAGATCCACTGAGCCCAGTGGTTCAAACGGCGGTCCTTGGAGAGCCCTCAGGACCACAGTCAAGTCCCAAGGCGCAACAGGTGGAACAAAAGGCGGCTGAATTCGCAGAACGCCCTGCATAAAGGTGCGCACATCAGGGATTGTAGCAATCCTACGGTGAAACCAGACAGACAGGGCCAAAACCTGTACTTTCAAAGAAGCAAGGCGAAGCCAATGGTATAGTCCCGCTTGTAGGAAGGCGAGTATCCGAGACAGACGAAACTCCCGTGGTGCATAACCTCTCGGTCGACACCACTGGAAGAACGTATGCCACACGCGATGGTAGATCCTCGCAGAAGACGGTTTCCGAGCTCTTAACATGGTACGCACTACAGAGCTGGAAAACCCCCTGGACCTTAACATGGCTGTCTCAACAGCCACGCCGTCAAAGACAGCCCAGTCAGGTCCGGGTGAAGACAAGGACCCTGCGACAGAAGGTCGTAGCGGCAACCGCAGAGGACTGTCCACGGACAGACCCTGAAGGTCTGAGAACCAGTGCCGTCTGGGCCACGTGGGAGCTATCAACAGGAGCGTCCCTCCTTGCTGTTTGAATTTCCGGATTACCCGTGGAAGAAGGGAAACTGGAGGAAACAGGTAAGCGAACCGGAACGTCCACCGGACGGACAGAGCATACACCAGAGACGACTTTTCGTCTCTTGTGCGAGACCCGTACACCGGCAACTTGTTGTTGTGCTGGGACTCCATGAGGTCGATCTCTGGAAGACCCCACTTGTCCACCAGCAGTTGAAAAACGTCCGGGTGTAGGGACCATTCCCCCGGATGAACGTCCTGGCGACTGAGAAAGTCCGCCTCCCAATTTAGCACTCCCGGGATGAAGACAGCTGATATAGCCGGAAGATTACGCTCCGCCCATACCAGGATCCGAGACACCTCTACGAGAGCCGCCCGACTTCGGGTTCCTCCTTGCCGGTTTATGTAGGCCACGGTGGTGGCGTTGTCCGACTGGACCTGCACTGGGCGACCCTGGAGAACCCGATGTGCCTGCTGGAGAGCATTGAAAACCGCTCGGAGTTCCAAGATGTTTATTGAAAGCTCTGCTTCTGTCGGAGTCCACCTGCCCTGGAACAAATGTGGACCCGAAACTGCTCCCCAGCCTCGAAGACTGGCGTCCGTTGTCAACAGGACCCAATTCGGTACCCAGAACGGACGTCCCTTGTTGAGATGGGTCGTCTGCAACCAGCAGGCAAGGGACAGGCGAACCTCCGGGGTGAGCACTATCGTCTGGGATTTTAGAGACTGAGGCAGTCCGTTCCATTTGGACAGGATCAGGTGCTGCAGAGGTCTGGAGTGAAACTGGGCATATTCCACCATGTCGAACACCGACACCATGGAGCCCAGTAACCTCGTCGCCGAGTGTAGAGACAACCGGCGGCTGTGCAGACAACTGCGCACCCTCGACTGTAAGGCAGAGATCTTTTCCCCCGTCACAAAGATCCTTTGCTGTCCAGAGTCCAATAAGGCTCCGAGGTGCAGAATCCGCTGAGACGGGATTAGAGTGGACTTCTGCCAGTTTATCAACCAGCCGTGCCGATGCAGTAGGGCAATGGTCAGGTCCAGGTGACGCAGAAGGAGCTCCGGCGATACTGCCACTAAGAGAAGGTCGTCCAAGTACGGCAACATGCAGACTCCCCGCAGCCGCAGAGAAGCCGCCATGACCGCCATCACCTTGGTGAACACACACGGTGCTGTTGCCAGGCCAAAAGGCAACGCCCGAAACTGAAAGTGGTCGCTGCGGATTGCAAACCTGAGGAACTGTTGATGGCGCAAAAGAAAAGGGACATGCAGGTAAGTGTCCTGTATGTCCAATGACACCATGTAGTCCCCAGGTTCCAGCGCCAGAATGATGGACCGTAGGGTCTCCATCCGAAACTTCAGCACCCGCAAAGACTTGTTGAGAGCCTTGAGGTTGAGAATTGGACGATACGACCCATTGGGTTTCTGCACCAAAAAGAGATTGGAATAGAAACCCTGGCCCCTCTGGGAGAATGGAACAGGAACTATAACTCCAGCCTGGAGCATAGTGTGCAAGACCTTCCGCAGCTCCGTGGCCTTGTTCCGGTCGGATGGTAGACCCGTGGTGAAAAATCGAGCCGGGGGTCTGTGCCGGAAGGAGAGGGCATACCCATGGGAGACCACCTCGAGAACCCAAGTGTCTGACGTGGTGACCGACCAACACCGGGCGAACTGCAGCAGGCGGCCTCCCACTTTGGGATCCCCCAAAGGGAGGCCCGGACCGTCAGGCCGCAGGCTTGTCATCTGGCTTAGGGGCCGGACGTCTGGTACTCCAGGCCTGCTTCCGGGGCTTGGCCGATTTCTTGGGGCCAGCATGTCGGGGAAAAGACTGTGGTTTGGGCCTGCCCTGGGCCCTATAAGACCGAAAGGACGATGGTCCTGAACCAGAAGGTACAGCGGCCGACGGGAGACATGCCGATTTAGCTGCCGCCAGTGTGGCTACAATCTTGTCCAGATCTGGACCGAAGAGAACTTCTCCGTTAAAGGGCAACGCCTCCAAACCCTTTTTGGAATCAGCGTCCGCCTTCCAGGATCGCAACCACAAGGTGCGACGAGCAGCCACCGCTGCCGAAGAAATTCGAGATGCCAGGGTACTAATGTCTAAGGCCGCCTCGTTGATATAAGTGGCCGAATCACGGAGATTACCAATCAACTCCGACTGCTCAGCCGAACAGTCGGCATCGAAGGATGCCTCCAACGTATCCGCCCAGCGCTCCATAGCTCTGGCAACCCAGCAAATGGCCATAGCCGGCCGCGCTGCCCCCCCGCAAGTGAATAAGCGGACTTCAGGCAGATCTCCACCTTGTGGTCCGTAGCATCCTTAAGGGAGGACATGGATGGCATTGGTAATGTGGCACTACGGACAAGACGTGTCACATGAGAATCCACCTGTGGAGGGGATTCCCACTTAGCAAAATAATTATCCGCGAACGGATAAGCCACCGCCAGACGCTTGCCAGGCTGTTTCCACGCCTCCTCTAAATGGTCCACCAACTGACCCGAAAGAGGAAAGACTGTGGCGTCACCCTTCACATCCTTAAAAAAGGCATATTTGGATTTAGCCGCTGGGGGAACTTCGTCCTCAACCACCAAGGCTGTGTGGACTGCCCGAATAAGTCCAGGAATATACACCTTGGACCTAGCGTCCGCTTCCTTAGTACGGAGAGGTTCCTGATCGGAAAGATCCAGAATCTCCCCGTCATCAGACGTCCCTTCGTCATCCTCATAAGGAGCCGACAGAGACGCCACCGGCCGTTTATGTGGCCGCATCACAGACTCCCCTTGCAACACATCCGACAAGTGCTGTACAGAACTCGTCAGGGAGTTAACCCACGCCGGCTCCTGAGAAACTGGGAGAGGGGAAATAGGGAGACTGCGGGGTACCACCAATTGTCTTGGGAAACCCTGCATGGGTGACGACACCACCGATTGCTGGGACAAACCCATCTGCGTAAATGCGGGCTGCGGAGCTAACTGGCCCACTAAGGTTGTAAGCGCCTGAGCGAAACAAGCCCAGGGCGGCTCCTATACCGGTGCTGTAAACGTAATAGGCCACGCCAACAACAAACACTGCCGGCATAGGCCCTCCGCGCTACCCTCCCCCTCCGCTAAAGGTACTTTACACGTAGTACACTGCAGCCGGAGAGGAAAGTCACTTTCAGACATGATGGTAGAAAGTATGTGACCCCTCTCACCAATTTTTAAAAAGGCGAGAGACCACCCTGCAGCACCGCACGGGCTTTAGCAGAAAGAACAGGGACAGTAATAAGGCTGACAGTCAGAAAGGAAAGTACAGGCAGCAGCGCTAGCACAGTCACATACAATGCAAAGAAACTCAATTCCTGCACTAACAGCGCTGATAAATCAACTACACAGACACAGAGTCTGGTAGGACACAGGGCTGCATACACAGACCTGACCACAGTGGAGGAGAGGTATGCGGGGGGACCCAGACCACGATGCCGTCGTCCAGACTTCCAGCAGCGTTCACCATGCGTTCTGAAGATGGCCGCCGAGGAGCAGAGAGGAGCCTGGCCTGGGGGAGGAGCGCTGCCACAGGGCCAGTCGGCGTGTTGCAGAGAGTGCTGTGTGCAGCGGGGGAGGCGCCGGCTGTGAGACAGGGAAGGCGCGCTCCCCTGGCATGCATTTAACCCCTGGGACACCGCAGCGCTACCGGTCTGCCGCGGTCCTGCTGTCCCAGGGGGGTAGTGGAAGCGCAGGTTAGTACCTGGCTCCATGCTGCAGCCAGTCCCCAGGAACCCCCTGCCTGGGGACTTCTGGACCATGTATCAGCGGGGACCCACCGCGGGACCCCGCTGCTTACCTTGCTGCCCCCCTTGAGTCCGGCCATGGTCCTAAACATCTGGGGTCACCGCTAGCTGTGACCCCAGATGCTTACCAGCATCCCCGGATCGGTACTGGCGTTCTGGTACCGGCGGGGGTGTAGGGAAGACAGCATGGATGTCAAAACTGACTGTCCATGCTGTACTTCCAGATGTGCAGCCACAGCTGCAAAACGAAAACTTCAGGGGCTCTTCATGGCCCCCCTCTAACAGGTGCCTCCGACTCCGGCCGGGCACCGAACTAAAAACTGAGATGCCTTGGCTCGGGGGCTGGGAGGCTGAAAGTTTAACTCTATGGTGCCCGATGACTGACGTCACACCTATACCCAAAGGTATCCTGTGGATACCCTATGGACCCTGAAGTAGAAAAAATATTTTTGCCTATTTTGTCATTGGGTGGGTGTCCAAGGGGTTCTACACCAAGTACCCAAATTTTTAGCCAAAAATAGGGATTCTGCACAACTTTCCACCCGCTCCTAGATGATGAAAACTTTTTGCCAGTTTTTGTCTATGAAGAATTCGCATGTGCGGAAACTTTGGCCATAGGACTGCACAGTACGCCTTTTTGTGCGAAAAGTTCACACCTGCGAAAACGGTTTAAAAAACCGTGGCTAACTGAGTTTTGATAATAAACAAAAATACTTATGACAGGATTCAAACAATAAGACAAATTATTTATATAAAACAGGCAAAATATAAAGAAAAATCCTTACAGCCTACAATTTAATTTCAAATAAATGTAACATGATATAAAAATATTCATAATTCAAAAAGATTCACTTAAACTGGTGATTGAATATTACACAGAAAGAAAAGTAATAACACACACACACACACACACACACACACACACGTATATATTAAAAATTAGGTTTTTAACAAGTCTTTTTCCCTTAATAAGTGTGCCTCCACGAAGAGTCTTTTTTCTTTCTCTTTTTCAAAGTACAATATTGATAACATACGACTGGGGAGCACCACTAACTATTACCACTACCATTATACTAATAGTGAGTAGGATGGGAATATTTTTCAATTGTAAATAATTACAATGTCAGTTTTAGTGGACACAGACTGATATTCATATCACACCCTTTTTTTGACATTCAGGTATCTCCCCTTTTTGTCATCAGTGCGGTCTTGCCAACAATACCTCACTTTATTGTACATACACAGAGATGCCTACACATGTACAGTTATACTTACCGCAAAGACTCCTCGTACCACCCAGCCATGATACTGTCGCAATGTTTTACCATATGCGTTACCTGAAAACAGAGGCAGTAAATATATTTTTTGTTTGCAATGTTCAAAAGAGCAGTTATTTTTATCAGTTGAAGTATAAAACACACACACACACAATACAACACCAAACAACTGTTGCAATCAGTCAGTGAACTGTAAGCACCTTATCTTTCAGATAAAAGTAGAATACTACTAAATATATTTTGGTCAAATAAATGATGTCAGGTTATAAACTACTGACTTGCAAAGACTGCTTTAAAGTCAGTTTCATAGTTAGGAGATGAAAAGAAAACAATTGTAAGAGAAATCAACACAGACATCGCACAGTAACGCAAACGATTATAAAGAATGATCCGGGCTAATACAGTAGATGCTCCTCGCTTTTAAGATTAATGAGCACAACAGAAAAGTAGAGTCAGACTGACCCTGATAAGGGAATGGATAACACTTTCAAGCTTCATATACTCATTTTTAAAAGAGATCAGCTTGTACAGACCAACACTGGGCCAGTACTGTTATACAGTAGCTTCCATGATTAACCTGACACAATATAATATTAGGGCTGTACATGGAGTTGGCCAGGTCACACAGGGCTTCATTTAGATTTGTACACAAACCCCACGGTTTACTTACAAATCCGATGTTTTGATCTGTGTATGCGCAGAACCTGGTCTGCGCATGTTCAGAACGTGTCCTGCGTGATTGCTCACAGTCCCCCCTTAACCGAAGCATGATTGACATGCTGCAGCGTTTGGGGAGCAGAGACCAGGATTTTTGTACAAAACAGGGGCACATAGCACAGGTGTGCCGAACTCAGGGTCTGCCTTCCTGGACCTATCTAACCACTTGTGCCGACCAGTATACAGACTCCTCCTGCTACATTCGCATTTTAGTTGTTAGGTGTTGAATAGCCGCTTCCCTGCGACTGTGCGATATCATTCACATTAGAATCAGGCCCACAGTACAGACTAAACTACTCATGTGCTGTAGATATGCAAATATAGGATTCAATAGAGTCTTGTGGTGGATTAGTTTTATAGTAATTTAAAAACACACACATATACATACACATTTCTAGGAAAGGCAATACTTATACAGAACGGCTATATGATATAAAGATGGGAGGGAGAAGGGAACAAGTGTATATCAGTGCGTTTGCCATGTGTACCAAACCATCTTACCTCCCCACTGTACAACAAAACATCTCAGGGGGTCACAAACAATAGCCTCACTTACCTAACGCGGTTTGGATATTGTCTTCACCATTTCTCACTTCAGTGAGAAACTGAAAAAGGAAATTTAGTCCCCTGCGGTAAACACATTAAAAAAAAAAAAAAGAAGAATGAGGTTTGTTTGTATTAGCAGAACAACAACAAAAACATTTACTATATGAACCTGCAATTTAGTTGTTCGAACACAACAAATGTTATTTGTCATCAGCCCCAAATAATCCGTAGAGGCTGTACATCTATGGCCTGTGTACCCAGCATGAAGAGAGGACGGTTTAGACATGTTTGTATCTTCGGCGATCGTGTGTGCATGGTTTCTACAAGGAATGTGCACTGCTAGTCAAACAATGAGTGTAATATTACGCTACAGTTGAAAAAGTAAGACCAACATTTCATGAAACAGGCAATCTGACTAACCCAAAAGTGTCTGTTACCGTTTTAGCCACAGGAGGGCCTCAGTGGCAGAGTTCCGAACTTTCACCACATTGGCATTAACTTCGTGGAGAACGATCTTCTGAAGTGTTGTGAACTCTTCCTTATTGGTGATGTATTTCTGATTTATTTTCTGAGAAAAGTAACAAAACCCCCCCAGAAAAATAATCGTAAAAAATAAGAGTTATGGTACAACATACCTTGTTAACTCTTTTTCTTCGAGGTCCATGGGGTCCACAGCCATTACGTTGGAGTATGAATCCTGGTCAACAAACAGTTAACACAAACGAGCTCTCTGCTCCCAGGATGCACCGGGGTTCCTCCACATATACCCCACCCCCTGCCTCAGGTAGCCAGTTCGTTACCAAGCTCAAGCAGGCAGAGACAAACAAAGGGAAAGAAAGAAAAGACCCATACTCACGAGTCCAGACTCTCAAGAGAAGAAACTACGGAAACCTCCCCCAGAACTATAGGTGCGTCTGGTGGGTGTCCTGTGGACCCCATGGACCTTGAAGAAAAAGAGTTAACAAGGTATGTTATACCATAACTCTTATTTTTTTCTTCGGGGTCAATGGGGTCCACAGCCATTACGTTGGGGATATCCCAAAGCACTAAACCTTCCTGGCGGGGACGCTCCTGACCCTCGGAAGAGAGGAGAACCCTACGCCCGAAGGAGGCATCCTGGGAGGCAAAAGTGTCAATACCTGTGGATGAAGAGCCCACACTCTCTGGCGCGTATATCCTGCTGGCCTAGGAAGTCCACTTCCAAATTAAGGACTCCTGGTATGAACACAACCGATCTCGCTGGAAAATGACATTCTGCCCCCTGATGGATGAGGCAGTCTACTGCGGTGGTGTTGATAGATTGCCCCTAAACCGGCCTGCCCCTTTAGTATTTCCTGAGCTTGAAAAGCGCTCCTGAATACTGCCCTTAGTTCCAGGACGTTTTACGGAGACTGCTTTCCGTTGTCCTCCATTTTCCTTGAAATGTGTGTCGACCTGTCACTGCTCCCCACCCGCGGAGACTGGTATTATCCAGGTCCAGAACGGGCGACCCTTGTTGCGACAGACGTCTTTAACGGATAGTCGCTCTTCTGGCGAGAGACAGATCGTCTGTGCTTTTATTTGGAACCCTGGCCATACCCTGACCGGGCAAATAACAGCTCCTGACAGAGAAAGACTGCCCTGAAAACCGGCTTCAAATCTCTTATCAGTGGAACTGGAAAGGGATATAAGGCCTCAGCCTTTCTGGTAATATGGATTTTTCTGCCCGGAGAAACTCCATACTACGTTCCCTACAACCCCTGGTATCTCAGGTGGTCTCCCATCCAAGTACTAACTGGGCTCAAAGCTGCCTAGCTATCAAGATCAGACCATCTTGGGCATGACCAGTATGGTCTGGCTGTAGTCAGATTCGGAAGGCTTTCACAACTTTCTGGCACTAGAACACTGGAGCCTCTCCCCATACCGGCTCCACAAGCCTAGCTTTGGTCCCTCTGATCAGGGAGGAGACTTACTGTTGGAAGATGGTCTTCCTCTCTTGAGAGTGACTCCTGGGAGGAGACCCGTGTGTCCCTAAACACCAGAAGATGTACCAGAATCTGAGGGCTGAACAGAGCGTGAGACCGACCGCCTTCTGATTCTTTTGGCTGTACTAGCCTAGCTGCTTGCCATAATTGCTGGAAAGCTGCTAAGGACGAAGTCCCTTTGACCCGAGTGAGCACACATGTCCCTCAAGGACAGATGCCTAGGAAGCCTAAACATGGTAGGTTGCAGCTGCTGAAGATACCTTAATATCAGGGTTGGCGCAGGAGTTACCAACCTGTGCTATGATCTGGTAGATTTGACTACTGTGGTGACTCTTTAGAACAGTGACCACCACAACCCATTTATATTAAGTCCAGTGAGGACACCCCCATCGCCCCTCTCTGTGGCCTGGCCCGCGTAAGGGGCCGACGCCATCTGGTCTTTGGCTGCAAAGACCTAGCAGCCTGTAGTAATTGTTGAACGGCTACTAAAGATGATGCCCTGCCTCAACCACTGCCTACAGCACCTGGTATTCCCAGGTGGTCTCCCATCAAAGTACTAACCAGGACCAACACGACATAGCTTCCAAAGTCAAAGGAGATTGGGCCTGTCCAGTGTGGTATGACTGTAGGTAAAATGTCCATTCATGATGGAAATAGAGGGCATAATCATAGGGGCTGCTGCTACAGATCACACATGAGACCAACTCAGGGGGCTCCAGCCATCTGTCTTACCTTTTCATTGGACATACAAGGTTTATCCAATGTCTAGTAATAATGTGACCATCATTTTACATCCAATGTACCCACGTATCTTTGTAGCGGGTTACATGAGGAGAAACAGTAGTGATAGACTTATGCTGACAAGGCAACATAATACAGCAGATTTCATAAGTCACATGTAATGCACATGATACATAACTATATATATATATATATATATATATAAAACTATATATATATATATATATATATATAAAACTATATATATATAAAACTATATATATATATATATATAAAACTATATATATATATATAAAACTATATATATATATATATATAAAACTATATATATATATATATATAAAACTATATATATATATATATAAAACTATATATATATATATATATATATAAAACTATATATATATATAAAACTATATATATATATATATATATATATATATATATAAAACTATATATATATATATATATAAAACTATATAACTATATATATATATATCTATATAACTATATATATCTATATATATATATCTATCTATATATATATCTATATATATATCTATATATCTATATATATATATCTATATATATATCTATATATATCTATATATATATCTATATATATATATATATATATATATATATATATATATATATCTATATATATCTATATATCTATATATATATATCTATTAGGGGTGTGCACCGGACACTTTTCGTGTTTTGTGTTTTGGTTTTGGATCTGGATCTTTCTTCGTGTTTTGGATCTGGATTGGTTTTGCCAAAACCACCCTTCCGTGTTTTGGGTTCTGGGTTTTGTGTTTTGGATCTGGATTTTTTCTTAAAAAAAAAAAAAAAAACGCTAAAATCACATAAATGGGCCTTTTTTTGTTCCTACGCTATTAATAACCCCAATAACATTAATTTCCACTCATTTCCACTCTATTCTGAACACCTCACACCTCACAATATTGTTTTTAGGCCAAAAGGTTGTACCGAGGAAGCTGGATGACTATGCTAAGCGACACAAGGGGGCGGCACAAACACGTGGCCCATCTAGGAGTGGCACTGCAGTGGCAGACAGGAAGCCAATCAGCGTTATGGTGCCCATTTGCATGTAGCACGAACCCGGGAGATCCGTGCTACATGCATCTGTGTGATTGGCACAGAGCAATGACAGGTCCGTGAGACCCGTCTGTGCTGCTGTGGTAAAAAAAAAAAAAAAAAACCTGTGTAAAAAAAGAAAAAAATGGCGTGCACCCCCCCAAAAAAGAGCAACCAGCCCCGGGCATTAGTAACCCAGTGCTGGGTGTGCTTAAATACAGGGGACAAACGACGTAGGGGTCCCCTGTACTTAAGCACAACCAGCACCGGGCTAGTCAGAACCAGCGCTGGTTGCCAAAATACGGGGGACAAACGACGTAGGGGTCCCCTGTATTCTGCGCAACCAGCTCTGGGCTCTGATCCGGTCCTGGTTCTGGAAATATAGGGGACAAAAAATGAGTAGGGTTCCCCTGTATGTTCCAGAACCAGCACTGGACTTTTTCTAGCGGGGGGCTGATGCCACAGCCAGGGGAGCCCTTTCACCGGGCCCCCCAGCCGCAGCATCAACCCTGACCGCTAGTCAGCCCAGGCCGGGGATCCCTGGAGAGCTGGGGACCCCCCCAATAAAGGGGTCACCCTCTCCAGGGCACCCCAGGCCCAGGCTGATAGCCCGGGGCTATCCCCGCCACCCCTGGTGGCGGTGGGTGGCGGGTTGATTGTGTGGTGTGGTGTAAATAAAGAATATCAAACATTGTCTTTACAAGTAGAACTGCAAGTCCCAGCTAGCCTGCCCCGCATGCTGGTACTTGGAGAACCACAAGTACCAGCATGCAGGGCATTAAGGGCCCACTAGTACCTGTAGTTCACCTGTAAAAAAAATGTTTAAAAAAACACAGGACACACACACCGTGACAGTATAAGTTTATTAAACATACATACACACACACACACACACACATGTACACATACTCACCTATGTAACCTGTAGCATCGGTCCACTTGTCCGGTAAAGTATCCCTAGGGGACCTGTGAAAAAAAACATACTCACCATCTCCTATGCGAGGTTCTGTCCTCTTCGTTCCAAAGTAGGCATCCCCGGACTTGGCAAAAAAAAAAAACGAAAACGCGATCCACGAACTTAGTACCGTTCTATAGAACGGTACTTCCCGAATGAGAGCTTAGCGGCGGGGTATCACCATGGAAACCCCGCTGCTAAGCGTTCATTGGCTGAGAGAGGTCATCTCCCGTCTCTCAGCCAATGAACGGCTCCCTCCATTGTAGTCAATGGTGGGAACCGCAGGGTAAACTTTAATAACCTTGCGGCTCCCAGCATTGACTACAATGGAGGGAGCCGTTCATTGGCTGAGAGAGACGGGAGATGGCCTCTCTCAGCCAATGAACGCTTAGCAGCGGGGTTTCCATGGTGATACCCCGCCGCTAAGCTCTCATTCGGGAAGTACCGTTCTATAGAACGGTACTAAGTTCGTGGATCGCGTTTTCGTTTTTTTTTTTTGCCAAGTCCGGGGATGCCTACTTTGGAACGAAGAGGACAGAACCTCGCATAGGAGATGGTGAGTATGTTTTTTTTCACAGGTCCCCTATGGATACTTTACCGGACAAGTGGACCGATGCTACAGGGTTACATAGGTGAGTATGTGTACATGTGTGTGTGTGTGTGTGTATGTATGTTTAATAAACTTATACTGTCACGGTGTGTGTGTCCTGTGTTTTTTTTAAACATTTTTTTACAGGTGAACTACAGGTACTAGTGGGCCCTTAATGCCCTGCATGCTGGTACTTGTGGTTCTCCAAGTACCAGCATGCGGGGCAGGCTTGCTGGGACTTGCAGTTCTACTTGTAAAGACAATGTTTGATATTCTTTATTTACACCACACCACACAATCAACCCGCCACCCACCGCCACCAGGGGTGGCGGGGATAGCCCCGGGCTATCAGCATGGGCCTGGGGAGCCCTGGAGAGGGTGACCCCTTTATTGGGGGGGTCCCCAGCTATCCAGGGATCCCCGGCCTGGGCTGACTAGCGGTCAGGGCTGATGCTGCGGCTGGGGGGCCCGGTGAAAGGGCTCCCCTGGCTGTGGCATCAGCCCCCCGCTAGAAAAAGTCCAGTGCTGGTTCTGGAACATACAGGGGAACCCTACTCATTTTTTTCCCCTGTATTTCCAGAACCAGGACCGGATCAGAGCCCAGAGCTGGTTGCGCAGAATACGGGGGACCCCTACGTCGTTTGTCCCCCGTATTTTGGCAACCAGCTCTGGTTCTGACTAGCCCGGTGCTGGTTGTGTTTAAGTACAGGGGACCCCTATGTCGTTTGTCCCCTGTATTTAAGCACACCCAGCACTGGGTCACTAATGCCCGGGGCTGGTTGCTCTTTTTTTGGGGGGGGGGCACGCCATTTTTTTCTCTTTTTACACAGGTTTTTTTTTTTTTTTTTTACCACAGCAGCACAGACGGGTCTCACGGACCCGTTAGTGCTCTGTGTCAATGACACAGATGCAAGTAGCACGGATCTCCTGGTCCGTGCGTGCATCTGTGTCATTGAAATACACAGCAGCACAGACGGGTCTCACTGACCCATCTGTGCTCTGTGTCACTGTCAATCACACAGATGCATGTAGCACGGATCTCACGAGTCCGTGCTACATGCAAATGAGCACCATAATGCTGATTGGCTGAGAGCCGTGACAGACGGCTCTGTCAGCCAATCAGCACTTTGCCCATTAAAGGCAAAGGCATTTTTTTTAAAATGGCCGCTCGAGGCAAAACCTCGAGATCCGACAGCAGATCTCGAGGTTTTGCCTCGGGAGAGGGATCCGGGGCAGACAGGGAGATCCGAGCTTGGGCTCGGATCGCCCCGGATCCCCGAAGTTCGGGTGGGTTCGGTTCTCAGGGAACCGAACCCGCTCATCCCTAATATCTATATATATATATATCTATATATATATCTATATCTATATATATATATATATATATATATACATACATACACACACACACTAAGCTCTCTGGCCAACTACCAAAACACCAGGTAGGACCTAGAGCACTGTATGACCTGATCACCGCAGTGGAGGCATATTCACATACATGCAACAAATTTTTTTTAGTCAACTGCAAACTGCCGACGAGGCTAAGCAGGACATCAAGCTCTGTATAACCTGGCCATCCACAGAGAGGCACCCAGGAAGATGAACCAAATCTCCTGAGAACATTTGCAAGTAACCCACAACAAGCGTCGGTTTACAGAAAACCTACATGTGAAGCACTCTCTAACCCCAAACTGCAGTTTAGGGGTTTCAGGAAAGTGAATTTTTGAACAGTAGCACATTCATGCCTAACTGACCAGTTTTACAAAATCTACCTGTAGATTTGCCTCAATCGGTACTGAATCCAAGCAACAAAGCTGGTCGGATTCCAATGTTATGCACTTTCCTGGGAACAAGGCATACTCAGGGATAGCCAACTTCCCTCACCCCCCCCCCCCCCAATCAGTACTTAACTCAGCTGAGTTTTCCTAATTAGGAGAGAGGGGGGGGATGGGCAACCCAGCCCTACCAGTATATGTGAATTACAATTTAGCCCATACAGCCTACAGCTGGGGCCAATGTAATGTGCTCATCTTCACACATTGGCCCTCATTCAGAGCCGCACGCAAGCGGGCGCACGTACGTTAGGCGTACGTACAAAAATATTTAAATTCAATGGCTCGCTCGTATTTTCGTTCGCATCTAAAATTCCTCCCTAAACTCTGACGACCCCTCCTCTAACTAACGAGCGTACGAAATAGCGAGCGTACATCCCCGAAATGGCTTGAAAGGAACGCACGCACAAGTATAAACAGGAAGTGGCCTTGTCAGATGTCGATTACCTGCTCCTTTATTCTGCCTACCTCCATCAATCGTATCATGCAAATCAATGTATCAATTAGCTTAATTGTTTGTTTTTTTTCAACACAATGCAAGAAACTTTACTCTTGTCTGTGTTTGTGTTTACCCGCAGAATACGTACGGATGAAACATTCGCTTTTATTGTTTAAAAAACATGTGAACCACAATTAAACAATTGTACTATTGCTGTGTATCCCCGCATATTTCCCTGGGTTCATTTCTTTATTTAAATTTGCTTACGCATGTCACTGCATCAAGCCTATCCTAACTCTCCAGAGATTTCTGGCCCTGTCGAACACATGACTCATACACTAACCAATAAAATTGCTCCTGTTAATTTCCAAAATACATTAGCCAATCAGAAAATTTTTACACACTTTATCAAAAATGATTTTTAAGAAAAACACCATTGCCATCATGAGAGCCTCCGCATTCACCAGGCGTGAGCTGCTGGTGCTTACGGAGGTCATGGATCGCCGGATCACCAGCCAGCCAGAACCCATGACCAACCGGCAGAAGCGCTCCGCGTATGCGGATGTACGGTCCCGCCTGCGGTCCTTCGGATCACGCCGCAACATCGGGCAGCTGGAGCGCAGGTGGTCCGACCTGCAACGGCGAACGCCCCGCTTGCTGGCATGCTTTCGCATGCAGATCCTGGCAAGTAAGTGTTATGTATTGTGGTTTTAATGTTTGTGTTTGTGGGGCAAACTGCGTGTGCATGTTTTCCTGTCTGTTCTATTTATTATTTGTACTCATATCTGCGTGTGCATGTTTTCCTGTCTGTTCTATTTATTATTTGTACTCATATCTGCGTCTGCATGTTTTCCTGTCTGTTCTATTTATTATTTGTACTCATATCTGCGTGTGCATGTTTTCCTGTCTGTTCTATTTATTATTTGTACTCATATCTGCGTGTGCATGTTTTCCCTCTTTTTATGAATTTTTAATTCTACTGCTATTTTTTTTGGTTTTATTTCTTTTTTCTTTTTTTTTTTTTGTTTGTTTGCCCGGATTTGTCCATAAACTAAACGCAATTTATTTGACATATTTTAGGGGAACAGCCAAGACTCCGCCGTCAACGTCGGCGTTCCCGCCCACTCTCCCCAACCCCCAGCCAACACTCCACCCCAAATCTTTCGCCTATTCCCCACTCCTCCCCATCCTTCCCAGACCCTCTCCCGGAAATGTCGGGCCTCCTTCCCCTCCGTCCCACTTCCCCCTCTCCTCCACCCACCCCTCTTCCAATTACCCCCTCCCCGGAGTCCAGCATAACTCCGCCCCATTCTTTGGGGAATGACGGATCCTCCGAGGAGGATCATGGAGGTTTTGCCGGAGCTCCCGATTTGTTTCCCGGTATGTTTTTTATTATTTTTTTTTAAAGCACAAACTGTTTGTATGTAATCATGTGTCGTGCCTTTCTTCGTGTTTTTGTGGCTTGACTTTTGTTGATTGTGAAGGTTTGCCTTTACCTCTTCCTGGTGATTTAAGCATACACATATCATACCTGTGGGAATTTGTACTTTGTATTTTTGCCAGCCCACCCTTTTTATTTATGTTTTTGGGTTTAGGAGTGATTTTTTTTTTTTTTTATGTTTTTCTGTGGAGTCCCTATTGTTGTATTAACCCACACACTTTTCTCACCCACAGAGGAACAGAGGCGTCGGCAAGAGGTGGCGGATGTTGTGGGGCAGATGCGCCACCATGTAATCGGCCTTCTGGTGGCCCTCGACCGGCTGTCTGGCCTCCTTCGGCATTAGTTTTTTTTTTTTTTGTTGTATTTGCCAAATAAATTTTTAAAGACAAATATACGTTGTGGCTCATTTTTAAAAACCAAAACCAAGATAGTTTAGCCTGACATAAGTTCCTGCAAGGATTTCCCTTTTTTAAAAGTTAGATTGTGTTTTGTCTTTGTATGTCAAACAGACACCAGAAACACATAACAGTAACAATGTAATTTCCCTTTTTGGGTGTAGTGTCAATTTCAGATTTCTACATTTTCCAGGTTCCTACTTGGTGCGCAAGCTGCTTAGGCCAATCTTACAAATCCCAAGGTTGGGCCAGGCTTCCTTTTGGTGTGGATTGGAAAGCTGAAAACATATTTCAGTTTTGCTCAACTGGCGTCAGTACTGGTTTACCCCTTAGTCAAATGTAACTTGTGTTAACCTGGTTACACTTGCTGTTAACGTCCCAAAAAAGGAAGACCATTTCACTCTTCAAACATTTATTCACCACATAACAGAGAAAACAAAGTGGTCACTCCCAAAAAAAAAACACAGTGATAAATTCAAATACAACACATACCAAGAAAAAAATAAATAAAAACACAAAATCAAGAACTGGTTGACGAAGGACCATGCCAACATGATTCCACAAACATGGCGTTGCGATATGGGTTCCAGAATATATGCCCAAAAGGACCAGATCCAGGTTTGGTAAGGGTAGCAGGAAGTAGTGAGCGTTGGAGTGCCAAAGATTATGTGAACAAACAGAAGATGGTGAGAAAATTAAAAAAAAATTAGATGTTTGCCAAAAAAAACAAACACATTAGGTATAAACACTGGAGTTTTGAACAAACTTACCTAAAAAATCTGGCCACCACATCATCGCGTATGGCCCCCCCACATACTGACCTTCGACCAACCTCGGGGGGGCCATCCTCAGGTAAGGCATCCTCTCGCTGCATTGGGACACCACTCCTTATGGCAATGTTGTGAAATATCCCACACAGGACCACAATTTTAGACACCATATCCGGCACATACATGAGCTCGCCACCAGAGCGGTGGAGGCATCTGAATCGGCCTTTTAAAAGGCCGATACAGCGCTCCACCACTTGCCTGGTGGCTGTAAGTGCGGAATTATACGCACTTTGTGGCCCTGGTGTGGGAGCCAAATAAGGAGTGAGCAGCCAGGACATGCAAGGGTATCCACTGTCTCCTGTGAACAAAAATAGACCACATCAGGAACACTGTGTATCAAGCTTAACATTGTTATGTACTAAAGGTCTCCACTTACCCAGAAGCCACGCATCACCAGCTTGTAGGTTGGTTAATTTCTGCCATATCCCTGATTGCCGGATGACGAAGGAGTCATGTGCACTTCCTGGTAATTTAGCATTCAGGGACAGGATCTGGAGGGAGGCATCACATACCACCATTACATTCAGGGAGTGATAGTGTTTCCTGTTTCTAAATATTGCCTCCAGCCGTGCTGGAGGCTGAAGTGGTATGTGAGTACCATCCACAACCCCTATGATGTGTGGGAAGCCAGCTATTTGGTAAAAATTGGCCTTGGCCACACTAAGGGCACCCATATCCAAAGGCATTTTAATAAAATGATGGAGGTGCTTGAAAAGTGCCTCCATCACTGCCCTCAGGATCCGGGAAAAGGAGGATTGGGAGATGCCCGCCACTATTCCCACCGTTGTTTGAAACGATCCTGAGGCACAGAAATGTCACACCGCCATAAATTGCGTCAGTGGTGGTATTGCTGTTGGACTGTCAATTTGCCGCTCAAGATCACTTTCTATTAATGAGAGAGTGTCTATGATGATTTTGGGAGGTAGACGGTAGCGTCTTAAAACCTCATCATCGGGCATTCCAAAAAGGGTGACACGTGTTCGAAATATCTGGGGCCTTGCATGCCTACGATGCCTACGCCTGGGACGAGTTTGAGGTTGGTCGTCTTCCGGGAGCAGGGCCAGAACAATTCGCCCCAGATCTACCTGAAATTCAAAGTTTACAATGTAAGGCTTTTGACCCACCCCAAAAGTAAGAAAAAACAACTTAGCTTTCTGATACCATCCATAGCTGCTTACATGCCGGGGTATTGTCATGATACGTATAAACTGTAAAAAAGGCAACAATGAGACTTCAAAAATTTAGAGGGTGTTTTTTTTGTTTAAAAATTGTTGCAAGCCAACACAGAAAATAGCGGAAAAACACATTTGGCCATCGATGAAAACTACATTGCACACCGTACGTCAAATAGGGTTCAAATGGACCCAAAAAATGGAAAAGGGAAAAGCAAAACTGGATTATATGATGAATAAGCCGTCAAAAATGCGGTAAATTATTCGCAAATGCAAGTCACTACACCAACAGTCAAAAATGCGGTAAATTATTCGCAAATGCAAGTCACTACACCAACAGTCAAAAATGCGGTAAATTATTCGCAAATGCAAGTCACTACACCAACAGTCAAAAATGCGGTAAATTATTCGCAAATGCAAGTCACTACACCAACAGTCAAAAATGCAGTAATTCATTCGCAAATGCAAGGCGCTACACCAACAGTCAAAAATGCCGTAATTCATTCGCAAATGCAAGACAAAAAATGGACTTACCCAACTCGAATATATAAGATGTCCTCAAAAAACTTCTTTGGGTCCGAAAACAAAAAAAAACTAAAAAAGATGAAATGAGTGTTAAACAAATTAACTAACCACAAAACAGAAGAATACACCAATTGGCCACAAATTTGAATGCACAAAACTTACCAAATCAGGAAAGGATGTTGAAAAAATGAAAAAAATGCGAACGGAAAAACCAAAGAAATGTAGCAAAAACAAACAAAAAAACAACTCTCCAAAATCCTCCAAACGCAACCAACCAACCAAATCCAAACCACTTAACCGACAACACTCCAACAACCCCACCTCGAATCCACACACACCAAGCCATAAATAGTGTTTATTTTCCCGCACAAATTAAGGATGAATCATAGGGACGCACAATCAATGATGCGGCCGCAAACTAACGACGCATGTATAAATACGTCACGAAATCACATAGAATTTCTGGATGATTTCATGCTGGAAGCAGAGACATGGCTTCAAACCAGGGAAACAATGGTCAAAATTGCGGCGGTAAGGCCTTCATGCATTTTGTGTCAATGAGTATTTTAAAACATAATATTGTGCAAGTTGTGAAGTGGCTAAATCTGCATATTTACCCAAATAGGTGAGGAGGATGACATGGAAGAGACTGCTGGCCCCAGTCAACCCGCCAAAGCTGCAAAAAAAAAAAGGCAGCCACATTTCACAAGCAAGGAGATGGAGGTTTTGATCCAGAAGTGCGTTGACATCCTGCCCCAGGCAGCCAGGAATATGAGCCAAAGCCAGAAGTGGAGAATGTGGGAGGAGGTCGCCGTTGCTGTCAATAGGGTGGGTGATTATGTCCGTCTAGCCCGGGATGTCAAACGGCGGTAAGTAAACACTTTCCCATCCTATAAACAAACCCCATTGTAAAAAAAAGGATAATGGTTCCAAATTCATTCCACAGATGGGCAGACTTCAAATATCGTCTAAAACAAAAACTTGCCGACAGGGCTAGGCATGCAAGGGGGACAGGTGGGGGTCCCACCCCTGTGTCATTGGAGTTGACAGACTTAGAAGAGATGGCACAGGGGTGTGTGCAGGCTGTGGAGGTGTTTGGCGTGTCCAACATGGATACGGACATGCCAGACTTTGCGGCTCCTCATGTTGGCCAAGGTAAGTCTTGTGATGTCACCAACTCAGAAATGCTATTGTGCCAATATGTAGATTCTAATGTGAGTCTTTTCTCCAATTTCCTAACAGAGACAGAGGCGGATGAGTCTGCTCCAGAGGGGAGCCTTGGCCGCAGAATTTCTGCTGACTCTGCAGGGGAGGAACCAGTACATCCGGCTGAGGACCCTGCAGAAGCCAGTCCAGGGCGTGCCCCCTCGCAGGCAGTGGGCCTCCTCACAGAACTCAATTTTAAATCGGATTGCCATACGGAGATTCTGCAGAGGATGGACGCCAGTCTGATACGGGTGGCTGAGGCCCTGGAGCAAAATGCTGCGGCCAACGTGACCATTGCTCAGGCCCTGGCGGAAAATACCAGGGCCAACATCCGCATCGCCGATGCCCTGGAGCAGCTCGTTCGCCAGCACATGGTGGAGCCGACCTCCCTTCCTGCCGGAACATCCAGATCCTCTACCTCTGGCACAACATCAGGCAATCCTCCAAATGTGCCTAGCCCTGTGCCTAGTCCAGAGGCCACAACATCTGCCTCTGGACAGGCCAGCCCGATGGCATCCCGGACCCGGTCTGGCGCCCACCCTCACCCAGCCAAACGGGCGAGAAAACGGTGACAGCAATGGCGACTTTTCCCACTTTCCTTCTGTGCTTGGCTCATATTCCTTTCTGGTCAAAACTTCCCTCTCCTTTCTTGTGAAATGTTTTTAAATTTTGTATTTACGCTTATGTTAGTAGTTATGTTTTTTTTTTTTTTTGATCAAATATCTTGGCCACAAAAAAAGGCAATACAATATTATGCCAATTTGTTTGTGTGTAAACAATAAATTAAAAACAAAACACTGACATTGTATTGTGACATTATTGTACAAATGGGTTACATTTAATCCTGGCCTTAAACGCAAAAACTGACCCTCTTTTTAAAAAAAAAAGGCCTCTTTAAGGAACGTTTAAAAAAACACATAGCGATGCAAATTCCACAGTAAACAAAAAAAAAGGGGAGCTAATTAAAAGATGATGACATTATTGTTACAATAGGCCATAACCACCAAATTGTGGCCAAAATAAAAGCCCAAAAATGTACGCTAATTGATTATGTAATCCTGACATTAGCAGCTCTGATTTCCACCTGCGTACGCTTTTGTGCTATCCCAATAAACTGCTTTCCAAACACATACCAAGCCGGATTTCAATCCAACACTAATTACTTTACTGACCAGCCACGATTAATCGCTGCACCATCGTGGAGTCCCGGGACGGAGGAGAAGGCCATCGCCAATGTGGTCGAGTAATCCTGACCCTAAGCTGTGCGAGCATTTTGAAGGGAAAGCGGATGTTTCAGTGACGTATGAGACGGTCCGAACACATTTGACGTTCGCATCTGCTAATGTATGTACGCCCCAAAAACGCCTCGCCACGCCTGCGTTTTTTCATCTCCACCCCCGTCAACACCCAAAAACGCCCTGTTCTGTCAATCACATTTGACATGTCACTTCCTGTACGCTATTTTAGGAACGAGAGAAAAAAAGCTCGCAATCTGCCGTACGCACATGCGCGGTGTAACACCGACGCATGCGCGGTTAGTCAACATCGGAACGCAACGAGCGTACTGTTGTTAACGTGCGGCTCTGAATGAGGGCCATAGTCTTTCCAGAAACAAAGGCAGCATAACTCAGCAAAACTTAACGCATTTAAGCAGTATATTTGCCATAGGCTCTTAATCAAAAAAGCACACCAGCTCAATAGGATAATTGAGCCTGCCACTAAGCAAGGTATTTTGGTCCATAATCTGGGAAAAGGAAACCCAAGGGAGTTCCTATCCAGAAGCTGGGAGGTTTGTCTACTTGACACAGTAACCACATAATCAGATTGTATGAAATCCTGTGGGGAAAACCCCCCAGCACAGGGACTTTAGCAGCCTGTCCTTCAGACTCTGAGACATAATAATGACAAGTTCTGAGTACACATGCGATTTTGTTTCACCCTGACTACCCACACACCCGTAGGAAAGTAGCGTTCCCGCTAGGCTGTTTTAGCAGGGCGCGGCGCCCTGCCCTCCTTCTGGAGGGCAAAAAGCACCCTGCCCTCCAGGAGGGCAAAAAGCGCCCTGCCCTAACAGCCTGCGGGAGCCGTTCTCACCGGCGGGACGCAGCGTCCCGCGGGTGGAGAAACATGCGGTGACCCGGTCACCGCCGGAGAATAGACGCCGGGCGCATGCGCCCGGCATCTATTCTCCCTGTCTGCAGGGCTTGTGGGCTGCCCGGCATGTCCTTAAGTGCCGGGCACGCCCCCAAGAGTGACGAAAAGGGGACGCGTCTTATAGACACGCCCCCTTTTCCGATGGCCACGCCCCCTCCTCGGCCGCGCGCGCGCCTTCGGGGCGCGCACAGGCATGCCCTCTCTAGCTCCGGCGCCCTGCCTGCCGCCAGAGCTAGAGGGAACACTAGGAAAGGGTTAAGGGAAAAGACAGTGATAATTTACAGGAGTCACAGTTCTTTCATCCAGTGGTGTATCTAGGGGTCCGAGCGCCCCTGACAAACCAAGGGACTGGCGCCCCCCTCCAATGACTGTTTCTACTGGTACAAAAAAAACTAAAGGTGCATACACACTAGACGATATGCTCCCTGAGCGATATCGTCTAGTGTGTCCCCGGCAGGGTGTGCTCAATGTTGTTTATGACATTGAGCACAGCCGCTGAACGATATCATTAACGATATCGTTCAGCGCCGGGCTCTCTCCCCAATTCCCTGACATGCAACAACCTGACGAGATCGTCAGGTTGGCCTGCATGTCAGCCCGATGAACGATGATGACGAACGACCCGCGGGAACGCGCGTCGTCATTATCGTTCTTCTTTTTGGGCTTAAAAATGGACGATAAAGTGGACAACTGAACGATATCGTCCACTTTATCGCCCAGTGTGTACGCACCTTTAGACACACCTGTAGAAATAGGGAGAATATATATATATATCTTTTATAGAACTTAATCTATTGCAACCCACTATTTATTAATTTATTTATGCAAAAAACACACTGGAAAAGATTGAAAACATTGCGCCAAAAACAAACAAAATGCATTATGGGTAAAATAATTTACATATATTCAAATACAGCTATCTATACTGCATTATGCTTTTTAACAACTCCACCTTATAATTCACTAGGATGACAGCCCACAATGGTCCTTTCCTATAACCCACATAAGAATAAAAACCGTCCATAAGGAGCTTGTCTTATTCCCCAACATGGAAGTATCCACAACCTACAAGGATCATAGCAAGTTCCACAAACTGAAGAAAAATAAATTTACTGTACTTACTCTGGGGGTAGTTCAATTTACACGCTTGCAGAAATAGGGAGACAAAAAAAAAAATATGTATATATATATATATATATATATATATATATATATACACATACATACATATTTATATTTTTTTCAGTTATAACACTACATGCAAAGCACTGTTTATTAATTTCTATGTCAGCAACACAGGAAAAGAGGGTATCAATAACAAAACTAGATGCATTGTGGGCAAGGTAATTTGCATATATGCAAATTACCTTGCGAATAGAGCTTTGTGATTGATATGGCCCTCTTCTCCTGCATGATTGACATATGGGAATCAGTGAGTGGTGATTGGTGTATGATGGGTATTGTGGGGGAAGAGATATATTAAGTAAAAAAAAAAAAATGTAGTCTCTCTAATTTTAAATGTTTCTGATATGAAGGGACATATAAGAAGCCTAATACACATTAGTGCCAATGGAGGACAGAGCAGAGCAGAATGTAGGAGACAAAAGGAGACCAGGGATCCTTTGCTAATGATGGCTGACTGCGGGACACTGGTTAGAGGAGACAGGAGACCAGAGATCATAAATGGCAGCTGTCGGCAACGGCGCCCCCCCTCAGCCGTCGCCCCTGGCGAGGGCCATCTATGCCAATAGGAAGATACGCCCCTGCTTTCACCTAAGAAACAGTATCCATAAAACAACAATCACATGTCATGCATAAACACTCTGCAAGTCATATGCATATAAGCTCTTACTACCACCATCAGCCTAGGCTTCGGTAGGATAGAGCCCTGTGAAAACCTGAACCAGCAGTAGGCAAGGTATACAGGGAGACTGCCCAGCATCCTGTAGGAGCAGCGTTCAGAGATCAACTGACATACACTCTGGCTGCCCTATGTGGAGGCTGGGAGGAGCAATCCACAATCACTGCGCCAGAGGACTGAACTAGCGTGTGGATTGTGGATTGGGGGAGGGGCCGCCGGGGAAGCGTACCTCCACTGGGCCGCTGCCACAAGCCCCGGCTGGTCAGGAACATCATATCCCGGCGGTCTAGGCTAGGAGACAAGCCGTATGCCTCCTGACTGCAGCACACCTCTGGTCAGTCTCACCGCCGGAGGCCAGACCGCCATGTGGTCCCGGCGTCAGCGGCCGCCGCAACCACCTGCTTACCTGCCATCCCCTTGATCCGGTTGCGGTCCAGGGCCTGAGAGCCCCTGCCGAATCCGCAGCCATGGACCTGCCAAGGCTAGCGGTGCGGCGCCGGAGGAGGTAGTTGCAGCGTGTGGCCGGTGCGCCTCCAATCAGGTGCGAGGCTGCTTCCAGGACAGCTCAGACCACCCGCTGAGATAGAGAGTAAAACACATTTTTTTTTTTTTTTAGTTACTCGTTTGTAGGACTGCTTCCAGCAGTCCCACTGCCTATGTGGTGAGCACACCAAACAGGAAGAACTGGCTACCTGAGGCAGGGGGTGGGGTATATGTGGAGGAACCCCGATGCATCCTGGGAGCAGAGAGCTTGTTTGTGTTAACTGTTTGGTGACCAGGATTCATACCCCAACGTAATGGCTGTGGACCCCGTGGACCCCGAAGAAGAAATGTAACATTATTATATTATTTACAAACAATTATTGCCATTTGCAGTATGTTTGAAACAAATGTTCATTGATTTAAACATTTATATGTAAAAAGAAATAAACAGGATTCAAAATCTATAAAGCAAAAATAACCAAGCAATAAAGTGGAATATGTACTATAGCTAGACACATAAATGTGTAAAATTGTGTCAGTGCTGTTAAGTGATCTGTCCCTTTTTTGGGCAAATGTGCCTATTTTCATGGAAAGTGGGTAGATCTGTGAGAAAAGTGGGTGGCCTCTGTGGAGGATATAACTTTAGCATGTTCTGCTGGGAGCTGCTAGGCGGGAAATGGGGCGTTCCTAGCTAACTGCGGGCTGAGCACACACCACAAGCAAAATAGATACTTAAATGAGATTCAAGGTATAGAAAGTGCACATTTACGGGCTAGTTTCCTTGCTAGCTCTCCACAAAAAGGGTGCTCTTTTACAGTCGCTCAGGAGGTGCATTTTCAGGATTCTTGCCATACTTTCAAAGGGATGTTTTTTTAACATCACGCTGCATATACAGTAATACAGGTAAGCATATTAATAAGTGTGTAAAATCCCATGTACTAAAAATGTTCAACTGATGTCCCCAGTTCTCATCATTAATTAAAGACAGAAGCTGGAGCAAGCAATATTTAGCAAAAAAAATAAAATAATTAATGTTTATTTGACTTTAGAGGGTGATTACAGGTAGGACCATAATATTATATTTTTGCAGTTCCACAATAAGCTTTCCAGTTGAGCCCTCAACCTCGCTGAAGTAGAAAAAGGATAACTGAACAGGGTCATTTCCCAAAATGTGACTGCACAAAGTGGATAAATGGGAACCTCTGAACAAAATTTTACAGTCTGGTCAATGGTATAAAAAAACAAGATAAATAAAAAGAAATAAATATATATTCAAAATAAAATAGGCAAAGGGTACAGTCCAGTCCCCTTTAACCTACGGCGAACGCTCCACTAGCCCCTCCTACTCTGGTGCACAGTTAGAGCTGAACACCAAGGCTTTTAAATTATAAACAAATGTTGTCAACCTTGTATTACAAATGCCAAATACACATAACAAGGAACACCTATTTTGGAATTCTATTTCAATAAAATGCATGAACGTCCAAGCATTTGTATAGGGTGTGAACATGTAGATTCTTAACAGAAGTTCATAACTTACCTTTATGTTCCCAACAAAATCCATTTTTACAGGTGCAAATACTGTGGACCCAAGCTTGTCTATAGGAAGACAAAGAAAATGCTGACAGTTCAATCACAATATTTTCTCTCAACTCATTCAACAACTAACAACCTCAAACACTCTATCTAAATCACTAATGATTTACCTGCCTCCTGAGACATTTTGATTAAGCAGTAAGGATACTAAATAAAATGCTTTAAATGTTTGAGTATAAGCATATCAGATTTTGGACTTGGCTGTACTTTAAACAGACAACATTATTTAGTAGAAAACATATTTTGCAAGTGTGAGTGATGCTTTATCCTTTTACTATAGTATAGACCAAGCATGTAACATGCAGTAAGTCATAAAACTGCTCACTAATCAATTTGATTGATTCTCAAGAAGGCAATTATAGGACATTTAAGCATACAAAGCTGGTATTAAACTATGTATATTGAACTGTAAAGAACATATACATACCCAAAATAGGCACTACTGCATAGCAGGAATCTAGGAAAAATTCTGTTGGTATTCCCTCTTCACCTTCATATACAATATCACTGAATCTGAAATAATCATAAAACACACACTGCTATTCGTGACCATTATACTGACTGTAAGATTAGCAGGACAGTAAGAGCACACTGACATCTGTTTTTGCACCCTGGGGATGGGTGACACACTGACCGTTGGGAAAGAAACCATTACAAGTATAGAAACCCCAGATTTATTGCAGCGGATTTGAAACTGCTGCAAACCCGCTCAAAACAATGGGGTGGTGGTGACAGGCGAGAAAGCTCAAACAGCAGCAACATGCTTTTTGAGTTATCTGGTCAACCAGAAGACAGTATAGCTCCCATGTGACACCACTGTTTCCCTAGCTGGATATAGCAAGCATTCAGTACCTCCCACATGGCACCACTGTTTCCCTAGCTGGAAATGGGAACAGTTCAGTATCTTCCATGTGACACCACTATTTTCCTAGATGTTAAGAGAAAGCATTCAGTAGCTCCCATGTGACACCATTGTTTCCCTAGCTGGATATAGCAAGCATTCAGTACCTCCCACATGGCACCACTGTTTCCCTAGCTGGAAATAGAAAGCAATCAATAGTTCCCATGTGACACCACTGTTTCCCTAGCTGGAAATAGAAAGAATTCAGTAGCTCCCATGTGACACCACTATTTTCCTAGATGTTAACAGAAAGCATTCAATAGTTCCCACGTGACATAGCTAGTTCCTTAGCGAGATATAAAAAAAGCATTCTGTAGCTCCCACGTGACATCAATGTTTCCCTAGCTAGCTATAGAAGGCATTCAGTAGATCCCACGTGACACTATTTTGCTAGATGGATACAGAAAGCATTCAGTAGCACCCACATGACACCACTATTTCCAGAGTTGGATATAGAAAGTATTCAATAGCCCCCATGTAACATTACTGTTTCTCTAGCTAGATATAGAAAGCATTCATTAGATCCCACTATTTTTCCAGATGTTAACAGAAAGCATTCAATAGTACCCACGTGACATCAATGTTTACCTAGCTAGATATAGAAAGCATTCAGTAGATCTCACATGATACCACTATTTTCATAGATGGAAACAGAAACCATTCAATAGTTCCCACGTGACACCACTGTTCCCCTAGCTGAATATAGAAAGCATTCAATAGCTCCCACGTGACACCACTGTTTCCCTAGCTGGATACAGAAAGCATTCAATGGCTCCCACGTGACACCACTGTTTCCATAGCTGGATTTATTCAGTACAGTAGCTCTCACATGACACCACTGTTTTCCTAGATGGAAATAGAAAGCATTCAATAGATCCCTCGTGAAACCACTGTTTCCCTGGATGGAAACCCATAAATGTCCAATACAGCAGCTCTTGTATAAAACAACTGAAAAAAAAAAAATGATGTTAAACTACTCCAAGAGTTTTAAATAAGAAAATGTTATAGTCCAAGGATATTATTTATATTATAAGAAAAATATTTAAGATATGACAAATCATTTTAATCAATAAGTGATCACTTTGTTATTTCATCCTTCTTTTGTCCTCCATTTTTGAACAGACATAAAAAGACGTATACTGAATAGTTCAGTAGTTCATAGTCATTTCAATTAAAATCAGTCAATACTGAATGCAAGATAACTAACCTAGCAATAATCTTTCAATGACACACAAGTTATAGAATTACAATGAACCCTTTAACAATACCTGTGACTCATTGTGCTGAAAAATGTTTGAGGCAGATCTCCAGCTTTGATCCCTCCACCTTCATCCACAATTCCCCCACCTTCGTCTTGCTGCATTGTGGTAGATATTGCGTGTAACTCTTCATGTGTGCCGCCTGTCCCTTCATCTTTCAGGTCACAGACATCCGAGCTCTCTGTATGTAAGGAAATTGTATCCAGGTCACCCACAGAGGCTGCAAGAAAGGTTTCACATTTTGTTTTACAAACATAAAAAAAAATAAATCCTAAAAATGTTACAAAAATAAGGGAGATTTCAGAACAGGAATATAGAGAGAGTAAATAAAGTGGAAGTATATTTAGAATTGTTTTTGGAATTTCAATAAGATTTGAGGTTTCCCAGTAGGTTGGTGATTTTATGATAACTGTAGAGCTGTAATGAAGGAGTTAAGGTAAGGCAGATGGAGAAGGAATGCTGAGATGATGGAAGAGGATTAGAAAGCGGCAAGGGGAAGAAAAGGGAAATGTAAGGAACATTGGAGATGATGCAATACATTTGATTTCATTTTTGTATGTTAGATGAGTGATATATGTTGATATTGCAGCACATCAATGTTAACTTTGACAAGAATTTTACATTCAGTTATATGCGCTTATTTAAAATTGTAGAAAGTTTATAGTCACATTTTAGTCTTTTGCTTTGTTTTAGTTCGTGGACCTTAGTTTTCATTTTATGGTGCATACACACGGTCAGATTTTTCCTTCAGATATGAACGATAACGATTTAAAAATCGTTCAGTCGTTCATATCTGAAGGAAAATCGTTCATATCTGACATGCCTGAACGATGGACGATCAACGATGCGCGTTCCCGTTTGTCAGATAACGATATCTGACATCTGATGGGTTTGCAGTCAGACTTGGACGATTCCATTCATTTTAATGCAGTCAAAAATCGTTCAATCGTTCAAAACTTTGATAAAATCGTTCAGTCGTTCATCTGACAAATCTGACAAGTCTGACAAATCTGACCGTGTGTATGCTCCATTAGTGTAATTTTAGTCAATGTTTTATTCATAATTTTTGCAAACAGTTCAATGATACTGTAATGGATTTTAATGAAGAACTTTTCTCTAAAATGTCCTTGAGAATTTGAAGTAAACTATGTGTTTAATAGTTTCATCTCACTTATTACCTCGTCCACAGCATGAACACTCTAACTTCAAACACCCCCCTTAGTCAGTGCCCACATAATCCTCTACTTTATCCATCCCTTTCCTCCCCCTCTTGTCTCCTCCACTTGCTGTTTCCCCTATTTTCTCTCATCAGTCTGCTTTCCAACCCTCTGCTTCTTTCCCCCACCTTTCCTGTTCCTCCACTCTCAACCACCTCCCTCCCTCCATGGCCTTGCTACCCCACCACTATGCCCACCTGGTTCTGCCTGTCACCTCCAGGGCTGCCAAGAGAAATTCTGGGCCCGGATACAGCAACATCCTGTGGGACCACAGCATGCTGGGCATGGCTGCACTCTTTTATGGGTGGGTCTAGCATGTGAGATGCACCCACTCACAGGAGCATGGCATAGCACCCAGCAGCTGGGATAAAGTAGTCACTACTGTATTAGGATAGTGGGACAGTCCCATAATATATCCATTTTTTATCAGGATGTATTTAGATGCTAAAATGTAACACACAATAATTAAAGTGCTACAACTTTATTTGTACATCTCTCATGTAAATAACACATAATCAAAATCTATTTTCTATCATAGAGATAGATGAATGAAGGACTTAATTTTGACATATCAGGTCCATTCCACAGCACATATCCTAACCCACTGCTCCATGCTCCTTCCTCACTATCTACCCCATCTGTGTCGCCCCTGTCTGTCTGCCCCTCCCCTTTAGAATGTAAGCTCTCACGAGCAGGGCCCTCGTCCCTCACGTGCTTCTCCTCCCCCTACTTATAGTATCATTTACTCCTAACTCCCCAATTGGCACCTAACATTTGGTTGCTCATGTCCTGCTGCTTGTGTTATGCAGCTATGTATGTAAACCATGTCCTTGTCCTATATTGTTTTGTATTACGATTAACAGTTTTTCTTGTGTGCTCATTTATGTACTGTGTAAGGCGCTGCGGAACCTTTGTGGCGCCATATAAAGGATAATAATAATAATCTAGGCTCAGTAGAATGAGTGAGAATGTGTTACATACTGACTTATCATAGTACTCTTATACATCATATACAAATTAATGCCTTAAGTTTGTTAGAACAAGTGCAATACACAATTGTATTTCCTTCACACAGGTCATATATATTTTATGGTCATATATATTTTATGCATATATCTAGAACACATACTTGTTATTTAAATTTTTTAAATAACCCTTCTTCAAAAATCGAAAGTAGTATATATAGTATCAGTGTTAATTTTGACAAGGATTTAAAATGTTGTTTTAGTCTTAGTCCCTTATTTAAAATTGAACAAAGATTTTGACGGAATTTTCGTTATTAAAACATTTATATTTTCGTTGTCGTCACAATTTAGTCCTACAAAGAAAATATGTCGTCGATGAATACTTTTAGTCAAAATTTTCTTTGACAAAATTAACACTGTACCCCATACAATAAAGAAGTCAGGCAATAGAATTGTGGCAATATAAAGGATCAAGATTGCAAGATAAGTGCTTTATATAGACCATGCAAATCTGATTTCTTTACAACATTCCTTATAATACAGATGTGTCCACATACATCTTACTTCCGTGAAGTTTAGCCCTTCTAGTCACGTCATGCTGTGGCGAAATGGGCAATGTTGAAGACCGTAGGAACAGTGGTCGGCCAAGGAAACTTAGTGTATCAGATGATTACTTCCCTTCAAAATTGGACAGTGCCATCAGCTCAGAACTGGCAGAAACCAGTGGGACCCAGGTACATACATCTACTGTTCAGAAAAGTCTGGCCAGAAGTGGTCTTCATGGAAGAATTGCGGCCAAAAAGCCACACCTTTGATGTGGAAGCAAGACCAAGCTACTAAACTATGCTCGAAATCTTAGGAACTGGGGTGCAGAAAAATGGCAGCAGGTGCTCTGGACTGATGAGTCAAAACTTGAAATATTTGGCTGTAACAGAAGGCAGTTTGTTCGCAGGCGACAGTGAAGCATCGTGGAGGTTCCTTGCAAGTTTGAGGCTGCATTTCTGCAAATTTAGTTGGGTATTTGGTCAGAATTAATGGTGTCCTCAATGCTGAGAAATACAGGCAAGTACTTATCCATCATGCAATACCATCAGGGAGGTGTCTGATTGGCTCCAAATTTATTCTGTAGCAGGACAACGACCCCAAACATACAGCCAATGTCATTAAGATCTTCAGTGTAAAGAAGAACAAGGAGTCCTGGAAGTGATTATATGGCCCACACAGAGCCCTGATCTCAACTTCATTGAATCTGTCTGGGATTACATGAAGAGACATAAGGATTTGAGCAAGCCTACATCCATAGAAGATCTGTGGTTAGTTCTCCAAGATGTTTGGAACAACCTCCCTGCCGAGTTCTTTCAAAAACGGTGTGCAAGTGTACCTAGAAGAATTGATGCTGTTTTGAAGGCAAAGGGTGGTCACACCAAATATTGATTTGATTTAGATTTCTCTTCTGTTCATTCACTTTGCATTTTGTTAATTGATAAAAATAAACTATTAACACTTCTATTTATGAAAGCATTCTTACTTTGCAGCATTTTTGCCTAAAACTTTTGCACAGCACTGTATGTGGACACATCTGTGTATACATTTTTATTTGTGGTTTAAAACTTTGCTATGTCTTCTCTCAAACTTGTTCAGAGGTTTGCTTTAAATCAAATATATGAGTGAACCTAATTAATGGCAGGATGCATGACAAACCAATCTCTATGGACCAGATTCAGAGGTTTACACAGTACCGATGTTTGCTAACAGTTTATATAATCATTACTGCGCAAGCGGTAACCAATGTGTGCAATGGCGTACGCATACGCATTTGCGTACAACATCTTTTTAAGACGGCGTCGCCAATCCATGGACATTTCATGGTGGAGACTTGGATGTGCCCTAAAGTGATTGCAAAAAGAGGAGGTGGCATGGGAGTGTCATGGGTGTGTTTTGGCATGCACTGCATTCTCTTTCGCAGCACCGCAGCCACAGTGGCCATATTTTAACAAAGTTACAAGGGAGGCTGTGCACCAGGAAGGGGCTGCTGAAGGAGTCGGTATTGCAACCGATGGTGGAGTGATGAGACGCACCAGCGCAGTTGAGTATTGCTGAGATTTGCAAAGTGGCTGTCGCAGGGTCTGCCTAGTCTGTCGAGGTACACAAGAGGAATGCTCAAGCTGACATTTCTATGCGAATCTGTGACAAATCGTAGCTGCGCACGAACTGTGTGCACCTCTGAATCAGCCCCTGTGTGGTAGAATTAACTTATCAACCTAATTTCCAAAATATATTTATTTTTTCCTTTCCAAGCATTGCTCAGTATTAGTATCCAAAGTGTACTAAAAGCAAAAAATGTGAGTACAATTTCATATATATACACGGGTCTTTACTTCTTAGGTCTTTGCACTTTTCATTATTCTGGGAAGCCACAGAGGCCGTCTCCGAAATCTCCATTCCGAGAACACGGACATTTTCAATAACGGAATGGTCGTGATGCCTGGTTTCCTTTTTTATAGAGTCATTCTCATAGTTGTTGTTTAGCTCCATCTTTCTACAAGGGTTATAAAATAGATTTAAGGTTTATGAAAAATTTAACAGATCGATAACATACATTGCCCCCATATTATTACACACCAGCCCACGTCTCCTCCAAATTACACGCCTGTCTGTGCTTCACCAAAAAAAATTGATAACATGTAAACCCAGGTACCCCCTACAAAATTAATACAAACAATTATGTGCTGTAAAACTAAAAAAAAAATAAAAATTAAAAAGCAATCTATAACACTCCAGCCTACGTCACTCACAAAGGAAAAACTGCCTGATACAGTCCAGAATCACACAGATACTTCCTCCTTCACCTACAATCAAATGCATGGTTGTAGGTGCAACACGTTTGATTTCCCTGATCCCTGGCCCGAGGCGTAGTTTGATCGGGGAATTGCAGCAAATCAGATGCAGCTGTAAGGGCCCCATTATACTACTATCAGAGTCACACTCTCCAATAGGAAACCCTGAGTGTGATTAAAGTGGACTGGCCATCACGAGTGGTTCTAAGGGCGTGATTCTGAATTGGACGCAATGACTGTCGGATGTAGTTGAGCATGTTTTTTCTACTGCGCATGCTCTCAGAAATGTCTTGAAAATGTGTTAGCGTTTCTGGGTGGTGAACGGGGATGCACGGAGATGGTCTGTGTTATGGGCGTATTATGTGAGTGTCGCTGAAATTATTGCAAACTCAGACGCACAAATCGCTCACACTGGACACCATACTCAGAGAATCTGCACATAGCATGGGGCTGGAGCAAATTTCAATGTTGCGACTGATAGTGGCATCTAAAGACACTCAAAGTGGGTGTCTGTCCTTGCACATTCAGATCACAACTTGTAGTTGTATTTGCATAAGGTCGAAGATGCAAGACCAGCAAATGACGCAGATATGGATGCTGCAGTGCCCAACTCAGAATCAGGTCTTAAATGTGTTGATAGTAATAGCCTTCAGCAATGTGCTTAGATGAGCTAAAGGCTAGGAACCAATTTTACTGCTGCCTGCCAGGTGCACTGGAGGCGGGGCTACAATCCAAAGCCCATCAGTGGAGGTGTATACAGGAAAGGCTGCATTTTTTATAAGTGTACGCTGTGCTGAATCCTATAGATTTTAACACTTTGTGCTGCCCTTGTAGCTATAGTCTTATGGCATGTTCCTATGTACAACTACATTATTTCTTAATCAGCTAGCCTCGTCTAGTTTCTATTTTGCAATTTTCCTCACTTTAATCTGTACTTGTTCCATGAGGGTCTTCACCAACGACCGGAAAAGCCTAATTTTGTACATTTTCAAGATCATACAAACACTTTCTCCATGGAACTGTTGTTACCTATCTACAGAACTAATCTGATATCAAGATTGTGATAAAAGGAGAATTTGCTGTTACTAATAGAAACTACGATGTATGATGATCATTTGTGTTACCTAAGTATTAGGAAAGTGTTTTTAATGTGTACTAGTATAATTAGGGATGTGCAGGTTCGGACTAGTTCGGATTTTCCCACAAAAAAATCGTGTCTCAGAAATAGGCAAAACGTCATCTTTCATGGACAAACATCATCATTCCTGGACAACAGTCCATGAAAGATGAGGTTTGTCCATGAAAGATGACGTTTTACCTCTTTCTGAGACCCGATTTTTGGCGGGAAAATCCGAGATAATCCGAGCCTGCACATCCCTAATTATAATAAATTAAATTAATTTCATTTTGATATTTTTTTAATGCCATGTGAACTATGTATTCACCATTTTAATTATTGCAATATCTTTTAGTATTGTGTTACATGTAATTAAACTGGAACTTTGTAAGTTTATCTTCTGCTAGTAGATTAACTCTCTAATACACACTTACCTTTGTGCTGTAATATGACTAGATAAAGTAGAACGGCGTACCTGAAATAAAAATACATTATAAGAGTCACACAAAATAACAAGCTATAGCTTATAAACTACTACTGGTTGAGTCTCCCATATCCAAAATGCTTTGGACCAGGGGTATTTTGGATAATGGAATATTCCGTATTTTGGAATATTTGCATATCATAATGAAATATCTTGGGAATGAGACCCCAATATACACACAGAATGCATTTATGTGTTATATACACACCTTATACACACAGCCTGCAGGTAATTTTATACAATATTTTCAATATTTTTGTGGCTCAAGCTAAGTTTGTATACAGAAGTGAAATTTATTTATGTTTCATATACACACAGCCTGAATGTAATTTTATACAATATTTTTAATAATTTGTGCCTTAGACAAAGTTTGTGTACATTGAACCATCAAAAATCAAAGGTTTCATTATCTCAGTCTTGCCAAAATTATTCCGTATTTCGGAATATTCCGTATTTCGGAATACTTGGATATGGGAGACTCAACCTGTATAACTTCTGGAGAGCAGGGTGAGAACATATCCAGCATGGCAGGTTTTGTGATCCCTAGGAGTATCTTGACTTTATAATAAAAGAGATAATTGGCTGTGGAACCAAACATCTTTTGTGACAAACCTAATTAAGTAGGAACAAATGCATACAGTTATTAGTCATGTAGTACTTACACGCTAGCTTGTGAAAGAAGAAAAAATAAAGGTGGTAACAAAAATTGTAACCCCACCTTACTAAGCAAAATGTGGTTTGTATATGCGCCAACAAATGATAACTGGGATGTATTAGGATATGTAGTTCATTGACAATGCTAAAGGTGCAAATCAACACAAACTTTCCATGCACTTAGCCTTTAGCTTCATCGGTCTGGTATCAGTGAAATTAATGAATAAACTGTATGATTGGTAAAAATGTTTTTGTGGAAATTTGAACTATTGAGCATTCTCTTAGTAAATAACCTTAGATATTAAAAAAGGAAGTGTTTGGGGTCAGTATGCCGGTGTTTTTGTGGTTAAGATATCTACAATACTTTGAAGTACATACAATACAAAATGGAACACGCTTGGAGGCCCAATTGTAGCCCAGCTGCAATGGGTTTATAGAGTAAGATAGTGGTGTTAATGGGGGTGCAGAAGTTTGCACAGGCAGAGGAACTGGACAGAGTGCAAAGTAGGTGCACTGGTTTTGCCAGTTCCCAGGACATATATTAGGTTTCCTTATGTGGAGAAGAACAATGAATTGAGATAATGGGGTGATCATGGTACATGTACATGTTTAAAGGGAAGGAGGGTGGGGGTAATCTATGGGGGGGATGGCCATAATTTCTACTACGCAAAAGCACTTGAGTCTTTGTTTGGATATCATCCTATACTTTTACTGGGACTCACTATGGGTCTCCATGTTGGACAGACTTTTGAGGAGATGGACATTTCTAGTTATAAACGATGATAATGTCACCGCTAATGTGATAGGAGGCTGGATTTTGATGTAACATCTATACTTATACACAATGCAAGGCTGGTGACTTCTGTACCTCTCCGCACACCAAGACCCACTTCATGTTTGCAGAGGGTCTCCCGAGGTGCAGAGTAGGCATGCATCCTGGTGTGCACTACATACCATCCACATGCACCAGTGAAAGACCAAGGAGTATTGTATTGGGTATAAAGTGAAAATAACGGCCATTCGTGTTCACAGCTTTTGATTTCTTGTTCATTTTTTTTATGAATTTGTCGTGGGAAATGTATTTACTTTGTAAGTAACCCAACAGATACTTGAACAGATATCTGACCAGTGGATTAATCCACATAAACATGTATATTTATTGTAGTGCTATTACTTTTTTCTTTTTCAAAAATGGGTTGCAGCCTATTGGACCAGAGGCACAGCATCACTAAGCCAGGCTTTTTATCTCTGACTATGAATGTATTCCCAGGCAATGGGCCTGATTCAGAGCTGGACGCAAAGGCTATTACATGTGCAGATCGATCGATTATTTCCCAAAACACGTGTGTGTATAAGGTGTACTGTGTGTGTGCAGCGATCGCATTGCGACTACGGACACACAGAGGAATCCATCGCTGAGTGAGTGACAGGTTCTCAGCGTTTGGGGGTGGTGACAGGGGGTGGTCTGAAAGACAGGAGCGTGCCTGCCTGTTTGAACGCCGTTTCATGGGCGTGCATAAATTATCCACTGCGATTGCATACACAGCTCTGCCTGTCAAAAAAGCTTCCAAGGCTGCGGCAGGTCAGAACTGCTGCAAGGCCAAAATGGCCGCTGGATGTGCATCGATGTTACCAGTATTTATGCAGGTAAGCGACGTCGTACGCATATGAGAAGGCAGCAGTGGGCGTCCTTATGCTTGGGTAAGCTTTGCAGACATTAGCATATTTTTTTGCAGAAATGATGAGTACAAAATCGCAGTTGTGATCACATTAGCGTGCATCTCCGAATTAGGCCCAATTTCAGTATTTCCCCTATGGTGTAATATTATTATACATGCAGCCTGGAATTAATACAGGTGTGTGTAAGTATCAGCATACATGTACCTTGTTGGGCCTGAGGATGGACAGGTGGGGAGATCCTGGAGGTGTGGCATAAGCCGGGTGAGAAGTGAAGGTGCTATTTGCAATATGCATACACTCTTCCAGGGTTTTCAAGAACGTGTTGCACGTAGACTTCAACAGTGCCCCCATATCAAGTTTCTCCTATAAGAGAAATAAAACCACAATTCCTATTGCTATTTAGGAAAGATAATTTGTTACAGGTTTACTGCTACATATCAACAAACAGGAAAGCAGCACTAACATCTAACAGATTAATTTGACCAAGCATCGCCCCATCCTAGCAGGAGCCTGTACACCATTTATCACAGGGCTGGAAAATCAGTTCCATTTTGCCACTTTCAAATGGACCAATCGCCAGCCGCAATTTGCACTGCTCACCTGTGGCGTGCGGAGGAGATTAGCAAAATGGATCTACTAGATCAGCTGTTCTCAACATGTGGTACGAGTACCCCTAGGGGTACTTGCTCCTTGTTTCGGAGACTGAGCCCTCAGCCAGTGCTTCTCTTGTAATTTGTTGATATCCTTAGTCATTTTGTTGCCATCCATTACTGCAGGACCTGTCCTTAGAAGGCCAAGAGCACCCAACTTACATGTATACACTGATCAGCTGTCCTACTGGGCATCCAGCTGATAATTAGACACAAAGGGAAAGTAGTATCCTAGGGATATCTACACCCATGCAGGACCCGGATAACAGGTAGGAAAATACAGTAACATTATCTCTTTATGCAGGAAACACCAGTGATATCTGGAATGAGTGAAAACCAGATCATTTCTGACACATGGCCCAGTGGCGTCACTAGGGGGGGGTGCGGGCCACACCAGGTGACACTATCTGCAATCTGCTATTTTGATGTCACCCCTCAGAGGGTGTCACTGAGTAGCAGTAATGACTCTGCCAGGAGAGGCTGGGGGCTGACGAGCAGCTCCCAGATCACTGGGCAAGCCCCCAGCGTGATGAGAACAGGGGCGTGACCAAAATGTCACAGGTAGCGTGGCTTTATGGGCATGAGACCACGCCCCTTTTTGCTAACACAAAGTATGCAGCTAACCGCTTATAAAGTGTGTGTACGCAATTCAATGTGCCTTTGTCATCACAAACAGGAGGAGTAGTGTGATCTGTGAGGTTTATGACCTTTAAATGCAGTGGTTACTTATTAACAGTTCCAGTTCACCAATGCCCTAAAATAGTAGACTTATAAAAGGGGGTGCATTGATTTTAGTCCGTGATAATGACACACATACAAGCAATAAAACTACATATATGGTTCAGCTGTACATACCGGAGGTTCAGATGTACTAATAATAGATGTGTCTTTTGTTTTGTTCACTTGCTGGACTAAGATGTCACAGTACAACCTTAATTCTGACATCTTTGTTTTCAGAGCTTCTGTGCTGTCACTAAACTCTGAGACAGAATAAAACAATATTACATAAGTCAACGCACACACATATACAGTATATACATATACACACACACACACACACACACACAAGTATATTACCCAGCAAGCTTTAGTGAAAGTCATGCCTTCAATCTCTAAGGAACTTTGTGCTATTGTGAGTAATTCTTGAAAATTAAATTGTATTTTAAATGTACAACAGTGTCAAACTTTTCTCTACTATATCAAATAAATGCAATAACATTTTTACTCAAGAGTCTTATTAACTTGAAATGTCTGTCAGGGACCCATTATGACAAACTTTCTTTCACCACAGACAATTATTTTCTAAATCTCCTCTCAAGTAATCCAGTGAAAGTTTATCTGATGTCAGAGAGACACTTTCACCATAAGTGAATGCTTAGAAAATCCAAGCAAGCAGTCTCTATTTTTTCTGCTAATTTGGCACTAAGCTATTACCATCTATGGATGAAATGTAATTCTGCTTTGCAGAACTGCAAGGGAAAAAATGTCTGCAGCTACTCAGTGAAAGTTCATCAAAACATTACCAAATGTTATTACATGGGAAAGGAAACGTGAAAAGTAATGACAAATTTGCTGTTGCTAAATATGTTTACTTAAACAGTTCGAGCCTTATTCAGCAATGCACGCTAGTGCACCACTGAACGCAGATTTCCAATGATTGCGAATCTGCACAGGTGCCTGACCCGTTCAACGCATGTGCAGAATGGGTCTGCGATCCCGCCCGCTGACGGTCATTTATTGACAGTCTGCTTCCGTTTGTGGGCTGGGAGGGGGCGGCGATAGCTTTAGTTTCCCGAAACGTAGGCGTGTCACCGCCGTTGGGGGATGGAGGGGGGAGGGGAGACCATGATCTCCATCTGCTGCAGAAGGAGATTTCCTGGCCTCTTCCTCTGATCTGCGGCGGCCGGCTTGCGTGACCCCAATGTAGCTCGTATAAGTAATGCCGATGGAGGCATGATGCCTCCTGTGCATTACCATATCTGCAAGAATCGCAATTGCAAAGCTGCCTGCGTGCATACATCATATATCTATAGCCTGCGTGCATACATCATATATCTATAGCCTGCGTGCATACATCATTTATCTATAGCCTGCGTGCATACATCATTTATCTATAGCCTGCGTGCATACATCATTTATCTATAGCCTGCGTGCATACATCATATATCTATAGCCTGCGTGCATACATCATTTATCTATAGCCTGCGTGCATACATCATTTATCTATAGCCTGCGTGCATACATCATTTATCTATAGCCTGCGTGCAGCTTTGCAATTGTGATCCTTGCTGAATCAGGCCCTAATTTTTATTTAATAACAAATCAATATAAAAGTTTCTGATGAAAACATTTAATAATAGCAAAATGATAGTTTACAGTAAATGACAGTAAACTACATATAAATAAATTTGAACACAAAGAAATAAATAAAAATAAAAAAACAAATAGCCACAGACTGTCATGCTCCCTGTGGAAGAATATCCCCTCTAAATCACAGGATTTGTAAAGGTGGCAGGTCACCAATGTAGAGATTTGATCATCAGATTACATTTCTAATCCTTATCTCAGCAGCTGTAACAGCAGAGACAGTAAAGAACCAGGCTGACATCTCAGGCTTCTCAACCGTAAAACACGGAAACAATACTATACAGCATAAACGTGCTAAATTAATAAATAATAAACAAGATTCTTGTGAATGGTGATCACTATGCTGTAAGCGGTGCTCATCAGTGACCCTGCACGGGGAGCCCTTCACACTTCTGCTTTTGGGTCAGGAACAAAATATAGGTGATTATCATTAATAGTTAAAAAACAGAATATGCGCTGGTGGACAAATTAAATGTACTGCAGCAGTAATTTAATATATTTAATTGTTATTCACATACATATGTAAAATATAATGTAATTCATATTGCCAGTACACAAATTAATGATATAAATGTCCTCATTCCCCCAACGGTGTGATCCTAATAGAACTAAATAGTATATCGAACAATAATAATTTTATAGATTTGAAGCTTGTAAACAGATACAGTATCCGTATTGAAGCAAATGTCATATTGTATCTAAGTAGGTGTTGAAAAAAATGGATGAATGTAGCAGCTTTTAATAACTCAAACCATAATTGTCCAAACGGCTGAATGATGATGACCGCAGCAGTGTGTTAAAGTGCAAATATAAGCATTGTCCACAGCTGCTAATATGGTAGGCAGAGATGCTGGCCTCGCCACTCCCCCCCAACGGCAGCAACATGCCTCTGTTTTGGGAAATGGAGCACATCACCGCCCCCTCCCCGCCCCAAAATGGCAGCTGACTGTCGATCACTCACAGTCTGCTTCCCGAACTGCGTGCGACATTGCAGACCCGTACAGTGCATGTGCAGATTCCTGATCTTCGGGAATCTGCATGATTTCTTCTCCAGTGTCCTCTGGTGAATCAGGCCCATAATGAGGCACTATGTACTAAATCGAATCAGCGGGTGTAGTTCCGTATACAGCGTGTAGCTTGGCCAGTATTGTTTTGTAGCCCGTCGCTGGCAGCAGCAGAGCGGCGTACCTCGCCGACGAGGAGGACATCGCTTAATTTTGCCGCCGAAGTAAGTAATGATAAGTACCAGTGGCATATTCATTTGTATCACTGCGATACGAAACAAAATATGCCGCTGGTAATTAGGTTCGTTGTTAAATTAGGCCCTGGGTGCGGTACCTTATATAGAAATAGCGTTGGTAGAATACCCCTCTCTCCTGGCCACTCAGGCAGCCGGTGGTCGTAAAGCGCTGCCGACTCCCATGTCCATGACCATCACAGGTCCAAGGTGTACCGCAATTCAGGTATCCGGTTCCTAGCTCCTCACTCAGTGGATGCTCAATCGCGCTCTCACGCTAAATTAGCCCACAGTTCAGAGGGGAAACGGCAATGTGCAGCGGCGTAGATGTCGGGATCCCAGTTTCCAACTTAGCAAGTGTTCGGTCACACTGACACGCTGGTCAGTTCAGGGTCCAGAAAGGAAGCAGCAAAGTGTTTCATCCACTTCTGTGGACTTTATGAAGCCGAAAATTAGAGGAAAGCTGGATAAAAGCTCAATAAAGTCCACAGAAGTGAACAAAACGCATATCTTTATATTGGATCTTTTTACAAGCCTCAAATCTATAACATTATTATTATTGCAATATACGGTAATTCTATTATTATGATCACAGCCTTGGGCATATGGGGATATTTTTATCATAATATTGTGTACTGACAATTTTCTGAATTAAATTATATTATACATATGTATGTGATCAACAAAATCAATCAGTTTAAATGACAGGTGCGGTCCAGTAAATTTGTTCACCAGCACATTCTCTATTAGTAACTTTTGGTTTGTGTGGGATTTGCACGTTGTCCCTTTATCAGAATTGCTGCAGGTGAACAAATTCATTATTTATTTGGAATAATTGGTTCACTATGGCTGGGTGGTTTTCCCCCTTATTATCTTCTATAAAGACTGGAATAGATATCGTTCTAGCTGTTTCAGGACCACCATATCTATCTGTGTGTACAATGACGTAATAATATTTTGTCCTTCTCTCTGGCCTTCCCATATCGTACAACGCCCCTCTGTAATCTATCACACATTCCTCTGTAATCTATCACACATTCCTCTGTAGTCTATTACACATTCCTCTGTAATCTATCACACATTCCTCTGTAATCTATCACACATTCCTCTGTAATCTATCACACATTCCTCTGTAATCTATCACACATTCCTCTGTAGTCTATCACACATTACTCTGTAGTCTATCACACATTACTCTGTAGTCTATCACACATTCCTCTGTAGTCTATCACACATTCCTCTGTAGTCTATCACACATTCCTCTGTAATCTATCACACATTCCTCTGTAATCTATCACACATTACTCTGTAATCTATCACACATTACTCTGTAGTCTATCACACATTACTCTGTAATCTATCACACATTACTCTGTAATCTATCACACATTACTCTGTAATCTATCACACATTACTCTGTAATCTATCACACATTACTCTGTAATCTATCACACATTACTCTGTAATCTATCACACATGCTGCCCACCTGAATTTTCTCTCTCACCGCTCTATCTAAGCTGACCCGCTCTGCCAATCACTACACTCGTGCTCTGGCTCCTACTGAGTCAAGTTTAAAATTCCCACTGTGACCTACAAAGCCCTCAGTCACTCCTCTCCCCCCTACATCAAAAACCACATTTCCACCTGGGCTTCCTCAGGCCCCCTCCATACTGCTGACAAGCGGCACCTCACTTCCACACCGATTACCTCTTTGCATGCCTGACTCCAGGGTTTTTCTTGTGCTGTCACAGACCTGTGAAACACACTCCAACATCCTATTAGATTAGCATCTAGTCTCCAAGGCTTCAAACATACCCTCATACCCTTTATTTAAGACGTTCAGCCATCCTAACTTCTCTGCCTTTGCTTCACTCTCTACATAGTGCCACCCTAATTGTGTCTGCGCCTTCCCTCTAGGATGTAGGCTCTCACTATTAGGGCCCACATTCCTACCTCTCACCAGACCCATTTCCCAAGCCTAAGCTCCTAAGCACTGGCCTACCTTACACAGGTGCTACTTATCACTGATGCTTACTGTCTTGTCTATAACTGGATCTGTAATGGTATGGTCTGTTTACACTCAATTTGTAGTGGATTGTTCAGTGACAATTTAGCATTGTGTCATTTTGTATTATTCGTTGCTATCTGTGCCTTGTTTAAAACTATTAAATGCATTCTCTGTTCACCACCTATGTACGGTGCTACAAACCATTTGTGGTGCTTTATACATAACAGACGAAAACAATTATAATAATAATGCTAAGACTGTGGTGATTGCCCAGCCGTGCACTCACAATGTAGCGATCAGAAGATAATCTTTCTTCTGTAGGGATTGTTGGTTCCTATGAAGAACTGCTAGTGAGTACTCACAAGCTTTTAATGTGAATACAGGGTGAAGCTTGAATGCATGAGAGATAACAGGCATGCATTTTCACACAATCATGAGGCAGATTTTCATAGTGATCATTTAATCCTAATTAATTATAACAACATGTACTATATGCCGCATTTACTACACAATACACAGGACATGGCAACAAACCATTTGTCTATCCACCCTGACACAAAATGTCACATTGTAAGATGATTGACACCATGCTTATTGAGTTGGTTACTGTTCTGTATGTCCGTGACATTGGCCCAACACGTATTTCATGTCTGATGTGCTTCATGCAATCCTCAGAAAGCATGCTAGACAGGCAAAACCAGTTGGGCTAGTGTCAAGCAGTTCATATGTTTTCTCTTGTAGTATTGGTGCTTGCTTCTAACATTTCCAAAATAAAGGAACAGCCTGCATGTTTGCACATGAAAGATGTTGCAAATACCTTCAGTATTATGGGTGACACTTTCCACAGAGACACCTGGTAATAGGGGTAATTATCCACAAGTATTGGGCATGAATCATACAGTTCTGTTTGCGCCCGCATCTCCCAAATTATCGCTAATAGTGCAGCTAATAGCGCATCTTCGCACATCTCTGGGCGATACAGATTTGAACACCTCGGCTATGCGTTTTCGGGTGGTAGCAAAGTGAACGCATGTAAAAGAACGGTTGTGTGGAAGTGTCGTGGGCATGAAGCCAGAGTTCCATCCTATTCGGATTCATCTGTACGCCAAGGGGATGCCCGTATCTGACCTCTCTCACCCAGAATGGGGTATGTATAAGTGCTGATACTAATGATGATAGCTGTGACTGCAGACTAAATACCAGTGAGCGGTGCAACCATACTTATGAAACCTTGATATAGACGCATTAATATATGGTTCCAATCTGGTTACAGCGGCAGACCGGACTTGTGGCTTCTGTGACTCGGAATGAAGCCCATTAACTTCCCCTCCGAGCGAAAATACTTAACTTAAATTACTCTTCATTGGGTGGCTATAGACACAGAGGAGTCTATGTACTAAGCATTTGAGAAAGATAAAGTAGCAACCAATCATCTCCTAACTGTCACTTTCAAACACATCCTGTAAAGTGACAGTTACGAGCTGATTGGTTGGTACATTATCTCCATCCACTTTCTCTCTCTCCAAGGCTTAGTAAATAGACCCCATAATTTGTGTAAACACATGGGGAAGCAACACAGTTACATCTGTATTGAAGTAATGCCCGCTGTACAGCAATTTAATCGCACCATGCTGATATGCAGACGCTGGGCCTCATCTGGATGCCGGCTGTACAACAATACGGGTGTATTACATACTAGCACCGGTGAAAGTTCTATACATCTAGCAGCATAACAGTAAGAGGAAGGCACTTATATTCTGTCACTTATATAAATATAAACCCCCCAAATCAATGTCAAGGGTTCTTGTTCTCCAGTGGGTATAGACACTAATATATGATTTTAACTGCATTCTTTTTTTTTTTTTTTTTATTTCCTTTTAACATAGGATAGGTACCCACAAAAAAATGAGTAAACCTGATCTGCAAAGGTCCAAAGTACATGACTCCAGCATGCCTGCAGGTTCATGGGAAAGGGAGTTCACTAAAATGCCTTTACAATTCTCCTTTGTGTTTTGTGAGATAAAGGGTAGTGGAAACTATATACACAAACATACACACAAATATAAGACAGAAAATAAAATTCAGCTCTATTTACACTGAAGCTTAGGAAATAAAATGAGTAAGCTTAAAAGCGGAGTGTGGTTAAAAAAATAATTGTATCTGTTGCCTACGCCCATTTCTTATCTAAAAGATATTTTAACTACAACAGTAAGCACTGAAACAAATGTACAGTCAGGTCCATAAATTCTGGGACATTGACAGAATTTTCAGATTTTGGCCTCTATTCACCACCACAATGGTGGTGCATAGAGGCCAAAATGAAATGAAACAAACAAGATGTGCTTTAACTGCAGACTTTCAGATTTAATTTGAGGGTAATTACATTCAAATCGGGTGAACGGTGTAGGAATTACAACAGTTTCAATATGTGCCTCCCACTTTTTAAGGGGCCAAAAGTAATGGGACTATCAACTCAAAAGCTATTTCATGGACAGGTGTGGGCTATTCCCTCGTTATTTCATTATCAATTAAGCAGGTAAAGGGTCTGGAGTTGATTCTAGGTGTGACATTTGCATTTGGAATCAGTTGCTATCAGCTCTCAATATGAGATCCAAAGAGCTGTCACTATCAGTGAAGGAAGCCATCATTAGGCTGAAAAATCAAAAAACAAACCCATCAGAGAGATAGCAAAAACATTAGGTGTGGCCAAATCAACTGTTTGGAACATTCTTAAAAAGAAAGAACGCACCGGAGAGCTCAGCAACACCAAAAGACCCGGAAGACCACGGAAAACAACTGCGGTGGTTGACAAAATAATTATTTCCCTGGTGAAGAAAAACCCCTTCACAACAGTTGGCCAAATCAAGAACACTCTCCAGGAGGTAGATGTATATGTGTCAAAGTCAACAATCAAGAGAAGACTTCACAAGAGTGAATATAGAGGGTTCACCACAAGATGCAAACCATTGGTGAGCCACAAAAACAGGAAGACCAGATTAGAGTTTGCCAAACAACATCTAAAAAAGCCATTACAGTTCTGGAACAACATCCTATGGACAGATGAGACAAAGATCAACTTGTACCAGAGTGATGGGAAGAGAAGAGAAGGAAAGGAACTGCTCATGATCCAAAACATACCACCTCATCAGTGAAGCATGGTGGTGGTAGTGTCATGGCGTGGGCATGTATGGCTGCCAATGGAACTGGTTCCCTTGTATTTATTGATGATGTGACTGCTGACAAAAGCAGCAGAATGAATTCTGAAGTGTTTCAGGCAATATTATATGCTCGTATTCAGTCAAATGCTTCAGAACTCATTGGACGGCGCTTCACAGTGCAGATGGACAATGACCCGAAGCATACTGCAAAAGCAACCAAAGAGTTTTTTAAGGCTAAAAAGTGGAATGTTATGCATTGGCCAAGTCAATCCCCTGACCTGAATCCGATTGAGCATGCATTTCAATTGATGAAGACAAAACTGAAGGGGAAATGCCCCAAGAACAAGCAGGAACTGAAGACATTTGCAGTAGAGGTCTGGCAGAGCATCACCAGGGATGAAACCCAACGTTTGGTGATGTCTATGCGTTCCAGACTTCAGGCTGTAATTGCCTGCAAAGGATTTGCAACAAAGTATTAAAAAGTGAAAGTTAGATTTAGGATTGTTTAGTTTGTCCCATTACTTTTGGCCCCTTAAAAAGTGTGAGGCACATATAGAAACTGTTGTAATTCCTACCCCGTTCACCTGATTTGGATATAATTACCCTCAAATTAAATCTGAAAGTCTGCAGTTAAATCACATCTTGTTTGTTTAATTTCAAAGCCATTGTGGTGGTGAATAGAGGCCAAAATATGAAAATTCTGTCAATGTCCCAATATTTATGGACCTGACTGTGTTTCCAAGGTGACTTTGTAGAATGTACAATCTGATTGGTTTCTATGGGAAATTGTCCTCTGTAGAAGGTATGATACATCTGTCTCTTAAGGAGAAATGTATTATAGCTAATGACATCCTTACCTTTCTCTTTCTTTGCCCGGATATCGGTTATACAGGCCTTTGCAGAACCCAATGCAACAAGCCACTGCTGTCGCTCTGCCGCAGTCTGGGCTTTCAGATAGAAGTACTGCTCCCCTGGAATAGCTAGGTCCATCCGAGTGTTATCTGTGGTGTGAACTGTCAATGTAGAGAAATATAGACACTGACAAATGGTTTACAGCGCTTTCAGCCATGCAGTTATATGGTCATTCCCCTGATATGGCACAGCTTTTCTGTGCTCTTTGTACTGGATACAGTTATACCCATAGAGCAGCTCTGTGTTGTATACAAGGGCACATGAAACACCTCTAACAAACAAATAAGGGAGTCAGAAAGATAAAGTAATATATGTATTCGAAAGTAGCCAGAAAAAGTCAAAGTCATACAATGGAAAATATCCCCAATGTTAAAAAATGGTTTTACCAACAGTTGATTCCTCTATAGATGTTACTTAAATAATAACTTAAGTAAGGATAGCCTTATTAGTATACATGATTACATTTATTACACAAGTGAAAACTGCTATTATTCATCTGCATAGTGTATAATGAAAAGTTAACCATAGATTCGGATCCTGATCATGCAGGAAGCCGCACCGCTCACTGTTTTCCCGTCCATGGCAGTCATCGTCATAATTACTATCGGCACTTGCACCTGTCCCATGCTGGGTGCAAGGAATCTGTCAGAAATCAGCTTCCCTTCGCTGTACTTGCGCCTGAGAATAGCGCAGAACTCTAACTACACGTCCCTGACACTTCCACCAGATGGATCTCTTGCGAGCAAATGCATCGTTGCCGCACAACATCTTTCAGACACTCATTCACAAAGAGGAGTGCTATAAAATGTGTCTTTAAAAACAAATAATAATAATAATAAAAAAAAAAAAAAATCTTGTTTAAGTATAATGTCCCTATAACTGAACCGGGATCGGTGTGAATGACCGCCTGACCTATGGCCGGCAGTTCAAATCCCGATGCCGGCAGACCGGCAGCAGTGAAAATCCCGATGGGTAAGTAAATTAACTATACCTAACCCTCTGCCCCCACCAACCCCTGCCCCCCTTATGGGTGCCTAACCCTAACCCCACCCCCTAGTGCCTAACCCTAACACCCCATAGCCTGAACCTAACCCTCCCGGGGGGGTGCCTACCTCTCACCTCCCCCCGGGGATGCCTAACGCCCCCCTTCTCCTAGCCTGACCCTAACCCTCCTGGGGGGGGGCCTAACCCTAAGACCCCCCCGGGATTTCAACGCGTATCATTAGTCCCCTGTCGGGATTGCACAGTCGGGAAGACGGCGGTCGGCATTTCGACCGTCGGTTTCCTGACTGCATACCACCTGAACCTACCAGCATTGCTTCGACCTATGAAATCAGATCTCTACATGAAGACTAATATTGTAATCACTACTGTTCAAGGAGGTCGGTTACGATTTTCTCATTGTCTAATTTAGTAAAGTTCTGTCATCATGCCTTCTCTTAGATAGGTATCCAGTGAGCCTGATCATTTTGACAGGCATGGTTTTCTTCCCGTTGTGCAAGACTGTGCATTAATAGTACTATATAAAAGCCAGTCATAGCTGATAAATGTCTCAGCCATAGCTGCCAATGAGAAAGATATTTGTCCTATAGAGTAGTAATCCCTGTAGTGAACAGATGGGTAGGAATGGAACATGAAAGAGAGCTTTCAGTAAAGCTAACAAAGGAGCAATCAACCAGGTCATGCTGTAAAGGTTTATTGTACACTTTTACCTTCAGGGAGAGTGAAAGACTGTGAGAACAGAGTCAGACTGTCTACAACAGATGTCTTTATAAAACTACTTGTTATATCTTTCTACCACTACCCTGTGTCTGCCTACTTTAATATTCCATATTCTGCATGATCTTTGCTACACTCACTTTACTACTTCCTGCTTGCTTGTTTTGACAACAGCCTAGTTTTTAATGCTGTTGACATAAAACATCTGTAGAAATAGGATGAACCTGCATTTTAGAAACATTCAATACAAGGAGCTCATGTCTGCCCTAATGTCAGTACATGGAAACTTGTGGTTCTCAAAAACTTTAGAGACTGTACTTTTGCAGGTATCCCGAGACTCTGTATCGATGGTTCACAACTTCAACCACAGGCTTTGCCAACAGTGCAAATCTTTAGGGTGTCCTTCCAGGAGCAAAGGGGGTATAATTACTCATTCAACACATTTGATACAACCACAAAACTTGCACATATCGCCCAAGTGACAGCATCCAGACTCCTTCAGGACCCAGATATATCCAAGCTGCTATGGAAAGTTTTAGCAAAACAATTATTTGTAATACCATTGGGTCTGCGTGTATCTAATTATAACTCTCCAATAATTTGGGTCAGCAAAGAAGTAAATTATAAGCATATTTTTAAACTACTTGCAACATAACAAATATTGCAATTATATAATCTAAAGATAGTAATAAATATTAAAGTGAGTAGTCTTCCCGCTAGGCTGCGGGAGGGGCAGGGCGCTGGGGGGCCAGGAGGGAGGTTCTGCGCGCATCAATTCACCCGGTGGTGATTGTTCACCGCAACTTTTACCCACCCGCGGGCCTCAGTGTCCCACGGGTGGGGAAAGCTCACGGTAGGCTGTTTTAGCGTGGCACCGCTAAAAGAGCAGGGCGCATTTTGACCTTCTAAAATCGGGCAGGGCGCTAAAGCAGCCGCGCGGGAACACTAGGCAAGATAGAGCGGAGGTGTAACTTACACAACACTGGTAGAAAATGCAGAATTTACAGTTCAGCAAAGTAAGTTTGATCACATAGTGTAGGTCAGAAATGATAATCAACTATAGAACAGGCCTATGCAAGCTGTGGCTCTAGCCACATATTACAGAGATGCTGGCGCCGGCGTCCCGAAACCTGTCAGAATCCTGGCGCCACAATCCCGAGCACTGGCATCCCGAAGGTAAGTAGCGAGGTTAGGGGGAGGGTTAGGGCTAGGCACTAGGCAGGGAGGGTTAGGGATAGGAGGAGAAGGGTCAGGATACCAACCGACAGGTGCAGGTATCTTAACCCTGGGGATGCCGGCGTCGGGGTTTTGACCGGCGGATCCCGAGCGCCGGCATCCTGTCACGTTCGTGCAGGGCGATGAGAGAGTCTGGTCGTACTGAGATCCAAAGGAGAAAATCACAGTGGAATGAGCACATAGATGGATGCCATTAAATGTGCCATTTGGTTGTTACTGCAGGAAAGACTCCGCTAGTATCAGACAAAATGCTAACGTCAGAGGCAAACTCCTAGAATCACTTATTGTCAGATGTTACAAAATTGTACCTTGTATTTCACACACAGCCATTTGGATGCTTCCCTTACAACCTTTCCATGCATCTTCTCTGGAGTCGTAATAGGACAGTATCCCTCCGCACAGGAGAAACCATCTTGGCTGCCACCCTGAAAGTAAACCATGAGACAGCAATGAAATCAATAAACACATTTTATGCTAAGTGACCATCCCAGAAAGCTACACTATTTATCTTACACAGCAGACTGCATTTAGAATTGAATAGAACCCATTGGGCCTGATACAGAAGAGTATGCACTGCTGTCGTATGTAGTGGAGCGTTTTTTAGCTACTGCATATGTGTCAAAGTCGCACTGTACATGCGTCCCGATTGTGTCCACACAGAGTCACAGTTGTAATATATAAGGTGCACGCAAGGAGAATTGTATTGAAAATATAGTGGCCATTCCCAGGCGGTGTCTTAGTGCAGGCACAGAGGTGGTCTGTCCTATGGGCACGTTATGGGTGTGTCACAGGCGCGTTGGTGAAAGTGGTTATATACACAGACTATGCACCGCTTACATAGGAGGCCACACAAGGACGGAGTAACAGCACCTGCCATAGGGCTGCTGATAGTTTCGAAGGCGAGAATGATGGTGGCATCTAAGGAGGCACCAATCAATATTACTGCGTGTCTGGATGCGGACAGTGGGCATCTCAGTATTTGCACATTAGGATGTACAGATGTCACCAGGGAAGGGCTATGAAGCAGCACTCGCATAAAGGCGCAGACTGGCGACAGCCAATAGAAGCAGATGCAGGCACTTCTGCGTCCACCTCTGCATCAGCCCCATTAGCTCTTACACAATTGTATACTTTGGATAATACATAATGTTTTGAAAAACTGTGAGCAAAACACTGCTAATTAGTGATTCCTCACAAAACTAGATATCACGAGAAATCGTACATGGACTTCAAATGATCAGAAGCGAAGTTAAACCTCAATAAATTATCTAGGGAATCGGTTGCACAGATTCTAGCAGCAGCTAAGTGCCCTAATATACAAAAACTGGAAGATCCTGTGCCCACTGAGCCTATCCTGATTAAAAAACTAGTTTGGGGCAGAACAGACATGGAGGAAAATAAAATACTACCTCCACGAGAGAGGCCACATGCTCAAATAAGTACATACAGCATGGCTATGCGTGGAGAGAAGGTCCGTTAGTGGCTAAACCTACCCCCCCTCGCCGTAAACCTTACCCTTCGGGGGGGGGGGGGTGCCTGACACTAAACTCCACCCAGAGGTGCCTAATCCTAACCCACCCTTCCACTAGCCTAACCCTAAGTCCCCCAGGGGTGCTCTAAACCTAACCCCCCCCCCCCACACAGCTAACAGAACAGGCACCTGTACTTACCTCGACCGGGCCCGCAGCTTTCTGTATTCCGGCGTCGGGATTATGACAGGCATCGGCATCTTAACATCTGTCATAACTCCTTAGCCGGCGTCGAGATTGTGACCGGCGGCCTCATATAACTACATCCCGGTCTCTACACCCCTCCCCTGCATGCATGCATGCATGGTGAGAAGACTCCCTAAACTGAAATAGTTATTAAGCCCTATGAAGCTACAGCTCCTATTTATTTCTTCATTACTTTACCCTTACCACACCCATTGCTCTCTCCCTACTAGCCGTGCACCATTACGCCCTCCCATATACTAATTTTTTTTTTTTTTATTAAATCAACTTAACCCCCATCCACTTTACCCTTACGTTTCTTTTTTCTCCAAAAAAATGTGGCCATATTTATTCTTAGTGTGGAGCTATATTAATGGTATTGTTATGCATTTTTATATCAGCCCATGTTACACTTTACCTATCATTTGTAACTTCCATTTTATTGTTTATTTATACTGATACATGTTATTGTTTCTTGATCCAAAAAGATTAAGCAACAACAAAAAATCTCTAGGTACTGTAAGAAAACAAACAAACAGAAAAGTGACAGCAGATGGAATAACAGAAAGTTACTTCTTTTGGCAGGATGTAAATTAGGCTTCCTTTGAGTTCACCTTTAGCACAGACAGGAAGGTGCAAACAGATGTTTCTTTCTTATATAGGAACTGAAATTATTAATGTTATCATTTGCTTATTAGTTTTCCTACCTGTATAGATGTATTAGCTTTTCCTATACATACACAAGGTGATCGATTTTGCAAAGAATCTCATGATTGAATTTCTTATACACAATAATATTTCTTTAGAAAACAATGGGGTCTATTTAACAGGCAAATCTGTCACATTCTGCATAATAAAAAAGTCACAGCTATGTAGGAAAGGGTTAAAAGGAGAAGATAACGCAATCATCTTCTGCATTAATGCCCAACTCCTACAACATCACATTTTAGAAAGCAAGGCATTGCCCTATACAACGTTTAATGTTTTCTGTACAGCAAGCAGAAAAAACGTTATGAAGATCCTTAAAAGCTTACTTTAAATAATGCCATGGAGCAGTACACCCGGGTGCTCACCCCTGCAGCAAGTGAGCATACATGCAATTCCAATCGACAGGTGGCACCTGGCGGGAGATAGGGGCAGGTAGTGCTGGAAGTAGGGAGGGGGCAAGGGTAGATAATAGCTGGCGCAGTACTGGGGGAAAGGAGAAGATTAGGGGCTTACAAGTACTGGGGATAGGGAGGGGGCAAAGGTAGATAGCAGCTGGGGCAGTACTGGGGGGGCAAGAGGGGTTAAGCGCATGCAGTACTGGAAGTAGGGAGAAGGTAAGGGTATATAGCAGCTAGGGCAGTACTGGGGCAAGAAGGGGGCAGGCGGTCAGGATAGCAGCTGGGGCAGTACTGGGGGTAGGGAAGGTGCTAATCGTAGATAGCAGTTGGGGCAGTGGTTACCTCCTTTCTCCTAGTGGGAGACCCCCGCCGGGTAATTGTTGTCTGCCTCCAGCTCCTTCCTGGCCCATGCAGTGTCCACCTCCCTGGCACCCTGCGTGCAGAGAACTGGGATGTAGGCATCGGGGCCAGAGCGAAGGCAGATAGTGGAGCTCGGCACTACCACAGCAAGGAAGAATCTATAGAGTCAAGACGGAGAGCAGTATGCTGGCAGTCAGGGAGGGAAGGATGTAGTCTCCGGTGGCAATTGGATAAGACGCTACCGGCGGCGAGTGGTTGAGAGACGCTGCCGGCACTGATTGATTGCTGCAGACATAGCACACACACTCAGTGAGCCCTGTAGGCCCGATCTCTCAATCAATCGCTGCTGGCAGTGATTGGTTGGGGAGACCAGGCCCAGCCCTAGCCCAATTTTTTTGGTAAGGAAATATATGATTTGGTGCCCTAGGCTTATTGAGCGCGCCGAAGGTGCGAGCCTGAAAAAATTATAGACGCTTGCTCTCATGGGAAAAACTGTATCCCCGATCCATACCCCATTTTTGTTACGCTGGATGCATGCCCTGCACTCCAGGAGCTTCTGGCCATGCCCCCAGTCCCTCTCTCCAGTGAATAGATGCGGCGCGCATGTGCACACCATTTATTCACCACTTGTTCAAAGCAGCTACCATTCTTTTGTTTTTTTTACTGAGGATAGATATGGCTACTATGCAGGTGTATGTATGTCACACACACACACACACACACACACACACACACACACACACACAGCAGTCATCCATTGTCACACACAAGCAGTCAGACTTTGTCACACAGACACACACACACAGCAGTTACCCATTGCCTCAAACACAACAGTCACTATTTGTCTCACACACACACACACACACACACACACACACACATCACCCATTGTCAACATCATCTCACCATTGGCTGAACCAGTGTATCTTAGGTTAAAATTGTCTTTTACTTACACAAACCAGAAAGGGCTCCAGCATTCAGTGTCCGTTCCCCCGCTACTGTATCTTCCCACTACAGAACAGTCAAACAGCTTCCTTCCCAAGTTCCTACTACAAACACTGCATGCGTGCTTACCAGCGTTCCCCATGTTTGAGCACCAGCATCCAGCAGCCAATCACAAAGATAGGACAGGGTGGGCGGGGGAGATTCCCAGGATTCCCTCTCCTCTGCGGCCCCCTCCTTAGTGTGCCCAGCATAATTAAAGCACTGGCCTGCCTCACTGCTCCCGGCCTCTGTCAGCTTATATTACATGTCGGGCTGGCCATGGGGGAGACGCTGTCAGAGGTGATTGGCTGCCTTGGAGACAGAACACAGAGCGCGTCCTGCAGGACTCGCTCTATTTAAAAACCGGGTCCCCAAATGCCTATAGCGCATAAAAACACGCTATATCACGTATTTTGCAATCACTGCCCAGTAGCAGCCTTAGTGTAGGATTCTTCTTGGGAATCCTGTATAGTTAGAGGAGTTTGTTGGCCTTGGATGCAGGAGGACTACTTCAGATCATTAAAGAGTTTGATGATAAGGGTGATGGCGGTTGAGATTGGATGTGCTGTGGTCTATCCATGCTGCTGGAAGCTGATGCTGAACTGCTTGTTATTATTTTACAGGATTTTTTACATTTTGATACATTATTTGCATGAACCTGCTGCAATTGACGCAACAGGGAGGCGGTGCCTAGATGGATAACGTCCCTACCTCTACTTACTTTGGCCTCACAAATGGTACAGATGACATGACAAATGTTGTCAAGATTTGTGTAAAAATGATTCCACACGAAAGAAGTGTCTCTTTTGGTCTTATGCCCAGGCATGACAATGTTCTTCTTCTCATTATTACTCGCAAGAACTGTTACTACTTGTGGCTGACTTACGCGGATACAAACAACATTCTCCTCCTGAATTGTATCACATTCTTCTTGTCAAACACATTCATCATCAACATCCTCATTTGAGTCAGACACAAATATCTCCCTTATCTGCACTTCCACAGTAGCATCCTCCATTTCTATGTCATCATCATTACTTTTATTACTACTACTCACCCTCACATTTGCAGAGGGTGCAGACATGGTGGATGGAGGCTTCTCCACGATTAAAGTGTCAGAAATGTCAGACACACAAATTGCACTCATGGACACCCTTAGACTCTACTCAGGAATCTGTGAAGTTTGTGAACACAGTTTGTCATATCTTACAACCTGCTTACTAGGAGTCATGCTCTCATAAGGGTCAGAGTAATCATTTATTCAACTCTGTAAAGACTTGCTAGGGTGTATTAAATGAAAGACACACCAGATATATTACCTACAAGGAACAATGTAAGCTAAAGGCCACAGGGCTGGAAAGTCACCACCTACAACTTAAGCATATCACTAATCAAAACATTCTGCCGTGCTGTGTAACATTAAGCTACTTGCTATAGCGCTTCCAAATCTACCAAAGACACTTAAGAATTGGCTAACACTATTATTTATTAACAGTTACTTATATAGCACAGCATATTCCATTGCGCTTCACAAATTGAAACATTAATAGAACAAAACTGGATTGTAAGAGACAGACATAAAGGTAAGAGGGCCCTGCTCGCAAGCTTACAATCTATAGACAGAGGAGGTTATTTCCTTTTTCAGTTGTAAAGTAGTTATATATTGCAATTTAATTATTTGTGATTGTATACAAGTTAACAGTAGTATAAGAGATAGCGTATATCCTTCAAATGGTTATATTTTAACAGAAACTAGTGTTCATTCTACCACCCTGCACCTGTTATAAACCGTGTAGTTCCTCTTTTCTGCCTGGGATGTCGCTCTCTGCTCTGGTGCTACTAGCTGAGGCAACAAACTGCTGAGATACAGACCACAGTGTTTTAGAAGCACCAGAGCAGAGAGCAACACCACAGGCAGGAAAGAGGGTTGTGACAGGTGCAGGGTGCTAGAATGAACACTAGAACACATTGGAATAACAATATCAAAAAAGAACATCAGTAATTTATCAGTTGGTTGTGATCACTATGTAATTATACTATTTATTAAATTACATACAGCATGCCATAGAATTGTAGTTGTATTCATTAAATCATGATATGGAAGAACAGTACTGTAATATTATATTGATCCAATATAGCCTTACAGTATAGAACTTTTTCCTGTGCTGATGAAACAATGTTTCCCCCAATGTTCAGGCCACAAGTGGCTAACCACTTGTGGCCTGAACAGTCCTTGGTGTGAGAAGTTTGTTAGACAAATGTTCTTTTAATCAGGTCACTTTATATGGTGCCTTTTCCAATGTTAAGTAACCTAGTGTTTCTAACTTCACCTTATAATTTTACTCATCTATTCCCTTGATTGCTCGTCGGCCGTCCGTAGCACATATTCAGTCCTATGTCCTGTACCTCAGCACCACACTACCAATGACAGGCTGAATGTGACACTTAAAATTAGAGATGAGCGGTTCGGATTCTGTGGAATCCGAACCGCTCCGAACATTGGGGATCCGAGTCCACCCGAACCCTGTTCGGGTGTTTGTTCACCGCCTGACTCGGATCCCCGTTCGGGGCCGAACGGCGGCCGCCTGATGTCGGATTCTCACTAGAGAATCCGACATCAGGTCTCCTATTGTGTAGGGCAGAGCGCTGTGATAGCGCTCTGCCCTACACAGATACAAACACACAGCCGCCAGCGGCAGCTGTGTGTTTGTTACAGCAGCCAAAGAGAGTCACACAGACTCTCATTGGCTGCTGCACGGAGGGAGCCGGCTGGAGCTCACACATGAGCTCCGTCTTCCGGCTCCCTCCGCAGTGTGTGACAGGCTCAGCAGAGCGGACGGCGCGGGAGTGGGGAATCAGGTAAGTTTTTTTTTTTTTTAACTTGTGAAAGTTGTGCAAGGGCCGGGGGCGCTACTGTGGGGGGTCTGCTACTGGGGGGGTCTGCTACTGGGGGGGCTATACTACTTAGGAGCCTGCTACTGGGGGGGCCATACTACTGTGGGGGCATACTACTACTGGGGGGCCATACAACAGGGGGGGCTACTACTGGGGCAGCCTACTACTGAGGGGGGCCTGATACTGGGGCAGCCTTACTACTGGGGGGGCCATACTACTGGGGGGGCATACTACTGGGGGGGCCTGCTAATGGGGGGCATACTACTGGGTGGCATGCTAATGGGGGGCATGCTACTGGGGGGGGCCTGCTAATGGGGGGCATACTACTGGGTGGCATGCTAATGGGGGGCATACTACTGGGGGGCACTGCATAGGGGACCCTACTACTAAGGGGACTGCATAGGGGGCACCACTGCTGGGGGCATTGTGTAAGGGACACCGCTACTGTGGGCATTGTGTAAAAGGGGCACTACTGTGGGCATTGTGTAAAAGGGGCACTACTGTGTGTCGTAACATAAATAAGAGACACTACTTTATGGTGTAATGTGAATCAGGCCCTATGTGCGGTGTAATGTGAATAAGATTGTGCACTGTGACTTTTTGGGCCGTAGCCCACTATGTAAACAAGTACTGTGACTCTGCTGGTCGTACCCACTGGGTGGGTGCACTACTTTTCATTTCTGCCACTGCTGTATGGCAATGTGTCATAGATGTGCTTTATACTGTGGTGTCTGTGCCGCTGCTTTGTCGCTTAGTAACCAGTCAGCTCACTGCAACCTTTGGCCAATAATGTTGAAAACAATATTATAAGCTGTGATATGGTCTAAATTGACTGGAAATTAATGTTATTGAGGTTAATAATACTCTAGGAAGAAAAAAAAAGACCAATTTATGTGATTTTAGCTTTTTTTGTCAATTTTTTAAAAAAAAATCCAAATCCAAATCCAAAGCCAGTCACCGCAGTTTGGCAAATCCAAATCCAAAGCCGGACGACGAATTAGAACCAAATCCGGCAAAAATGGTCCGGCGCACATCCCTACTTAAAATGCAACTGTAGCTTTTATATAGCAGATGTAGTCATTTGTGAGCTGCACTAAAATTTATTAGAATGTTTAGCGATCCATTATAAATAACATTACTGAGGCATTTCATTATCAAATTTTATGAGCCAGGAAAAATATTTGTGAGACACAACCTATTACTGAAATGCAGCATTCTTAGTTAAGCCCCCAAACAATGATTGTCTCCACTCAAACATGTAGAGGTAGTCCGGAGCATGTCACTGAGACTCAGATTGTCATCCCACAAAAGAAGATGCTGTCATGTGTGACGTGAGGCTACACCTTGGCACCTATGTATTGGGAAGAGGCATTCCTGTGTCCCCTGGCATTCTGATACTGGCATGCAACGGATTGCTGGGCAATATATCAATATAGACATGAATGTGTTGTGGGTCTTTGTATGAGTCAAGCGGCATGCAGTCTTCTATGCAAGCCTAGTTACTATTGTTATCGGAATAGTTGATTGCACAGGTCTGTCCAGATTGGTACTCCTATTCATATTTACCAGTCAGAGGCAAAGAGCCAAAAAATACCTGTAGCTAAGCTAAAGAGCTGACAGGAAGTGTGCACCGAAGGCGTATATGTCAGGATGGAGATGTCAGCAGTGATACCCCCGAACACTATCTCAGGATGGAGATGGCAGCAGTGATACCCCCCAATCACTATCTCAGGATGGAGATGGCAGCAGCGATACCCCCAATCACTATCTCAGGATGGAGATGGCAGCAGTGATACCCCCCAATCACTATCTCAGGATGGAGATGGCAGCAGTGATACCCCCCAATCACTATCTCAGGATGGAGATGGCAGCAGCGATACCCCCAATCACTATCTCAGGAAGGCGATGGCAGCAGCAGTACCCCCAATCACTATCTCAGGATGGAGGTGGCAGCAGCAGTACCCCCAATCACTATCTCAGGAAGGCGATGGCAGCAGCAGTACCCCCAATCACTATCTCAGGATGGAGATGGCAGCAGTGGTACCCCCAATCACTATCTCAGGAAGGCGATGGCAGCAGCAGTACCCCCAATCACTATCTCAGGATGGAGATGGCAGCAGTGATACCCCCAATCACTGTCTCAGGAGATGGCAGCAGTGATACTTCCAAACAGTGCTTTCTAATTCATATAAATAATTTTTTTAGTTGCTCATTATATTCAAAGATTTTTTCTTTTTTTATTGAAACTGCTACAGCAAGCCAAAGTCCCGGCTTCCAGTGCAGTACACATGCGTGACTCACCGATACCAGACCACGCAAGCACAGAGGGGACTCGGACCAGTTGGCCAAGCAATGAGGCCTCTTAACACTGACAGACAATGGGGTGGATTCAGAGTCGCATGGAAAGTGGTCGCATGTGTGAAAATAGATTCGGATTTCTGCCTGTATTCTTCATCAGTCGTATCTATGTGGCCAAACAGACCCCATACATCCACTTGTGAGAACATCGATCATCATGATAAGGCCACATTTGCATCAGCCCTATCCTTGGTGCAAAACATCCATTCAAAATCAGCTGGGTCTCTGCTCATATCTGAAAAGCCTGCAATTGCTTATAGACACCCACGTCACACTTATCCTACTGTCATTCTGAATGTCATGCTGCTGCCCAGTCACACCCATATGGAGCTCCGGCTGACATCTGTGCTACTCTGAATAGGCGGTAGGTCGGCAGAGATGAGTATATATGCCTTATACACCCTGGGACACATGCACAGTGTAAAGGATAGCAGATATGGCCGCTTTGTGTGCGATAATGAATCAGGGACATCATCAACGGGAGCTCTGCACAGCTCAGCTGCTCCAGAGACATTGTCATTCTAACTTGTGCCTACAGAAGTATCTATATGATGACTGAGGACAGAAAGTATATGCTACTGCCCCATACTCATAAGTAGACCCCTAAGTTTCAATGGGACTGATGAGAATTACTAAATGTTCTCTGTAAAGAACTGCATAGAATAAATGTGCTACATGAATAATAATAATAATAATAATAATAATAATAATAATATCAACACAATTCAGTCACCAGACAGGAGAATTGTGCCTTTAGCATCAGTTATGTGTATTTAAAGCATTTCCTCATGTTTCCATATTCCCGGAAAGCAGATAACACAGCTGGAGGTATAAATGTCAGGCTTAGGAGTGGGCTAAGGACATTGCTGATACAAGAGGTTACTAAGAGATTACTGGCAAACAAAAATACTTCATAAAAGTTCCTCAGGACCTGTAACATTGACCAGCAATGGGGCCTTCCCACCTCAGATGCTATAGCTGCCATATACCCATGACTGGGACCCAGGGACTCCAGCACTCACCGCTCAGATAATTGGTCCACTTGTACAGTACCCCTTCCATGCTGCTGAGAGACCCACATACCCTGGACTCTGATGCTGCTACTCCTGCTGGCTGAGCCCCGGCGATATGACTGGCTCCTGTCAGTGCTCTAGCACCAGTGCTGGCCATGGGTGAGCCAGCGACAGCCGGTACCACCAGCAGCGCATCTCCGTAGTGAATAGCAACAAGCGACCGCCGTCCAGTGAAGCAGCAAGCTCTCGACCTACGCCGCGGTGACGTCACCATCAGCAGAGAACAGACTAGCCCCTTGTCCCGAAGACTCAACGCCTGGCAGCCTCTTCCGGGAATGTACAGTCAGCCTATCGCGTCCCACCACTGACAAGCTGACACCCGCTATTGGCCAATGAGAAGCTGTGCATTATAATCACTCCCTCTTAGTCAGCCTATGAGCGCTGCAGAGTTAAATGGCCCCGAGGCTGCCAGCACTAGAGTGTGTGTGAGCGGTTGTCTGTCTATCTATGCCACGTCTGTGGGGGCTGAGGCGCTAGCGGTGCGGGGTGTGAATGATAGTGTTTGGTGAGATGCTGGTGGTGTTGGTAGCGGCGCTCCTGGCCTGTGCCGGTGGCGCCCTGATCCCGGAGCCTGAGGTGCATGTGACGGTCCTGGAGAAGCCGTTCATCTGCAAGAGGAGAACTAAGAACGGGGACATGCTGCTGATCCATTTCGATGGTTTCCTGGAGAGTAACGGGACACGCTTTCACTCCACGTGAGTTTCCCCGATCTGTCCTCTCTGGCTGCCAGTGCCGGGTTAGGGGCTGATCTGTTCCCTGCAGTGACCGGGCTCCAAGGCTCCCCTGGTGCAAGCGTCTCTCATAGGAAACCAAACATTCTGTATGTCCCTATGATACTGCTGCTATAACCTCCCCTCTCACATATGTGGGTTTGGCTCATATTTAACATTTTAATTTATTTTATTCTCTATCACTCTGTCATTGCTGTAATATACTTATTTTGTGTCTATGGTCTGTCTTTGCTCGAAAACGAATGCAGCTTTTCCCACAACATAATTCTCCTAGACATCTGTGGGGAAATACGGTGACTAACTAGCATTTACAGTAGGATTCATTCCATATACTGTACCTCTAAAATGGGTGATCCATGGGGTATGTGCCCTTATTTACTGAGCTGCTTATCCAGCACTAGGATTTACTATCCTATTTCTCAGGGCCGTAGCTAGGGTACTGCGGCCGGTGCCATCTCACAGGTCTGGGGGCGCTATTTGGGCCTGTCAAATTTCTGTTTATTATCATTCTTGCTTGTAGCTTCCTCTTATTTCATCCCCAGCATCTCCTGGCCTCTCCTATCCCCTGGCCCTTCCCCATGAAGCCATGGCCCTTTTTTGGGTGCATTATGTCCCTTTGAAAAATGAGGTGGGCGCCAATGCTCTTTCTGGCACAGGGCACCAAAAAGTCTAGTTACGGCTCTGCTATTTCTATACTCTAATAAGTGGCCTTTATTTTGTCCCTGATAATGAGTACATTACATCTGCCAGCAGTCCTAACAAAACTGCAGCTGAATGTACTCTGTAGTCATCTCCTCGAGATGTCTCTGTCCATGAAATCACTGGTGCAAGTGCTAAGATGCAGCCAGAGTCATAACTGGAACTTTTTTGGTGCCCTGGGCCAGAAAGAGCACTCGCACACCCGCCCCCCTCCCCTACATTTTTCAAATAGGAACATACCACGTGCAATTATCAGCGGCGGGGAGATCCGTGTGTGATACTCGCCTGCATAGGTACTCAATGTATGCTGGTAATTGCTGGGTCGAGAAATGGCGGTTGTGTTCAGGACTTTCATCAGAAATTTGGGGGTAGATGGCTCCATGTGTAAGGTGTCTGACTGACATGTGAGAGGTGATAGGTTTGAATTCTGGAATTGACAGTAACTTGAAATGTGTGTTATATAAAAGAGGATGTAACTGAAGGAGCTTAGGAAGCTGGTCAGATGGAGGGGGAGTTGGCCAGGGAGGAGATGAGGGCAACCATGATATGCCAGGGATAAAATAGAAGAAAGCTAAGTGAGAATGAGAGAGTGATTATAATCAGAAAATTGACAGTCCCAAGCAGCGCCCTGTGCAGTGGCACATGTTGCACCACCCTAATTACAGCCTTGGGTGCAGCCCAGATAGAAATACTACCCAAAATATGGAACAGTCACAAGTTAACAAAAATCTATTTATTTTTGTTTACTCACCTGGGGTAACCCCTTCTCTTAAATATATGGTGTCCTGTCACTTGCAGATTTGATACTGGAAATTGTGTGCCAGCTGCTACACTATTTGTCTGCTCTCAGTTATATTTCCCCTCCTAGTATGGCAATATCAGACTTTCTAGAGAGGACAAGTTTAAGTTGCCCATAGCAACCAGTCAGATTATAGCTAGCACTTTATAGAATGTCCTAGATCAGGGATGGAGAACCTCCTTCCCGGGGGCTGTATATGGCCCTCAGAATCATTTGGTCTGGCCCTCGGAGCTTTTTTTCTGCTAGCCTCATTTGGCTAGCAGGGTGCCTAGAATGGCACACTGCAGCCAGAATCTATGCACAGCGCTGCCCTTCAGCTCCCCAGAGTATCCACAGGATGCTCCGTGCATTGCTGTAATCACCAGCAATTGTGTCCCTGTCCCAGTGTGACATCAAGCTAAGGGGGTGTGACCTGCACCGGGCCCGCAAATAATGTTGTATATATTAAAAATGGCCCTCAGCAGAAAAAAGGTTCTCCACCCCTGTCCTAGATAAATGCTAGTTAGAATCTGGTTGCTATTATTTATCTAGTTACTAGTACATTCTATAAAATGTTAGCTTGAATCTGGAAATTATTGGCAACATCCCCACTTTTTTCTTAATTGGAAGAATTGAGATCCAGCCTAGGTCATGACCCTATTGATGTCTTGTACAGTCCTTTGTCATGGCGCTATATCTTGAATTGTGATGGGGCTGTCACAACTCAAAAACATGGACGAGAACTAGCTATGGTACCTTTACTGATTGGTCATCTCTCAAGTACATTTTCTAGACACAAGCTGGTGTCCTATAACAAGAATATGCATATACTTTCACTTTTCTGTATAAATTAGAGAAATACAAAGGGAAAATAAAATACATGGCCAGTGTTCATTTAAAGTGAAATTACATCTCTAAACAGTAGAATAATCATTTTGTAGCTCCACTAATATTCATTAGATTGCAGTCTATTAATTCACACATTTGTCCTGTGATAATAAGGCATGAAAACTACCTGAGGTGTGGGTAACCAGTCCTCTCTTCAGAGGCCCTTGAGTCACATTTATCTGCCATGCTGCTGCGTAATGTCCTCTACAGCTTTCCCAGGCGCTAACTGAGTATTCCCATAAGCCTCCAACTGCATTTTACCGATCACTAACCACTGTCAACACTGCAGGCAAAAGTTCATATTGACACAAAACGAATGCCTGGCAAACTGTATGACTGTGAAATGGGCATCTGGCGTTTCACTTTAGCACCTGTGTACAAGGCCTTAGTTGGGCATCACCTGCGGTTACTGGTTGTGGGCGATACATGAAGAATGTGGCATATGTATTTAGGACTGACATCTACGATCACTTATGCAGTACTGCGTCCAGGGCTTTTTTTCATACAAAACAAAGGTACTATGACTACGAAAAAAGCCTGGTAGTCTCCAAAGCGCACCTGGTTTGCTGAAGGTCGCGTGGCCAGCTGTGTCCTTGCCTATAAAGTAGTTGAACTGGCAGTGTCTTCTGGTACACGTTCCAGACAGGAATATAACAGTGATGATGGTAAGTAACTTCTATTCTGGCGGTACACGGTACTAATGAATGCCAACGGGGGAAGCACTGACTACTAAATTCAGTATATGAACAACTTTCATAATAAGGTGCCAGCCAATCAGCTCCCAACTGTCATTTTTCAAACACAGCCTGTGAGATGGCAGTTAGGAGCTGATTGGCTGGCACCTTATCACTTTTCACTCTGTCTCCTAACACTGCTTAGTAAATAGACCCCTCAGTGTTCTGTTTTCTGAGCCCTTGCTATGTGACCAGAGAGTGGAGATGGCATGGATTGTCACAGGAAGAATGTTCCAACGCATCCGGACAGCACAGATGCTGATCTAAATCTCTGCATGTTACGGACATGCCAGTGCATGTCACAGTTACAAAGTGCTCTACTGCCTGAATGTCTAGTAGTGTGATCTGGAGGACTTGAGAAATTTGTCCCTTTGTTCGTGGAAACCATTTCGGTATGACACTGCCATGTGATGTTTAATATATGCATTTTATAGTTCACTTAGGTGGGAGCGTCCATCATGCCCCTTTCAGACAAAGCTTGTTCACATACAGTCACTCATAGGTTCCAAAACGGGGGGCAAGGGGATGGCTCCCCCAAACATTTGAGTTGCCAGTATATGCACTGGCCAGGGTTGTAGGGAGCAGGGTTACCACAGGGCCTGGCATGGAGATATTCACCTTTCCAGCTGCTTAATTTTTTCCAGCTAGCTCTGGCGCCTACAGTGGCTAGTAACTGTGGGCTGGCCTGTCCTCTGGGACCAGTACTGCACCCATCTCCCCTCCCACATTATATATTCTCGCTCCCCCTTTGTACTTTCTCTATCCTACCTTTTGGATTCTATATAGTCTAACCTGGATAAGTGGGCAATGTCTATTACTGGGACTAATTTTGAGGTCCTGGCATTTTTGCACCAAAAAACCTGTTAGTGAGCCTATGAAACCTCTATAACGGAGACTGATTTTTCTCAATTATTAGGAATAATCACCTATATAACTGAGACGATTGCTGTTATGACTATTTTTAGTGAGATTAGTGCAGTTTATGAATTACTTAAATGAGACGACTGCCTTTAGAACTTCTGTAACTGGCATTAGTACAGGTTTTGACAAGTCTGTCTGTACCTGGGCTTACAGGGATGAGAACTTCTATAAGGAGACAAACACTTCTTGAAACTGGATAAGTGAGATACCTCTAAGTGAGACTAAATGTGATGTCCTTTGAGATCCCACTTGTCCAGGTTTGACTGTAATATATAAAAAAAATTCTAAAATGAAATTATATTTTGCCCCCCTCTCCCAGCCTAAAAACGTATTGACTCCCCTGGTTGCCAACCTATTGCCTTTTGGTGGTCAAATAGTTAAAAAGTGAGATGCCGGTTTCAAATGTGTTCCTTTACCTACGTAAAGAGGTTTTATGCAGAGAAATTCTGGCTGTGCTCCTGCTGCACATCATTAACTTCTGCCTCTCCTCTGCTTAACAGATGTAGGTGGCATTTGTGATCGGTGTATTGAAATAACAGATGAGAGCCCCACACTATGCATTTTATTATTAGAAGTAACCAGTGCTGAGGAGAATATCGGCAGCTGTCTGGGGTTTTAACTATTGTTGTTATCATCCTTTATATGGCGCCACACGGGTTCCGCAGCGCCTCACAAAGTACATTAACAAATGAGCAAACTCTTAAAACAGCGACTTGCAATACAGAATAAGAACATAGTTTATAAAAATTGCTGCAGCGATCATAACACTCAAAAAAGCAGCAGGGCGTCAGCAACCAAGTGTCAAGTGCCCTTGTGGCGAGTTTTGAGTAGATGATCGTATGAGTGAGGGAAGGAAAAGCACATAAGGGAAGAGGGCCCTGCTCGTGAGAGCTTACATTTTAAAAGGAAGGTGTAGACAGACAGGGGTGACGCAGATGGAGTAGACTGGGAGGAAGGAGCATGTTGTAGCGGGTTAGGATGAGAGCTGGAAGGCTTTGATGGAGTAGTGGGTCTTGAGAGCCCGTTTGAAAATTTGTGGAGAGTCTGATAGGGAGAGAGTTCCAGGGGAAGGGAGCAGCTTGGGTGAGATCTTGGAGGCAAAAGTGGAAGGAAGTAATCAGTAGGCAAGAGAGGCGGCGTGCATTTGTAGGAAAAGGAGGGAGGTGTTATACAGATGTGTCCCTGCTCATCTAGCCTCAATACGCTATGCAGCACGCTATGCCTGACGTGAGTGAGCTACCAGGTCCAATGCAATTGTGCTAGTGTTGGGCACTTTAGACGCATTTTTTTTTGTTTAAAAAAAAAAAAAGTCGTGATGCGACTAGGATGCACCTGGAGACCGTGCTGATTAATTTATGTGACACACGTGTGTGTGTGTGTGTGTGTGTGTATGAGACTATAAACAGAACTTGGCATGGAAACAAGCTGCGGCCATTGTATTGTAGCACTCTGCATGTTGATTGAGAGACTATCACACACAGTTATACAAGTGTCACATATCGAATTAATTAGCACTGTCTCCTTGTGCACTCAGCACTAGCAGTGTCTCACGGGACCAGGTGCGCTAAGAAGGGCTGTTTGATGCGATTGCAGCAAAGATAGGTGAGGACATATCTGAAGTTTATCTTGCTATGTAATCGCTTTATAAGATGTATTAAAGTTAATACACCCCCCGATGTTTTCAACTATTTATTTTCCCAGTGCAGTGATTCCGCTCTAAGTGCCTGGAACCTCTGGGTTGCATTGCACATTAAGCCCCAGAGGGTGCATTTAATGAGTGTTTTTTTCTTTGCAGCTCCTGAGGCTCACCACCTAGGGCTTAACGTGTGGGGTAGCAACCCTTGCTTGAAAAGCTTAGAGTTTTAGCCATGGAGTCTAATTGAATCTGTACAGTGCCACAAGTCAAAGTTGAAATGTATGATGCTAATACTGGTGTTTTTTTTTTTTTTTTTAGTTATACAGATAATAATGGCCAACCAGTGTGGTTTACGCTTGGTATTAAAGAGGTTATAAAAGGATGGGATAAAGGCCTGAAAGATATGTGCGTTGGGGAGAAACGGAAGCTAATTGTCCCTCCTACCTTGGCTTATGGAAAAGAAGGAAAAGGTAATCTGCTCCCTGCCCCAACTCCTCCTAACCTAACATTTGTATGAGCGTAGGGGGAAGGTGTATTCTGCGTTTTTTTGCTAGTCAGGGAAGATCAGAGGGGTGTGTGACCCCAGTCACCCTTTACTACTCTGTGCTGCTGTGAGCCCTACTCCTTTTGCCATCCTTCTGTTGGGGGGGGGGGGGGGGGGGTTTGGCTTTCTACTTTCCTCCTTCATTTACTTTATTTCTTGTGACTCTCTTGGTATGGGTGATACAATAATGCAGTTTATTCTCTATGGTAAATACACTATTAAATATAAAAACCTGTTGATACTACTTGAAGTGCTACACACATTTTGAATGTTTCATGTGATTCTTATCTGTACTTGAAAAGGTAGAAACCGTATTAGAATGATCTATACTGGCGCATTTAAAAGCTGCCTTGCACAAAATTACACTGTTGGCATCGTCACTCCTTCCCACAGCGAAAATGTAGAATTCAAAAGTGTATTATCATACAGGCACTAATGTTACATTCCTATGTAAAATCCATCTGTATAGTCTATATCTTGGTGTTGTGTCCTAATATTATCAGCACCTAGGACCAATCTTGTATTATCTTCATAAAATGTCATGGAAACCCAGAAATCCCAGGGAATGGTAATGAAGAGGTATTAGTTGATTGTAGATCAAGCATGTGGTATCCAACAGACATGTGACCTACCCCCTCCAAGTATTGTGCTTACAGGAGGTGATAATTCACCAGACACCAACATAGTGTGGCATTCACATATCCCGCCTGTTGGAATCATCCCCTATGGTAATGTACTTACAGACCTCAAGGTCAGATAAGGCATCTCATAGTATTATCACCCCAGTTGCATAACCTTAGAATTTTTCAGCAGGTTCAATAAGGTGCTCAGTATAAACAGAAATGCACAAAAGTACAAACTGACTGAAAAATAGATGTCGAGGTAAGACACGCATACATAAGAAAACATAGCAGCGTATGTGCCTACCAGAGGAAAATGTACAGTAAACATTGGGAGTAATAAATCAGCTGAGGATGATCAGGCCCAAGTAACCATCGTGTACCACTGTATGCAAGTCCTCTGGAAGGTCTTCAGATGAAAAGCTCCCTCCGCCAATGAGTTTCAACCTCCTAAAGGTTTTTTCAAGACTATTCATAGAATCCAATGGATTCTACATTAGAACCCAGGAATTTAAAATATTAGTATGATGATACTCTTTTGAATTGTAAATTTGTACTTTAATAGGTGTCCATTTATACTGATACATTTATTATGGAGATCAGATCTTCCATTATTGTGTTCACTTTGTGTGGTGAACACTGAAGGCATGTTTCAGGGGCAAATCACCTTGATGGCTGAACAGTATAATTCCATAATAGCAACATTAAAATATGAGCATGGCTAGGTAAAAGGTGGGGTGGCTTTTCTTTTTCTGTATTTTAGTACACATCCACTAAGGACAAATATTAGTCATCTGCTATAACCGGCATATATTGGACACTGACCACCCTAGATCAATAAGTAACAGCATATTACTTCCGGACAATATCTATTATAATAGTGTACCCTGTCCGTTGTTGCTCGCCCAGTGTCAGACAGAACAAGTAATGTCCTGCCATTAACAGAACAATGATTGCTGATCTCTCGCAATAAGTGGTTAGCTGGAAGTTACTGAAGACTCCATGTGACCATAACCAGTAATCACTGCAGACTAATAACAGCTTGTGTCCATGTAGGTACAGTTTGGGAGGCAAGACAAAGGATGTACATTGGATTTGTTTTTCTAAATTGGGTAAAAGAAGAAAAACTTTTTTTTTCTTTTTTTTTTTTTTTAATGTGAGAATTTCTTTGATTCTTTATCCACCGATATCAAAAGACAGATACGGTTTAAAATTAACTATATGGCATGAAACCAGAATGCTGTCGCCTACACCCAGTTGGTGATTACAGTATTGGGCCCAGATACACATGACTCATTCCCCCACCCCTGCTTCCCATCTTCTTGCATGTCTCCCTTACCTCTCCTTTCTCTATTCTTTTTCTTTCCAATTCCTTTGTGTTACTGTTCCCACTATGATTATCTCGTAATAACAAATGAAATAAGATACAAATATTTTTGCTTTGTTTGAAATAGTTTATTGAAGTACCATAGAACATGTTGGACAGATGTATTGTGTGTGCGTGTATGTGTGTGTATATATATAATATAATATATATAATCACACACCAATGAGCCGGCACTCCAATAAGAATCAACAGCGTTTGGTGCCCTCCTAAATAAATCCCCCTCCAGGGAGACTGATTGACAAGCAAGTTATGAAGGCAGCGCTCAAAAACGACCTGTAATAAAGACAAAGGACCGCAATGAGTTTCAGTGCCTATAGCATTTTCATCAGGATACCTGATGAAAATTCTATAGGCATTGAAACGTTTAATTTTGCACCGTTTCATGTCACAATCCTGTGTCGGCATGTACACCCCTCCCTCCCAACATGTCAGTATTCTAAAAATGTAGAAAGAAAAAAGGAACTTTTATTGTCAAACTCACAATTCTGTAAGGCTGGCACAATAACAACCAGGTCTCTATAACCAACACAAACACTGCTAACAAACTCTTATAACAGACTAACCTCTTCTGTTTGTCTTGTACTTATCCAAAGTGTGTTCTAGTCTTGCATGAATATGCTCCTTTGGAAAGCTGCACCATCATGTCACCCCAGATCTGCATCTGTCCCTGACTTTCTTAAAAGTGGTAAGCTTGGACTTCTTTGCACTGTACGATTTGTGTTTAGAATTCTATTTTAATTTTTAATTATTTTATTGAGTAAGGTGTTGTGTTGTCTAACCCCCACCCTGTCTATATCTGAGCATGGTCCACATATCTCCTCTTAGTGCCTGCTTGTCAGTTATTCGTGTGGAAACCCTTCACGCCTCACAATGTGTATTGGGGGTATGGTTTGCTGCCAATAATTATGTGTGATAATATAATACTGAGATCATATCTAGGACCTGGTGTTTTAAGTAAGCCACTATTCTAGGTTTGCTCCTAGGGGTGCCTAGGTACCGCATAAAACAACCTAGTGTACTCATCCTAATGTATCAGACTTATTGAAACGGTGGAACCTCCCTTTTCTTGGTGTTATGTCGATATGTAGTCAGGAAGCTGGCGGTCGAAATGCTGACCGCCGGCTTCCCGACTGTGAAATCCCGGCATGGGACTAATGATAGGCGTCGAAATACAGACGCTTATTATCCAGATGCCGAAATGCAGATGCCCGGCATACCGAACGAAGGTAAGCCGGGCGTCGGGACCTCTTAGCCGCAGGAGGGTGGAGTTAGGTTTAGGGACTCCCGTGGGGATTTGGGGTTTGGTCGCCCCTCCCCCCTGGGAGGGTTAGGCTAAGAGGGGAAGGGGGGGGGGGTTAGGCACCCTCGTATAGTGTGTGTACCCTAAAGAGCACCCATTTCATCGTACAATGAATTGAATGGTTGCATCTTCCCATAGCATGTGCTGCACATCAGATGGGACGATGCGGTTTAGTTACATTAGATTGTAACAATATATCGCACCGTCGTGCAGCGTGTATGGCTATGCGATTTAGCATTAATTCGCATTGCCTTGTTGTCCAGATGTGTATCCAGCTTTGACCACTGCATTTACTTGTATAAAGTTTTCATGAATTGAGCGCGGTGCATTAAATGTATGATACCTAGAACTGTTTTTAAGTTGCTTTGACCACAGGAAGCCCATAAATGTAAGCATCCTAATAATGTAGTGATTTCCTGCATTGTTGTTTTCCACTCTTAGGTGTGTGCAAGGTGTAAAGTTTGTTGGTGTTCGCTTCTATCTAATTGTATGTCTGCAATCTGCATTTACTGTCTTTCCTAGGAAAAATCCCTGCAGATAGCTCTTTAATCTTTGATGTGAACCTTATGGAGATCCGAAATGGACCAAGATCACATGAGTCCTTCCAGGAAATGGATCTGAACGATGACTGGAAACTATCTAAAGAAGAGGTATAAATATATAAATGTTTTTGATTTGCGTTTGTTCTTAATGTGGTGTGCGGGACTACACATAAGGAAAGTTAGTCTTGTATTGCAACATACTGTATTACATCAGAGGATACTTACTTATGAAGTACCATGCACTGGAATGTAACCTATAAAATGATGGGACCCGCACGCTTACTGCAGGAGTACATGCTTGGTAATGCCAGTCCTTCTCTTGCATAATTTATGAATTGACCATATGCTAAACTGCTGTGCTCAATATATAATTAATCTGGTTAGAGCTCCACAGTTCACAGTACAGGATGCAGAACTCTCAATTTACAGACTGATTTCTTTACCAGTCGCCTATCTTCCTCCATGAGAACAGTAAAATATATGTTTGATAGAAGATGGGAATGTGGGGAATGCATAGGGTCCAGGCTTAATGTTGACTGTACATTTGTGTTAGAGTTGGGCTAAAATATGAAGGAAAAAAAATAATTGTAAATGTCGACATTATGGACATATCGACATTCAGGCACTGTGTACACTGAAAGTTGGGTTTTCATACCATACTCGGGGTTCAAGACTACTTCATTAGAGCAGCAGCCACTCTAACAGCAGGTGGGATGTAGTTAATATGATGGCGGCGGCCGCCGATATACCGACGCCGGAATCTTGCCGCCTGGCAAAAAGCTGATGCTGCCTTCCTGAAGGAGATCAGGATACCGGTGTAGGCAACCCAAACTCAGAACTCCCAAACATTAGGACACGGGGTAAGTATTAGTTTCCCCGGGGATGGGGGGGCGGGGGGTTAGGTTTAGGCACCCCTGGGGGGAGATTAGGGTTCAGCACCCCCCCTCCCCTGGAAAAGTTAGGTCTAGGATGCGGGGTGGGGGGGGATAGGGTTAGGCACCACCAAGGTGGGTGTGTACATTTTGTTTGCTTAAGATCTAAATCTTGATTATTTTTTTTTCCCAGTGGTAGATATTTTTTGTTTTTCCTCCCATCAGGTGAAGGCCTATCTGAAGACCGAATTTGAGAAGCATGGCAGTGCTGTGAATGAGAGTCACCATGATGTCCTGGTTGAGAGCATATTTGAGAAAGAAGATGAAGACAGCGATGGTTTCATTTCGGCCAGAGAATTTACATATATACACGATGAGCTTTAAATTCTAGTTTTTAAGTTTTTTTTGTTTTTTTTGTTTTGTTTTTTTGTGCTGAAAGAAGCACCGTGTTTTGTAATGCCAAATGCCGTACTGATACTCCCTTGTATATCTGGAGCAATAATGCCAGTTCTAACACTCGAAATTCACTCTACATTACAAGGAGATGGCACTACAGGATGGTGTCTGATTCTCTTGGCCACTTTTTTTAATATATTTTTTAATCGTCGGGTAAACTGACGCTTGATACAGAGAAATTGAACCTCTAGCTTGTATGTACATCTATTCCCTACATGGAATAGCCCATATTGGGCACTTTGAGATGACTAAGAGGAAGGGAGACTAGTTTATTATCCTGTCAATGTGCAGGGAACGATGGGTAATGGCTATATGCAAAAAATGTCTGCCTCATAAATTAATTCTAGCAAAGTGAAACTTACAGTGTTTTTTTATTAAATAGTTTAATTTTTTTTTTTTTTTAAATAAAAATCTAACAGTAAAACTTGTCGCAATCTAGAAGGCTTCTTTTTTTAATTGATCATAAACTGGATTTATTTAAAAAAATAAATTAATTAATTATGGAATTATTAAATTCCATAATATGTCTGGACATCGCATCCACCAGACCCTCAGCACCCAATTCCCTCCTTTGCTAAATCCAAGGGCCACTACTCTCCTCATTCTCTCCAACCTTTCTTTATAAATCTCTCATGGTTCCCCACCCCTTCTTCCACTAATGGTAAGTCTCTCCCTGGTTTTGCTCTTGACCTCTCCCTCCTATTCTTCCTCTATACATCCTCCTTTAGGTGAGATCCTCAGAGCTTTTGGCCTCCAATATCATCTCTATACTGATGACGCTGAGACACCTCTCCCCCTCTTTCTTCCACAAATGAATGCTGTCTCTATTGCCAACTGATTACTTCCTCACACTCCCACCTCCAAGATTTTGCATGTGCTGCTCCCTACCTCCTGGAATTCTCTCCAGTCACATTCTCCAGAAGACTTCAAATGTGCTCTCAAGAAAAACTTTGTCATCAGAGCCATTCAGGTCTCATTCTAGCCTATTGCTCCTTGTCTACCTCATCTGTGTCACCTGTCTACCCCTCCCCTTTAGAATGTATGCTCTCATAAGCAGGGCCCATCTTCCATCATGTGGTGTTTTTTTTTTTTTTCTTTTTTCTTTTTTTCTTGCCCTTACTTACTCTATCATCTACTCCATACTCCCTTCCACGTCAATTAACCTTTAGTTTCTGTAGTAATGTTTATAGACCATTTCCATGCACTTCAATGTTTTTACTGAAAGTCTCTTTTATTATTTTGCTCATTCTGTGTGTGTGTATGTATGTATGTATATGTGTGTGTGTGTGTGTGTGTGTGTGTATATATATATATATATATATATATATATATATATATATATATATATATATAATCATAATTTTTATTTTATTTTTTTTATTTTTTCCTCTCTCAGGAGACCAGCACACCACCAAGTAGTCCAATATGCAGAAAAAATGTTAATATAGTATCAAAAAAAGGTGCCATCATATGTAAAAGGCATTTATACTCATCCAAATAAAGAATAGCAGCATAGTTCAATAGCACCTGGCAATCTCAACCGCAAGGTTATTGACTTCAAATTGGGAGCCGGTCATTGGTTGATAGAGGCTCACATCTCTCAGCTACGGCACTTCTAAGGGACATGCCGTGGTGAGGCAGTCATTCGGGAAGTACTGTCCTTACAGTATGGTACTTGAGATCGTGGGTCGGGACTTTTTTTTTAAATTATTTTCAGAAGACCCAGTGTAGCGGAAAAGCTAATTTCACATCAGAATGGGCATAACTGCAAATGATATTGAATTGGTAATCACATGTATTTTTCCCTCTTGTACAGTTGTATGTAAGAATCCTTTGTAAGGGTCTGTGTACTCTAATCAGTATGTGGTCTGGTGTGTGGAAAGGTGACAAAACCCCTCTGGACTAGTCTCCTTTTGAAGCTGGGCAAGAGAGGTTGTAAGACAGTCGTCTGTCTTCCTGAATCAGCCATAAATATGTGCCACTGTATATGACATAGGAGAAATATGTCTGTGGAATTATGATAGCTGGCCAGGCCCTTGCTAAAACAGTCATTAATGGATGGACCAGGGAGACACTCTGTTCCCAGAGGTGTGAATCTCCTCACCTAGTCACTGGGCACGTTTAATGACCCAGGCCTGTTTTCTAAGCTTCAAATAGAGCGGAATGTGTAATTAAAGAACCCCTGCTCAGGTGGCCAAGAAACCCTGAGCTTCAGCCAGCTAAACAATCCACTCTGAGCTGAAAAGGGTTAAAATCATCCCCAGTGAGGGGGGTGCCTGGAAAGCAGGCATAAATATGTAAGTCAACCCTGGCACATGGTTCATTCTGCATGATGCTATTGAAGGATACATATGATCTCTAATTCGTCACTGGGAAGGCTTCATCCCAGAACAATTTAATCCAATGTGGTCCGAATGGTTTGTTTCTCCTTTTTAATTATTTTATTTTCTGGAAAGTGTGATTTATTTATTTTTTTAAACATTTATTATATTCTTTCTACTTCAGGGTCCATAGGGTATCCACAGGATACCTTGGGGTATAGGTGTGACGTCAGTCGCTGGGCACCATAGAGTTAAGCTTTTCAGCCTCCCAGAATGCACTAGGGTCCCCCTCCTATACCCCGCCCCCGAGCCAAGGCACCTCAGTTTAGTTTGGTGCCCGGCCGGCGTCGGGTGCACCTGTCGGAGTGGGGGCTAGAAGAGCCCCTGAAGCTTTCTTCAGTGCAGCTGTGGCTGCACATCTGGATGTACAGCATGGACAGTCAGTCCTGACGTCCATGCTGTCTTCCCTACACCCCCGCCGGTACCAGAACGCCGGTACCGATCCGGGGATGCTGGTGAGCATCTGGGGTCACAGCTAGCGGTGACCCCAGATGTTCCGGACCATGGCCGGATCCAAGGGGGACAAAGGTAAGCAGCGGGGTCCCGCGGTGGGTCCCCGCTGGTCACATGGTCCTAAGTCCCCAGGCAGGGGGCTCCCTGGGGACTGGCTGCAGCGTGGAGCCAGGCGACCAACCTGCGCTTTCCACTACCCCCTGGGACAGCGGACCGCAGCAGAGCGGTAGCGCTGCGGCGTCCCAGGGGTTAAATGCATGCCAGGGGAGCGCGCCTTCCCTGTCTCACAGCCGGCGCCTCCCCCGCTGCATGCTGCCGACTGGTCCTGTGGCAGCGCTCCTCCCCCAGGCCAGCCTCCTCTCTGCTCCTCGGCAGCCATCTCCAGAACGCATGGTGAACGCGGCTGGAAGCGCTGGACGGAAGCATCGTGGTCTGGGTCCCCCCGCATACCTCTCCTCCGCTGTGGCTCAGGTCTGTGTATGCAGCGCTGTGTCCTACCAGGCCCTGTGTCTGTGTAGTTGAGTGATCAGCGCTGTTAGTGCAGGAATTGTTATTTCTCTGCATTGTATGTGACTGTGCTAGCGCTGCCTGTAACTTTTCTTCTCTAAACTGTCAGCTTTATTACTGTCCCTGTTCTTTCTGCTAAAGCCCTTGCGGTGCGGTGCTGCAGGGTGGTCTCTCGCCTATTTAATACTTAATTGGTGAGAGAGGTCACATACGTGGTGCCATCATGTCTGAAAGTGATTTTCCCCTCCGGCTACTGTGTACCACGTGCAAAGTACCGTTAGCGGAGGGGGAGGGTAGCGCGGAGGGCCTTTGCCGGCAGTGTTTGTCCATGGCGCGGCCTATTACGGTTACAGCACCGGTACAGGAGCCGCCCTGGGCTTGTTTCAATCAGGCGTTAACAGCTTTAGTGGGCCAGTTAGCTCCGCAGCCCGCGTTTACTCCGATGGGTTTGTCCCAGCAGTCTGTGGTGTCGTCACCCATGCAGGGGTTCCCACGACAATTGGTGGTACCCCACAGTCTCCCTATTTCCCCGCTCCCGGGTTCTCAGGAGCCAGCGTGGGTTAACTCCCTGACGAGTTCTGTACAGCACTTGTCGGATGTGTTGCAAGGGGAGTCTGTGATGCGGCCTCATAAAAGGCCGGTGGCGTCTCTGTCTGCTCCTTATGAGGATGACGAAGGGACGTCTGATGATGGGGAGATTCTGGATCCTTACGATCAGGAACCTCTCCATACTAAGGACGCTGATGCTAAGTCCAAAGTATATATTCCTGGACTTATTCGGGCGGTCCGCACAGCCTTGGTGATTGAGGACGAAGTTCCCCCAGCGGCTAAATCTAAGTATGCCTTTTTCAAAGATGTGAAGGGCGATGCCACAGTCTTTCCTCTTTCGGGTCAGTTGGTGGACCATTTAGAGGAGGCGTGGAAACAACCTGGCAAAAGATACCAGCCGCAGAGACGCCTGGCGGTGGCTTATCCGTTCGCGGATAATTATTTTGCTAAGTGGGAATCCCCTCCACAGGTGGATTCTCACGTGACCCGCCTTGTCCGTAGTGCCACATTGCCGATGCCATCCATGTCCTCCCTTAAGGATGCTACGGACCGCAAGGTAGAAATCTGCCTGCTTATTCCCTTGCAGGGGGGGCAGCACGGCCGGCTATGGCCATTTGCTGGGTTGCCAGAGCGATGGAGCGCTGGGCGGATTCATTAGAGGCTTCTTTTGAATCCGACTGTCCGGCCGAACAGGCGGAGTTGATTGGCAATCTCCGTGATTCGGCCACCTACATCAACGAGGCGGCTCTAGACATTAGTACTCTGGTGTCTAGAATTTCTTCAGCAGCGGTAGCTGCTCGTCGCACCTTGTGGCTGCGATCCTGGAAGGCGGACGCAGATTCCAAGAAAGGTCTGGAAGCGTTGCCGTTTACCGGAGAAGTTCTCTTCGGTCCGGATTTGGATAAGATTGTGGCCACGCTGGCGGCAGCCAAATCTGCTTGTCTCCCGTCGGCCGCTGCTCCTTCTGGTTCTGGACCATCGTCCTTTCGGTCATCTAGGGCCCAGGGCAGGCCCAAACCACAGTCGTTTCCTCGACAGGCTGGCCCTAAGAAATCGGTCAAGCCCCGGAAGCAGGCATGGAGTACCAGACGTCCGGCCCCCAAGCCAGATGACAAGCCTGCGGCCTGACGGTCCGGGCCTCCCTTTGGGGGATCCCAGGGTGGGAGGCCGCCTGCTACAGTTCGCCCAGTGTTGGTCGACCACTACGACAGACACTTGGGTTCTGGAGGTGGTTTCCCACGGATACGCCCTCTCCTTCCGGCACAGACCCCCGGCTCGATTCTTCACCACGGGTCTACCATCAGACCGGAACAAGGCTACGGAGCTGCGGAAGGTATTGCACACTATGCTCCAGGCTGGAGTTATAGTGCCTGTTCCATTCTCCCAGAGGGGCCAGGGTTTCTATTCAAATCTATTTTTGGTACCGAAACCCAATGGGTCATATCGTCCGATTCTCAACCTCAAAGCACTCAACAAGTCTTTGCGGGTCCCGAAGTTTCGGATGGAGACCCTACGGTCCATCATTCTAGCGCTGGAACCTGGGGACTACATGGTGTCATTGGACATACAGGACGCTTACCTGCATGTCCCTATTTTGCGCCATCAACAGTTCCTCAGGTTTGCAATCCGCAGCGACCACTTCCAGTTTCGGGCGTTACCTTTTGGCCTGGCAACAGCACCACGTGGTTTCACCAAGGTGATGGCGGTCATGGCGGCTTCTCTGCGGCTGCAGGGAGTCCGCATGTTGCCGTATTTGGATGACCTGTTATTGGTGGCAGGATCTCCAGAGCTCCTGTTACGCCACTTGGACCTGACCATTGCACTGCTGCAACGGCACGGCTGGCTAATCAACTGGCAGAAGTCCACTCTAATCCCGTCTCGGAGGATTCTGCATCTTGGAGCCTTATTGGACTTGGGACAGCAAAGGATCTTCGTGACGGAGGACAAGATCTCTGCTTTACAGTCAAGGGTGCGCAGTTGTCTGCACAGCCGCTGGGTGTCCTTACACTCGGCGATGAGGTTACTGGGCTCCATGGTGTCGGTGTTCGACATGGTGGAATACGCCCAGTTTCACTCCAGACCTCTGCAGCACCTGATCCTGTCCAAGTGGAACGGGCTGCCTCAGTCTCTGAAGTCCCGGACGATTGTGCTCACCCCGGAGGTTCGCCTGTCCCTTGCGTGGTGGTTACAGACGACCCACCTCAACAAGGGACGTCCGTTCTGGGTTCCAAATTGGGTCCTGTTGACAACGGACGCCAGTCTTCGGGGCTGGGGAGCAGTTTCGGGTCCACACTTGTTCCAGGGCAGGTGGACGCCGACAGAAGCGGAGCGTCCAATAAATATCTTGGAACTCCGTGCGGTCTTCAATGCTATCCAGCAGGCACAGCGGTTTCTCCAGGGTCGCCCGGTGCAGGTCCAGTCGGACAACGCTACCACCGTGGCCTACATAAACAGGCAAGGAGGAACTCTCAGTCGGGCGGCTCTCGTAGAGGTCTATCGGATCCTGGTTTGGGCAGCGCAATCTTCCGGCCATATCAGCGGTCTTCATCCCGGGAGTGCTAAATTGGGAGGCGGACTTTCATCCGGGGGAATGGTCCCTGCACCCGGACGTTTTTCAACTACTGGTGGACAGGTGGGGTCTTCCAGAAATCGACCTCATGGCGTCCCGGCACAACAACAAGTTGCCGGTGTACGGGTCTCGCACAAGAGACGAAGGGGCGTCTCTGGTGGATGCTCTGTCCGTCCGGTGGACGTTCCGGTTCGCATACCTGTTCCCTCCGGTCTCCCTTCTTCCACGGGTAATCCGGAAATTCAAACAGGAAGGAGGGTTGCTCCTGTTGATAGCTCCCGCGTGGCCCAGATGGCACTGGTTCTCAGACCTTCAGGGTCTGTCCGTGGACAGTCCTCTGCGGTTGCCGCTACGACCGGACCTTCTGTCTCAGGGTCCTTGTCTTCACCCGGACCCGACTCTGCTGTCTTTGACGGCGTGGCTGTTGAGACGGCCATGCTGAGGTCCCGGGGGTTTCCAGCTCTGTGGTGCGTACCATGTTACGAGCTCGGAAACCGTCTTCCGCGAGGATATACCATCGCGTGTGGCATACGTTCTTCCAGTGGTGTCGACCGAGAGGTTATGCACCGCGGGAGTTTCGTCTGTCTCGGATTCTCGCCTTCCTGCAAGAGGGAGTAGATCATGGGCTTCGCCTTGCTTCTTTGAAGGTACAGGTTTTGGCCCTATCTGTCTGGTTTCACCGTAGGATTGCTACAATCCCGGATGTGCGCACCTTTATGCAGGGTGTTCTCCGCATTCAGCCGCCCTTTGTTCCACCTGTGGCGCCTTGGGATTTGGCTGTGGTCCTGAGGGCTCTCCAAGGACCGCCGTTTGAACCACTGGGCTCAGTGGATCTTAAATGGCTAACAGCTAAGACTGTTTTCCTTCTGGCCATTGCTTCGGCCAGACGTGTTTCTGAGTTAGGGGCTCTTTCTTGTAGACCCCCTTTCTTGGTTTTTCATGGGAACAGGGCAGTGCTCCGCACTCGGCCCGAGTTTCTTCCCAAAGTTGTTTCCCAGTTTCATGTTAACGAGGAAATAGTTATTCCGGCCTTTAACTCACTGGGTCTTTCCGTGGGTGAGGCCTCTTTGGATGTTGTGCGGGCCTTAAGGACTTATGTTGACCGCACTTCTTCGTTTAGGAAGTCTGACGCTTTGTTTGTCCTCTATGGCTTCCGTAAAAAGGGTTGGCCTGCTTCAAAGCAAACTTTGGCAGCCTGGATCTGTACGGCTATTTCTGAAGCTTATCTTCATGAAGGCCTACCGGTCCCTCCTTCTCTGAAGGCTCATTCCACTAGGTCTGTGGGTCCTTCGTGGGCAGCTCGACGTGGTGCCTCCGCATTTCAGATCTGCAAGGCTGCTACATGGTCTTCTGTCCATACCTTCGTGAGGTATTACAGGTTTGACACCTTCGCCTCTCAGGATGCTTCCTTCGGGCGGCGGATTCTCCTTTCTGCACAGGAGCGTCCCCACCCTTAAAGGATACTGCTTTGGGACATCCCCAAGGTATCCTGTGGATACCCTATGGACCCTGAAGTAGAAAATTTGAGATATGGTAAGAACTTACCCTTGTTATCTCTATTTCTACGAAGTCCATAGGGTTCCACAGGACTCCCGCCCTGTCGCACCTGTGCTGCAGATGGGCTTTGCTCTGGTCACCGGTTTTCCGTCTCCCTCTGGTGAGAATGTGATTCTTGTATGTGTCCAGATCTTTTTTTCTCTCTCTTCCTTCTCCTCCTCCGGCTTGATAACTAACTGAGGTGCCTTGGCTCGGGGGTGGGGTATAGGAGGGGGACCCTAGTGCATCCTGGGAGGCTGAAAAGCTTAACTCTATGGTGCCCAGCGACTGACGTCACACCTATACCCCAAGGTATCCTGTGGAACCCTATGGACTTTGTAGAAATAGAGATAACAAGGGTAAGTTCTTACCATATCTCATATTTTGTCACTTTTTGTACATAAGCTTTGAAGACATTCTTGAATTAAACATTAATTCTAGTTCTGGATCTGTTTTTATGACCCAATGCCTCATATGTCTCATGTTATCTATTTTGCTAAGTATTGATAATCAGAGCCGTAACTAGACTTTTTGGTGCCCTGTGCCAGAGAGAGCATTGGCGCCCACCCTCTCCCATTTTTGCAATAGGGACATAAGATGGTGCCCCTGAAAAAGGGCCATGGCCTCATGGGGAAGAGATAAGCAATGGCTGGATGGAGTGCAGGTGACAGACTTTGAGGCGTTAAAAGACCTCATTTTGCGTGAGCAATTAATCTCCCTGTGTCCAGCAGAAGTAAAGAAGTGGGTCCTGGATCGCGAACTCAAGATTACGAAAGAAGCAGCCAGCCAGCCTGGCTGACAAGTACACTGCTACCCGGCCACCACAGCAAAGAAAAGCTGGGGACCGCCAGGGCAACCCGTCTGGAAAGAGCAGTGACTGGGAGGACCCGTCCCATCGCCTTCCCCTGCAGCTGCGACTCCTGTTTCAGCACCAGTGAGGCGGGTGGGGGGGAAAACCTGTTTGGGCCATGGGCCGCCAGTGTTTTGTATGTGATGACCCCGGGCACCTCAATGCTAGTTGTCCAGTAAAGAAGAAGATGACACCCTCTCCTGCAGGTGCTTCACCAGAGAAACCCGTGCCTGCTGTTTTGTACACAGGAGGGCACCAGCAAGAACCTGCAAGCCGTGGTTGTAGGAAAACTGGTAATTGTGGGGCTACGTGATACCAGGGCAGATTTGATGTTCGTGTATGCCACATTAGTGGACCCGGATAACTTTATTCCTGGAAAGACCATTGCCGTACTCTGTGTCGGGGGAATCCACTCTGAAGTAGCCATGGCCCAGGTATACCTGGACTGGGGGGTGGACAGAGGTTTCTGTGAGTGGGCGTGTTGCCCCATTTACCTACAAATGTGTTGCTTGGTACCGACCTAGGCCATATGTGGTCCACATATGTGACAAAGCCTGATGTCTCTAATGCAATGTTGCCAGCTTCTCCAACTAACCTCATTCCTCCCTAGGTGGCAAGTGATCCCAATAAAGTACAAATGTCTGTATAAGAGGGAGGCAATGATTCCATGTAGTGATGAAAATGCTCATGTTGATTTGCAGGTACCCAGAGAGAATACGCCAGGTTGGGTTAATACTGATAATGTATTGTCTTGTGCCACTGTAGCCGGTAATTCTGCCAATGCATGCATCACTGCTGGGAATAATGTGCCTATGTGTGGGAGTGACTAGGGGGAACCTGTATGCATTTGTAATATGTCTGTTGAGGATGGTACCATATGTGTGTGCGGTCACTACACGCTCTCAGAAAGCGCAGTCCGGGGAGAGCTGAGACACCATGCAGAGTCCGTCCCCCCTGACCCCCTTTGTGGGACACACACACACACACACACACACTTCATTCGCTTAGCTTTCCAAACTGAGCAAAGGACTGACCCTTCCCACTCAACCTCAGGGCAGCAGCTGATGAGCCCGACAATGCAAAACACACAGAGTGTACTGGGACAATGGTTGTTTATAGAGGGAATGCTCTGTCCCTGGTACGTCACCATGGCAAGTTATGGAGTGGGAGCTGGTAGTACCCCAAACTTATTGGAAAGGTCTGCTTAGGGTAGCACATGAAATACCCCTGGCAGGGCACCTTGGCATTAACAGGACCAACGCACGCCTCATGCAAAATTTCTACTGGCCAGGCATGCTGACTGACATACCAAAGAACTGTCTGTCATGCCATACCTGCCAGTTAGTGGGGAAATCTGGTGATGTAGGGAGGCCCCCATTTTTCCCATCTCTATTATTTCAGAACCATTGGAGCGAGTGGCCGTAGACATTCCAGGATCCCTTGCGATTCCCAGTAGCTCCGGGAAAGAATACATCCAGACCGTAGTAGATTACGCCACCCGGTAGCCAGAGGCTGTGGCCCTCTTCTCAATTAGAGCAGACAAGGTAGCAGATGCCCTGATCACATCCAAAAAGGATGCAGGTGGATCACCTGATCACCCGAATGAGAATGGACTCGTGGAAAGGTTTAATAGCACCATGAAGCAAATACTCCATACGTTTGTGGAGTCCTAGGGAAGAGACTGGGAACGATTCCCACCGCACCCCCTCTTTGCATACCGTGAGGTACCGCAGAAATCCACAAGCTTCTCACCCTTCGAACTCTTGTATGGACGCAAGGTGCGTGGTGCCTTGGATTTGATCCGAGAGGACTGGGAAAGGAAACTAGCCACCCCCGAGATATCTGTTGTGCAATATGTCATGCAGTTTAGGGAAAAGATGCAGACCTTGATGGGGTTGGCCCAGAGCAACCTTAAGGCTGCACAAACCAGACAGAAGCTCTGGTATGGCCGTAACGCCAGGGAGCGCATATTCGAAGTGGCGCAGAAGGGTCTGGTACTGATTCCAATGAGGCAGAACAAACTGCAGGCTACATGGGTATGTCCATATATGATAGTCCAGCGCATAAAGGATGTGAACTATGTTATTACCAGAGGGGAGGGCAGAAAGAGACATAGAGTCTATCATGTGAATATGCTCAAGGCCTACCAGGACAAGGAAACACATGTGCTAGCAGTTTGCAGCCTCCCGGAAGAGGAACAGGAACCGGGTCCATTGGACCTCACTGCAGCGGCCGCGTCAGGTGGTACCCTGGCAGATGCCCAGTATAGAGAAGAGTTAACAGGTGCAGTGAAGTTGGCTATATGATACCCTGCACCCCTACCAGGCCTACTTCACAAGAAGGCCAGGGAGAACGCACCTAGTCACATCACGTAGACACAGGCAACCAAATCCCCCTTAGACAGCCAGCATACAGAAGTACCTTGGAGATGTTAAAGGCAGTGAGGCGGGAGGTGGTTGAGATGCTGAGCTTAGGGGTAATACAGAAGTCCTGTAGTTCATGGGCTGCGCCCATAGTGCTGGTCCCAAAGAAGTGTGGGGGCACTCAGTTCTGCGTGTACTACCAGAGGTTAAACAAGGCCATGGTATTTGATGCATATTCCATGACCAGGATGGATGACCTGTTCAGTCAGCTGGTCTCACAGGCCCGTGAGCTGTCTGCCTTTATCACCTCATTTGGGCTGTATGAATTCTTAGTCATGCCCTTTGGGATGAAAAATGCCCCCAGTCTCGTTCCAGCGCCTGGTTAATGACCTGCTGGAGGGCCGAGAGGAGCATGTGGTTGTTTACCTCAATGACATTGCGGTATTCAGTCAGACCTGGGAAGAACATTTGGTCCATTTGGATGATGTATTAAAACAGCACTGGGGCCGGCCTGACCATCAAACGAGAGAAGTGCCAGCTGGGCATGCGAGAGGTACAGTACCTGGGGCACAGAGTAGGGGGAGGTAACCTCCATCCAGAACCAGGGAAGGTGGAAGCTATTGTTACATGGCCTACCCCTAAAACTAAGAAACAGGTCATGTCTTTTTGGGGGACTGCAGGGCACTATCGCAAGTTTGTGCCCCAGTACAGCACAATTGTGAGGCCTCTGACATCTCACTAAAAAGAAGCTTCCCCAATTGGCACACTGGACTGAGGCTTGTGAACAAGCCTTCTGCATGTTTGAAGACAGCCCTGTCTGAAGCACTGGTGCTACAGGCACCTGACTTCCGATGCAGGTTCATAGTACAAACTGACACATCTAACTTTGGGCTGGGGGCCGTGCTCAGGTTGATGACCAAGGTGGGGAACACCCCATTATGTTTTTAAGCCAGAAGCTGCTTCCTCGTGAGGTAGCATATGCAACCATTGAAAAGGAGTGTCTCGCATTAGTCTGGGCTCTTTAGAAACTGCAGTCCTGTCTGTACGGATGCGATTTCACTGTAATAACGGACCATAATCCATTAAGATGGTTACATCGCATCTCTGGTGACAACGGAAAGTTGTTCCAGTGGAGTTTGTTACTGCAGCAGTACAACCTCACCATCCAGCGCAGAAGGGGGTCCTGGAAAGCAGGCATAAATATGTAAGTCAACCCTGGTCTAGGGTTCATCCTGCATGAGGCTCTCGAAGGATACAGATGATCCCTAATTCATCACTGGGAAGGCCTCATCCCAGAACCATTTAATCCAACGTGGTCCGAATGGTTTGTTTCTCCCTTTTAATTATTTTGTTTTATTTTCTGGAAAGTATGAGTAACTGTGCTTTTTTAACATTATTATATTCTTTGTAAGTTTTTGTACATAAGTTTTGAAGACATTCTTAAATAAAACATTAATTCTGGTTCTGTGTTTTTATGACCCAAGGCCTCAGATGGCTTATGTTACCCATTTTTCTAAGTATTATAATTGTGTGTGCCGGTAAGCATTATATTCTTCTTCTGCTGGTGGCAGATACCAGGTTTAGTTAACCACACGTGCTGAGGTAACCTGTAAAAGTCACAAGCAGCGATTATCAAATTGGCGTATCTGGAGGGTCAGGCCGCAGAATAGTGACACAGAGGATGCCTACATGGAGAAGAGGACCAGTCCAGGTATTGTAGGTATGTGTGAGTGTGTAATAAACATATACTGTCACGGTGTGTGTGTCTTGTCTTTATTTTAACATTTCTTTACAGGTGAACTATAGGTACTTAATGATCCCATGCTGGTACTTGTGGTACTCCAAGTACCAGCATGCGGGGGAGGCTTGCTGGGACCTGCAGTTCTGTTAAAGACAATGTTTACACTTTTATTTTTACACTCATTTTAAACAATCAACCCAGCACCCACCGCCCAGGGGTGCTGGGGATAGTCCCGGGATATCAGCCTAGGCCTGGGCTGCCCTGGAGAGGGGACCCCAACTCCCCAGGGATCTCTGGCCTAGGCTGACAAGCGGTCAGCGGTAATGCTTTGGCCGGGGGACCCGGCAATAGGGTTCCCCTGGCTGTGGTATTACCCCTCCGCTATAGCCGGGTGCTAGTTAAGGAAATTACAGGGGAACCATACGCATTTTTTTCCCCTGTATTTCCAGAACCAGGACTGGCTAAGAGCCTGGTGCTGGTTGCACTAAGTACAGGGGGACCCTTCACATTTTTTCCCCCCTGTATTTACACAACACTGGATCTGTAAAGTCCGGGGCTGGTTGTGTTTTTAGGGGGGACCCCACGTCATTTTTTAAATAAAATTAAGACAAACTTTTGACACTCAGATACATGCATGCATCTCACTGATGTATGCATGCATCTGTGTCAAATAGAACTGCTCATGCTAAAATCAAGCATGAAGCGCGTCATTTAATTTGGGGATTTGGAGTTTGTTTTACTTTCGATTTGCAAATCGAATGTTCATAAATGAAGGGATCCTATATTTTTCTATGGGAAAACATTGATGTTTTGCAGAATTTTTCTGTTCGATGTGACGTTTGGGCTTTAGTAAATCTCCTCTAAGAAAATCGAATGGAAATCAACAGAAAACAAAATTGAACCTTTGTAAATATACCCCCAGATTTTTACTAGGGATGGATCTTGTTATGTGAGTATTCTGTAGGAAAGTTTGAACACACTTCAGTATGCAAGAGGGCTGTCCAACTGCTGGCCTGCATGTGGCCCTTCGGTATATTTTTGTGGCCCCCTGACTTCTTTAAAGCTCCATAGACTTTACATATAAATGTGTTTATGCAACAATGGGATAACAGGAAATACTTGGGTAGCACAGTTACATAATATCCTGCAAAACAGCTCTGTACTCTTCCAGGCTTGGTCTTGAACGAGGAACAAATGACAAAGGCCCTCATTCAGAGCCGCTCGTTAGCGGCAGTACGCTCGTTCCGAGCGATGTTTGCACATCTGCGCATGCGTACGGTTTTTAGTACGCATGCGCGAACCAGTCAGTGCGGCCGAAAATCGTTGGTACGCAATATAGCGAGGGCCTGCTATTTTGAGTGACAGAATGAGGCGTATGTGGGTGGTAACAGGAGAAGGTGTTTGAAAATGGGGAGTGGAGATCCGAACGCAGGCGTGCTTAAAGGTCAAAACGGGCGTTTTATGGGTGTGCATATTTAAAACAGCAGCGTCATTGACCACGTCACTGGGTTATTTTATAGCCAGAACTGCTCGCAAATTTGTGGTAGCAAACACCAACCACAAGAATAGCGAGCAGTTCATACGCTGGTCGATGTACTCGATTAATCTAATAAATAGCGGACATGACGTAGGATGCGAGCGGCCAGGGGGCGTTTTTAACAAATAAACGAGCGTATGTTTTGCTCGCTCGTTCAGACTTAGAGGTGTGAACAGACTGCAATGTGCGTACGGATCATTTGAATAGCCACCCCTTGTTTTTAAACGAGCGACCACAAATAGCGAACGGCTCTGAATCAGGCCCAAAGAGTATCAAGTCTTTAATAGAAGAGCATGGTCAAGGAGGAAGCGTGTTTCAGCCTGGCAGCCCAGGATTCCATTTCTGATTGTAGATAGAGTAGAAGCCTGGCTCCTGGAGACAGTTGGGAAATTCTGGGCCACTAAAAAGATCATAGGTTTATGTTACGCTAAATGTATAACCTGTTAGCTAAGTTCAGGAAATTTAGTCTGTTGCCTTTAAGTTTCCCCTTAAACTTTGTTTTCCTAACAAAGGCCATACTCATTCCTTGTTGCTCCATTATCTTATTACTATATTACACTTTAGTGGGTACTGTACCTTTTGCTTTTTCTGGGGTCTAGAGGCTTTTGGGGCGGATTCCTACCTGGGAGCAAAGCAAAAAAAAAAAGTAACTTTGTACCTGGACAAACCATGATGCAATGTACTGCAAGGGGTGCACACATCGGCGTATCTATAATGGGTGCAGGGGTGCAGTGCACACAGGTCCTTGGGTTCATTGGGGTCCACACCGCACACCCTGCACCCATGTTTAATACATACTTGTCTGGAGTTCTGCGTCTGCGCTGCAGCAGCTGCACAAATCACCTGGAAAATGTCAGAGTGGCCAATTTCCCGGAGATTTGCACATGCGCAGTAGAGAAGTGTCCCCATGGCTCAGACGCCATAGGATTGCATGGTGCGATTGCAGTGCATGCCATAATGTACCATATGCTGCTGCAGGTAATCACATAGCAAGATGCGTGCGCACATTGTAGCGCGATTAGCAAATATGCAAGAGGACACATCTGTATGACACATACTGCAGCTTCCAATTAAATTGGTATCATAGAGGGTGATTCTTAGTTGGACACATCCGAAGAAACAACGCTTCTCTCTATTTTGAGTTGACTGTACATGTGACTGAATCAGAAAAAATGGTATGCGCATGCTCCACTGTGATGTGTCCGAAGTCGTAAGCCGTTGCAACTGAGTTGGATTTTATGCGTCTACAGACTAGAGTCGAATAGGCATGTTTGCGCCGAAAGCACTCCAGGGCTTGCGGCAACGAGACCCTACCACAAGGGTCTCACCGCAAGCCCGATGGTCGCGATGGTCTTGACCATCGTGACCATCTTCCTGGCCGCTCGCTATAGCTGTGGGTGGTCACCCACAGCTATACGAGTGGCCAGGAGGCCGCTCTGAAAATCAAGAAGGACGGCCCTGATTCAGAGCGAGCGCTCTGTCAGAGCGTCTGGCTCAGAATCAGGGCCACAGTTCGAACGCCTGTTTCAGATGGATCTCTTGCACCCAGCATGGGGCCGGTGCAAATTCAGATACTAATGATAGCGGCTGAAGCACGGATGCAAAATAACAGTGGGGGTGTGACAGGGATGCATGAAAGCAGACTAATATGCACATAGACGGACAAATAGCTATATTCGCATATCTTAGTCCAACAGGCTGCCGCAACGGACGCAATCGCGTCCAACTCAGAACCACACCCTAGCATACTTGCCAACAATCTGGCCACCCCCTCCAGGAGGAGACTGCCTGGTTGGCACAGCAGGGGTGTTGCGAGGGACGTGATGCTAGTTTGGGAGCAGAGCAGGGGTGGGACTGCGCAATCACATAATCGCAGACCTGCCCCCGCTACATAATAGCAAGATTGCCAGCATTGTGCAGCAGGGGGTGGGGCCACGATGACGTGATTCAGTGCGAACCGCGTCATCAGCTCCCCCCGGACTTCCCACTTGTATTGTATAAGTGCGCGGCTGCGGAGGGAAAGTGGACACCCGGGAGGGGGGTTTGGTGAAGGCAGGTGGTGATCGGCCAAGAGACTTTGTCCACTCTTCTGGCCTCCCGGCCATTCCGGGAGGGTAAGCAAGTGTGCCCCCTAGTTTCCAGAATATTTGATCCACAGTGGCAAACATATATCATGCTATAGAGACGTAGGGCACGTTTGCCGGATAGATACTTTACTAAGTAATAACAATGAAAATAAAACTATAATATGTATTGGATGCTCTTCTATATTATTGATTCCATAAAATGTATTAAAGATCTGTACAAAACACATTTGATTTTATTAAGCAAGTTTTGTTTCAGCATAACTATGCGCAGAGATTTACTCTGTAATTTCTTGCCTGGTTCTACTGTTTGTTTTGTTCTCCTCTTCTCATGTAGATGGTTTAAGATGTAATCATTTATCACTGAAGGCACAGCTAGATCTGGGGCACCCAGAGCTTCAGAGTCACACAAAAAGCCAGGGCTGGCGGAGCTGAGATAAGGAGTTTAACTTCTCTGAAGTGTTTTCAGAAGATGAGAATGGAGATGATTGAGCAGAGTGGCTGTAGAGGATCATGAAGGTAAATGATCTGTATGTCTTGTGATTATGTACTGTCGTTTTACGGTACACGTAGTTTGTGTTTCCAGGGACTTAAACTAAATTATTATAATCTGGTTTAATGTGTTTTAAGCATTTTTATACCTAAAACACAAAGCAGCTACTAATAAAACTTTCGTTTTATAAACTGTGCTAAATAGAAGCAGATTGCTTGCTACTGTATGAGCAACTTCTCCACTTTATCTCTCTTGAAGGTTTATCTTCCCGGAAGGTTTAATACATCTGCTGTTGTTCTCTGTTATCAGGATTTTCCAGTGCTATTAACTCTTTTCTACCCTTCCCCATCCCACTTTCCTCCCATAACTTACATGTATATCTGGGACTTCCTGATGATGTTCTGTGGTTGTGGAGAAGGGGGAGATTGCTCCCCGGATCAGGGGTGAACCACTAGCAAATGATCGACCACATTAACTAGTAATTGCAGATATATACAGTATATATCTACAAAACTGGTAAAGCAGGATTACTTCCTAGGAGATTAATGATCGTTGTGTTGTTGGGTATTGGTTAATTATTGAAAAACAAGTTCTCATGCCAGGTATTGGTCAATTTGTAAAAGGCTGATTGTGTTTTTTGGCTTTTGTACCACAAGGGGGAAATAACACAATGTGTAAACTGCAATATTTTTAAAGTGGGAATACTGTAACTATAGATATTGTAGCTATAGATATTGTGGTACTGTAGCTATAGATATTGTGATATTGTAGCTATAGATATTGTAGCTATAGATATTGTGATACTGTAGCTATAGATATTGTGATATTGTAGCTATATATATATATATTGTGATACTGTAGCTATAGATATTGTGATATTGTAGCTATAGATATTGTGATACTGTAGCTATAGATATTGTGATATTGTAGCCATATATATTGTAGCTATAGATATTGTGATATTGTAGCTATATATATTGTAGCTATAGATATTGTGATACTGTAGCTATAGATATTGTAGATGTACAGTCAGGTCCATAAATATTGGGATATTGACAGAATTTTCATATTTTGGCCTCTATTCACCATCACCAATGGCTTTGAAATGAAACGAACAAGATGTGCTTTAACTGCAGACTTTCAGATTTAATTTGAGGGTAATTACAACCAAATCAGGTGAACGGTGTAGGAATTACAACGGTTTCTATATGTGCCTCCCACTTTTTAAGGGGCCAAAAGTAATGGGACTATCAACTCAAAAGCTATTTCATGGACAGGTGTGGGCTATTCCCTCGTTATTTCATTAAGAATTAAGCAGGTAAAAGGTCTGGAGTTGATTCTAGGTGTGACATTTGCATTTGGAATCAGTTGCTGTCGACTCTCAATATGAGATCCAAAGAGCTGTCACTATCAGTGAAGCAAGCCATCATTAGGCTGAAAAATCAAAACAAACCCATCAAAGAGATAGCAAAAACATTAGGTGTGGCCAAATCAACTGTTTGGAACATTATTAAAAAGAAAGAACGCACCGGAGAGCTCAGCAACAGCAAAAGACCTGGAAGACCACGGAAAACAACTGTTGTGGTTGACAGAAGAATTATTTCCCTGGTGACGAAAAACCCCTTCACAACAGTTGGCCAAATCAAGAACACTCTCCAGGAGGTAGGTGTATATGTGTCAAAGTCAACAATCAAGAGAAGACTTCACAAGAGTGAATATAGAGGGTTCACCACAAGATGTAAACCATTGGTGAGCCACAAAAACAGAACAGATTAGAGTTTGCCAAACAACATCTAAAAAAGCCATTACACTTCTGGAACAACATCCTATGGACAGATGAGACAAAGATCAACTTGTACCAGAGTGATGGGAAGAGAAGAGTATCGAGAAGGAAAGGAACTTCTCATGATCCAAAACATACCACCTCATCAGTGAAGCATGGTGGTGGTAGTGTCATGGCGTGGGCATGTATGGCTGCCAATGGAACTGGTTCCCATGTATTTATTGATGATGTGACTGCTGACAAAAGCAGCAGAATGAATTCTGAAGTGTTTCGGGCAATATTATATGCTCATATTCAGTCAAATGCTTCAGAACTCATTGGACAGCGCTTCACAGTGCAGATGGACAATGACCCGAAGCATACTGCAAAAGCAACCAAAGAGTTTTTTAAGACTAAAAAGTGGAATGTTATGCAATGGCCAAGTCAATCCCCTGACCTGAATCCGACTGAGCATGCATTTCACTTGATGAAGACAAAGGATTTGCAACAAAGTATTAAAAAGTGAAAGTTAGATTTAGGGTTGTTTAGTTTGTCCCATTACTTTTGGCCCCTTAAAAAGTGGGGGGCACATATAGAAACCATTGTAATTCCTACATCGTTCACCTGATTTGGATGTAATTACCCTCAAATTAAATCTGAAAGTCTGCAAGTAAAGCACATCGTGTTTGTTTAATTTCAAAGCCATTGTGGTGGTGAATAGAGGCCAAAATATGAAAATTCTGTCAATGTCCCAATATTTATGGACCTGACTGTAGATATTGTGATGCCACCTGGCAGATAACACACCAACAACTTCTTGCTAGACAAACGGTTCTTTTTATTGTTGCCACAAATAGCGCAGCAGACGTTTGTCAGAATGACATGGGGCAACCCTCGTTCTAGCTAGACACAATTCAGCTGCCTAGTCACCAGCCAACTAGCTGGCATCCGTTGCCCGTGCCCACAAGAACAAACAGTGCTTTATCCTTCATCCAATCAGAGTAAATGGCAAATCAATCACCCCCATGTGGTACACCTGTATGTTTGTGTGCTGCAAGACAAACCCTGTCTGCAGTCTGTTTACCTATCCCCCTGTAGGAGAAGTTTGGCAAATAAGCCTATTTGTCACATACCCTCCCTTAGCATCACCAATCTAAGTGACGCGGTCACCACAGACAGCGCATTTCAGCGAGAAAAGGCATACTTTATGCCAGATGGCCTACTGTATACTGCAAAATGGTAGGTCTTGAGCTTTTGGCATGTTCTCTGACATACCAGACATGTCCGGCATAACTTCTTTATTGCCTTGTACACCCCTGGCAAATTAAAACTTAGTAATATATGCTCCTTGGTTTTGTCTTCACCCAGGTGTCCCCCACACTGATGTGCGAGTGCAGATTTAAGTATGAGTGGTACATGGATTTATGGCACCAACAATTGTTCTACAATTTAATCTTGAACTCTAGCAATTAATATACAGCAAATAATTTTTCATTGTCGGCTTTCTTTACCTAATTTTATCCCAATTACATTTTTTCTAGACATTCGCAAAGGTAGCATCTCCAAGCTGGTCTCGGTCAAAGTCTCTCGTTGGGAGCTAGATAGCTGTTGTAGACATCTCTCCTGCCTCTCCATCAAGCTGTGTGTCTAATGCAAACCTCAGTAGATAGTGGTAGAACAAGGAACTGTGGGCCTGATTCAGAGCCGCTCATAAGCGGCCACTCGTTCGCTCCGAAGCGATGTTCGCACATCTGCGCATGCGTATGGGTCATAATGCGCATGCGCCAACCAGTCATTGCGGTCGGGAAATCAAGCGCTCGCAAAATAGCGAGTGCCTGCTAATTTGAGTGACACGATGAGGCGTTTGTGGGTGGTAACGGGTAGGTGCTTGAAAACGAGGAGTGGAAATCCGAACGCAGGCGTGCCTAACGGTCAAAACGGGCGTTTTAAGGGTGTGCATAATTAACAAAGCAGCATCATCGACCACGTCACTTGGTTGTTTCTTAGCCTGAACTGTTCTGTTCGCATGATTGCGGTAGGAAAATCCAATCACAAGCACTGCGAGCAGTTCAGACGCCTTTCGATGTACTCGATTAATCAAATAAATAGTGGAGATGATGTATGATGCGAACGGCCAGGGGGCGTCTTTACAAAATAGCAGGCGCATGTTTCGTTCGCTCGCTCAGACATAGAGGCGTCAACAGACCGCAAAGAGCGAGCGCTCAATTTAAATAGCCGGCCCCTTTTTCTGAACGAGCGAGCGCAAATAGCATCCGGCTCTGAATCAGGCCCTGTATTGTGTAAATGAGATAACATTTACTTTGTGCGGTGTAATGTGTATTGCATAATTGTACTATTTTCTTTTGCATGTATTCTTTTTCTCAGAATTGATGACCATGGAATCAATGATAAATGGTCTTCTTAAAAAAAGTAAAGGAATCAATGTAGACACTACAGCCAGTGCTGATGAGAAATGACCCTATAGTCACTTTCTTACACGCCTACAGGATCCATTGAAGTCAGTTGGGTTTAATGCCTGGTGTGGGCCTAGAAAGAACTGTTTGAGATATTTAATCTTTGTTCTCTTAAATAGGAATTTTCACAGGATTTAGGGTTATTGCCTATTTATCAAAGCCACCCTCTTTGTGATGACTATTGACGTTGGTAATCTTCAGTTTTTTCTACCATTTTTTGAGGAATCTGAACTGGAAGTATCCAGTTCTGCACGCAGGAGTCAGGAATTCTGGGTACTTTCAATTATTTTTGATAAAATTAACAAATTAAATGTTTCTGCAGCTGCAATGGCAATGGGATAAGTAGATCCCAGAGTTACTATTCTCTGATTAGTTAATCACAAAGTACAAATATCACATTAGCCAAAATGTTTCAGAAAATGCTTTTTTTAACTTATTTATATTTCCCAATGCTTGTGAAGCTATGCTCATCATTAATGATCCGACGGAGGCATCAATGTACTGCGGTCAGCCAGAAGTTCACCTATCTGTCTTCCTTCTTGCAAGCATCTGGTGAAGGATGTGCCACTGTACAATCCTCCTACCAGGGTGCTGTTCCAGTGCCAAAGACAGATTAGGAGTCTTGCAGTGACAACAATGACTCCATAATCTAACCAGTCGCCAAGATAACAAAGAAAAAAATGCGCACTGCACATCAGTGACCGGCGCTGGGACGCTGTTTCTGCTCCCAGCACCAGGTAAGCGGAGGCGGCGGGATGTCGGCGCTGGGATGGAGTATCTGTTTTCAATGCCGGTCAAGTGTCGGGTGTTTGGCTCTGGCCGTGAGCCAATTACAGCTTGCGGTCTAGCAGCCAGAAGCAGGCGGCTGCGGCGAGCCATTCGCGGCGAGCCGCATCAAAGCCCTGCCCACTTGCGTCATCATATTAGACGCCGCTGAGCGGGAGCAGTCAGTCTGGTGTCGGAGAGGGAGAAGAGAAGACTTACCTAAGAAGAAGAGAGGAGCCGAGGAAGGAGTTCTGGGAGCTGCTGAAGAGTAGGGATGGCCATCGGAATGGTTACCATCAATGGCAAAATAACAAGTGGCTATCCATGGTTACCAACTATGCAATGGATAACCATCGATGGTTTCACCAACCGATGGTCATTCCCTTTTCTATGACTGACTGGCCAGTGGGCCAATCAGAACCGGGGGCATTGAATTTGCTAGTGTCGGGGGGCGGAGCTATGCTCCGTGTCCTGGCACCTTGTAAAAAAAAGAAAACAACTATTCGGTTATACTTTTCCATCGATGGAGGGAAACTATCTGGTTTTCCCCCATTGATGGAAAAATCATTCAGCATCGACCATAAACCATCAATGATTATTAATCAACGATGGTCAATGGCGATCCCTTCAGAAGAGGCCAGAAGACGCTGCTGTCAAGAAAGACAAAGTACAGCTGCGGCTGGACGCGGAGAAATGGGGGTTGTTATTTGAGCACCACCTCTACCAGTGTCTTTCAAATATTATCCACCAGAATACCTCGAGGGACATACCATAGGGTGTTGCTCATGATACTAATACAAATAAGTGACTTTTCTACATAGAGTTGAGTGGCAGTTGTCAAAAGGCTTTTCAATGGAAATCACCCTCTCCTATGCTAAATGGGTGAGCAATGTGACTACGGTCATTAGCCTATATAAAATAACATACACTAGCAGAAGATGACAGGCTAGGAAGCATTGATGGTTCATCAGGAATAACAAGCTTCAATATATACTGTACTGTCCTGGCCATGTACTGTATGCACCATAGAGATACATGATAACTATGTTTATAACTGTTAAATCTGCACAAAGCATGGACCACACGAAAACACAGGGTGTTGTATAGAAGATCAGCAATGTCTATAGAAACTCAATAGATCGACAACAGATGGTAGACAGATAATAGGTAAACAGGGACAAAAGGTTGACAGGTACAAATTGTCGACACACATATGGACGACAGTGCAAAGTGTCGTCAGGTACAAAAGGTTGCCAGGGATAAATGGTCAACACCCATGTGGTCAACACTTTTTTTTTTAAGCCTAATCTTCACACTAACCCTCTCCGTGGTGCTTAACCCTAACTCTCCCCTAAGTGCCAAGACCTAAACCCCAGCCTAACCCTAACCTTCCCCCTAGTGCCTAACGCGAACTGTCCCCTTCTGCAGCCTAACCATAACTCTTCAGCAGGTGCCTAACTCTAACCCTCAACCCTCAAAATGTTGAAAAACATAAAATACATGTCAACCATTTTTGTTGTCCACCATTTGTGTGTCGATCATGTGTCCCTGTCGACCTTTTGAACTGACCTTTTGTGCCTGTTGACCTTTTGTACCTGACAACCATCTGGTGTTGACCTATTGAGTGTCTATCTAGGCACTGTTGATCTTTAATCCAGATACCGAAAACACAAGTGTGTATGTACCACAAGTATAATTAAAGATATTTGAATTTTTCTAATAAAATAAATTGTAAAGCTGTGCTGAATTTTGTTTCCCTTTCCATTTATAATAAACATTGGCAACAATGGCCTTTAATAACCATATAACCATTTGAAAATTAGACCAAAGTCAGTGGTCCAGCTAATTCTAATGCAAGAAGTGTGGCCGCTACAGAGATCAGAAGTGAAGGTTGTCCATCAATTCTGTGCCACCCTCCCAAGGCCCCACTGTGCTCCTCGCAGCGACTGGCATATGCGCACTGAAGCCCCATCTGGCGGGAGAACGCATAAGGCCTTGGCAGGGTGCACCAGCATTTTCTTGCAATGATGCCCGGCTATGTCGTGCTCCACCCCTGTAGAGAATGACAAAGGAGAGTGAGTCTGCACATCCCTCCTCCTGATTTCATAGCATACCAATTTATATTCATGATTATGTCACAAGTTTTGAAAACAATAGAAATAATGGATTTATCCCTCTCTGCTTTCTGCTGCAGCACACATTTGTACTATATAAAGGTCCACACACAGATGTTTATTTCAGGAAGTAAATACAGAATTATGTAGATCATTCATTATAATAGTCATTTACATAACGCATCATAAGACTTTATAAAGCGCACAGATAAGGCACAGAATTACCATGGATACATACATAACAAACTTATTGATTTTATAGATCGTTATTTAATTTAAATCATAATGGGTTTGCACCACATATTAAATGCCATTCTTTGGAAAAATATATTACTAAACCATCATTTTATAAGTGCTAATAAAGATGATGGAATTCAGCAGCAAGTTTTACAGAGAGTCATACAAAGTTAGTCATCTGATTCCCGGACATTCACAGCATTCAAATGGCCTGAAACATATACAACAAAAAAAACCTGCTCACATGACTAGGGTGTGATGATGCAGGAAGTTAATGAAAATCATCTGTCGTCAGTTGCAACACTCACCATAGAGTTCTAAACTGCCTCAGGTAGCAATGCAGACCCTCCAACATGACCCGTTCCATTACGTACAATATGCTCTGCTCCTGGACTTTTCTCTTAATTTATAATTGCAGCCACCTGCGTTGAAACGACTGTCCCATCAATTACCTAGTTCAACACAGGCGACAGTAATCATACATTAGGTGAGAAGTCCAGGAGCAGAGTGTTTGTACCTAATGGAACGGGTCATGTTGGAGGGTAGGGCAATGTCAGCACAAACACTGCTAGCTTTGAGATTCATGGATGGGATTCCATGTCTGAGTAGCCGTTGAAATTGTCTACACCATTGCACTCTGGAGCAGCAATACGTTCTATGGAGTGACAAATCACAGTTTAATATCTGACAATCTAATGGATGAATCTGGGTTTGGCGAATCCAAGACTGCTTCCTGCTCGAACGCGTATTGACTACTGTTAAGTTTGGTGGAGTTGGGATAACAGTTTGGAGCTGTTTCTTTCCAGATTTGGCCTGGGACCTTTAGTTCCAGTGAAGGCAAATGTTAATGATATAGCATATAATGATGACATTCTAGACAAGTGTGCTTCCAACTTTGTGGCAACAGTTTGGGGAAGGCCCTTTCCTGTTTCAGCCTGACAATGCCCCTGTGCCCCCATCAATAAATAGTTTGCCAAAATGATTGTGGAACAATGACACAAGCCAGGACTTATTGCCCAACATTCATGCCTGACCTTACTAATGCTCTGGAGTTTGGATGCAAATCCCAATTGCCATATTTTAAAATACTACTGGAAAGCCTTCCCAGTTGAGTAAAGGCTGGCATATGTGAGAACAACCTCATATTAATGCCCAATGGTTATGGAATGAGATATTAAACAAGCACATAAGGGATGTTATGATCGGGTGTCCACATACTATTGGCTATTTGGCTCTTTATACTTGATTTCTTCAAAACATTTAATCACAGTTTCATGGATAAATCATAATAACATGGAAATATTAATAATAAAACAAATCAAATGGTATACACTGTGGACCTCATACACAGTTTGACGCAAACATAAAATGCCTCACAAACATAAAATAGCTTCACATTGCCATTTTGCTGCCTATTCTGAGTTGGCCGCAAACACAAGCTCCAACCAACTCTGCATACTTAGCAAACGAGTCTCCCTCCTCCTGCAAGTAACAGGAGCCGGAGCATCAGGTATATGACAGGAGGTGGGGCTTCACAGCGAGTACAAAAATGCTCAAACACACAGAATGCACGCAACTCATACACATTACAGTAAGTGGCAGGGAAGTCTTGGTAAGAAGTACCCAAGATAAGAGTCGGTGAAATGCAAATTAAATGAGACAAGAGTATAAAAAATGTTTAAAGCTTTTTCCAAGTCCACATTTTAAGATATATGAGCAGCTTCCCCTTCCCAGAACAGGAAACATTATTTATATTTTAAAACGTGTTCAGGGAGCTGTTTAGAGGAACTAGGGAGGGGTGTCCCTTTTCGGCCCTTTTATTTGACCTAGCTATTCACCCTTTGCTTCGAATTTTAGAGAAAAACTTGATTTTTAAAGGCATCTCTGTTTGCTCAAGTACGGTGAAGTTAACTGTATTCGAAGACGACGTGATGCTTTATATAGCCAATCCCCACGAGTGTCTGGGTCATATCTTTAACAGGAGATTTGAAGCGGTATGGGGGTTTGCAGTGAATATTAACAAATCAGTAGCACTTTATTTAGGTTCATGAGATACATTACAGCTTCCGGGGAGTATGCCGCTTCGTTGGGCCGGAGATCGGCGTACGTATTTGGGAATTACAGTTTCCCATTGTTTAGCAAATCTTTACACTTTTAATTACACGCAAATGATTAAGAAAATTTCGGATGAGCTGGAGACGTGGAAGGAATTACCACTATCATTCTTGGGGCGTTCAAGTCTGATAAAAATGGTCTCCTTTCTGAGACTAATGTATTTAATTCAGGCCCTTCCCTTGTTTATCACAACAAAAGACTTACAATTTCATAATAAGATTTTTAGAACTTTTATTTGGCACGGGAATAAGTCTTTTAAAGCTACAACAATCTAAATTGAATGGGGGGATTGGGTTTCCTGATATTCAAATCTATAACAGGGCAGCAGTGTTCAGGTATTTATCTGACTAGATTCATGGAAATGAGAATTATGCTAATATATCTCTGGAGAGGGAGTTTCTGGAACGGGGGTTTGATTTTGTTTCTCCACCTCCATGGTCAGGAAATCTCGCCTTCTATATGAAATAATCCATTATTATGGAACACAAAGAAAATATGGCACATTGTAAGACATAAAGCGAGTTTGAACTCTTAGAAATCTTTTCCTTCCATTTTTGGGTAATCCCGATTTTCAAAATGGCTTGGTGGCTTACCCATTTACAATTTGGCGAGCGGGAGGTGTTCTCGGGTTGGGCTGTCTGATAGACAGAGATTTGCGCCGGGTCTTATCATTTAATGAGGCTGTGGACAAATATGGTACCTTATCGGGTTAACCCCTGGCTTTCCTGCAAGCTAAACACTATATTACCTCTGTGATTCGGGTGTTTTCTGATAAAGATTGGGAGAATTCAGTGGGTACACTTCTATCCCAACCTCCTATACCGAGGAAGGCTATTTCCGTATATTATCAACATTTCAAAGTATATATGGATCATACATCCTCCTCTAGGGGGTTATCACAATGGGCACAAAAATTTCCCGCATATAAGGTTGAGGACCTTTTGGCTGCTCTTCTTCATGTAAGACTCTTACTTCGTCCATGTATACATATATATATATATATCTTCCATAGGGCATATTTGTCTCCGCATACAAGCTTTCTCATGGGACGTTCTACTTCTCATTCCTGTTACTGATGCGGGGAGGGTTATGCAGATTTATCAGGGCTGTAACTAGGGTGGTGCAGCCGGTGCACCCGCAGAGAGCGCACATGCTCTGTGGGCGGAACCAGCCGCCTCCACCCTGCTTATCTGCCGCCTGCTGCAATGTATAATAGTAGCGGCGTGCCCAGCTCCTTCTCTGCCGGGCACACCACTACTAAGACACATTATACTGGGCAGCGCGGCCGATGTCTGCTCAGTGTGGTCCTCCCCGTCTGTTGTAGTGTCCTCCGGGACGGGCAGGGGTCAGATGGGGCCAACACTGGGTAATTTCCTGCTCGTCTGGCCTCCTCTCTTCTTAGCAGCGGCTGTCACACATTTACAGATACGTTTAAGGCACTGCTCCCTGTAAGCAGTAGTGGAGATGAGGGCCAGAGATGCCAGTCTGTTCACGGTGACTGACGGCATCGCCTCGGTGCAGCGCAGCTCATCTCTATGGCCATCGAGCATGTCCCCGCCCCCTTAACTTTCTAACTGGTGCCTTCGTTCATTCTCACAATAAATGCAGCTCTGCATTTGGGAGAGAGTACTTATTATTTAATATGTTCTCTTTTCATTTGTTCTTTTCTTTTCATGTGTTATTATAACTAGGAACTAAAATGTATGTTTGTTATTCCTTTTGAAAATTGTCCAAGGCAATTGAAAGTCGAATTTGTAATATTATGCTAATTTTCTTTTAATTCTTTGTTTACAATATCATTCTTATATGTAATAGACTATACACACGGACAGATCTGACAACGATCAGATATCGTTGTCTGATCGTCCTACATGTGCTGGATGATCGTTATTGAACATCCAGCACATGCACCATTCCCACAACTACTATAACGACCCTATAGTAACCAGGCTAACCTGGTCGATATCGACCAGGTTTATTATTTATTTATTATGTTATTTATTATGTTATTTATATAGCGCACACATATTCCGCAGCGCTTTACAGAGAATATTTGGCCATTCACATCAGTCCCTGCCCCAGTGAAGCTATGTTCCCTATCACGTGTACACACACATACACACTAGGGTTAATTTATGTTAGGAGCCAATTAACCTAGCAGTATATTTTTGGAGTGTGGGAGGAAACCGGAGCACCCGGAGGAAACCCACGCAAGCACAGGGAGAATATACAAACTCCACACAGGTAGGGCCGTGGTGGGAATTGAACCCATAACCTCAGTGCTGTTAGGCAGTAACGCTAACCATTACACTGTCTGTGCTGCCTGTTGGCCTGCATGCACGGGCGATGGTCGATATCGATATCTATCATCCGTGCCTGCGCATCGTTTGGTTGTGGGGAACCTTTTTTCTGCTGAGGGCCATTTTGATATATATAACATTATTTGCGGGCCGGGTTCAGGTCACGCCCCCTCCACGTGATGTCACACGAGGGCATGGCCACAATCGCCGGTGATTACAGAAATGCCCGGAGCATCCTCAGGAGCTGTAAGGGTAGCAGTATGACCATCTAAAGCATCCTAAGGACGCTGCAGGTGGCACTGCTGCATAGATTCTGGCTGCCGGGTGCCATTCTAGGCACCCTGCTAGCCAGATGAGGCTAGCAGAAAAAAGATCAGAGGGCCAGACCAAATGATTCCGAGGGCCTGATACGGCCCCCGGGAAGGAGGTTCCCCATCCCTGATTTAAATGATCAAACAATATAGTTATCGTTTAAATTGTCCTTTAAATCTGACAATGTGTATGCACCATAATGGTGCATACACACGGTCAGATTTTTCTTCAGATCTGAACGATAACGATGAACATGTATGAACAATGAACGATGCACGTTCCCGATGGTCAGATAACGATATCTGACATCTGATGTGTTTGCAGTCAGATTTGGACGATTCCATCCATTTTAATGCAGTAAAAAATCGTTCAAATCATTGGTCAAATCGTTCAGATCGTTCAATCGTTAATCTTACAAATCTGACCATGTGTATGCACCATAACAGTGATTTTCACTGTGTTTTCAATACTTATTGGATGTTTGTTTGTACAACGCTTCAATAAAAAAATAAATATATATAAAAAAAAGTGTTCACTACACTGTATTCCTGCTATTAAATCACAACTCAGCTGTTGTACGACATTTGCAGAATTGGGTGCGGCTTAGATGTGTTCGGTGAAATCATCACAGCCAGCTGCCATCATTATTATCAGCTGGTCCCTACTGTACTTTGGCTGCATCTACACATCTACTACACCTCTACTGCATCTACTACACCCCTGTACCTGCCTTTTGGGAGATGGAGTTGCAAGTACAAAATAAAATGAAAAGATATGCATGTGCACTGAAAAACTAACATGCAAATTGGTGACAACATTTTTTTTACATCCAACTCTGAATGAGGCCCTGTGAATGCTGCAGGCACGGACAAACTTCTTTTATACAAATGTCTATTAAATTAAGTCAATTTACACGCCAGTCATTATGCTGAAAATTTATATATAAATATAAATTTTAAAATTACAATGTTACTTTTGCTAGGCCAGAGGTTCCCAAGCTCCGCCATTACAGCCCATGTTTTAAGAATATCCATGCTTGAGCACAGATGACTTAATTAGAGCATCAGTCAATTTGATTTACCCATCTGGACTCAAACATCATATCATTAAAGCCTGGACTGTAATGGCAGAGTTTGGGAACCTACAGTATGTACTAGGCAATATTCCATAATCAGAGCAATACATGATTTGTTTTAGGCCAGCAGCATCTGCACACAAGTAACATCTATGACTTTATACACAGCTTTTGGGTAAACCAAACAGCCTTCATGATTTGGTATCACTTACCAGTATATATATATATATATATATATATCTATCAGGGGCGTCTTAAGAGAGGAGGGGGCCCGTGTGCACTCCCTGTGCTGGGCCCCCTCCTCTCTCCCCGGTGGCCGGCAGCCGACTGACGCGGCTAGCCAGCCACCGGAGCCTTAGTAGACTCCGGGCACTAGGGTGTGCCCGAAGTCTACTGCGCATGCGCAGAATGCCGGAAAATGGCCGTGGCGGCCATATCTCCAGCGTTCTGTGCATGCGCATTAGACTCCGGGCACACTCTAGCACAGAACACCAGAAAAATGGCCGCGGCGGCCATTTTCCGGGGTTCTGAGCAGCGCAGACACGCGACGTGGGACCACGGACAGGTAAGTCTAAAATAATATGGGTGCAGTGTGTGCGGTGCGGGGCCCCCCTGCACCCGGGGGGCCTGTGTGCCCCGCACACACTGCACCCATTATAGATATGCCACTGGGCTCAGGTATAGATATGACCAGCACTCCATTTAATCAATCATTGATATTTAATCTCCATAGTGATAATGTCTTAAAGCAGCACATGTACCAGCAGCATGTCAAATATTATACATCACATATCCATGTGTTTAGTCATAGCTGGGGTTCAGCGTTCATAGCCAGGGATTATCTTGACAAAGGGGCGTTTCGGCCCCGAAACGTTGGACTATTTAATATACACATATGACTTTTGCAAATCCCGGAGTGCCGCTGTTTTCTTTTCCTATTATATATACACACATATATATATATATATATATATATATATTAGATATAGATCAATGACCGCCAAGTTTACAACCATTCACCATGTAGTAAACATAGGGCCTGTTTTTGAGAGGCCCGCAGTGTCGATGTCGCGCACAGTTGGACGATGTTTTAGGTCTGTGCATGCATCCTGACTGTTAGCGCTCAGAGACGCAGAACACAATCAGACACATGGTCTGTGGAATTAAATGGGCATTCATGGAAGGTTACATGGTGTGGTACATGGGCGTCCTAAGACGCACAACCACTCACACAGGACACCATACTCAGACGGAGAAATGACACCTGCCATAGGGCTGATGCAGCTTTTGATGATGCGTATGATGGTACACCGATGGTGTGTCTAAAGATGCAACCGAGACAGATTTGTGCCACTACAAGATGTAACATTAACATGCCTGCGACAGAGAATCAGCCCCATAGATTTATCATAATAGAACATATCATTTCCCTCCCAACATTTAATGCACTTTGTGTTCTCTGAGAAGCTTATTGTATTATTGTGACTTTTATCCTGGCACAAACTCATTGGGCATATCTTGTGAGTAAGTGATGGTGCTGCAGCTACAGAACATCATCTGGCCATAGCAATATTTACCCTATAGGTAGAACGGGACAGCGCTGTTTGGGGGGCATTTTAGGATTAGTTATATAGTGAGTTTATTTACTTTTTTCTCTATTATGTATTTAATTTTTGCTGCATAATTTTCACAGCCATCTCTTTTCTCAGTGCATACGTATAATGTAGTATGGATGCTGATTAATGGGTGTGGGTGCAGAATAACTAATTTGCACTGTATCCACTGATATTACTATGGGCAGTGCCAACTATACATATAACCCTTCATCAGGCCCTATGTAAGACCTACTACTGGCCTGAATGTTCTGTGTTTCTCAAGGTGCAGGAACATAATATTCATACACATGGTTCAGTACAAGAATCTGCAATAGATACAATCCACTGCAGAATATAGAAAGCTCCTCACTTACTGACATCACCTTGCAGGATGTTTAAATAGGCAGAAAGACAATTGCATTGCAGTCACATAAGAATAAATTATTTACAATTCCATAAACCAGCTTCAAGGTAAATACATGTCTGCCCAGACTTTATAAAGTATTTGGTAATAATACACAAAGTTGTGTGCATGTCTATAGTTATCTTACTTATACTAAATATACATTTGCCTTCAAGAAATCTTCTGTACCTATAATCTGTTAATATACTGTAAGTGTAACCATACAATCACACACTGGACACAATACACACTTCATGTATTCAAATAACTCAAATCAACCCAAACAGGCATCACTGCTTCTGTGCTTCAGTTGTCATGGTGGGGTTTGTATCATCTTATCTGAGGTCTCTGGGGTAGTGGCATGTCCGGTTCTAGCAGGAAGAAAAACAAAAAGGTTAAGACTACATCATATAATGAAAGACGGAGGCATAATGAAGCAATTAGAAGATCCATACAAAATAATTTCCCTACGGAGAATATTTCCATTTCTCAGCCTAAACCAATTCATATTTGTTAAGTACACGTGGGTGTCAGATTAATAGTATCAGCACCCAAATAAGTAACAAGGCTATTCATCCGAGAGGTGCTGCAGTTAGGTATCCCCCTTTAGAACATACCTAATTGTGGAATGATAGGAGAGTCTTGTATGTATAATGGTATAAGATGAGTATCTAAAATGTATCTAGTGACAAGGTGATCACTCATATCGCCAAGTGATGTTATCTTATATGTATCTGGTGGACACTAAAATCAATACATATAGCTGTGGTGATCCACGGAAGATGTCCCAGGTATACACACTGCAATGGTGTGCACTTAGCTCATTCAGACCCGCTCACTAGATGCGGCCGCTCGCTCCCAGCGTATGCAATTTCAGCTAAGTGATGTCAAGGCAGGCGATCGCACGGCAAGGCATAAGCACGCCCACTATGTCTTGGCGAGTGATCACTTTGTGTTTAAAGACACCCACCAGCCGGTCTTCATCCGCCCACTAGCACACGTCATCTCCAGGAAGTATATACAACCATGGGTACATCGGTTTCCATCGAATCTGACCGCAGCACTTGCGGTTGCCTTTACCTTACTGCAAGCACTGCAAGCATTTCAGTGTAAAAACCAGCCAGGTGACGTGTACTATGACGTTGCGTGTTAATTATGCACGCCTCTGAAATGGCGTTGAAACACTCAGGCACGCCTGCGTTCGCACCTCCACTCCCCCATTACTACTGCCCTGCCCCTGTTACCACCCACAAACGGCGTCTCCTGTCACTCATTCCACTGGGCTGTCTTTGCTGGGCGAGCGAGCGCTTCCCGATCAATCGCATGCGGAAATGCATAACATTGGCCGCTTGCGAACGGATCTGAATCAGGTCCTTAATGCTCGTACTTATGGAATTTGTACTTTTAGATGTGCGACTTGTAATTGTACTTGTATAACTTCATGTTGTGTTATGTTTTGCTATTTGGCAATACAGAATTTGAGGCATATAACAAATAAACAATGATGACATATGGCCCTGAATATTATCCACCAAGATCAGAGGCATGAGAATATCAGTGAGTACCTTATGCTAGATATATTAATGCAATAAGGTGCACTACCGAAGGATGAAGCTATGCACTATAGTGGCAGATGCAAAAAAAATGGGTTTATATTGTGTATTACGTCCTGAATTTATATACTGGGACAAATTTATAGCCCATAGCCAATCTCTTCTGAGTAAGATCATCAACATGAATTAGGTCAGGTGGATGCCACACTAGAGTGTGCCCGGAGTCTACTGCGCATGTGCAGAACGCCGGGAAAATGGCCGCGGTGGCCATTTTCCGGCATTCTGTGCATGCATAGCAGACTCTGGGTCTGATTCAGAGCCGCTCGTAAGCGGCCGCTCGTTCGGTCCGAGCGATGTTTGCACATCTGCGCATGTGTATGGGTCGTAATGCTCATGCGTCAACCAGTCAGTGCGGTGGGAAATCGTGTGTTCGCAAAATAGTGAGTGCCTGCTAATTTGAGTGACAGGATGAGGCGTTTGTGGGTGGTAACAGGGGAGAAGGTGCTTGAAAACGAGGAGTGGAGATCCGAACGCAGGCGTGCCAAACGGTCAAAAAGGGTGTGCATAATTAACAAAGCAGCGTCATCGGCCACGTCACTTGGTTGTCTCTTAGCCTGAACTGTTCGCATAATTGCGGTAGGAAAATCCAACCACAAGCACTGCGAGCAGTTCAGACGCCTTTCGATGTACTCGATTAATCTAATAAATAGCGGAGATGACGTATGATGCGAACGGCCAGGGGGCGTCTTTACAAAATAGCGAGCGCATGTTTCGTTCGCTTGCTCAGATATAGAGGCGTCAACAGACCACAAAGAGCGAGCGCTCAATTTAAATAGCCGGCCCCTTTTTCTGAACGACCGTTCGCAAATAGCGTTCGGCTCTGAATCAGGCCCTCTGGGCACTAGAGTGTGCCCGGAGTCTACTGTGCATGCGCAGAACACCGGAAAAATGGCCACGACGGCCATTTTCCGGTGTTCTGAGCAGCGCAGACACCCGACGCGGGACATCGGACAGGTGAGTTTAATCCAATATGGGTGCAGGGTGTGCGGTGCGGGACCCCCCAAGGACCAGGGGGCCCGTGTGCCCCGCACACACTGCACCCATTATAGATATGCCACTGCCACCAGACATTTGCAGTTAGGGGTGTTTTATAAAGTGGCCAAGTCTTATACATTTCCCATAATCTCACTTGGCGGACAGATGATATTTGCCATGCAGCCGACTACATGTTTAATAGTTTTGGGTAAATGTATAAGACAAAAGGTTTATATGGGTCACTTACAGTCAGTAGTCCAGTCAAAATCCCAGGAATTTATTGACTATTGGTTATTAGGAACCATTGCAAACACAATACAATGTACTCTATTCTTCATGATTCTTTGTTCACAGGAAAGAACATACCAGAAGGGCACTTGCTGGGGTAATCCGGTTGAAATGGTTCAAAGTGTTCTGGAGGTGGAAAGTCCTCCGCTGAATGAAAAGTGAATTTAGATTCAAAGTCATCTGTAAAAAAAGATCATGAGAGTCAAATATATATTTATATGGTTTTAAGTCCTACACATATAATGCCCACTTGATTTGGTGCCAGCATACACTACATACTGCCAGATGTGGAAGATCTAGTTTAAGTGATGTGAATGCTCTATCTGCAGGATAAACAGCTGAATAGCAAGATATTGCTGCATGGTCTGCTATTTGCAGCTTGGACACAAAGGGCCTGATTCAGACCCGCTCACTAAGATGCATACTCTCGCTGCTGCCGTAGGTACGCATGTGTATGCATTGCAGTGCGCATGTGCATACCTTAGCGAAAGTTCACAATGCATTCGCTCGCTGCACATAGACAGCCCAACAGACTGAGTGACAGGTGAAGCCGTTTGTAGGTGGTAAAAGGGGCGGGCCATTAAAAACGGGGGAGTGGAGGTGCAACCGGAGGCATGCCTGAGCATCTCAACGGCGTTTTACAGGTGTGCATAATTATAAGACAGCATCATAGTACACGTCACCTGGCTTGTTTTTACACTGAAGTGCTCGCAGTGCTTTTGACAGGATATGGTCAACCTCAAGCGCTGCGATAGCATCCGATGTTACCCGATGTACCGATGGTTGCATACGCTTCCTGGACATGACGTGCATAAGTGGGCGTCTTAAGACAGGCTGGTGGGTGTCTGCATACACAATGTGATCGCTCTCTAAGAAATACAGGGCCTGCTAATGCATTGCTGTGGGGTAGCACTGCCTACGCAATTTGCATACACATCGTGTGAAAGTATGCATCTAGCGAGCGGCTCTGAATCAGGCCCAAAGTCCACAGAAGCATTCAGAAGCATTAATGGAGGACTTTGATCATCCTGTTCCTCTGACGTGCCCAACACAATAGAATTGTATCTCGTGGTTTAAACTGAAATCATCTAGAAGCTTACACCCAGAAAAATAGTTAGTTAATTTGTTCAGAATTCTCAAATGGTCAAACCGATACTCCACTGGACACATAGGGCCAAATGTAATAGGTTGCAAATTCGTGTTTAACACTAAACTCGCATTTTTTACTCACTTGCAAATGTAATATTGTGCGACTACAGTAAAACTCACATTTTTCAGGTTTTACTAAAGCATCTGCCTGAGGAATCACAAAAACAATAGACCAGCTTCAGGATAGCGAGTATATCCTGAGCAGGTCAGAGTAACACAGAACATGCACATATCCATGAGATATGTGCATGTTTCAGTTTGTACATATGAAAATACTTACTCCCCAGAGGCATAACCAGCCCCGGCTCTGTACAGCATGTGCTGTTTTTTTAAAAATACAGAGGACAAAATATGTGGGGGCCCCTCTATTTTAAGAACCAGCACCAGGTTATTTAAAGCCTATCCTGGTTCTAAAAATAGACCCCTATATTTTAAGTACCAACACAAGGCTTTTCTGATCCAGTCCTGGTTGTGGAAGTACAGGTGACAAAATGAGTAGGGGTCCCCTGTAATTTCCATAACCAGCACCGAACATTTTCTAGCATTTAATGCAACAGCCAGGTAAACCCTTTTACCGGGTTCCCCGGCCAAAGCATTACTCCTGACCGCTAGTCAGCCCAGGCCGGGGATCCCTGGGGAGGTGGGGACCCCCAATAAATGGGCCCCCTCTCCAGGGCACCCCAGGCCTAGGCTGATAGCCCGGGGCTATCCCCAGCACCCTTAACCGGTGGGTTCACCTTGCGGTTACATCATTGGATACAATGTAGCAGTTCCCACCATAGACTTCAATGGAGATTTCATACCATTGAAGTCTATGGAGGAGACAGGCTGACCGCGCACAGCCTATCAGCGGGAAGCTTCGACAGAGGCGCCCGCTGTTTGGCGGCTCCTGCAACGACCGGGCACCCCAGGCCCAGGGTTAATCTTGCCAACACCAAGATTAACTTCAAGTTCTGTTTGTGTTCTTTTTTCCCTGAGTAAATGTAGCATTTATATGGTTTTCTTTTTGTTTTTTTATAAACTCTTCATTATAAAATCTATCTTACACTTTCCTAATGACACCAGTGCAGGTGGTGTGCTGGTTTGATAATCTATTTTATTACGGTTTTTGTTCAAATACACTTCTAATAATCAATACATATTTGGATACACTATTAAAAAATAGCGGAAAACTGATAAGTCCATGAAACAGAGTAGGAATTATTATTAGGGTAGATGTATTCTTTAGGGAAATGGCTTTTCTCCATAGGGTCCTTATGAGCTTTGTATTCATTGATAAAACATGTAATGTAGCTGGTTCCACAGGGTAATAAATTTAGAATTTTTCCATGTATTTTCCCCTAAAGGAAATATACCTGCCTTTGGCGGGAACACAGCTATTGTCACTAGTAAACGCATCTGTAGGCCATGCAATAGAACATGTTTAACTGGCCACCTGGAACACTAATGTACTTTTATATATATATATATATATATATATATATACTCACAGACTATGTGACACAAAGCAGGTCTCTGAAGTGTACATGAACGTACATTAGTCCCTTGCTTATGTACGATTGATGGAACCATTTTATCTAAGACAACCCAAGTATTTAGGAATAAACATGACCAACATATACATGTACATATACAGTACGTATTATGTTCTTAATTCGTTATTAGGCCATAATCATTTCAGGGACTTAGTATAGTAAAGGGGAGAGTTTTGCACATAGCAACCAGTCAGATTATAACTTTCATTTTATATAATAAATGATAAATAGATGATAGCTAGAAGCTGATTGGTTGCTTGCTATGTGCAACACCTCCACTTATCCTCTTTAGAAGGTTTGATAAATCTCCCCATTAAAGAGCAATAAAGCCAATCTTAGACAGTTTTATATAGCAAAGGCTCTGTCTTTCTGAGACAAATTATATACATGAAATCGCTGGACTGCTTATACTTAATTAAATAAGACCAACATGCTCTCTGTCACTTCTCTGCAACAGGTTGCCATTTTAAGAGGCATGTATGTCCCTAATGAAGCAGGCAGTTACAGTTGAGCGATTCTCTGGCCATTGCACGTGCGTGAAAGCAACAATGCGCAAGTGCAGCGATTGTTTTGTGATCACGCACACACAAAGGATTCACTTACAAAGGGAGTGACAGGTAGTCAGCGTTTGGGAGAGGTAAAAGGGGGTGGTTAAAAAATCGCAGGCGTGTCTGATCCTTTAGACACTTTCAGTGTGTGCATAAATTAGCCACTGCATCCTTGCTTGCAGCAGGAGAGCCTTGTGCAAGTCTGGAGACCCGCTATGTCTGCGGCATATGAAACTTACCCAGAAGGCTGTTTCCGATGTTTCTAGTTCTATGTGTGAGCAGCAGATGTGAGATGCTTTCAGTGGGCGTCTCTAGGCACAGGACGGCAGGTGAGTCATTAGTATATGTTCACAATTACCTGAGCAGATCAGGACACACTGGGGGCAGGGCTATGGGTGCACGGTGGTCCCCCTAAAATTGACGGCTGCTGGAAGATAATCTTCTGGCAGCAGCGCAGTGGGCATTTCTGACTGGTCACATGTAAGGGAACGCACAGATTGGTGTGTTTGCAAACAATGCAACCATGCCAGACAGGTAGTTAAAGTAGGTGACACAGGTTTGCTGCTTTTAAACAAATAAAGCAATTTAAAATCTTTAAGGGAAGATGTATCAAGCCAAGATAAATTAGAGAAGTTGCCCAAAGTAACCAATCAGCTTCTAACTGTCATTGCATCGACTGAGCTAAGTAAATGACAATTAGAAGCTGATTGGTTGCTTTGGGCAACTTGTCCACTTTATCTCTCTACAAAGACTTGATACATACCCCTGAATGAGAATACATGAGAATGTCATTTCCATGAATATTCTAACAGCTGCTTCTCAACATAAAGGGAAAGAGTTGGTTCAATAACATTACCTATGGAGTGCCCAATTCCAGGACTAGAGCTCCAGCCTGAGGGGTGCAGATTAGGCTGCTGTCTGCTGGATAGTTCTGTAGATGGTGATCTCATCGGAGGTGGTGGTGGAGGAGCCAAACGTCCTCCACTGTTCCCTGATGGAAAGAATGAATTGGTAAAAACTTTTGTTTATTTGATCTGCAACAGCAGTATCTTAGCTTTAAAAATGTTCTTGAAAAATGTGTCAAAATAAATAAAGTAATAGTAATGCATCATTTTGACTATTTCTAAGTTTTAGTACAATGTCACGTGATCATTTGTGATTGTTGATGGAATGTGGTGCCACCATATGTCAGACTGTAACTGGTCTACAGAGAGCATATCACTAGTGGATGGACTTTGCTATATCATTGGTGGATGTATCTCCCTATATCATTGGTGGATGGATTTCCATATATTATTTGGTTTTTGGACCTCCCAGGCCACATTTAAAAGATCTTTAGTGAACCAATCCTACAGGTAATAACATATTTTTACTTGTCCCAAATGATTTCTATGTTGTTGTTTTGTATTTTTTTTCCAGATAGGACATTTTTTTTTTTAAATAAATATTTTTATTTTGGGTGCAATATACAGAGAAACATAGCCATTAATATTGTTTTCTAGATTCTGCCAAAGGGTACTTTCACTCATAGTGCAATCCCATAATTTATCCCCAGATTTTAGCATTGTTCTCAACTATTGAGTGTAAGAAAAACTCAATAAAATTGTGTTTAAAATAGTTTATGTTTCTCCGAAATTTCTACCATATGTTTTTACCAAAAGGGATATTTAGATTGGCAGCAAAAAGGTGCCTAATACCCCTTTTCCACCTAAAATTCCGGGTCTGACCCAGGATTTGGAACACAGGTCCAAGCTGGGTCAGACCCAGGATTTACCCTATTTCCATTGCGGCGTTGACCCGGGAATGTCCCGGGCCGACGCCGTTCACACTGCATCCGGGTGCATTGCCAGCGCTTGGCGATGATGTCATCACCAAGCGCCGGAAAATTCAGCACTCCCCTGAACGCCGGACCGGAGCAGGCCAGCGACCAGGGGAGGTTGTCCTTCCCGTGGTAGGGGCTGTCATTCGGGAGGCTGTCTGCGACAGCTGTCACCAGGCAGGGAGAGATTACAGCCTCCCCATATGAAGCGGGTATGAGGTAAAAACCGGACCATACGGGGAGGCTGTAATCTCTCCCTCCCGGGTGACAGCTATCAAACATACAGCCTCCCGAATGACAGCCAATCACCATGCCGGAAACGGGTTCCGGGTCGGAAGACCCGGGTAACCGGTTTCCATTGAGCCTGAGCAGGGTTTTACCCCAGTAAAACCCTGCTCAAGACCTGGGAAGAAATGCCCCAGGATTTTTTCCTAGGACCCTTTTCCACTGAGCCGCTACCCGGGTTGACCCTGCAATAACCCGGGTATTTTGGCCAGTTGAAAAGAGGTATTAGTTTATTCAGCATAAATAAAAGCCAGTAAGGTCATGGAGTGTGGAAAGGACCTCCATTTCATTTAGTCAATCTGAATTCCCCACTACCAGGGGCCAAATATAATAGCCTGCAAGTTCAACAAGTGCCGAGATTTGGATTTGTTTTGTGGGCATGGGATACTATGTACTGTATATTCTCATGCTTTCCTCAGAGAGACTCTTCTGTGTTAACATTACAGAAAATCTTCAATGGAACTGTGACGAATGATCAGTGAAAGACACTCCGTAATGATCAAATCAGTGACTGGACCCATGAATTTTCCAAAATAATAAAAACATATAAACATGGTTTGCTTTTCAGCTTCTTGCCTGAACTTCAGGCACTGTCTGTTGGACCTGCTATACTTTATTTTAGTTACTATTGTGGGTACAATTTGAAGCACTTTCTCAAAGTTCTGTTACCTGCAGTTTTGTGAGGCCTTCCATGTCCAGATAGAGGGATGATAGGTTTCCCAGAAGGACCCTTTTGTGGTCGAGCTGGAGAATTATTGCTGTCATTGGTAAGGACTGGTGGTGGTGGCATTGGTTCAGATAATCTTCTCCTGGCAGACATTGTCATTGTGACTGAAGCAGGAGGTGGAGGTGGAGGAAGCTCACTGATATCAGGTGGTGGAGGGTAATAATCTTCTTGCAGCCTAGCATGTGCACGAGATAGAGATGGGGGAGGTGCTGAATTATCTCTGACATCAGGGGGTGTAGGGGAAGGGCTTCTCCTACCTGCATAACCAGTTGGTGGTGGAGGTGGTGGATGAAGAGGAAGTGGTGGTGGTGGAGGTGGGAAACAAAGAGATGGAGGTCGTTGGTGTCTTGAAGACTTTTCTTGAGAATTTAATAGTGGTGGTGGTGGTGGTGGTGGCGGTGCTGGAGGTGGTGGGGGAGTACTTGCAGCTATTGTAGTTTTTGTGGCTTTATCTTTAAAAGGAGTGGGAGTTGGGGAAGTTGGCATCACAAGTTGAGGTTTGTTGCTAGATGATGGAATTGGAGGTGGTGCCAGTGAAGAATGACCAAGGACAGTAGGTCGTGGTGGCGGAGCTCTAAATGCCACTGTTGTTGTAGGAGAATTTGGTGGTTTTGGTAAATCAGGTTTACTGGGTACTTCATCCGGTTGCTTAGGAACACTTGTTTTCATACCTGGAAGTTGTGGTGCATTTTTGATTCCTGTAATTACAATATAAAGGGTAAAAATCTTACTTGTTCCATAAATACTAGGCCACTATCTGTTAGGATCAAATACATTGTGCAACAGGCATCAGAACCGAATAATAGTTATATAAATGAAGACAACTTTTCATCATGTTATCTTATAAAACACGTTATTCAATATTTAAATCAACTAAGATCCCTTAAGCTATCATTGTAAGTAAAATTTATATAAATAGCCCCAGCATAATCTGCAGAACTTTACAGATGGGAACAAACACGGTAATAAAATAAGACTGGGTATTGACAAAAAGGCAAAGAAATAAGTAGACTCTGCTTGTGAGAGGACATGTGCCATCCGCGCTACATATTTGCCCAGCCAGACTCTAATGGTAAAGTACTTCGGGTATATGATACATTAACAGAGCTATTTTGTCTGTCAGTAGGTTGTTTTTGGTTTAATAGCAGATTATGGCAGCAATGTATATCCACTGGTTTTAAAATTGCAACAGAAAAAAAGTCTCTCAATTATATCTGTGTTTTAGTAGCAACATATCAACTGATTTTAATATTATAGCAGAACTAAGTCTCTCATCCACGTCTGCATTACAGCAGCAGTAGCAGTTTATAATATTACACTTAGATCAGCTGTGTTTTTAAAAACGTATGTAATCCAGTCTCAAGCTGCATATTCTTACTTACACTTCTGCCTCATGGAATTTATCTCTGTTAGCAAACATTTAGATGTAATGACTTGATTGTAATTGGTATTACCAGGGTGGGGGATGTTGTTCACTGGTTTCTAGTTTATTGTAGGATAGTGCTTGTGTTTACTCAAACCCAGTGCTAAATTTCTCCTTTGATTAGTGAGCATTTGTCCTCAGCTGTAGCATGTCTCAATCAGACTTAAGGTGGCCATACATCACAGACCGGATTTTGCGATCCGGCGATGCAATAGGAAGTGCCGGCGTTTCCGGGTGGAAACGCTGACCTCCCACCATCGATGTTCTGCGATCCGTCGCCGGATCGCAGACATTTTCAATGTTAATTGTCTGCGATTTGACGATCGCGATCATTTTTTGATCGCGATCGTCAAATCTGGAAAATCCAACATGTTGGATTTCTGAGATCCCGCGATGCCGGGTTGCAGCATCGCGGGATTGCGGCAATCCATCGCAGATGGATGGGGCCCATTACTTTAAATTTAGAATCAGTATTGCGGCAGCCGTGGATGACGATGGCAGCCGTGTATTATACGCACTAAGTGTATTAGAACACCAAGTGTAATTTATGTAACAGTTATACAACAGTTGAACAAACGTTGAACAACATCTAAGACCAGGTAATTACAATATCATTACTTACCAGTAGTTTGTGTTTTGTATATTTTCGAATGTTTTGAGAATAATAAATGTATCAAAAACTTCTCTTAATAATCTCACTCCATGGAATCATCTCTAAGACTACTACATCTTTTACTCTCCCTGCAGCTCATCCTCCTGTACATATTGCTGCCTCATTAATCTACTCTCCTATTACAAACACGCATGAGCTTTAACTTATCTATACACACTGACAATAACATCCACAACCTGTCGGCATAAAAAACTTTCAGACAAATCCCACAATTATATTTATATTTCTCTCCTGCTGCTTCTATTAGCTGGTGACATATCACCAAATCCAGGGCCAACCCACTTGCCACACCCACAATGAACTATAAATCCAGCTAACCTCATAAACATTGCGTGCCTCCCTGTACCCTCCAAATCACTAAAATGTGCCTTATGGAATGCACGCTCTGTCTGCAACAAACTAACATCCATCCGTGACCTCTTTATTTCAACTAACCTTAACCTTCTGGCAATTACAGAAACATGGCTCACACAATCAGACACTGTCTCCCCTGCTGCACTCTCACATGGTGAACTACACTTCTCACACACCTCCAGGCCTGGTAATTGTAAAGGAGGTGGGGTAGGAATATTATTTTCCCAATCTTTCACATACACAGTTCTCCCACAGGTACTGTCACTCACATTTACATCTTTTGAAGTACATTCTATCAGGACTTTCACCCCTTTCTCTCTACGAGTTGCTGCTATCTATCGCCCACCTGGCCACCCCAACAATTTCTGGAACATTTTTCTGCCTGGCTCCCTCACTTCCTATCCCCAGACATCTCCACCATCATTATGGGTGACTTCAATATCCCCATTGACTGTCCACAATCACCTCATGCCTCCAGACTACTCTCTATAACCTCCTCCCTTGGCCTCTCCCAATGGACTGACTCCTCTACTCATCAGGAGGGCCACCGCTTTGATCTTGTATTTACCAGATTATGCTCAGTTTCTGATTTCACTAATTCTCCTTTCCCTCTCTCAGATCACTACCTTATCACCTGCACACTTTCCTCCATTACATCAACCTCTATGTCATTGAAATCACTAAAGCCTCCTAAAACCCATAGAAATATTAATGCTATTAACGTTCAACAACTATCTACCTCTCTACAACAACTCTCACCAATTTCTGCATTCACTTCTCCTGAGACTGCTGTATAACACCTAAACCAGATTCTAGAAAAGGTCCTCGATGAAGTTGCTCCAGCTACTCATCAGATTTAGACGTCAACCATGGCATTCTAACTTAACAAGGCATCTATAAAAACTCTCACGTAAAGTAGAACGTCAGTGGCGAAAGTCTCGTACTCCAGGTGACTTCCTCACATATAAGACTATCTACAACTCTTATCGTGCTGCTCTGGATGCTGCCAAACAAACATATTTCCAATCTCTTATCTCTGCTCAAGCCTCTAACCCCAAGCAACTTTTTAATACATTTAAACTGCTTCTTACCCATCCCTCACCCAACCCACCTACTACTATCAGTGCGCATGATCTTGCTTACTATTTTAAAGGACAAGATTGATAAGATCTGAAATTAAATGGTATGCTCGTATTCAACTAGTAACCTGCTCAATTCCCTACCTGAACCCTCTGGCTCATTCTCTTCATTCGACTTCACAAACGAAGATGAAGTAGCTACACTCTTCTAATCCTCCTACTCTATTACCTCTCCTATAGATCCTATACCCTCACAACTCAGTAAAGCTCTGTCTCCTGTGCTCATTCCAACCCTAAGTAAAATCTGCAATCTCTCTCGCTACTGGCATCTTTCCATCACTGTTCAAGCATGCAGTGAGTACTCCCATTCTGAAAAAATCAAATTCTGACCCCAACACTCAAATTACCGCCCCATCTGCCAGCTCCCATGCCCCTCCAAGCTGCTTGAGAGACTTGTCTACACCCGCATCACACACTTTCTAAACTCACACAACTTATTGGACCACTTCAGTCCGGCTTTCGTTCCCAACACTCCACAGAGACAGCACTGACTAAGGTAGTAAATGATCTGGTCACCGCCAAGGCTAAAGGTCATTATTCACTCCTAATTCTTCTAGATCTCTCTGCTGATTTTGACACTGTTGACTACTCTATCCTCATACAAACACTACAATCCCTAGGTCTTAAGGACACAGCTCTCTCATGGTTCTCTTCCTACCTATCTGATTGCTCTTTTACTGTTAATTTTTCTGGCTCTGCCTCCTCTTCGCTACCTCTATCAGTTGGAGTACCGCAAGGATCTGTCTTGGGTCCCTTGTTATTCTCAATCTATACCACCTCTTTTGGCAAAGTAATCCGCTCTTTTGGATTTCAGTACCATTTGTATGCAGATGATACTCAAATCTACCTATCCTCTCCAGATTTATCTCCATCTGTATTGGTCCGTGTCACTGAATGTCTTTCTGCCATTTCAACTTGGATGTCATCTCGCCACCTGAAACTTAATGTTTCTAAAACAGAATTAATTATATTTCCACTGGCCAAGAACAGTTACCAACCTGATCTCTCGATCACGGTTGATAACTCGACAATCCATCCTGCTCCACAAGCCCGCTGCCTAGGTGTCATCCTTGACTCTGAACTGTCTTTTGTTCCCCACATTCAATCTGTCTCAAAGTCATGTTACATGCATCTAAAAACATATCCAAAATTCGACCATATCTCACACAAGACACTGCAAAAACTCTGATCCATGCACTCATTATTTCCCGCATTGACTATTGCAATAGTCTCCTTACTGGTCTTCTCAAAAACAGGATATCGCCATTACAATCCATTATGAATGCAGCTGCTAGGCTTATCTTCCTTGCCAAACGTTCATCGTCTGTTGCCCCGCTATGTCAGTCCCTCCATTGGTTGCCGGTCTTCTACCGTATTCCATACAAAATACTATTACTTACACATAAGGCCATTAACCAAACCACACCAACATACATCTCTTCACTCATCTCAAAATATCTCCCAACCCGACCTCTCCGCTCAGTACAAGATCTGCGTCTCTCATCCACACGCATTACTTGCACCCATTCACGGTTACAGGACTTTCTTCGGGCAGCACCCACTCTATGGAATGCCTTACCATGCACAATAAGACTTACATCTAGTCTCCAATCCTACAAGCGTTCCCTGAAAACCCAAGCTTATCAGATTCCAGAACCGCCCACATAACCTTCATAGCTTCCATGTCTAATTACATCCCCTTTCACAGTCCACACATAACCTCATACACTGTCTTTCTTCACATTCTCCTGACATTTGGCCGACATTCCTGTGTGACTGGATCATGCAGCTCACCAAGAAACTCTGCAGTCTGGCTTTGGTCTGGCTGGACCAAATTGCAATATATAGCACCTATCCTTGTGTATCAATGCCTATTTCCTTATAGATTGTAAGCTTGCAAGCAGTGCCTTCCTACCTATATATCTGTCTGTTATAACCCAGTTTTGTTCTATTAATGTTCCAATTGTAAAGCGCAACGGAATATGCTGTGCTATATAAGAAACTGTTAATAAATAAATAAATAATATTGCAGCAGCAAAGAGTCTCTTATTCACATTCACCTTCAAAGAGTTAGTATAATGATGGTCTGCAGACATAAATAATTAAATTATGGCCATGAAAAAACACAATCATTTTTGGTTCGAATAAAATATATATAAGTTTACCATGTCCTCTTGGCTGGAGTCAGTAAATTGTTAAAGCAGTCTCACCTCCTGGCTACTGGTGCAAACCTAGGGCCTGATTCAGATCCGGACGCTCTGACCAGAGCGCTCGCTCTGAATCAGGGCCCTCCTCCATGAAAATGGAGCGTCCTCCTGGACGCTCGTATAGCTGTGGGTGACCACCCACTGCTATAGCGAGCGTCCATGATGATGGTCGCGATGGTCAAGACCATCGCGACCATCGGACTTGCGACGGAGACCCTGCGGTAGGGTCTCCCTGCCACAAGCCCTGGAGTGATTTTGGCTCTATCAGAGCCAAAATCACTCCCACTGACAACACTAGTGATGTCAGTGGGGCCGGCTTCAGACGGTAGGCGTTCCCATGGGAACGCCTCCGTCTGGCAGGCACGCCCCCGGCACGCCCACCAAAGGGGGCGTGCTGTCAATCAACATTGACAGCACGCCCCCTTTGGTGCGAGACCCGGAGCGATGGAAAGCCCATCGCTCCCCGGGTCTCGCGCATGCGCACGACGGAGCTCCCTCCATCGTGCGCATGCGCAGTGGGGAACATCGACCCGCTTGCGAGCGTACTGCTGCTCGCGAGCGGGTCTGAATGACCCCCCTAGTATTAAGACATATCTGGAGGGACAGAGGCCCTGATTCAGGTTGGGTCGCAGGGCTGCGTTCGTATGCAGCCAGCTGATGTTTGTATACTGCGCCTGCGTATAAGACGCAGTGCGCGTGTGTGAACCGGCCACAGCGATCGGGAAGCCAACGCAGTGAGCACGCAGAGTCTTCACAGAGTGATTGACAGGAAGTGACCTATTGAGGGTGGTGACAGGGTGTGGTCAGGGAAATGCAGGCGTGCCTGGGCGTTTAAACGATGTTGCAAGGGCGTGCATAATTAACCCCCTGCGGTAGCATATGCTGGCAGAAAAAAAATCAGCTTGGACGGATCAAAAGTCACAGGTACTCTCCATGGCTTTTCACTAAATATTCTGGGGGACATATGGACTTTGGCTCTAATATGCCTTCTAATTACAAGGACTGAATACCGGTGTGCAAGGTCACGAATATATTTTTACTCGTGCATATGATTGCTATTTCTCTGACTGTGATAGTGTGATTTGTATGTTCTGAATACATAATTATTTTTTAATAGTGAACCAGTTTTCAGTGAACCAAAGTCTCACTCCCACCCTTCTTGAGCTGCCTTCTTTATATATATTTTTCCTGAGTTATTGGGACCGACTATCCCAATCAGCTCTGTTGAATTAGGGATTGTTTTTAACTCTAAAGCGCCTGGGTTATTAATATATCTGTTGAGTTTGAAGTGGTAGCCCATCGGAGGAGCCACTAGTTCTTCCATCTCCAGACAAATGGAAGATAATTCCTATAATGTGTATTACTGGTTCCTTACTTGGCTACACAGGATATACAGTTCCGCCTCCTGTTTAGGCATTTTGTGGACATGTCCTAAGATTGTGACTTTCTTGGATGAAATCTCAGATCTTCTAAGTAAAGTGGCAAATCAGGGAGGTTTTACCTTAAAACATATTGTAACTTTAAGTCTAGTGGTTACATCGCTGCAATCTCACCGCTGCCCACATCTCATGGGCTATTACATTTAAGCCCCAGTCTCTCACGTTGAACATAGTAAGAAAAGTATTATATTATGTAGATCGATTTCTAGGATTACAGGATGCAAACTATATGAATTACTAGTGTGTGTGCAGTGTTGCAGACATTAGAGAATGATATACAGGATATATATAGTAAAATAAAGTAGTAGCAGTACAGCCCACATATTTGTCTGTTCTTACCTGCTGTATCTCTCTGACCCGGAGGTTTAAGCACTGGGAATCCTCCAGCAAAAAGACCACCAGTAGGGGGAGCCATTGCACTCCTACCATTGCCTGTGCCGCCATTTTTCTTGCCATCTACACGTAAAGCCAAATAAATACTATTAAATACACATAGCCACATTATCTCATGCTATGAACATTCTAATGATTTTCATGAACAATAAAAACATGACACAATGAGCCTGATTCATGGGTGGGCGCTGCTGCATCCACTCTTGCATATGTTGCCGGAGTGGCGGCTGCGATAAATATGCACATGCTAATATCTGCCTTCCTATTGTGTAGAAGCCTGCGTCTGAATGAGTAAGCACTGAGATGCCCACTCTCAGCAACTCTGCGCGCTGTAATGCCGCCGGCGATTCTTTATCCGCCACCATCGGAGCACCATCGCGCGCACCACCGACACCTGCACAGGCCCATAAAACAGACTTATTTTGCTTTCACTTCTGGCCGCCTCCCTGTCACCACCCCAGAACGCCCTATTTCTGATACCGTTTACTCTAATGGCAACAGCATCTTTGTGCTTACACTATGTGTAACGCAGACGCTATAGTTTATGAATGTTTTGCATATACGCGGTTGCAAATAATCGCTCAACTTTGTATACATCAGCATTACATGTGGCTCAGAATCAGGCCCAGTGTCTACACACACAGGTCAATCTCTACACCTGCACTTGCTTGCATCCTGCGTGATAATTATATGATCGCCATCAGCATGGACCTTACAGCGTAAAAAGCTTAAAATAATAAGAACCCTACCCCACCCAAAGAAAAAAAAAGAGATAAATGATTTAAGCTTCAACAAGCGCCAAGCTATGTCAGCCAAAAGAACCTACGGAGGAAACTGCAGTTAGGGGTGAAACAGGTTTGGATATACTTGAACACCCCATGGATTACCCTGGACAGTATGATGCACTTATAGAATTATAGTTTATATTTTTATAGTATAGATTCTTATCCCATTATCTTGATTTTCTTATTATTCTCCCTTTTATATGTTTGCTTTTTCTTCCTTTATCTCTTTTCTTTTAATTATTCACTGTTTTATAGTATTTACTTAATTTTTTTTTAATTGTAATTTATATAAAGACTAGCTGGAGTACCCGGCATTGCCCGGGATTTTAAGAATGTTTGAACCTATCCGAGCCTGTACATCCCTAGTTTGTTTACACATCATCCTCCAACAAACCTGTCCTTAGGCAGGCCTCACGAAAAGTGTGACAAACTTCCCCATCAACAGTCCTAAGGTCTTCGAAGGAAGTAGGACCTACTAACGGTGTAAAGCAAACTTCGGAGACAGAAGCATTCAAAATTTGTAGGATGTACAGTGTAAACACGGCCAAGAGCTTCTGTTGCTCTGATACCAGGATGACCATCTACAGCGACTCCCTGTTTTCTGCGCAGAAAAACTTTGGGAGAAGCATTCCATGTGTAATATTTTGGCAGCTCACAGTACAGCAGGGTCCTTGCAAAGTCATGATTTTGACACAGTTGGAAGAAAGATGTAAATGTTGTTGCGTAATTTGGTATAGTAGGGAGCTAAGAATGCTGGCAAAGTCTGCTAAAGCTCTCTTCGATAATAAACATTAAGATCATGACAAAAATGACAACACTAAACGCTTGCTCCAAGGCCCTAATGAACAGTAATTAAATTCGATTAAATCTTTTTTATAATACGCACGTATGTAAAATATCACGATCTTCGCTTGTAAACTGTGGATTTGAATAGAAAGACAGAAGTAAAAATTTTTGCTTTGATATAGTAGAGAAGAAAGAAAAGAAATAATAGTAGATAAGCTAATCCTTTTGTAATTCCGTACCTGACCTGTAGAGGGTGAATGCTATGCAAATATTGTGGTTTTTCATTCATTAAAAATTAACAGTAATTAATTTTGATTTCAAATTTTTTTAGTTGCCTCCGCCGTGTTTTAATACGCTCGTATGTAAAATTTCACGATCGTGGCTTGTAAACTGTGGATTTGTATAGAAAGACAGAAGGACAAATTTTCGCTTTTATATAGTAGATTGTTAGTTGTCACTAATCTAGCACTCTCAGATGATCTCATTTTTCAGCTACTATTCATTTATTTCACATTAAAGTCGGAAAGTCGGACTCCTTTTTGGCCGCTGCTCCGTTTAGCCGGGGCTAATGCTAATGTGACTATCCATGAGTCTCTGCCTATTATGCGTCCATCTTCATGCGGAAAGCCGCGATGCCCACTGGTTTTCCATCAGCATCAGTCATCATTGTATGTGATTCTTACTTCTACTTTCACACATATAACTTTATCTATATTTCCTTTCCCCTCTTTCTCTGAGTTATCACCTGGCTTTTAATTACCATTTTCCCACTAAATCCATTTCCATGATATGTCTATCTACTCCCTTATTTCAAACAGAAACAATTTTATTTATAACACAATCTAATCAGGTAAGTATGAGAGTCCAGGCTGACCTTGCTACAACCGGGAAACCAGCAGAGTGGGCTCCTCCTGTCATAATGTAACAGCCTCAGCCTGTCCAAGTTTACCATTTGAATTGTTTTGCGGTCCTGATTCCCACAGTGAATAGTAGAACAGGCTGGAGCTGTATCACATTATAGCAGGGGAACTCCAAGCTGCACTGATTCTGGCTTTTACAGGTGACCCCACACTGTTCCTACCCCCATTTCCATGCTATGAGCGCCAGTGTTTTGATCACTGTACAACAAATTAATACTTTTAATTTGTTTCCTTTCTAAAAATAGTCATACATTACTAATTTGAGGTCAAGAAAAACTAAAATGATTTCAGAATGTTTTTACTAGCTCTATTTTTTGAGCTACACTACTTGCACTATACTGTATGTACATTAGTAATATAGTCATAGTGAAAAGCTATTTTAAAATAATCTGATATTTTCTTGACAGAAAATAAATAACAGTTGTTTTAATTCAATCAATCACAAATAAGAACACAAAACGAAACAAACATACAGCATACGAAACAAACATACAGCATACGAAACAAACATACAGCATACGAAAGTACTATCTAATACAGTGGCCTATTCATGGGGGTGCTTTCTCTTTGCTTGTCCTCCTCTTCTGGGGCATCTCTTGTCACTGTCCAACAGTAGTGATTCACCTACCCTGATATCTTTGTTCCATTGCTGAAATGTCTTGGTGGAATCGCTCACTATGCTTGTCACTCAGTGCACCACAGTTATCTTGTGTGGGTAATCCCGTGAATCGCATATATTTGAATAGGGGAGGGGACAAATAACTGATTTGTTTAATTGGGTCATTAGGCCCCGCCCCCTCTGCGTGGAACGCAGATTGCTGGTAAGATTCTCTCCATTCTGCCCACTTCACTAGGAATACCCCTACATCGTCATAAATGGGCTATATCTCGGAACTCAGAGCTAACTGAGAGTTTTAAATATCATATTCATTCTTTGCATGCTGAATTCAATTAGAAGTAACTATTTTCACATCGGTTTTTTAATTATTATTTTCTTTTTTAAACACTAAAATATCGCTCATCTTCGTCACGCTGATGGTTATGGTGTCTTGAGTATACTGACCCGCCATGATAATCATGATGCACTTTAAATGTATCTGCATAAGGACACAGTTACATCTTTATTTTGAATTGCACTTATCCTAAGTAAAAATAAACACAAAAATGTGCTTCTCTTGCAGGTCACACAACTCTAAATGAGCCTCTGCATGCTATTCCTTCAATAAAATCTAGATTGTCTCATATCTGGGACATACTTTATTCAATAGTTTTTGCTTTGTAAAGCCAACCACCACATTCTGTTACAATGTGGCCACTGGAGGGCACTCTTCTGTGTTATTCACCTTGACTAACATCTCCTTAACTATTAAACTCTATTAATATGATAAAAATCAAGAATATAATCAGTGTTCTCATCATTTCCAGAATTTTTTCTTATTTCTGCTATAAACTCTGCTCATTGCAGCTGAATCCAGATTTCCCAGTAAAGCAGCTTTCAGCAAAGAGTTTTAACTCATTTTGGAAAGATAAGGGGTAAAGTGCATCTCACATTGCAGTGAGCGATAACAGCATACATTAGAGACACATTACAAAATGACAATACACATTTCAATCTCTTCTCAGCAATCGGAACTTACTCTCAATAACGGGAGCACTCCGGTCATTGATCTCAGTTACTTTTTTTAAACGTGCCCCTTTGTGTATGTCTGACAGTAATGCAGATCTCCCTTCCGACTCCTGCTTCAGTTTTGGGGGTGCAGAACGGCCCTGTTAAATGAACAAAATAAATCTGTTAAAACTCATGTGCACACATTAGCTCATTGAGCCTTATTCAGAGCTGGCAATTTGTTCCTGGTACAAACCATGCTGCAATGCAAAGGGTGCAAATCATACTTACCGACTTTCCTAACATCCTCTCTGGGAGCAGCCCGGAGAGGAGACATCGCTGTCAGTTTCGAGGGGTGGGGCCAGATGTAGGCATCATTAGCCCCTGTCCCTTTTACAGGAAATGCCTGCGATTCGCGGGTCCTCGGGGAGGGGGCAGGGCTACATGACGCGATTTGTGTAATTTAGTTCCGCCCCCTCCCCCATGGACCCGCAAATTCCACATAAAATCTCCCCATCCTGCCCACTTCACTAGGAAGTGGACGAGATGCGGGAGATCTGCCTACTCTTTCAGGGGTACCGGGGGGATACCTGAAAGAATCGGGAGCCTCCCGCTATTTCCAGGAGAGCAGGCAAGTATGGTGCAAATGCATTTATTTATTTGTATGCAAGTAAAATACTGGCTGCGTTTGCTGTTAGCTGAGCAGTGTTAGAAGCTGAGCTCTTTTACAATTTAGAATGAACCTAGGACACATCCTTCCCAACTATAAGTCTCTCAGCACATTATAAATCTGCCTTTTTTTTCTTGCGCTTTCCCGATTCCAGATTCCACCTAGGTTGCTGTAGTTTTGCAACGACATACTGTACTCTGGGCCTGATTCACTACCGATCGCAACTGCGATTGCAATAGCGATTATGCACGCTGTTCATAGTATGCTAATTCATTGCGATCAATATGCAGCACTACATAAGGATGCCCACTTTATCTTACACACATCCGTAATGTTTAGCAAGACTGCGAAAACATTGGTACAATCAAGTACCATCACAGCCTAATGCGCACTTGCACAAGGTCTGACCTTACTCAGGAATTCAAAGAGGTGTTTGTTGATTCCGCACAGGAAAAAAAGGATTTATATTACCAAGATGATTAACTATAGTTGTGATAATTAATGACCAGCTTTTTATTATCATTTGAAATGTAATCTTATTCCTTATTAATTCGAAGGTAGTATCTGGTGGTGCACAAGGGGAAAATTACAAAGTACTTATATGTGGGATGTTGGATTATAAAAGAATGATTCAAACAAAGAATACAGAATTTTCCTTTTTGGGTGCACTCATTACAAAGAAATAGTATAAAATAAAATGTAACTTTTAATTTAATCTTTTAAAACATATAAATGAAAAATAGATATACATACAAAACATATAAGCAAGCAATTTTGACAAATATATTGCTGCAATATTCTCCTCCTAAATTGGAGAAAAAGTTAATCGTTAAAGATAATGGCTCAGTAAGTATATGAGGTCTGTTAATTTAGCAACATGCTTATCTCTTTTTAAATATACTCAATTAGTCAATGTAAGTCTCATGTTGTCAATTAAACAGATCATTCCTTGAATAAAAAAAGTGAAATACATTTAAACCACTTTAAACAATCCCATCTTAAATTTGTGACTAGCATAAATTCTCTGAGTCACAATCTATATAAGGGAGGGTTAAGGGTGCTGCAACATTATTCACATCTTCTCAGTTAACCCTTGTCAGTGTGAGGAAAGCGTTCCTAATATATAGTAAATATGTCTATTCTATCACTGGTATCCAATCTCAAAGTATATCCTTAAATAATAACAATTATCATAATAATATATATTATACAGGTATATTCAATAACTGGTATCCAATCTCAAAATATTTCCCTTAATAATAACAATTGTCATATATATATATCTCTCTCAGTGGGCCAAAATCTGCATACAAGATGACATATAAAGAATAAAATATATACCTTTCAAACAAGAAAATAATGATGTTAGATCGCATCAGATAATAAGGGTATGTATCCATATATTGAAAGATGCTAATAACAAGATGATCTTATGCATATATAGACATCGCCAGAGTGTTTTATGATCAAAACCCCAAATTTACTAATCAGCATATTTAACTACAGGTTGAGTCTCCCATATCCAATATGCTTGGGACCAGGGGTACTTTGGATAACAGAATATTCCGTATTTTGGAATATTTGCATATCATAATGAGATATCTTGGGAATGGGACCCCAATATACACACAGAATGCATTTATGTGTTTTATACACCTTATACATACAGCCTGCAGGTCATTTTATACAATATTTTCAATAATTTTGTGGCTCAAGCAAAGTTTATGTACATACATGAAATTCATTTATGTTTCATATACACCTTATACACATAGCCTGAAGGTAATTTTATACAATATTTTGAATAATGTGTGCCTTAGACAAAGTTTGTGTACATTGAACCATCAAAAATCAAAGGTTTCATTATCTCAGTCATGCCAAAATTATTCCGTATTTCGGAATATTTGGATATGGGAGACTCAACCTGTATGTACAATCAGCCGAGGGGTGACACCAAGGTGCAGACTGACACTCCCCCACAGTGACAGAAGCCGGGTGCTGCACTGTAGTATTAAGTGCAGCACCCGGATCCTGACACTGTGAGGGAGCCGGCACTGCAACACAAGGCAGTCAGCACCCCCCATCCCCAGTAATATTAAGAACGGGACCACGGGGGAGCGGGATCGGGCCATGAGACCACGCCCCCGCCCTGCGAGGGCACACCCTTCTATCAAGGTCACACACCCTTTTCGGGGAGCGCGCAGCTACGACATGCTCAAAACGTCCCTCCCCACACCAGGTGACACCACGGGGAAGGACGCCACTGCTTGTGTTCCCCCTGCCATAATGTAAAACCAGTCCCAAACTGGTCAGCCCAGGAATGGAAATTCTCCCAAAGTGTTGATCCAAAATGGGGTCCACCCTTCTGAGAATCAACCAGCCCTCGGCTATTTTTTTTACAGTGGAACTATAGGTGCAAGTGGACCCTTAATGTCCAGGTATGCTGGCACTTGTGGCTCTCCAAGTGCTTTGTATGCCGGGGTAGGCTTGCTGTGATCTGTAGTTCTACTGTAAAGAACAATATTAATTCTATATTGCACACCATTAACCCAATCCCAACACCTTCAGGGGTGCGGGGAAGAACCTCTGGTTGATCCACTGCCCAATGCCTCCAGGGGTGCAGGGAACAGACGCTGGTTGATCCTCGGAAGGGGGACCCAATTTTAATTTGGGGGTCCCCACTTTCTGAGGATTTCCAGCCCTGGATGACCAGTTTGGGGTTGGTCTGCTGTTATGGCAGGGGGACCCCATGCTGTGTGTCTCTCTGCTATAATGTAAGCCCCCCAGCTGGCTCAGCCCAGTGCTGGTTATTAGCAAATAGTGCGGACCCCACACCGATTTTCCAGTACCAGACCCAATTTCATTGTCTTTTTGATTGTTTTGACAAACACGATTCTTAGTCAATACATAATTTCTATTCTTGTCAATGTTAACCATACAATGTTTAATCCGATAGTGTATTGCCGTGTTTTGGGATGTGAAGTTTCACCTGCGGTTTGCTGTGCAATTGGGCTTTAGTAAATCTGTGATTTGCATAATCACACCCAAATTGCAGAAAAACACCAAAACAACCAAAAACAAATCTTACTAAATTTACCCCCTAATGTCTAAGAAATATATGTACTATTTACAGTTCAAAATAAATAGTTAAAAAAATAAATAAATGAAATTCTAATACATTCAAGAGAATGCATGATCTGTACTTTACGTAGTGTTCTTCTTTGTAATGGTTTTAGAAGTAAAAAAAAAAAGTGTTGAATTTTTCAGAATTACATTTAATAAAATATACTGCATTTATCCACAAGATGGCAGTGCTAAATGAGCATTTGTTGCTAAGCATATAAACTGTATGAATCATACTGCATGGTTAAAAGAATTTATATTTCCATCTCTCCTTTATAATGTTTTGCAATGTTGTGTGGATTGGCAACATTACATAGACAAGACGGTAGCATACCTCCCAACTGTCGTCCCAATTTAGGCGGAACAATACGATTTAGATTTGATTTAGAAAAATTACGGTGTGCTTCCGGGGAGTAATATGCAAAAAGTAGGCTGCAGGTTAGTTGAACACTCAATGATTTTGAATAGCGTTATATGTGAAATTCAGATATTTTTATAGAACTCCTTGTGATTTATCAGCTTGCAGTTTATTGTACGAAATGCTAGATGTTTCCATTCCCACAAAAAAGCCAGAAAGTCTTCTATACAATCTCTTTTATTAGATTTAAGGGGCCTAGGCCAGGAGGTTTTGGTCGGATCATGCACGTGCACGCTGGGCCTTGCCGACCCCGACTATCTATCGAACATGCAGGTCAACCTGACGACGGTCGTCAGGTTCGGCATGTTAATAGATAGAGAGGTTGGGCTCCTGCACTGAAGACGTTCAGTGAATGTCTTTCAGTTCGGTGCCCGTACCTCAGCGACATGAAAGTCTGAACGCTGGACGTTCAGGTTTTCATGTCGTTAAATGTATTAGGCCCCTTTAGTCAGTGTACTGGCTAATAGTTGTACTAGGTAATAGTTTTTAGGTAAAATAATGGATTTGAGAACCACGTGTTAGCGCAGAAGAGATGTTTATTGATGCAGATTATTGAAATATTGCAATTTGATTTTATGGCAGCTTAATCTGTGAGTAGCGACTGAAATCCCTGATATTTTTTGGCCCCAATAGTGGCAGCAGCTCAGATTTGCTAAAATGTAAAATTTCCATGATTGAATACATTAAAAACAATAATAAACACATATAACTGATCCGCAATAAAGAGCATATAAAAAAGGCTTATTTATAGATGATATGCACCAAGTGTACAAAATCTATATAGAAAGTCATACTGTCCACAGATGAAACTCCATTTCATCATACAAAAGATGGTATTACACATTTATAAGTAAACATTATCAGTAACTCGGAGTGATCATTATTCTTCCACACAATAAGTACTCTAATATATCAAGTACTGAGTGCATTCTTACCTACTTCTGAAAAAGAATTTCAAGAAGATTGTGATAGCAACACCTATAAGCGCGGTGGTAAAGTGGACTGTACTGCTACATCTGAGAGACGTGCCTTAAAACTGATTTACATCCAAATGTAAACGAGCCCCAAAGCAGTAAGTAAGAAATACTTGATGAAAACACACTGATACTTTACAGAAAATGCATGTAGCCATTGTGCCTTATAACCAATGCGGGGTAATGATACTAATGATTCAATTTGAATGTATATATATCTGGGGTTTTTTTGTTTGTTTTATATATATATATATATATATATATATATATATATAAAACAGCTTCATAATGGTGGTAAGGTGCAATCAGGGAGATTGCTAGACTCTTCAGGGAGACAGGGAGATTGTTACTATCTCAGGGAGTCTCACTGTCAATCAGGGAGAGTTGGCAAGTATGCTTATAACCAATGCAGGGAAGTGGCACTGATGATCCAATTTGAATTTGTATATATCTCTGATTTCTTTTTTTCCAAGTATATACCAGCTACATAATGGGAGTAAGGTGCGATCAGGGAGATTGATAGACTCTTCAGGGACATAGGGAGATTGCTACTATTTCAGGGAGTCTCTTGACAATCAGGGAAAGTTGGCAAGTATGAAGTATAGTACTGGATAAGTTCCAATTATATTCAAGTTGTATTGACATAAACTTTCATGTATACTGGCTTATACAGCATATGATGTATCCAAGAATCAACCTGCATTATGGAATTACTGACTAGGTGAGTAAAGCTCTATTGACCATAAGAATACTCCACTGTGTATTATCCCCAGACCAATGCAGCGATCTAACAAACATTCATGATTGGAGGATAACATAAGCACATTTTGTTATGGTCACAATTTTCTCATCTATGAGACATTTTTATATGATCTTTATTGTGAATGTTAAATGGTTTAATATTGTTTTTACTGTTTTACGTAAATACTGTATAATAGTATATTTGGTTGTTAAAGAATGTTATTTAACCTAAACTGGTGTTTTGGGTGCTCCTTGTGTCTGAGGGAAAATGATCTGGCTTTCCCCTCTGATCTACACGAACCTGATCCTTTTAAGTAACAACTTAGGGGTGCTATTTGGGTGCTACATGAGTACATGTGAAGACACTTGATACCATTCCTTCAGGCATCTTCACTTTCGTGAAAGGTCTTCTCCTTTTAGATTCTTCAGGACCTTGTTTAGCCTGCTCTAAAAACAGTGCCAGGTGGACAGTTTGACTAAGGCAGTTACACCTGTCAAACTGTAACAAGTATCCTAAAGCATGCTCAAGCAGGACAGGAACCTCCAGTGGAGCAGAAAATCTTCAACCCCATATCTTGTATAGCCTTTAACTTCCTTCTTTAAACAGACTAACATATCAGGGACAGTTCCCTTCTTAACTTCATTGCTGTGTCCTGCTGCTGAGGATCTCCATCAGCCATTCTGCACACCCACAGGCCCACACATCTCGATTTGAGGGAGAAATATAAATGCTGCTATCTTGAATAAGTATCACCTGGGACTAGCAGGCAGCTAGGGATACAAGCAGTAAATATACATGCTCAATGGTATCTCTTCTTGGCTTTTATCCCCATACACAGGGTCGGACTGGCTCCCTGGTGTACAGGGAAAAACCCCGGTATGCCCCACTGCTTGAGGGCCCCACCCCCTTGTCTAGGGGTCAGTGACTTGGTGGAGAAGGATCATGGATGAACTTGGGCACTTAGTTTATGTCTATGGAAAATACATCAAGATTAGCCCTGCTGCCAACCAAGTGTCCTGTTGTTTGCATTTCCTCCATAATGATTGACCAAGTCCCTCTATAGTGACTGGCTATGCCCCCACTAAGTATTTGGAATAAATAAATCTCCACCTGCATTCAGAGTTAACTGCATCTATGTGACCGCCACGCCCCATCCGTACTCTGGTAAAAAGATCATGCCTCATTATCAGCACTAGACTTATGCTTGGTGCAGGAGATCCATCGAAAGTTGGACAGATATCTGCATGCGCTCACTTCTGAATAGTCGACAGTCAGAATTGTGTGGAACTCTGGATCAGGCCTATCTCTCTCTCTCTCTCTCTTTCTCTCTCTCTCTCTATATATATATATATATATATAGATATAAAATAAAGTTTAGGGGTCTCCCCGTCGTTCCGGCTAATCTCTTGAACCACTGGACAGATTTTGATGGGGTTTCCTTATTCTATACAGCATTGGTCGAGGAAGGTTTAGGTGTATGAACCATCTGTGACAAAAGAGAGCCGAGCAGTGACGATTTTAGTGAAGTGACAGAAAAAAATTGTGCACCAAGCTGCTATATAGGAGCTGGCCAGGGTACTGAAACGGCAAGAGAGCATCTGAAACTGAGGCTTCAACTGAAGCAAGTCACTTCACTGTTGTGCTGTTTGACTACTGCAGGGAAGAGGGCTGCCCCATTGCCGTGATTGGCTCTCTGAGATAGTAAGAGCCAATCAGAGATAGCAATGTGCCCTGTTGCTTAGCAGCAGCCTAGAGAGGGGAGGCAGTAAGGGACTGAGAAGGGTCACGTCTGAGGAAGACAGAGAGTGAGAGACAAACCCATGCAGATGTCCTGATGCAGACACTAGGATGCCTGATGCCAGGAAGGAGCCAGGTGAGGCATAGCTATCAGGAATTTCTAAAAATCAAACAACGGAACACCATGAAATTATTTCCACTCCATGGTGGCAAACATTGGACCACCACCATCAAATTGTAAAAACACTACTATTGTAACAAAAACATTGATGGTTATAGTAACCATCAGATTTCGAAGTCCATCCCTACGCTGAATCTGCAAGGCCAGCACTTCTCCACTGCAAAGCGCTCCCTTTCCAGTGTGATGTTTCCGCTCAGCCATACACCCTCGGTGAATAGGAGGCACTTCCCATGGAAGTTAGCGCTGTTCTTGGACAGGGGTATCACGGTGAGAAAGTTCAACAGGAAGCCAAGGAAATACACTGTGCAATGAGGACATTGCCCATCGTCATGTTCGGCAGCTGGGGAGAGGTGCGTATGGAGGCTGCTGAAATATGCACAGGTGCCCCAGTCCCAGGGACATGCTGCTGATAATGTTTACAGTAGCTGCAATACAACTCTCTCAACCATGATTCTCCTGCCCTTCTCAGCACATCCCAGTGGCTGAGCCCATGCCAGCTGCAGGTCAGCAGCAGTGGGAGTTGTGGTGACACTGGTGAAATACAGGGGGTTAGAGTGAGAAGCAGTGGGTTGTGATGAGATGCAGGGGACTGTGGTGATATGGCATAGGTTATTATGAGATGCAGGGGGCGGTGGAGAAATTAAATTGCTCCAGAGCGAAGTCGGAGTGGGTTGCTAGTACATAGTATAAAATAAAGTCCCTGGTAGGAGTCTGCCTGTTTGTTCGGGCTAATCTCGAGAACTACTGGATGGAATTTAATGCAGTTTTCACTACTCTATAGAGTATTTGTCAAGGAATATTTAGGTGTAATAAACATTAATGTACAGTATGACAAAAGGGAGCCGAGCAGTGACGATTTTAGTGAAGCAAGTTAATAAAAACTGACGTCCGAGCACTTTCGTGGCTTACGCTGCCTAAACCGTTAAAGATATATTACAACGATGGACTTTATTTTATACCATGTAGAGATTAATACGGATTATTCGGATTATCCAGAATAATTGATGTCAGCCCTGTTTACTGATACAAAATTTTTTCTATTTAATTTATGTGAAAAAGGACCCTATAATTATAAACAAGTCTAATTCTTGGTAAGACTCTGCTTTGGCATGACAATAAAGTAAGCACAGTGACGGATACTTAACGTGGCTGGAGTTGAACTAAGTGGACAACTTTGCGTGACCCTTTTGTGTGTCACGTCAAAACGAAATCTTTTCGTGCTGACGTCAGGAGGAAAAACGACTAATGTTGTCTACAAGGCAATCTTCTTTTAAAAAAGACTATCAGTGTAAATTCAAAATTGCAAAGCCGGTGCAGGTCGCTAGTAATAAATGTATCTATTCCTTGGATTAGAGGGGCAGTGTGTGCTTTTAAACTGAAGAGGTGCTCGGGCTAGACATATGTATGGTATGCGTTCGGCATCCCGACGGTCAGAGTGCTGACACTTATATTAATGGCGGCAGAATACCGACACCGGTCAGAATCCCGGTGTCTGCATCCCGACCGCCGGGATGCCGAAGGTAAGTAACGGGGTTGGGGGAAGGGCAAGGCACTAGGGGAGGGTTAGGGGTAGGCACTAAGGGGGAGGGTTAAGATTAGGGTGCGGGAGGGGGAGGTTAGGTTCAGGGACTAGGGGGGCAGGGTTAGGGTAGGGTGGTTTGGCATACCAACCAACAAGTGTCGGTATGTTAACCCAGTCGTGATCCCGGCGTCGGGATTTTGACCACCAGGATCCCGATTGTCTGTATTTCATACTGATTCCACATATAGCACTTGACTCCTTGTGGCTGCGGTGGAGCTGAACGATCTTGGATAACATATACCACATACTGGCACTTTATAGTTAATTACAATATGCTTGGAATTCCCATAATTTCAAGAATATTTGCTTAGTTGCGCTATAACACTCCCCACTGCAGCTGATATCCAGATTTTCAAGTAAAGCAGCTTTCACCCGAGCACATCAGCCAATTTTGCTCAGATAAGATAAGAGCATAGATCTGAGAGATAGCTGCACACATTTAAGACACAACAATATTCCAATACACATTTTCTGTCATCTCAACAGTTCGGACAGCTATGAAAACGTAATATCAATTAGGGGAGCACTCCGTCCTTGATCTCTTACTTTTTCATCCATGCCGCTCTGTGAATGCCTCGCCGTATATATACATATACCACACTGATAAATTATCAGACGAAAAACTGGGAAACCCATAAGCCACAAAACCATAAGTTGCTTAGGCTATGAAACCTACCACATACTGTACTTCCGCTCTGCTGCCATAAAAGGTAAATCAGAGATAAGGATTTTCGGTGATAAGAAAGGGGACTGTTTTGAGAATAACTGGGCACATAATTGACATTAATCACTAAGTAATACTATATTTTATATTTGATTATGTCTTTCATTTAATGCGAGAACTGCTGTATATACACACACACTGTGTGTGTATATATATATGTGTGTGTATGTGTATGCATGTGTATATATATTATATATATATATATATATATATATAGTGTGTATACAGTATATACATACACCTATATATACATAATTACATATACTGTATATACACACTATGGGGGTCAATCAGACCCACTCGCGAGCGGCAGTACGCTCGCAAGTGGGTCGATGGTCCCCACTGCGCATGCGCACGACAGAGGGAGCTCCGTCGCGCGCATGCGCGAGACCCGGCGAGCGACGGGCTTTCCATCGCTCAGGGTCTCGCACCAAAGGGGGCGTGCTGTTGATGTTGATTGACAGCACACCCCCTTTAGTGGGCGTGCCGGGGGCGTGCCTGCCAGACGGAGACGTTCCCATGGGAACGCCTACCGTCTGAAGCCGGCCCCACTGACATCACTAGTGATGTCAGTGGGAGTGATTTTGGCTCTGATAGAGCCAAAATCACTGCTGGCCTTGCGGCTGGGAAACCCGACCGCAGGGTTTCCCTCGCAAGTCCGATGGTTGCGATGGTCAAGACCATCGCGACCATCTTCTTGGATGCTCGTATATGCTGTGGGTGGTGACCCACAGCTATACGAGCGTCCAGGAGGACGCTCCATTTTAATGGAGGAGGGCCCTGATTCAGAGCGAGCGCTCTGGTCAGAGCGTCCGGCTCTGAATCAGGGCCTATATGTATATCTATCTATCTATCTATCTATCTATCTATCTATCTCTCTATTCAAACAAACATACACACACAAACACACAATTGGCACTTGGCCTGTCAGGGGTACTGTACTGCTGAGTAGGGTTAGGCAACTTGTAGCTCTCCAGCTATTGTTTCAAGCTGCACTTCCCAGCATCCCCTGCCAGATACAGCAAGAGCCGTGGGTTGCCTACTTACTCCTGCTGTAGATTTCTTCTATCACAGCAGCGTAAGCTTTGAGCCCACTCATTTTTCTCTCTGTAATTTTAATTTTGAATTTATTAACATAGGTTCCACTGAAGAGAAGCACTTACACTGAACAATTTGTATTACAAATAACGATAAGTATATTTCCCTTTCTGGATGAACTCGGGGGTGATTTCATGTTTGCATGTTGGTACTTTCTGTTTTCCTCTATATAATAGACAGCCAGCACATTTCTGTGAACAGAACAGACCGAGTGGGGGCATGACAAGGAATGTCACTGAGAAGAGTGGGAGGATAGAGCTCTACAGTCTGATTACACAGCTCAAATTCTGTGTGAGGAAATAGATCTAGAAATAAATAATGCATTTCCTCTACTATCAATTCACTCAGCCACCAAATCTTGTTATACGTAACATACACACAGATATGTCTATTGTGCCCTGCTGCACCTAGATAAGATGATGATCTCTTATAACTGCAAATTATTGCAACACATTTTTCCTTTAAGAATAATTTTTAGACTAATTAAAATATAAGTGAGAAGGAGAATGGTCCCTGCAGCTCACAGCAAAGTCAAATGCACCAAGACAGGTGCCTTGAAATCCCTTAGGTACTAACAGGACATAAATGTCATTTGTATCTGTGTCTCCCCGTCTTATTTTAGGAAGAATCTGTGCACAGGTTGCAGTCTTACTCTTAGGGGGCAGTTCAATTCCGATTGATGCTGGTTATGTGCTGTTGGAATGGTGTGGGAATGCTTGTACAGGAAGTACATAGTGACCGCAACATTGCTTTACTGTCATTCCAAGTGATGTGCGCAGCTGCACGTCGCAACCGCACATCGGTCAGAAGTCAATAACCCGCTTAATGATCAAAGGTTCCCAGTATTCCCCCATAACCCCTGCATCCTATCTAAGGGCAGGATGCATGACACATCGCATTCGGGATGTAATGCATCCCACCACTCTTTGCATGCATGCCAGCAGTAGTTACACCGGTATGCATGAACAAAACCACAAAGGACAGCTCTCTCGGTAAGACCTGTCCTTGGCGAATGAGGGATTTCCGGGTCTATGACCCAGAAGTCCCTCTGATGTCATTCTGTGCACGCAGAAGGTGCTGGGAGGGATCTGATTGGATCCCTCTCAAAGCACTCTCCAAATAGAGCCCATTGGCTTCTATAGCATAATGCCATCTGAAGATGGAGTTACCCACCGCATCTAAGCCCTGGAGTGCATCGCATTCCGGGGCTTTGTGCATATGAGAAATGCGGTCAAGCCCACATTTTGGGGGTTTGACCGCATTTCTCCCGTTGCTGCATCCCGCCCTAAGTGACACCGATGTGGACAGATTTGTTGCAGTGGCGTCAGTACAGATGTGTCCCCTTACATCCTTACCGATCGTGCTACAAACGTGCGCATGCATCATGTTACGGTACACTATGGCACGCACTGCGATCGCACCATGCATTCCTATGGAGTTGTGGGTGCGAAAGCAGTGCACGTATCCGCTTGCGGGCACACGCCTCACGCCATGCATGTCGCCATTTGCCGTGTACGCAGCAAAGATGTAGCAGGACACATCTATATGTGGGTGCGGGGGGTACCAGTGGGGGTGATACCAAAATGCCAGCTTCTCTTCAGTGACAGGAGTCAGGTGCTGCAGTGTGACATTATCCAGCAGCAATCGGCTCCTGTCACACAGAAGTAGCTGACAGTGCAGACACCAGTCTCCGGGGGCAGCCCAGCACCTCCAGCGATGCTGGGCACCCCCCAGAGTGATGCAATCGGGATTTCCAGAGAGGCCATGGCCATTATATTAGGCCAGACCTCTTTTGGGCACGCGAGGCTCCGCCGCACAAGGGGGGTTATGAAGTGTGCACCGGGTGACGCCTCTGATTTGTTGGTACCTTTATAGCTTATTGAAATAATGCTTCATTCCTCCTGAAAACTGATTAGATTAAAAGCTATTGCGTCATGTATACCTGCATGCAGTGTTCTCCCCATGCTTTATTTCTCAAGCGGTAAACCAGCCAACATTCCCCTGCCTCTCGGCACTGTGACGCATCCGAAAGTCATATAGAAACATCAGCACAGCGCGACTTATTGGCTGCATCACGGGGTACATCAGAGTGAAGGGCAGAGCAGGTCCCTCCACCAGTATAAAAGGAAGGACGTTATTGCTTGGTCTCTGTCGCGGTGAATAGCTGTACCAGTGTGAGCACTACAAGCGCCTGTTCTCCGACCTCACCTCCAAGAAGCAGCATCTGGAGGCCCATAAGGTATATCATTTCCCTTCGCTCACTTGGTTAGAATGTAAGCTCTTATGAGCAGGTCCTCTACCCTCTTGTGCTTCTTCTTACTTTACTTTCATCTACTTCTTACCACCCACCAGGGCACCTAACACTTGGTTGCTTATGCTCTGTTGCATATCTAGGTGTTATGGTCACTAATGTAGCAATGTATATTATCCATGTCCTTGTCCTATATTGTACTGTAAGTCACTTGTCAAATTATTTGTTTATGTACTTTGTAAGGCGCTGCGGGAACACTTGTGGCGCCATATGAATAAAGTATAATAATAATAATAATAATAAATAATTAAGAAGTTTAAAGTCTATGGTACTGTACAGACGTCTTCATACACTGTGGCTTCAGTCACGCCAAACAGCCCCTCCCGGCACATCAGGTCCCGGGTGATTCAGCTGCGCAGAGCATCTTATTCGCATATATAAAACAACTCTAGGTGACAAAACGACATTGCTAGATTGCACTGATCAATTTGATTGCGTCATTTATACATCTGTTTGCGTATGAGTCTGAATCTGTATACGAAGTTCTACAATACAGCAGCCGCGGCTTTTTCTCACTCCAAGTTCCGCTGTGTTTCATCTGAGACTTTGTACGTGTTTAAAACTGTGCTGTCACAGCCCAGCATCTGTAGTACACTTTGAGTGGCGTTTCCTTGCGTCTGTGAACCAAATAAGAAGCAAAATAATGATATGCTACACCTCAGTCATGCCAGGAGTCTCATGACCTATGGCGTATTGAGGCTAGGTGTATGAGGACACATCTGAGGCCAACCACCTTAGATGTGGCTGTACGTGGAAAATCATCCTCATCCAAGGAAAACTTTCAAAGATATACAAGCTGAACTCCAAGGTCAAGGCATGTCAGTGTCTGATTGCACCATACAACACTTTTTGAGCGACAGTGGGCTCCATGGAAGATGACCCAGGAGGAGTCCACTTTTGAAAAAAAAAACAACATAAAAAAATCCCCAGACTGGAACAAGCTAATATGTATATTGACAAGACACAATGCTTCTGGACAGATGAGTAACAACAGTAGCTTTTTGGCAGGTCAAAGAAAGAACACCATACCTACTGTGAAACATGGAGGAGGCTCGGTTATGGTTTGGGGCTGCTTTGCTGTATCCGGCATGAAGTGCCTTGACTCTGTGCAGGGAACAATGAAATCTCAAAAACTATGAAAGCATACTAGTGTGAAACACAGGGCCGTAGCTAGGGTAGTGCGGCCGGTGCCATCACACAGGGCACCACATGTCAGGGGGCGCTGTTTGGGCCTGTCAAATTTCTATTTATTATCATTCTTGCTTGTAGGTTCCTCTTATTTCATCCCCAGCATCTCCTGGCCTCTCCTATCTCTTCCCTGGCCCTTCCCCATGAAGCCATGGCCCTTTTTTGGGTGCATTATGTCCCTTTGAAAAATAAGGGGGGCGCCAATGCTCTTTCTGGCACAGGGCACCAAAAAGTCTAGTTACGGCTCTGGTGAAACATATTGCCCATTGTCAGAAAGCTGTGTCTCAGTCCTAAGTCATGGGTCCTCCGACAGTATAGTGACCCAAAACACACAACTAAAAATCCCCAAGAATCTGAGGACCTCATTCAGAGGCGGTTGGAGGATGCAAGCGGTCGCTCAGAAACTGGGCGGCCGCTTGCATCCTGACCGCCCGCCTCTGTTTCGGTTGGTAGGCTGTGGGTTTACACCCACAGCTCTAACGACCGCTCGGGTGATGGTTGCGATGGTCAGAGACCATCGCGACCATCGGGGCTTACGACGAGACCCTAGGGTAGGGTCTCACTTGTCGTAAGCCCCGGAGAGCTTCTGGCTCTGTCAGAGCCGGAAGCTCTCCACTGACATCACTTGTGATGTCAGTGGGGCCTCCCCCAAACGGTAGGCGTTCCCATGGGAACGCCTCCGTTTGGGCTGCCACCCTCCCGGCCCGCCTTCCAAATGGGGCGAGCTGTCAATCAACATCGACAGCTCGCCCCCTTTGGAGAGAGACCCGCTACGACCGGCGCTGTCGGTCGTAGCGGGTCTCACGCATGCGCACGAGGGAGACGGCTCCCTTGTGTGCATGCGCACTGGCCAAACATCGAGGCGGCCGTGCGGTCGTAGACCGTACGGCCGCCTCTGAATAAGGTCCTGAATCCTATGGAACACCTATGGAAAAATTTAGTCTGGAGAAGGCACCCATCAAACCTGAGACAGAAGACAAATTACCTATTGACAGGTGCAGAAGTCTCAGTGAGAGCAGTGATTGCCTCTAAAAGTTGTGCAACAAAATACTAGGGCAACGGTCTCATCATTTTTGTCCATGCCATCTTCCTTTGTTTTATTATTTAAAATATAATGTTGAATAAAAATTAAAATGCAAAATCTAATTTCTAATTTAAATATGGAATGGACATTGATGAATGCCAATTACGTTGTCACTTTCAAGTTATTTCAGAGCAAAATATGGGGGGGTTTTCGTGAAAGGGCGCCAACAAATTTGACCAAATTTGATCTGTAGAAAGCACCATTCTTATAAAGTGACGCTGCAAGAAATAACATTTAAAGCTGCACTGACTGCTAGGAAAATATTTCCTCTCCCCATAAGCTAGGGAAGGCTGCCCTGCGCTGCCACTTTTCTCGGGGATCCTACAATGGCTTAAAATAGGGGAAAGGGAGTAGGCATTGAGAGGGGATGTGAGCAGAAGAACCAATCACAGGCCACAATCTGCCACCATTTAATGTAACTTTTTTCTGGGTCTGAACTACAACCTTAGGAAAGGTTAGAGTGCAGCTTTAGTCCACTGTAAATTGGCAGTGGCCTTAGGCTTTATGCTTTTATAATGGTAAATTACCCACCCACTGAATTAGAAACACCCACTTATACAGATGTGTACTATACAACTAGCATCAATATTCCATATGGCGCGAGAAGAATGGTGCAACTGAGCAGCTCCAAGATGTATAGCATACCGTCATTTTCTTAAAATTTTGCATTTTATTTGCAAGGCACATGCAGCAAAACATCGCTCAAAGAGTACTAACAGTGAGCGGTACATCCTGCAAGACATTGCATCCCTACTGATCGCATATGTACTAACATATGCGATCAGTACAGCAAATGACAGCTCTTGACCTGTCCTTTGCAATCAGGGCTGGTCCTGGATTTCTTATGACCCGGGAGTCCATCTGCGCATGCGCAGAGTGACGCGGCGGCCGCGGGGCATGCTGGTAGGGATCCAATCGAATCCCTCATACCAATGCAATGTGGTAGAAGCCCATAGGCTTCTATAGGGTAATGCCAACAAAAGCTGGCGTTGCTCCACGTAGGGGCCCCTACGGCCACCCAATAGTACATATGGAAAATGCGGTAAAACCCTGACAAACGGGTATTTATTGCATTTTACATTTTGTACATCCCGGGCAAAGTGTACTAAAGACAATGGGCTGTGACTTTAACCGCACAGGAATTAGTTTTAAACACGTACACAATTGCAGATAAAGCACAGTGGCGCCATGAAGCACTTTGTGTGAGAAAAGGCTGCATCATAGCAGATATCCAACGCATATCCACTACACGATAAAAATTAACGATTGAACGATTACGACATAGTCATTGTTCATTAATCGAGCAGTGAATATGCTGGCAATGACCAGCGATGTGCACTCCCGCTGGTCGTTGTTGCCATCTGTCATCGCCTGAAAATGCAGGCCAACCTGCCGATATCAACAGGTAGTGCATGTTCGGGGATGAGTGAGGGTGCCTGCACTGAGCGACATATCGTTTAGTGTGGCCACATTATCCACCGCACTGTATGATGATCGATTCCGATGTTGAAATCATACAGTTGTTCTACACTCTTGTAGTGGATATGCACCTATACACAGATTTAGACTCTCTCGCACACAGATATACAAATGACGCTCAACAAATTGATCAGTGTATTCTAGCAGAGCAATTGTTTTATTTATGCGACTAAGATGTTTGGTGTGACTGAAGTCACAGTGTATGAGGACACATATGTACCTTCCAACTGCCGCAGTCTGAGTGGGACTATCCTGTTTAACTGTCCCAATAATCAGGACTTTTGCCACATTCCAGGACAGTTGGCGGAGTTATCCCGCAAACTAATGTCCCTGCCATTGGGATAGGGGGCTACTAGGATGACCCAGAGTTTCCAAAGTGCTGCAAATGCCTGTTGAAAGAGGAGTGCGCTACTGCGCAGACTCCATTCTTTCTGTCCCTCCAGGGAGGCTTCATGCCCTATTCCAAGATGGCTGCAGAGTTCACTACTGAGCATATGCAGGGGCCATCTTGTCTTTACTTTGTGCTGTGTTGAGTGACTTAGTTGGAGCCAATAGTGTACTACTTAGCTCCTATGAGAGACCGGGTTAATACCTGCATATAACGCTGTCCCAGCATTCTGCACCACAACCCGTTTGCAGCATACACTCACCGGCTGGTGAGCTGTATGGAACCCTACTTCACTCAAGCTCCGCTCCATTACCAGTTTACATATAATAGTAAGTACAGTATGGCTGTGCCTGCTATCTGTCAATAAACCAACACCACTAGTTAAGTAACGGTGCTGTTCATAGTTGAGGCATTCCGCTGGTGTGTAAAAAATGAAAAGAAAATAGCCAAAGGCGCTATAGAACAAATAAACTACTAATGTGACCAAAAATGCAATATAATAGGGGACAAATATGCCAAGCTGCTGTAATTAACAGTTGCCAACCAAAAACACAGATAAATAATAGAAAGAAAAATGCTAGAGGAATATGAATGCGTCCCTTAAATTACAAAACTATATAATATAGACAAATATATATATAGTAAAAAATGATATATAATATAAAAACTAATAAAAAGCAAATGTGCCAATATACCAATTTATTTAGGCAATAAATAACGTCAAATAAAAATAGAGTACAACCACATACAATGGAATGCAATGATGTAATATAATATAAAATTTTCCATAAGCATAAAACCATAGCACTAGAACAAACAGGCTGAGAAATAATATACTTGTAATTGTATATAAATAAATAGATATAAAAAAAACCTGAATCGCAATGGTTTTATAGCTTGTAGTTCCTGGGTTACAGCAGCAATAATGTGTCAACTTGTGTGTATCAAATTTGTATCCACACATATCCACATTCAAAAAACGGAAGATGTTACATTCTGTTGTGAAATAAAGAACAAGAATATATAACACTTGCTTTCCAAATGCAGAAGCTTCGGACCGTGTAGCAAGGGGAAAAGTTACACTCTGATGCAAGTGGTGTGTTGCTGTAGCCGCGTCTGGCTATATAGGGGTTTGTATGTCTCAACTCCTGTGATTAGTGTTAGGAGAAGAATGATCCTTTGGTATTGATTAGCTTGTTATCAGTGGGCACCCACGGATGTACAAAAATGCAGGCACTCAGGGTCGGATTAAGGGAGGGGTGACAGACAGAGAAGACCCCCACACAGGGCCGATGTGACCCTGCCGAAAACAGGTGTCCAGCGACACCTGTTCCCGGTTTGAGGCTTACAACAGCAGCGGCTGTTCTACTGAATGCAGCTGTACAGTCAATGCTGCTGCAACAGCTTTCTCCTAGGGAGGAGAAGGGTCGGCTCAACACTAGCAAATGCAGGGGGTGGTTCTGAGTACCTAGAAACCCCCCCACCTGACACAGATTCCCCCCGACAGTGACCACCCGCATTGTGGGTGGAGCCAATATGACAAGCCCCACCCCCATATAACCACCAATTGCAGCATTACATCAGGGGGGGGGGTGAATCGAGGTGCCCCAGGACTGGTCCTGCAGCAGGTATGTTTGTGTACTGTTTCAGTGTGTGTGTGTATGTATGTAAGTACTGTATATGTATGTGATTCTTTCTGTATAAGTGTTATGTGTATACTGTGTATGTGTATATATGTTTTAGTGTGTATGTGTCAATGTATATATGTGTAGAAATGTGTGTACTGTTTATGTGTGAGTGTATGTTATAAATATATATATATATATTGTGATAATTACATATATATTTATATTTAGGACCCCACCCCTCCAAAAAAAATCCTGCGTTTGCCCCTGTCTTCATGTCTTCATGTGGCTGGGGGGGGGGGAGGGGTAGGCTCTGTGTGGGGCTTTCAGGGGGGGGGCGGGGGAGGCTCTGTGCAGCTTGGAGGGGGCCCCCACAACTTAGGTGCCCTGGGGCCCCCACAAGCTTAATACGGCCTTGCAGGCACTCACCGCTGTGGATCGGGGAGACTGCCTCTAAGATGAGGTTCAGTCCACTCCTGGCTCCCTGTGTGTCCTCCTGCAGAGAGGGGATGCTGCCTTTCAATAAAGTTCAGTCTGCTTCTGACTTTATATGCCTAACGCTAATGACCAACAACCGCCGCTAATGTATGTGGCATCCTGTGTTGATGCGCTGATCAACGGCCAGGCTATAGGAGAGTCCTTGTCCTGCTGCACCCAAAATAAAAGTCAATAAGTAAAGTTCTCTAACGCGTTTCTTCCCTAAGGGGATTTTATCAGAGAGATGTGTCCAGATAGAGGACCTGCTTTCTTAATATACCGCTGGTGTGTGCCTACATAACTCTGCCATATCAACACCTGCACACACATCAATCCCAACAATGCCCCATTGGAATGTGGCTTGCGTCAAGGTGTCGTGACCAAACACCTGTTTCTAGTGACTGTAACCAATTTTCGTATGCACACCGTCCCAATTGAAGAAAAAATAATAATTTATATATATATATATATATATATATATATATATAAAGTTCACTCGTTTGCAAAAAATATTTTTTCAAGTTGGTTCACGAAGAACAATTAGTAAACTATTCTTGTACCAAATAATATGCAACCTAAGATAAAGTACTGTTAGCAAAAAAAATCTTAAGTTATGGTGATTATATTCATAAACTGATTTCTATAATTGAACATAAATGTAAATCAAAGAAACAGACATAATACACCACTAATATATATATAAAAAAATAAACTGGTTCTACCACTAATACATAAAAAAAAAAATGGAGCAGCTGCTTAATCGTTGTCTCCAATATGTTTTCCTATGTCTGTAACAATAATAAACATGCCCAGCTACATATCTAAACTGTGAAGTCTCCCTGTGCAGATTCCCATGGCAGCATGACAATGGGTTCTCTACAAGTGACTTGTGTCCTTGACACATGTTTATTGTGTTGTGATACGAGTTTCAGGAGGAAATAGACGCACTTTAATGCAGGGACGAAGCTTTGAAAACTATCGTTACCATACTGATATATTGAACAAGTAATATTATGTTATCATGCTGAAAAGGAGCTGGAAAAACTGATTCAATTTGACCTTTTTACACTTTGGACTTCCCTGCCGCTCCCTCCTCTCAGAGCTCACAGCTCTGTAGTAGGTTACATTATTGTGCCACAAGAACATCTTTCTTCCTGTTCCCCTGCTGTTCCCGGAGAGATAAGCTCTACACAGCAGAACAGAATACAATGAGCCAGAAGCTCTTGTCCTCCCTCAGTGTTCCAAACACTCTACTTTTGTTTTTAACATTATGAGCCATATTCAATATGAGCCGAGCCGAGCCGCGAAACTGAAACAGGCGGAAAGTGCTGTCAGATTTGGGGAAATCAGTCTGACACCCCCCAAAAGATGCTCTGACATGGGGGTTCACTATGATACCCCATCCGATTTGACTTGCTGAAGGTATTTGGGGTTTTTAAATGGGTTCAATAGCTGCTAAATAGCGTTTTTCAATATGTGGTGCAGAATAGTATTCAGGAGTATTTTTTGGGGGTACTTGAAAATGGGAGTCTGCATATTTAAAAGTTGCTAAAGTGTAGGTTTAAAAATCGTGAAAAGTCCACCTGCTGCAAGCACCTGCAATAAAAAAAACACTTGGGGCATACTTGGGGACCCCCCGAGAGTCAAGTTCGCTAGTTTTTAACTTTGTACCCCAACTTTTTTTTTTCGTCCCCTTTCTCAAAGTAGTTTTTTGGGGTGTACTTAAGTGTTTTTTATTTTTATTTTTTTACACAGTTTACCTTTGGGGGACTGTCTGAAGGCTGCAGGGGGGTTCCTGCAATGTTGCACCCCAAAACCCCAATTCTGCACTTTTTTCCGCCTGCTATTCATAGGCGAAACTTTTTCGCCTAGTACATTGCATTGACTTTCCGCCTAGGCGGAAAATCCTTCAAATTGAATACGGGGTAAAACCAAAACAGGTGAAAATGACGTCACCCGCGAAAAAGTTCCACCAAAAACACTCGAAAACGGCTTTTCGCTCCAAATTGAATACGGGCTTAAATATCGCTGGACAAAAACAGAGTAGCAAAACACCAAATTAACCCAATGGCTTGTTAAACGTATTAATTAGTGGGAGAATAACAAAGATGAGAAGCCAGACATAAAAGAGGTTTATAAGACGATCCAGCTTATTGTCCCAAGTACCAAGTTAAGTGGGACACGTTCAATTACATCTAGTCTCTCTGCCAGTCCTGTTGCCTGCACCATCCCGAATAGCACATGCCTATTGGAGGAAGGCGGGTAGAGGGGGGAGAGGGGGGCCTCATGAAAACCAACACCATCAGAAGATGCTGTTAGCTGCTTTGTCCAAAAGGTGAAAGCCCAGCTGAAGATGGATCATCTCCTTACCTCCCCCTTGCTTGTATAGCTTCACATGAGCAGTAGCAGTAGGTAGCATGCCATGGAAGTACAGTGATAACTATCACTATACTGTAACCTCTTCGATGGGACAGCATCTTATCAAATGTGAGGTCCCTGTAAGAGTTTCATAATTAATAGTTCCAGTAATTCATTACTGGGAATAGTAGCGACAGATCAATAACAAATGTTCTTTGATGCTTAGAAAGGATAAGGAGACTGATAAGAGATGCACTTAGGCGTAAATTAATGTCATTGGCGTATAAAGTATATTTCCAATTTAACTGACCTATATGGAATCTTGCTACATTATCATTGAGAATTAAGAATAACCTGAGCAAGAGGCTCCATTGCTAGAGACAAAGTGTACTCCTGCCTTGTACTTCTGTTGATCTGAAATGGATTAGATTTAAAGTTAACCATTTTCATTTTGGCAAAAGAACACAGGGCCTGATTCAGAGCCGCTCGTAAGCGGCCGCTCGCTCCGAGCGATGTTCGCACATCTGCGCATGCGTATGGGTCGTAATGCGCATGCGCCAACCAGTCATTGCGGTTGGAAATCGTGCGCTCGCAAAACAGCCTGCTAATTTGAGTGACAGAATGAGGCGTTTGTGGGTGGTAACAGGGGAAGGTGCTTGAAAACGGGGAGTGGAGATCCGAACGCAGGCGTGCCAAACGGTCAAAATGGGCGTTTAATGGGAGTGCATAATTAACAAAGCAGCATCATCGACCACGTCACTTAATTGTCTTTTAGCCTGAACTGCTCGCAGTGATTGCGGGAAGTAAAACCTACAAGCACTGCGAGCAGTTCAGACGCCTTTCGATGTACTCGATTAATCTAATAAATAGCGGAGATGACGTATGATGCGAACGGCCAGGGGGCGTCTTTACAAAATAGCGAGTGCATGTTTCGTTCGCTCGCTCAGACATAGAGGCGTCAACAGACCGGAAAGAGCGAGCGCTCAATTTAAATAGCCGGCCCCTTATTCTGAACGACCGTTCGCAAATAGCGTCCGGCTCTGAATCAGGCCCACTAAGCGCTGTCATTCACAAAAGAATTGTAAGGGTCAATGGTCCAAATTTGATTGAGTAACAATATCCTCATTCTTCCTGGATGGATCATTGTACTTGAGATCAGGAAGTGGCATTACACATGTGTGCATGCTGATTGGTGACTATTTCACTAATATACAGTACAATGCATATTCTCTGGTGTTGAAATATATGTTATTTTTAATATGATATTTTATATCTTTTTTTCTAGTGTTTACCCTGATGGAACATTGAGGAAATTGTTACTCAAATTCGGACCATTGACACTAATGGATGACAGCTCTAAGGGAGGAATTCAATTCTGTTTACCCATGGCTGATAGTTCCGGGCGCCAACAGAACAATTTAATTGTTGCTCTGTTCAGGCGCGTACAGCCGCGGGAGCACACATTTCTGCTCACAGCCCCCTGGACAAGCAAGCAGAAACGTGCAATAAGTCTGGAGTTTGGGCACTCAAAGAAGGACTTTAGATGGGTTTAGGAGTTTTATACGGCTAAACCCTGTCTATTTGGGCGCAACATACGTGATGTGCATGGGAGCCCAAAAACAGTTGAATAGCGCACCCCGATCTCCCGTCACTTTAGACAGGAGATAGGGTGTGATCAAAAAAATTAAAAAATCCCCACCATAAGTGTCCAATACCATTGTTTTTATTCTTAATTGGGAGTTGTGGAGTCCTTCTGGTTTAGGTCCAAGCTGCAGTCAGTAGTTGGAACGTAAGCTATAGACATACATTGTATTAGTCTTGGCATTTGGGGAGCTGTCACACCAAACATGGGATAAGCCCTTCAAGACTGGAGGGTTTCTACTCCTAACTAACCAGTCCAATGTTTACATTTCTCTATTAATTGCATTATATTTTTTTATTTTGTAGACTGCAAATGTAAAGTTCATAATATTTTTTTGGTCATTTATAGTATAATCGTATAAAATTCCTTTTCATTTCTGGGAATATGTAACATATACATTATTCAATATTTTTTTTCCCTGGTCTCTTTGACAAAATGAGCTTAAAATTTATTATGTGACTTCTATATTTTACAGGAATACTGAATACAGTCATGTGAAAAAGATACTGCACCCTCTTTCAGATCTGTGTCACATATCAGGTCATTGTCAGTAGTTTTCTCATCCTACAGTTTGCCAAGTCTTGTATAACTACAGAGTGCATCAATAACTTAGAGTAATAATTTCCTGTATTACTTTTTCTGCCTCTTACATTGTATTTGAAGATTTTTGGCTTATGGCTCTTCACACCATTGTTTAGGTTCATTGATGCTTGAGGGCATTCACTTTTACACAGCTCTCTAAAGTCTTGCCCCAGCATCACAATGAGGTATGATTTTTGACATGGCCATTCCAAAACCTTGCTTCTTTTCTTTTTCAGGTATTCAGTTATGGATTTGTTGGTGTGCTTAAACTCATTGTCCTGTTACTTAGTCCAATTTCAGTCTAAAACTATAAATAGAAATTCCTGGTGCTCTGGCTTTCTCAAAACTACTCTCTCCTGAAAGCCATACGTGTTCAGTCTTTTTATGATGGTAGTCCCAAACTTTAACATTTACAGTGTTGACAGATGTCTCTAGATCTCTGAGTTAGCAGCTCATATATCAAGATATCTTGTTTATTGTTATGGACACACTAAGGGCCCGTGACGTGCGGTGAGGTCAATAGCTGGGGAGGTACACATGGAGATGGGTCTGAGTGCTGGGAGTCTGTCTCACACCCTACTCACTGTGACTCTCCCCTCACTACACTAAGCTTCAGTGTCCATTGATTCTACTACCTGCATCATTGTGTCTTCACTTGGTTTTGCTGACTGAGCTCTGATATCAAATACTGAAGTGCACTTCCAGGTCACATGACGCATCCAAGGTGTCCATCAGTGCTCAATGCACGCCCCCCATACTCAGAGGCATGCCTCTATTAACTCTCTTTCTGTGCGGCTTACTGCCCGTGGTGTGGCCCCGCCCCCAGCTCTGCAAGCAGTGTCTGACTATACAGAAGTGAGGCTGAGCTGTTGCTGTCCCATCTCTCGTCTCCCTGCAGTCCCAGGGAGCTCCACAAAGCTGGTGAGTGTTAACTATAAAAATTATTGCAATAAGCAAAGAAGATGTTTATAAGTAAAAAATATCTTCTTTGTATTATTCTAATCATTTTTATATCAAATCTCATGACTATCACAGGGGAGGCTCTGTCTACCCTGACTGCACGTCCCTGGCAAGTGTGTACTTACTATCCACACATAGCTTCTTCATGTTGTCTTATTATTTAGCTGAATAAATAATGACAAAGAAAAATCTGAGTTATTTGTCACAAAATATTAGATTGAGATAATTTAGGATGTGGTGAGGACAAGATGAGTGCTAATAATGTACTAATAATAAAAAAAACACAGATTTGAAAGAGGGTGTGCTTTATTTTTCATGAAAACAAATGTTATATTTAAATCGGTTTGTGTATGGGTATTTTTTTTCTCCTTTTTATTCCCTTTTTTCATTAATGTTTTTATGTTTAATGTTTTGGGGGTTTTTTTGCAGTAAGGTTTCCTTAATCTTATAGGGCGGGATGCATGATGCATCGCATTCGGGATGCGATGCATCCCGCCACCTTTCGCATGCATGCCGGTGTTAGCTACGCCGCTAAGCATGAAGAAAATCACAAAAGACAGCTCTCTCGGTAAGAACTGTCCTATGTCTATGACGCAGAAGTCCCTCTGTCGTCCTTCTGCGCATGTGCAGAAGGACGCATGCGCCATGTGGGGTGCGGGGAGGGGTCCAATTGTAAGAATATTGGGCCTGATTCGGAGGTGGACATATATGTGGCCGCCTAAGCGTCTTTGTACGCAGCGGCTGTGCAAAAATATGTAAAAGCCGCAGGAGGTGTCTTGTACAAAAAGACACCCGTTACCGGCTTCTCTGATCCGCTGCATGCATTCGAACACAGCACCGGATTAACATCACGACCATCAGTCACAGCATCAGACCTCTGAGTAGTGAGTATCCCTCAGGTTACTCGGAATGTCCAGCAAAACTACGCCTCTGGGGGCAGTGAAACTACGTCTGAGGATGCAGACACATACTTTGGTACGCTCAGAAACCGGGGCCGACACTCCCCTGTTTTCTTGAATGCTCCCCGTATCCTCCCTGAAACTCATTCAGCTTGTCAATCAGCCTGCAGCTAACAAGGCACTGCGACTGGAGCCGCAATACCAACGCGAAACATGGTCACTTTGGCCTCGGCGCATGCGCAGTCCCGGAGACATCAGTCAATTGCAACCGAATCGGGACTGTGTCTGGGGCTGAATCATCCTCATAGTTTGCTCTGAATTAAAGTAATAAAGCTGCAACAAGGATAACCCCTTCCCTGCCAGTGAGACAGTCAAAATTATGTTGGGGGAGGGCCCAACATCCCGATGGGGGAGACCTTTTTGCAATTGCCAATCAATAGCCTGGCTAAAAGCGACATAATAAGACAGTGGAAAATGATAAACCATCCTCAAGTGTTGTAAAATTAAAACATGTACTTGATCATTAGCCTGCAAATAAAAGAAAAGGGAGAACAGGAGTGGGAAGGAGATGATGAGCAAACTGAAACAAGATAGAACTAAAACAGAAATACTAAGAATGAAAGTACAGTCAGCGAGACTACACAGGAGAAGCTTTCATCCATTGCATACACACATGTTCCCAAAGCTGTTACAGATGCGAGACCTAGCTTCTAGCTGGAGAAAGCAATATGTTCAAGACCACACAAAGGGATTGGATAGGAGTCTCCAATAATCTTTAGTCTATAAGGTGGTAGTTATATTATACCTGGATACTACAGAAGGTATGCAGTTGGGAAGCCAGCAGACCTAATCCCGTCAGCCAGCTTCCCGACTGTCATATCCCGGCAAGGGTCTAAAGGCAGGCGTCGATATGCCGATGCCTGTCATTAGACATATGCCGGGAGCCCGACGCCTGGCATCCCAATCGAACGGACGCTGGGTGCAGTGCACGGATAGTCGCGGGTGGGGTAAGGGTTAGGTTTAGGGTTCCCGGGCAGGACTTAGGGTTAGGCACCCCCCCGGGGGACTTAGGTGTAGGCAGCGGGGAAGGGGGGATTAGGTTTAGGCACTTAGAGGGGGGATTAGGGTTAGGTACTGGGGGGGAGGAGGTTAGGGTTAGGGGGTAGAATTAGGTTAGCTAATACTTACCTGAGGACGATCGTAATTTCCACTGCTGCCAGGATGCTGGTGTCGGGATTCCAATAAATCATACCGATTCCCTACAGAATACATAACTCATTCACTGTAAAAAAAAATTTAATATTTGAAAGTCAAACTTTCCATCCATCCCATGTTGTAGGATATAAAATAACTTTAACAGATATAATTTATTTGTACTCTCCACTGTTTGACAACCCAACTGCAGTTCTTAAATAAGATGGTACAGCAGTAGGCTTAGGATAGGCATAACCATAAGCACTAGAATGGAGATCGTTGCCCCTGGATTGCATGCGCCCCATAAGGCATATTATTACAGTAGCTGATGAGAGCATGAGATGCCAGGCAGCCTCCTGCAGACCAAAGGCGTTTCTGATTGTAATAAGTATAAGTCACACTCCTTAACAAAAACCTTAACAAAAAAAAAAGCAAAGAAAGGAAATTGAAAGATAAACAGTTTGCTGGTCCAGCTGCCAAGAGGTGACTTAGTTCTAAAGCACTTTTCCATATGTCCTAGAGGACAGTTGAGCATTTTCAGGGAATGACTATTTTTGTACCTAAACTACAAGGAGAAATAGAAAAGCTGTGAGTGACTATCCATTACTATATCACCAGCACAAGACAACTGGAGGAACAGCAAATGGAGCCATCTGTCACATTCCTCTGTTATATGAGAGGTGAGACAGAACTGGGATGTTATTCAAGAAACACCCTGCGCTAAAGTCATTGTTTTCACAGCTAACTGCAACAACTGCCTGCAATGAATAGGAAGGAAACAGAGAAAATGTACTCACATATTGGCACCTCGTTCTCAAATTCATGTTTTGCACACAATGTTTCCAAACAACATATTTCAAGGATATAAATAAGAACATTAATCTTTAACTTGGTATAATATATCCAAAATATATAGGGGTCTATTTACTAAGAGTGTTAGGAGATAAAGTGAAAAGTGATAAAGTACCAGCCAATTAGCTCCTAACTGCCATTTCACAGGCTATGTTTGAAAAATGACAGTTAGGAGCTGATTGGCTTGTACCTTATCACCGTTCACTTTATCTCCTAACACTGCTTAGTAAATAGACCCCATAGGGTCTGATTCAGAGATAGATGTAGTTGCAGACTCGACTGCTTATTTTTAAGAGACTGTGACTGTGGGCCTGATTCAGACCCGCTCGCAAGCGCTTGAGCGCTCGCGAGCGGGTCGATGGTGTGCTCTGCGTACGCGCAGCGGCCACACTGCGCGTGCACAAGCCCCGGAGCGAGAGAGAAATTCTCTCGCTCTGTGGCTCACTACAAAAGGGGCGTCTGTCGATGTTGATTGACAGCTTGCCCCGTTTTGTAGGCGTGGCGGGGGGGTGGTTTCACAAACGGAGGCGTTCCCATGCGAACGCCTGCCGTTTGACGGGCGGCCCCAGTGATGTCAGAGGGAGAGCTTCTGGCTGGCTCTATTAAAGCCAGAAGCTCTCTGGGGCTTGCGGCCAAGAGACCCTACCACAAGGTTCTCGTCGCAAGCCCTGATGGTCGCGATGGTCTTGACCATCGCGACTATCATCCTGGCCGCTCGCACCCACATTCACCCACAGCTATGCGAGCGGCCAGGAGGCTGCACAAAAAAACAAACAAACACCCTGATACAGAGCGAACGCTCTTTCAGAGCATCCGGCTCTGAATCAGGGCCAGTATCTTTATGCTCATTCCACAGCTAATGATCTTCCTACTGAGATGCCCACCGGCTGCGGCGCTAATTCGTCACTGTGCGTATTGCAACGCACCATCGAAGATTACACCAGCCCTATGGAGGCCCAGAATCTCTGTCTGAATATGGCCGCCTGTATCAGTGCATAGCTTGTTACGAAGACCCATATCCCGGTTCCAATAGAGAACTATGGGGATGGTGTTAGTGACAGTTTACATCTGAGATATCTCTGGTGTTATTGCAGTAATTGCAGTCTTCCCTTCATGCAGGAAACAGTGGTAATCGTGTCACCAACACTTCCCGCCTGTCGCTAGAATTGTATTATGGCGCACAGGAATAGTGTGGAAACGTTTAGCAGGTGATGTAGATTCCATGTTGGTGGCGTTTCAAGTGTAGAACAGTCATCACTGTACAATTCATACACGTAGCAGTACAATGACTGACGTGCATTCATTAAACATTTCCATCCATCAGACATTTTGTGGGTTACAGCAGTATTCAGCTTATCAATTACAACATACAATATACACGATTTTGTAGCACAAGGTGATGTAGAACTTGAAAGAAGCTATCAGGTATTTTGTTTTTGGGGAAGGGGGGTCTACTTTGTGGAAGTAAAAGATTCATGTACCTGAATAAAAACAGATCATAACCATTTTGCTCTTGCTGTTTATACACTCATTCCTCTCCCTCCCCTTCAAGGGGCCGGATTAAGAGTTCCTGGAAAAATTGCTACTAAAACAAACTCAGAAATGTGTGTGAACAGGTGATTTGTACATGTGGGCTGCACAAGATGCATGCAACGTAATATCCAGTGGAGAGATTTTGCCAGAGTATATGCCAAGACATATATGGCCGTCATCATCATCATCATCAACTTGATGTACATAAAAAATTTCAGTTACCCCACCTCACCCCCAAAGAAATAAAAAGAATAACCAGCACCGCTGCTATAGCCTATGCTGATACTACTTTATATAGTAATATTTATGTGACTTGTAACTACAGTTTTGGCACCTCCAGCACCAGTACTGCCAGGAAGAGGCCCACTGTTATTCAGCATAGGCAGGTTTGCACACTTGCATTTAGTGTGTATCTGTCATTTTATAATGTGAGTATTTATTCTACTCCTTCCTGAACATTATTAAATATACCTGATACCGCACATTACAGGTTACATATTGCAGTGTCACCAAGCGTATTGTACATATTACACAGTTCATATATTCATATTATGGAACATATGCCCATACTGCGCAGCCATAATAACACGCTGGGACCTGTATATATAATGCTACACCGTTATCACAAGTGAAATCTATAATTTCTCACTCTCTTTCTTTCACAGCTAGATAGATGTAAGTAACAAGTAAGTCATTGTGTATTCCACAGGTCACTGTATGTCTACCCTTACTGTAATTATGTATGCACAGGTTTAGTGCTGGAATCCTTTACCCTGTAGTGCCAACAAACAGAAACACGAGGGGCGCAGCCCAGGAGTTGTCTGAGTCTTGTTGTGTGAACTGAGAAGAGCATACCTGGGAAAACGCAGGTGGTGGAGGTGCTGCAGGTGGCCTACCTGGTGGAGGTGGCGGAGGAGGTGGTGGTGGAGGCACTGGCATGATTCTGTTTCCTCGCAACTACTTGTCAGCCCTGGAAGGTAACAGATCACAAAAAGATGTAGTTAGTACAAAATGCCCATTGCAACTAAATTGAGATTAAATTGCATAAAATTTTCACTGCCACATGGGCATAGTCTGGAGTTCCCAGTGACAGCTTCCTCTGACCTTATGGTGGCCACAAGCACCCACTGGCCTTTCATACCACTAGGCCAGAACACTGAGCGATAGAATTAGCATACACTTTGTTCACGGATGTAGTTTGCCAAATTGAACAAGATGTTTGGTGCCAAGATGAGCAGCTGTATCTCTTGTGACTCCATGGATTTCTATTGGACATCTGTGATATCTTGGAGCGTTGTGATATGGGGACAACAGTCGGATATTGCTTGTGATATTGCTGTGTGTGACAAACTTATAGAACAAGTGCAAGTCTGTGACATTTATTAAAAATTCCAAAAGAATTTAGAAATATTCAGATTTGAACCTATATTTCTATTGTGCAACAATTAGTTGGATACAGACAAATTGTATGATTCTATTTTTCCTTGTCAATGTACACAACTCAGGGCCAGATTATTCATAAAGCGGAACAGGCTGCTGCTTAGGACCCAGTGAGACCTAGGGGGCCCGCCTGCCGACATCGCGTCTTGAAGTCAGTTTGCTTTCTATGTCACTCAGATAAGAGCAAGGAAGGGGGTGCGGCTGCGAGCAGGGAAGGTATTGAGCTGTTATGGTCCTGTCCTGCGTCTCTGACCTTTGACGTCCTTGAGGGATATTCAATTAGCCACGATAAAGAAAAGATCTGAGATGGAGAAGGGACAGGTTGTATAAGTGATAGTTGCAGAAGAAACAGTCTGTGTGGAGAAGAGCTGTAAACTAAGCTTCCATTACTTAATTTCTTATCATTTGTATAACATGCATTCATACTTATGTTGAGATTTCACATACAAATATACATACAAAGCTTGGGGAATGCACCCCTCTTGGCATTCAGGTCGGTAAACCACTTGCGGCCCTTGACCATTCACCAAGACCTGCCAAGTGGCCCCCCAGCTGAGATAACTGCCCACCCCTGCACTACACAGACAGAAGTTGAAATATTACATAAATAGCAACATGAAAAGTATTTACCAAGATAATTCTGCTGTTATCATATAATACCGCAGCTATCATCCACAAGCAAGGAACATCCACCGTGCCTATTCCAGGTAAAGGGGCCTATCCATTAGTAGATAAATTTGAACGATGAACGATTTATAGTTCAGTCTTTCAATTTATCTGCTAATGGATAGGCTCTGAACGATGAAAATGCGCACTCCCGCGGCCGACAAATTTGGTCTTTTGTCTTTCCAACAGGTTGGTCAATTATTGTTTATTGCTGACAGATATTAGAAATATATCTGTCGCGGTGAACGACGAACAATTTTTTTGAATGAAAATGAATAGAGACAGAAAAAAAAAATCCACTCCCAGAATGATGTCATGCAATATCGTTCGTCGTTTGCAAAAATCTGTCATGTACATGACAGATATCTGTCACAGCAGCCCCAGGCATTTTCAAAAGATAAATCTTTTGTCTTTTGTCTTTCAGAAAGATCTGCTTTAGTTCTGGGTGACCTAGTATTAAATCTGTTAACAACATAACCTAATTTAGACCAGATCAATAACTTTTTTCTACCACAGACACAATATAATCACAAATATTCATCTTAACAGAAATTCTATGTTAAACGGTGCCCATAGTTTTATATTTCACTATAAATTGGTACAACGTGATAAAGTTTGTCAGCACTATGCGTTTCAATATCATGTTTATTCAAGCAAATACCTGTAATACATTATTACACAGAGAAAGTAAAATCACTGCTTGCAAAAGATCAAAGTAAATATTACAAGTATAACCATTATATAAAACTGGTTACTTTATACTCATTTACAAAACCAAACCTGTAATTAGCAGGTAATTGTATGAATCCACATACAGCTGCAAGTAATGCCAGGACATGTTTAATGTAAATGGCCAAGCTGTTTGTTGTAATTAAGTAAAATTACATTTTGGTACAATTACCTGTAATTAATATCTCATGTTGTAAATATCAGATTATGTAACTCTTACGTGCAAGAGAGTTGTCTTTCTTATATTTCACATGTTTCATGAATATAGGGTTAGCACTATAACTATTACAATTATGGCTTTATTTAGAGGCTTTTTTCACAGCTACTCATTCTTCTCTCTGTGGTCTCCTGTTTTTCGTTCACTTTTACTTTCTCATACACAAGTAAGGAGAAAGAGAGCAGAACGTTATGCAATATTAGATGGCATGCTCCTCACCACAGCTTATAGCAAAATCCTTATGCCATTGGCATACACAGCTGAAATCAGCATTGTTGGGGGAGAAACAAAGGTTACTTACTTCCTGCTTTCTCACCATCATAGCATGTAACTCCTCCCTTTAATCACTACCCAGCGCTCACTGTATAAGGCAGGGGTTTTAAACGCCAGCACTCAAGCAGGGCCGTACTAGGTGTCTGCGTCTGGTGCTACAACAAAGAGCGCAGGGCGGGTGGCACTGTTGCTGCCCACAGGCCTTGCTTCTGGGCAGCGGGGTGCCTGGAATGGAACCCTGCAACCAGTAACGCTATGGCACTGCCATCCGTTGCGTCCTTCGGACACTACAGACAGGCACCCTGCCGTGTATACAGCTGCACAGAGCGTCTCCTTGATGTTTCGTGCACTGCCGCACTTACGGGTGCTGGCTGGTCCCTCCACCTATACACGACATCATGCGCAAAGGGGGCAGGGCCGGCACAGAGCGCATTAGAGCCCTGTTGTGGCACTGCCCTCGAGTACCACCAACAGGTCATGTTTTGTGAGTAATACCCCTTTTCCACTGCCTAAAAAACCCGGGTAATTGCAGTGTCTACCCGGGACTCAGCTCAGTGAAAACGACTCCAAGGAGAAAAATCCCAGGTCTACTGACCCAGGATTTCTTCCCCGGTATCGAGCAGCGATAAAACTCGGTAACACTGCAGTGGAAACAGTTATTACCCGGGTTTTTTGACCCAGGTAATTGCAAAAGCAGCTGATTGGTCCTTTCAGGGTGCTGGCTGCTGATGTAATCACCCAGAGACCAGAGGAGAAGCCTGAATAAAGGATGTCATTAAATGTGGATGTCATTAAAAATTACCTGAATAAAGGAAATTTTTAATGAAATCCACAGGTTTTGCTGGGCTTACCCGGGTTCAGTGGAAACGGAGGTGACCCTGTAAAAACCCCGCACGAGGGTGCAGTGGAAACGTGGTCAAAGCCGGGTACGACCCGGGAAAATGCAGAGTAAAAAAAATCTCGGGTCAGACCCGGGATTTTGGTGGAAAAGGGGTGTTAATCTATTTTGCTGAGTCAATAATCATCCCACCTGCTTCCACAGACAGAAATCCTCAAACTATGACTTGTTGGGAAAACTTAGAACAGGATGTAGTGAAGACGGTGGAAACGCCTACCGCCGGCTCCCCGACTGTGAAATCCCGGCAGGGGACTAATCATTATCCACCCGGCGAAATCCCAATGCCCGGCATACCGAACGAAGGTAAGCCGGGCGTTGAGAGTGGACAGCCGCGTTGGGGGGGGAGGGTTAGGTTTAGGGGCTAGGCTATTGTTAGGTACCGCTGGGATAGCCTCTTTACCTGCCCTGTCGGAATCTGCGCTGTTCAGCCTGCCGGTGTCGGAATTTGAACCGCCGGGCTCACGTCATTCATACCACACCCTTTAAAACCACTGGTGTAAGGTATGGTAGTGGATATGGCAAATATTAATATTAAATAAATGTGGATAATTATGTGTATATTATTTAAAATAATAATAAATACTTAAAGTAATATGTATATACACTGTATAATGTATATTTTATAAAAAAATATAAAAATGTGTTAAATAAATGGCAATATTAAAAATAGTATTAATTACTTTTCAATAAATTCTCACTATAGATACATGGAAAAAAATAAAAAATAAAAAATAAAATATTATATATATATATATATATATATATATATATATATAATATATATATACAGTCCAGAAATAGGCGTCACTCACGGCGTCTTGATAAATCAAACTTCACATGCTCGTTATATATGAATCAACGTTTCAGGACTCTTTAATGGTCCCTTCGTTAGAAATTCTTGCAGAGGGGTTATAAAAGAACAGATTTAATCAAACAAAGAGATAAAGCCTTAAAACAATCCAGAGCTTCTCTGTTATCACCCAAGAATAAAACTGCTAAAGGTGATAGGATCCCTTGGGTTAACCATTTTAGCTCTGGTAGTCGGTTGGTATCTCAAACCACCAAAAAATATTGGCCCATAATCAGTAGTGATTCTGAATTAACATCATTACATCATAAATCGATTATGCACAGTTATAAAAGGGGACGTAGTCTCAAGGACATTCTAGTGAAACCAGATGTAACTTCTAAGAATGTAACAACCTCAGAAGGTAATTTCCTTAGGACTAAGAAACAGGGATGTTTTAGATACCCCAATTGCACGACATGCAATTATATGGTCAGCGGCAGTAGTTTCCATCATCCGCATACAGGCAGAAAATACAACATCCTATATTACTTGACATGCTCAACAAAATTTGTGATCTACATGATCACGTGCCCATGTAGCAAATGCTATGTGGGCAAAACGGAACGTATGTTCAAAGAGCGCATGGCGCTACATAGAAGCGCCATTAGAAGTGCTTTAAACAAAGGCCAAAGTGTCCAACCAGTTGCCAAGCACTTCATGGAGGCAAAACACAATCTTTCGAGCCTACGCTACAGAATCATAGATCATGTTCCACCAAATATACGTGGGGGTTACAGAGCTAAAAAACTACTCCAGTTAGAAACTAGCTGGATTTTCAAACTAGAAACAATGTCACCTAAGGGACTTAACGAGCAAATCAATTTTCAATGTTTCTTGTGATATTATGTATATGTATTACCATTCATTAGCCAGAGTTTATTTAGTCATGAGTTTGCATTTAGGATATATATGAATTGGAGACAGTACTATAGATATTTCCTCACGATATTTATTATATAGTGAGAATACATGTGCTAATAATGTCACAAAATGTAATTATTTAATATTATAAGTACTATGATATTAATTTTTCCACATTAATTATTATGTGGCTATAGTCAGATTGCCTTATTATTTTTTCAGGGTTGGCAGATGTATAGTACATGTATTACCACTTAGTACTTCACCCATTGCTTGGTAATTTGTTGTGACATTTTCTGTATTTTGACACTTGCAGGCTTCCGTAGCCATAGTTTTCTATGTTACCATGGTGATGGGGAGCACTCCCACTGTGACGTCATATTAGTGGTGTCTGAGCGCGAAATACAGCGGGCTTTTTCACTGGGTGTTGTTTGTATTTAAGGTAAGTGTTTGTTATTTATCTTTTTGTATCCTGATGAAGGGACCATTAAAGAGTCCTGAAACGTTGATTCATATATAACGAGCATGTGAAGTTTTATTTATCAAGACGCCGTGAGTGACGACTATTTCTGGACTGCAAATATTCCTCCCCACACCAGGAGAGGTAATAAGGAAGGCACCGGGCGCAATACATTATTTCCTTATGTGAGGAGTGCCGGCATGTTGGAATATATATATATATATATATATATATATATATATATATATATACATACATACATACATGCATACATACACACACACACACACTTACACATACATACAGAAAGAGACAGAGAACATAAAAATTAAAACTGACACCCTCCTGCAATCAACCATTTTGGATTTGAATCAATCCATCCCTAATGATGGATTTATTAAATTCCGAAACATTTGTTTTTAGTACTGTGTCACTTTTAAGTTTTGGAAGCCTGCTGATGCCACTTTATTGCCTTCTTCCAGAGACGGTGAGTGGTCTTGAATACAGACATTTTAGTGCATCAATTCCATGCAATGTAATGTTACCTTTTGCTTCCTACAGTAAAATCTTTTTAAATAGACCCCTGAATAAAAAGTGATATTCTCATCTACTTGTTGTTGGACACAATGCACCTCAGTTACAAAGTGTAAAATAGCTGAATGCAGTACAGGCGTACCTAAATCTCTACCAAAGCGCATGTAGTTAGAGGTTTACTCGGCCAATGAGAGAAAAGGTGGGGTGAGGGCATTCCTGCAAAGTTCAAGTAAGTGCACTGGGATACAAGGCTTAGGGCCATCAGGGCCATATGAAGGACCACGTGGGCTCAGAGATAGATAAAGGGGGGGGGGGAAGGGCTCCGGACAGCAGCACCACAGCTAGGGCAGGAAGAAGGGGATCACTGCTGCCAGCGTTGCCAGAGATGAGGCTCTGGTGTCTGCCCATGCGGTAGGTAGAACCTGGGCTGCTGCTGCCTCATGGATGTGCGAGGGAAGGGGGCACACAGTAGGCACAGCCAAGGGGTCGGTGCTGATAAGATTGGGAGTGCCAAAGGAGATTGTGTGGGCCCCCTGTCTTAGGTGCCCTGGGCCCACAAGGCAAATTCTGGCCATGCATGGACCAGGGGCTGAAAATATTCAAGCACCTATACTGAGAAAGGGAGGACCTGTGACCAGTACTGTGTGGGTGTGTACAGGGCCACGTGGGCGTGTAAGCCCCCTACACTATCAGCTCCAATGTCTCCCTAAATACATAAAAATTTACAAATTGCATAATTCTGTTAGCAAACCATAAATAAAATTTTAATACTTGTGATTTGTGGCCAACTGTGAAGCCATCTAGGCAGCTGGTCATCGCAAAGCTGCCATGATGATTGGCAGAGCCGGATTGGCCGTTAAAGTCACCGGGATGATTTCCGGTGGGCCGACCGGACTGTGGGGCCGCCTGTCACCCCTCCCCAGTACTGCATCTCTTACCCCTGGCCTTGATTGACAGCCCCAGCCTGTGAGAAGCCCCGCCCCCTGTAGCGCGTCTTGTGCTTTGGTCCTTCTTGCATGGTTAACACAGCCCACACGCGTCACTAATCGGGGGCCTTCTTGCATGATTGACAGCTTGCCAGTGCCTGTCAGCGGCCCACCCCCAGTATCACATCCATTCCATCACTCAGCCAGTGCCTTCACAGTCACTAGCAGCCCGCCAGCCCCTGGAGGGACTGTTAAGCCCCAATAGCAAAACAAATGATTAATGTCTCTAAAAGAGACATCTTCCTGTCACATAGCATTGACGGCGGCAGCGGCTCTTATTAGCCGCCAACGCCGCCCACTATTCCCAACCCCACTGTGCCTCATAGGCTGCCTGCCACTGAGGCTCAGTGACAGGCTGCCCAGGCAACCTATACCGAGCAGTGTGTGAGAGCTCCGCTGTGCCTGTCTCTCTGAGCACAGATGCCTGGTCCCAGTATTCCTCCCCTCTAGGTGCCAGATCAGATGCCAGGCTTCCAGTTTGTATTGTGAGGCTGCAACTGTGATATATACTCTAATGCAAATTTGTAACTGTACAGTCAGGTCCATAAATATTGGGACATTGACAGAATTTTCAGATTTTGGCCTCTATTCACCACCACAATGGTTTTGAAATGAAACAAACAAGATGTGCTTTAACTGCAGACTTTCAGATGTAATTTGAGGGTAATTACATCCAAATCGGGTGCACGGTGTAGGAATTACAACGGTTTCAACTCAAAAGCTATTTCATGGACAGGTGTGGGCTATTCCCTCGTTATTTCATTATCAATTAAGCAGGTAAAAGGTCTGGAGTTGATTCTAGGTGTGACATTTGCATTTGGAATCAGTTGCTGTCAACTCTCAATATGAGATCCAAAGAGCTGTCACTATCAGTGAAGCAAGCCATCATGGACATGACTGTATATATGAGTATACAGTCAGGTGCATAAATAATGGGACATTGACAGAATTTTCATATTTTGGCCTCTATTCACACCACAATGGCTTTGAAATGAAGCAAACAAGATGTGACTTAACTGCAGACTTTCAGATTTAATTTGAGGGTAATTACATCCAAATCAGGGGAACGGTGTAGGAATTACAACGGTTTCTATATGTGCCTCCCACTTTTTAAGGGGCCAAAAGTAATGGGCAAACTAAACAATCCTAAATCTAGCTTTCACTTTTTAATATTTTGTTGCAAATCCTTTGCAGGCAATTACAGCCTGAAGTCTGGAATGCATAGACATCACCAGACGCTGGGTTTCATCCCTGGTGATGCTCTGCCAGGCCTCTACTGCAAATGTCTTCAGTTCCTACTTGTTCTTGGGGCATTTTCCTTTCAGTTTTGTCTTCATCAAGTGAAATGCATGCTCAATCGGATTCAGGTCAGGGGATTGACTTGGCCATTGCATAACATTCCACTTTTTAGCCTTAAAAAACTCTTTGGTTGCTTTTGCAGTATGCTTCGAGTCATTGTCCATCTGCACTGTAAAGCGCCATCCAATGAGTTCTGAAGCATTTGACTGAATATGAGCATATAATATTGCCCTAAACACTTTAGAATTAATTCTGCTGCTTTTGTCAGCAGTTACATCATCAATAAATACAAGGGAACCAGTTCCATTGGCAGCCATACATGCCCACACCATGACACTACCACAACCATGCTTCACTAATGAGGTGGTATGTTTTGGATCATGAGCAGTTCCTTTCCTTCTCCATACTCTTCTCTTCCCATCACTCTGGTATAAGTTGATCTTTGTCTCATCTGTCCATAGGATGTTGTTCCAGAACTGTAATGGCTTTTTTAGATGTTGTTTGGCAAACTCTAATTTGGTCTTCCTGTTTTTGAGGCTCACCAATGGTTTACATCTTGTGGTGAACCCTCTATATTCACTCTTGTGAAGTCTTCTCTTGATTGTTGACTTTGACACATATACACCTACCTCCTGGAGAGTGTTCTTGATTTGGCCAACTGTTGTGAAGGGGTTTTTCTTCACCAGGGAAATAATTCTTCTGTCATCCACCACAGTTGTTTTCCATGGTCTTCCGGGTCTTTTGGTGTTTCTGAGCTCTCCGGTGTGTTCTTTCTTTTTAAGAATGTTCCAAACAGTTGATTTGGCCACACCTAATGTTTTTGCTATCTCTCTGATGGGTTTGTTTTGATTTTTCAGCCTAATGATGGCTTGCTTCACTGATAGTGACAGCTCTTTGGATCTCATGTTGAGAGTTGATAGTAACTGATTACAAAAACCAAATGTCACACCTAGAATCAACTCCAGACCTTTTACCTGCTTAATTGATAATGAAATAACGAGGGAATAGCCCACACCTGTCCATGAAATAGCTTTTGAGTTGATAGTCCCATTACTTTTGGCCCCTGAAAAAGTGGGAAGCATATATAGAAACCGTTGTAATTCCTACACCGTTCACCTGATTTGGATGTAATTACCCTCAAATTAAATCTGAAAGTCTGCAGTTAAAGCACATCTTGTTTTGTTTCATTTCAAAGCCAATGTGGTGGTGAATAGAGGCCAAAATATGAAAATTCTGTCAATGTCCCAATATTTATGCACCTGACTGTATGTATGTACCTACAGTATGTTTATGTGTATCTTGTTTTTGTTTATAGATATGTGTACCTATAGATATGAGTGCATGTATGGGCCAGATGCACTAAGCTCTGAAAAGTGATAAAGTGGAGAGTGATAAACCGCCAGCCAATCAGCTCTCAACTGTCATTTTTCAAACACAGCCTGTAACATGACAGTTAGGAGCTGAGTGGCTGGTAATTTCTCACTCTGCACTTTATCACTTTTCAGAGCTTCATACATCTCCCCTATGTACCTACCTGTATGTATATGTGTATCTGTATGTATGTTACCTATGTGTATTTGTATATGTATATGCGTGTCTGTATTTAATGTATATTTGTATCTGGTAACTGTATATGGATATGAGTGTCTATATGCGCATGTTTGTACCTATGCATACAAGTGTCTGTATGTATGTAGAAATGTGTACATATATGGCTGTCTGGTATTCGTATACAGCCATACTAATGTATATATATATATATATATATATATATATAAAATAAAAGATACAGCGACAGGCATCTCTAATAATGAAAGTGCAAGTGCAATAAATATATAAAAATAAAAACAATTTATTCCAAGTTTATACAGATATAGTGGCACAAACAAACAATAAGAAGACAATATGAACGCACAGAATAATAAACAAATATGAAATTGATCCTTTAAAAGTGTCAAACTGTTGCAGAGTTTAGTTAAAAGGACCTTATTAAAATGAAAACTTATTAGCCATGTGCTTATTTAAAAATACAATGCATAAAAAGTCTCAGCACTGTGATATTAAATAAAGTGCAAACAGTCAATAGTATATATTGCACAACCCCAATAGTATATACTAAAAGCAAATAAATATATGCAGAGAATCAGGTTTATAACCAGCAACTAATTTAAAATTTCTTATCTTAGTAGCTCATAAAGGCAAGAGTACAGCTACCCAACGCGTTTCATCCAATGGGACTGGATCAGCAAGGGAAAGGTAGTTGTATAACTCCACTTCTTAAAAGTTTTTATTAAAGCTACTGTACCAGAACACACATATTTCCCCAGAGGGGCTATAAACATTAGCTACATTACAATCCACTGCTCTTGGTAAAATCTTCCCCTCCCCTCATACACACTCTATATCCTCCCTTTCCTCCTGTCTGTTTCATTCCTCTATCACAGTCCTACCACTCCTTCCCTTTCCCTCTCGCCTTCACCTGCTGTATCCCCCTACTATGGTCCTAACTAAATTGACTTTGATATGTGCGTGTGTAAAAATGAAAAGGTTTTCTGTACTAGGACAGGAATGGCTGTGTCTGATTGTATAGCTCTGCATTATATGATGGGAATTAGTGCAAGCTGTCCAAGTTGTGGCCCCACATCAGAGCGGAGTGTTCCAGGCTTATTTTTTTGCTTCTACGCGTCTGATATCTCTAACTGATTTATATTACATAGTGGTTGAGCATGAAAGGCTGACGCTGTTGTGTCTAACTTATTATTCTGGCATGGGATGGATTTCACTCTGCATTAAGGGGCTGATTCAGAGATATACTGTAGCACAGCCGCTGCGTCTTTGTGAAATTATGCTAAAGACGCAGGAGGCATCTTAAGCAAGAGACACCCACTGGAGGCTTCTCTTATCCGCTGCTGCATCAGAACAACTGCGTAATCATCAGACATCTGAGTAACCCTTAGGTTACTCACATTGTCTAGAAAAATTACAATGTCGGAGCCAGTGAAGCTGTGTCCAAGGACACAGCCATTTGGCTTTGGCATGCCCAGAAAACGGCGCAGACACCCCCGCATCAGCATGTCAATCATGATACGGCTTTTGGGACACAGTGAGTAATCTTGCAGAATGAGACCTGCACATGCACAGATCTCTAATCCCACCTACTTTGCTGTTGGCTCCGCCTACAGTTGATTTGGTGTCACCTATTTGAGGCCACTTACAGAGATTTTCCCAGGTTCACTTTTAATCCCCAATACGCCCCTGATGATGTTTATGTGGAGGCATGGAGCTGTAGTTCAATCTGGAAAATGATATTACTGTAACAAGATATATGGTTTGAAGCGGTAACATTTTAGGGGCATTTATTACAGAAGAACACACAGCCAGTTCTACTTTACAACAACCACTTTTACACCAGCTCTGAGCACTGTACTGTATATACTTTTAATGGGATGCATTTGGCTCTACGGCACTTCTGCTAATCTACTTTACCTAATGTAAAAATAGATCTGCAAACACAGAATAGTGTAACACGTAAGACAAGCAGTCCCAACATCCCCGCACTCATGAAGCGCTTATCAATGGAAGACACTCCACTGACCCCCAATCAATTCACCTGCAGTAAAGGGATGTAGTCTGAAATACTGACCGCCGACTTCCCGACTGTCAAATCCCAGCATGGGACTAATGATAAGCGTCGAAATCCCGACGCCTATCATTATCCACCCGCCGAAATCCTGATGCCCGGTATACCGTACGAAAGTAAGCCGGGCATCGAGAGCGGACAGCCGCGCGGGGGGTTAAGTTCAGGGGCTCCAGGGGGGACTTAGGGTTAGCCCCCCCCTGGGAAGGTTAGGCTAGGGGAAAGGGGGGTTAGGGTTAGACACCCCCGGGGGGAGGTTAGGGGTAGACACCCCCCGGTAGGGTTAGCTTGCGGGTGCGGGGAGGGAGGGGCTTAGGTTTAGGCACCCCCGAGGGGAGGTTAAGCACTAGTGGGGGAGGTTAGGGTTAGGCACCCCTAAGGGAGGGTTAGGGGGCGGAAAGGGGGAGGGATAGTATACTTACCTGCCCTGCCAGGATTTTGACCGCCAGATGTTCATTCAAATCACACCCGCAATAAATGCATGTATGCAAAGCAGGTAGTGCTCCTAAAACATCAGTTGCACCACAAACGCTCCTAACCACAAGCTCAAGTCTGGGTTTCCATTCCCAAAATCCATTTGCATTCATTTAACAGAGTTAAAATGTGCCAGTAACAACATGATTTATTACATGAATGAGCAACAGATCTAAATGTTTTAAAGATTATAAGGTACAGCAAGACAAGCTGTATAAATTCCACCTCCTATCTCACAGAACAGCTGAATACACAGAGGAACAGGATATCTGCACTTGTCACTGACAGCAGTCTTGTTGGCAGACATGAATGTGAAAGCAAAAGTGAAAATCAAATATGGCTTAGTGGCACCGGAATTTTAAATAAAGTTAGCTGTATTTGTAGTCTTGAACATGTTTATGTACACAAATGTTACGCGGGAGGCAGTCACCATGTAGACAATCACTATATCTACACTAGTCACAATGCACATAACCTTCAAGATTTGAAGACTGTTTGTGTGGAAGAATGGGCCAAAATCACACCTGAGCAATTCATGCAACTAGTTTCTCCATACAGGAGGCGTCTTGAAGCTGTCATTACCAACAAAGGCTTTTGTACAAAGTAGTAAATACATTTCAGTAAGCGTGTTCAATACATTTTCCCTGTGTCATTTCACATTATTACACATAACTTCATTTATGAACATCTATGGTTTGATTTCTTTGCATGTGTGGATTGCATGGGTTGTTGCTGATATTTGGTGAACATTTCATTACAATAGCCCCATTACAAATATATTTACTGAGAAAAATGCTGATGTGTTCAATACTTATTTTACCCGCTGTATATGTGTATAGGTAAAAGTGCAACACGTGTAAAGCACATCGCTAAAGCAAATGTTCTTTGTCAACAAGTAGTTAATCTGCAATGACTATATGACCAGGAGTGAGCACAGTACATGGAAATAGGCTACTGCATTCCTTTACAGGGAGCTCCTCATAAAGATACATAAATAATTCATTTAATGAATAGAGGGCCTGATTCAGAGCCGCTCGTAAGCAGACGCTCGTTCGCTCCGAGCGATGTTCGCACATCTGCGCATGCGTATGGGTTGTAATGCGCATGCGCCAACTAGTCAGTGCGGCCGGAAATCGTGTGCTTGCAAAATAGCGAATGCCTGCTAATTTGAGTGACAGGATGAGGCGTTTGTGGGTGGTAACAGGGGAAGGTGCTTGAAAACGGGGAGTGGAGATCCGAATGCAGGCGTGCCAAACGGTCAAAACGGGCGTTTTAAGGGTGTGCATAATTAACAAAGCAGCGTCATCGACCACGTCAGTTGGTTGTCTTTTAGCCTGAACTGCTCGCATGATTGCGGTAGGAAAATGCTACCACAAGAATAGCGAGCAGTTCATACGCCTTTCGATGTACTCTATTAATCTAATAAATAGCGGAGATGATGTATGATGCGAGCGGCCAAGGGGCGTCTTTACAAAATAGCGAGCGCATGTTTCGTTCGCTCGCTCAGACATAGAGGCGTCAACAGACCGCAAAGAGCGAGCGCTCAATTTAAATAGCCAGCCCCTTTTTCTGAACGAGCGTCCGCAAATAGCGTCCGGCTCTGAATCAGGCCCAGAGTCCTAACTCGGTGAAGCTTCTTTATATCACATGATCTGCTGGGATTGTCGCTCCACTCACAATAGTAGTTATGTGAATCAGATTTGGATACATTGGAGTCTGTCTGGCAGGGCAGGAGGAGTGTGGCAGTGTGGGCCAGTGAAAGCAGGAGTGTCGGGGATCAACAGCTGCTGTCCCAGAGACAGATGCAACACCCCCCCCACCAATAAAAAATAAATACCTAATAATAATCATCTCCTAAATTGGGTGGAGCGGTAGCACTTTCTAATATAAATGTAGTTTTATGCTCATATTTCCATGATTCAGGGAGGCAGTATTGACATATAGCCTTCTTTTCTATCTGCATTGCAAAAACAGCTTTTGTGCCATTGGTGGTAGGTATCAGGTTTTGCTCCTATTCTTATAATGGGACATGGTTTGCACCATCCAGTTACACTGTTGCTGAAAACAATATTACCGTACTAGATTGTACATTATGACCAATGTAATAAATACACTCATATGAGACACAGGCAATAAATACAGTTGTTCTATTACCATTAACCTTTTATTTTTATCGCAGCTGTTTACAGAGAATGTTTAAGTCATCACATCAGTTCCATGCATCAGTGGAGCTTACAGTCTAATTGTCCTCCACACAAATACACACTAACATTAAACTAAATGTAAGCAGTAGTGTGGGAAAAATACAGAGCTCCTGGATGAACACGGAGCGACCTGGCATCACTGTGCATTCAATATCAATCTAGTGATTCATTTTTATTTATTATTTTAAAAACAAGGTTCTAATTGCTTAACAAAATCTTAAAGTGGTAGTTAGTCGGACTCTGGAGCTCATTCAGACCCGCTCGCTAGATGCTTTCGCTCGCTCCCAGCGTATGCAAATCTAAAGCACGCCGAGCAATGCAGGCGATCGTATGGCAAGGCATTAGCATGCCCACTATGTCTTGGCGTGCGATCACTGTGTATGCAGACGCCCACCAGCCATTCATAAGACGCCCACTTGCGCACGTCATCTCCTGGAAGTGCATGAAAACATTGGTACATCGAGCACCATCGGATGTGCTCACAGCGCTTGGGGTTGACTATACCTTGCCGCAAGCACTGCGATCACTTCAGTGTGAAATACAACCAGGTGACGTGTACTATGACGGTGCCTGTTAATTATGCACGCCTCTGAAACGGCGTTGAAACACCCAGGCGCGACTGCGTTCGTAACTCCACTATCCCCGTTTCTAGTGGCCTGCCCGTTACCACCAACAAACGGCCTCTCCTGTCACTCATTCAACTGGGCTGTCTATGCTGGGCGAGCGAGTGCTTCCCGATCTTTTGCAGTGGTTCGCGCACGTGCATTGCAATACATACGCATGCGCAGATTGCAAATATCGGCCTGCTATGAGCGATCGCTTCCTAGCGAGCGGGTCTGGATCAGCTCCTCTGAACAAACATTGGAGAGAGATAAAGTGGAGAAGTTGACCATAGCAACCAATCAGCTTTTGTCATTTTATAGACTGTGCTACATAAATGATAGCTAGAAACTGGTTGGTTGCTAAGGGCAAATTCTCCACTTTATCTCTCTCGAAGGTTTAATACACCTCCCCCACAATTGCACCTTGAAAGCACTGAGGAGGTGATTAGGTGAACAAGCAGTGTGTCTCCACAATATGCTACAGGCTTGTGGCAGTATGACTCAGAGCATGGACTTGGTGCAATCTAATGCATATAAAGGATTTGCCAAGGAGATAATTAGCAAATGGAGAGGGACATAAAAGCCAGAATGATGTATCAGAAAAGCACAGCTATGTGTACTGATCAATACTTTGTATATGCCTTAGACATTATGTTGCAAAGTCCATGTTTACAGATAAAAAGGTATCAGAAGAAATGTAACATAATATCTTAATGACTCTCCAACTACAATAAAACAAGTCACATATTTAAGGGTGGAAACACACTAGAATGAGCATCAATCTTGCCGATGGTCAGGTCGATTACCCCTTGATCGCTTGTTCTGTCCGTCATTAAACTACACATGCGTTGCACTTTTTCCAGTGCAAACTCTTGTACTGCTAGTGCAGTAACACATGAGAAATAGATTTTGTTGTTTTCTAACATTGTAAACACAGGGTTCAAACTGTAGTACCAGGAAGGAAGGAATAAGTCCATACGAAATTATTTATTCTATTTTGATGCACTTTGCAGGCATTAGGCACACCTCCCAACATTTGGAAATGACAAGGAGGGACAGGTCGCGTGCGACCGAAAAGGGGGTGTGGCTTATATGAAAATGGGCGGATCCTATGGAAACCGGGGCGGAGCCTTGCTGCTTCCTCCATTTTCCTCACTTTGGGGGCATGCCAAGCACTCTCCAACATGCTGGGCAGCCCCCAGGCAGTCCGCACACATGAGATCAGATGTCGTGCACATGCGCACGGCATCTGTTCTCCTCCTGCACACCCGCTGCTCTGCTATGCAGAGCAGCAGTTTGTGCTACCCCAAATTCCCCCTCACCGTGGGACACTGCGGCCCGCCGGTGAGACAGCCGGACAGTCCCAGAAAAACAGGACAGTTGGGAGGTATGATTAGGTAGGTAGCATCTGTAATGCACACTAACAATTAATAGATGTAACGAATTCCAGAACATTGGGCCTGATTCAGATATGTACGCTAATTCAAACAAAGCTGCAGTCCCGCATGCAGTTTCTGTGCAAAAATATGCAAATGCTGCAGAGGCCGCCATGATATATATTGAGGCACCCACCGGGGCCATCGTAAATCCAAGCAACTGCGTACACATACGCAGCCACCGTCACAGAACATTCGATAATCGGCCATCTGATTAGCCCTATGGTCGCCCAAAATGGCCGCCTGAACTGAGACATCGGAACCAATTTATCAGCGTACTCGATCACAGTAGTAGGCTGAGACAGGCGGCCCAAAAACGGTCGTGACATGCCACTTACGGTAACTGCCCCCAAATGGTCCCTGAATGTCAATCACTTTGCAAGAAATCTTCATAGCCAGCGTCATGGTACCTCGGCGCGTGTGCAGTGCGACAATTATGCGCATATTATGCATAGTCGGCCGATAATCGCTCAGCTGCATAAATATCTGTACTGCATACATATCTGAATCAGGCCCATTTGCTGTTATACTTCATGTCAGTAACAGGATGTAATGCACACAATTCAGTGCTTCATATCATGATTCATTTAGCCTTGAAATTCCTTTGTATCTGCTATACCGCTGATAAGTATTTTCCTGGAAAAAAATATAATACAAAATAGCTTGTTTTCAAATAATTTAAAAAGATAACAACTTTGGTAAAGTAATATAATGCAGACAAACGCACACACACCAAAATGTTATTCTAACAAACCAAATACAAACTGGTTATTCAATTATTAGAATTTTACATCATAGAAATTCTAAATTCTTGTCAACAATTCTTCGGGGGGGAATTCAGTTGTTTTCGCTGGCAGCTCTGACTAATGGGTGCCCGACTGAGTGATTCAATTGTTGAACCGTTTGGGCAGGAGAGCCGCCAGTGCCGGAATTTCTGCTCGCACCCTCCTGAGATGGCGAGCAGAAATGTGAGAAAAGTCCTGGTTTTGGGCGTGCTAATAGGATTTTCGGTGGGTTTAGCCGTTTTATGTGGCTAAACCCTCTCTATTTGGGCACAACATGTGTGAAATGCATGGGCACCCCAAAACAATTGAATATCGCCCCCGATCTACTGCCACTTTAGAAAGGAGATAGGGTGCGATAAAACAATTGAATTGCCCCCTTAATGTCATATGAAACACAACTTTTGTGCAAACTCTGAAAATCATATTAGAGAATATGTACATAGGGCCTGATTCAGACCCGCTCGCGAGCGCATAGCGCTCGCAAGCGGGTCGATGGTGGGGTACTGCGAATACACGCCGCGAGCATTTGCATGCCCCAGAGCGAGAAAGAAATTGAAATGTTGATCGACAGCTCGCTCCATTTTGTAGGCGGGGAGGGGGGTGTGGCTACACAAATGGAGGCGTTCCCGCTTAGCGAGCAGCCAGGAGGCCGCAACCCAAAAAAAAAAAAAAAAAAAACACGCCCTGATTCAGAGCAAGCGCTCTTAAAGAGCGTCCGGCTCTGAATCAGGCCCATAGCCCAAAAGCCTTTGGCCTTTGTGACAACAGTTTTTTTTTTTTTTTTTTTTTTATTGTTTTACAACTTGTAAAAGCGTTCAGTGTTTCTTGAACTTTGAAACCACATACAAGAAATGAAGTGAATGGTATAAAAAATAGTATTAAACCAGCACTTGCATGAAAAAAAATGTTTTTTTAAAAATAAAGAAAAATAAAAAAAATATAAATCACTCCAGCAGACTATGAGACACAGCTTGGCATTGACATTTTTCCTTGGTTTGTTTCTTCAGACTGCTAGCAATGAGTGATAGTTATGCAGATTGCCCATAATGACTGCCACATCAACCACAAACACGTGGCACACGATGTATTCGGAAGGGAGTAGCTCTGTTTTCACTGTGACATGTCCACATCCTCCTAACCCCTCAGCCATCACATGGCATGATAAGAGCCTGTGTCTTTGCCTGGCAGCCATAAGTTTTCCGTAGAAAGATTTTGAAAAGGAGATAATGATTTGTAGGAGGATCGCTGAGACTATGCTATTTAAAGAAAGAAAAAAGCTATATGTGGGACTGCTGATTAAAGTTCAGAGAGCAATTCTTAAAAGATTTACTCTATCATGGGCCTATAAGCAACCACTTCTTCAGCTAGCATCTTCCTATGAATGGCAGAAAGACTACATGATACAGATATATAGGAATTTTGCATGCATGAGAACAAGTAGCTGTCAGTCAGTTTGGACTGTGCTTTTGATTCACTTAGTAAAAAAATCTTAATAAATTCTGTGCAACCTTATCTATGGCTTACGCTACAATTTAAAGTATAAATATAAATAGAATTAGGTTTGTTACTCAAAGTCACAAGTTTAATTCCTGATATTCAAATTATGGAATTTCTCTAACATTGCCTGTAGAATACCCAAACACTGTTACTGTCATTTGACAGGTAGGTTGGGCAAAAGTTAACACAGGCGTGCCTGTGCATTTGAACGTCGTTTCAAGGGTGTGCATAAATTATCCACTGCGACGGCATACGCAGCTTGAGTACTCACTGCGTGGGACGACACTTGCAATTTCTGAGTAAGTCGGACCTGCTGTAATTGTGCGTGAGGGGCCGATATTCCCGATGTATACGCAGGTCTGTGAGGTCTTACGGATGTGAGATAGCAGTAGTGTGCGTCTCTATGCTGGCTTTCTGCTTGCAAACATTAACATATTTTCGCAGCAGATCGTGCATAATCATAGCTGCGATCACAATAGCAAACCGTAGTGAATCAGACCCTGTGTCTATTATCTAGACTTTTGCTTTCATGTTGAATGGCACTTGATTTAGGTGTCATGATAACAAAGACAAGAGCCCCTTTCTTGAATTTGTGAAACGGTGAGAGCTGCATTGCCGCTAGTGTATCCTTGACTGTCTTGTAAATGATGATATATCCTTCCATGCTTACCTGGTGCATAACTATCATCTTGCAGTAGCTACAGTATCTGAGCAGTGGTTTTCTTTGGCATCATGTTAATTGCTGGACGTAAAGCCAGGACACTTGTTTCCCATATTCAACACTCGACACAACCCTGTCCTTGGTGTGATGAACCAGGGGCAGAACTATGGGAGACAATGGCGGCGCTTGCCGCCGGGTACCAGCACTGAAGGGGCACCTCCTCCATTGCCCACAAAATATCACCCCACTTAGGGCTATTCTATATTAGTGTTTTTGTGCATATGTCATATGCTGGGAGAATCAGTATGATTTACAGCTGGACCTAAGTCCGGCGGTTCAAATCTAGACCGGAAGTGAAGATCCCGACGGGGTAAGTAAATTAACTAACCCTAGCCCTCTCACCCCCCCTAACCTCCCCAATAGTGCCTAACCCTAACCTCCCCCTGTACGTGCCTGTGCCTAAACCTAACCCCCCCCTCCCCGCAGCCTAAACCTAACCTCCCCCCGAGGGTGCCTAACCCTATCCCCCCCTTCCCCTAACTTAACCCTCCCAGGTGGGTGCCTAACCCCAAGTCCCCCCCAGGAGCCCCCCTAGCCTAACCCTCTCCCCCCCCGTGGCTGTCCACGCCCGCCTTACCTTTGTTCGGTATGCCGGGCGTCGGGCTCCCGGCGTAGGGTTAATGATAGGCGTCGGGATTTCTACACCTATAATTAGACCCATGCCGGGATTTGACAGTCGGGAAAATGGCGGTCGGCATTTCGACCATCGGCTTCCTGACTACATACCATGATGGGTATACACTATACAATTATCTGTCAAATATCTGTCCAATCTGGCTGGTTGGAATAAAAACCTGGTAAAGCATTGGAGCAAATATTCAACCATTTAGTCCAAACACTGCAAAACAGACAAAAATGATTGTTCAAATTGGTTAAATTCGTTTGATTTAACCAGTTGATTGAACGACCATTTTTGTCTTTTTTCCAGTGTTTGTGAGGAAGTGGTCGATTGTCATTTGCTGCCATACATTACCAGGTTTTCATTTCAACCAGAGAAACGTGGGGACCAGATGCTGCGCACAACCTATTTCCTGAACTCTGTATATTCTAAATATATTCTAAAGTAGTAGAACCCAAAATGATGAGAGGGTACCAACTAAGAAACAAATGTTGCTTTTACTGATAAAAGTTTCACAATAATAGTCACTACAATTGTAATGCAATATAATATGGTGCCTGTAAACCATTGGTTATACACCAACAGATTAAACAAACAAATAAACACAATGGACAATGCTGCAATATGTCAAAATTGTCAGAAGGAAAAGTAAACAAATATAAACAAAAATAAACAAAATATAGACAAATGTAGACAAAATATAAATAGCAAATGTGCCGATCTATTTGTGAATAGGCACTGGTACTGGTCTCAACCTTAGATGCCGCCAACTGAATAGTCAATATGATAGATGGTTAAAGTATAGTGTTTAGTCAGGGAGATCTAGCGGCGTCCCGCTAGTTCCAAAGGGGTACCTCGGTGGTATGCTGTAAGTCCTGTGGATGTCTGTACGTTGCCCGGGTTATTCTCCGTGTAGTGTGGGGGAGGCTGGCTGTGGCGAGCGCCGGGGATCACTCTGCGTCACGGGCGCCCTGAGTGCTGAGATCACGGACACTGTCCCTGCTGCCAGGGGGCAGGTCCGTGCGCGTGCACCAGGTGCCGGACAGGGGAGAGGGGTGCCTACGGTCCTGGCTTGCGCAAGCCGGGGGCCGCGGACGACTCTGCACCAGAGGATACTTACCCGGATGCCAAGCTGCCGGTCCCGGCGGTCTTCGTCGGCGGTGATGGCGCGCTTCTGTTGCTCGTATTAGCTGATGTTAGCCGGACGTCTGGATTGACAGGTATTGCTGTAGCAGGTTTTCTAGATGCACCAGGGGTTGCTGTAGCAGGTTTTCTGGATTGCACCAGTGGTTGCTCTAGCAGATTTTCTGGATTGCACCAGGGGTTGCTGTAGCAGCTTTTCTGGATTGCACCAGGGCCTGAACATCTCGTTACTTCCTTGGTGTATGGTTCGTGCTGTTTCTGTATTCAAGTGTATCCCTAAAGGCTGCTACAGCAACCCCTGGTGCAATCCAGAAAACCTGCTACAGGAACCCCTGGTGCAATCCAGAAAAGCTGCTACAGCAACCCCTGGTGCAATCCAGAAAATCTGCTACAGCAACCACTGGTGCAATCCAGAAAACCTGCTACAGCAACCCCTGGTGCATCTAGAAAACCTGCTACAGCAATACCTGTCAATCCAGACGTCCGGCTAACATCAGCTAATACGAGCAACAGAAGCGCGCCATCACCGCCGACGAAGACCGCCGGGACCGGCAGCTTGGCATCCGGGTAAGTATCCTCTGGTGCAGAGTCGTCTGCGGCCCCCGACTTGCGCAAGCCAGGACCGTAGGCACCCCTCTCCCCTGTCCGGCACCTGGTGCACGCGCACGGACCTGCCCCCTGGCAACAGGGACAGTGTCCGTGATCTCAGCACTCAGGGCGCCCGTGACGCAGAGTGATCCCCGGCGCTCGCCACAGCCAGCCTCCCCCCCACTACACGGAGAATAACCCGGGCAACGTACAGACATCCACAGGACTTACAGCATACCACCGAGGTACCCCTTTGGAACTAGCGGGACGCCGCTAGATCTCCCTGACTAAACACTATACTTTAACCATCTATCATATTGACTATTCAGTTGGCGGCATCTAAGGTTGAGACCAGTACCAGTGCCTATTCACAAATAGATCGGCACATTTGCTATTTATATTTTGTCTACATTTGTCTATATTTTGTTTATTTTTGTTTATATTTGTTTACTTTTCCTTCTGACAATTTTGACATATTGCAGCATTGTCCATTGTGTTTATTTGTTTGTTTAATCTGTTGGTGTATAACCAATGGTTTACAGGCACCATATTATATTGCATTACAATTGTAGTGACTATTATTGTGAAACTTTTATCAGTAAAAGCAACATTTGTTTCTTAGTTGGTACCCTCTCATCATTTTGGGTTCTACTACTTTAGAATATATTTAGAATATACAGAGTTCAGGAAATAGGTTGTGCGCAGCATCTGGTCCCCACGTTTCGCTGTATTTACCCACTGGATGAGGTCAGGCATCCCCCAGTGCAGCAGCATACCTGTGGCAAGCAGTACCATCTACACCACTTGCGCAGGACCTACAATCTCTCAAGAAAGTTTCATTTCAACCAGCCAGATTGGCCAGATATCTGACAGATAATTGTATAGTGTATGTCCTGCAACAGACAGACAGACAGACAGACAGACAGACAGATAGATAGATAGATAGATAGATAGATAGATAGATAGATAGATAGATAGATAGATAGATAGAGATATGTGCCATACATTATTTACTTTCCCTTTTTTTTAAGGGGGCACCAAATTATAACTTGCCTCTGGGCGCCTGGGATGAATTTACGCCACTGTGATGACTGTTATACCAGTATATTGCTAGATGAAGATTATGTGGAAGGTAGAGCACAGAGCTGATGTAAAGTGCAGACATCTATGGATGGGAAAGTATAGTGTTTCTGTATCCCTGCTCCATCTTCTATCTCCTGGGCTATGTGCTTATGTAGCCCATTTACTATTAAGTACAATGAGAATACCACAAGGTTTGTTCATTGTAAGATTAAGCAAGCTTAACATAGCCAATAATGCCTGCATGAGGGAGCCCTTACAGAAAATCATTTACTGGTGTTTTGATTATTATGTAAATTCACAGGGGCTGTCCATGTTAGGACAAAGGGCCTGATTCATTATGGATCGTTATTACGATCGCAGCTGCGATTATGCACGCAGGTCCACTGCAAAAATATGCTAATGTGTGCAATCACAATGCCGTCGCGGCCTAACATCGCTCACATCTGTAACACTTAGCAAAATAGCGAAACCATCTGTAACATTGTAGTACCATCGCAGCCTCACGCACAGTTGTACAAGGTCTGAGCTTATTCAGAAATTGCTAACCTCATCGCTAGTAGTGAAAGCCCAAGCTGGGTATGGTATCGCAGTGGCTAATAAATAAATATATATATATATATATATATATATATATATAGTGTTCACTCTAGGTCTGGTGGGAGGCAGGGCGCCGGACCCAGAGTTAGGGCACTTTTGCTCGCCCGAAAAAGGGGCATGACCAAAGAAAAGGGGGCATGTCTGTATGACGCGTCCCCTTTTCGCCACTCCTGGGGGTGTGCCCGCAATAACGGACATGCCGGGCAGCCCCCAAGCGCTGCGGTCACGGTGAATGGATGCCGGGCGCATTCGCCCGGCGTCCATTCACCGGCTGTGACCGCTGCACCGCCATTTTGACCACCCGCGGGACACAGCGACCCGGGACACAGCGGGCCGCTGCCCTGGAGGGCAGGGCGCGTTCTGCCCTTCAGAAATCGGGCAGGGCGCGTTCTGCACTTCAGAAATCGGGCAGGGCGTGGCGTCTCGCTAAAACAGCCTAGCGGGAACACTATATATATGGATTAAACAATATAAACCAATGGCGGTGAGCTGAGTTCAAATTTCCCTCTAGACATGTCCACATTTGAGCAATCGTCCTAAACTTGGTGGAAACAATGTTGTCTTTTGTTTTCCTGTGCAAATTTTCCTAATGCTAGATGAGGATTTAGTGGAAATCTACAGTTCTTTTGTTTTGATGAATATAATATAAATAATTTATGTTATATTCATCAAAACAAAACTTCACTTTAAAATTATTGTTTCAGCAGATTGCTCATGCTCTGATTTCAATACCTTATGCATTTGTTTCCATTAGTTTGTAATGTGGGAGGATAGATTAAGGGCCTGCTTATATTAATTCAGTAATACAATGCCTCAAAACATAATAATGCTCCTAAATTGGAGAGCACTTACATCTCCCTGAATGTTCTGTATCTATCTATACAGTTGCAAAGAGTACTAAGCTGATTCCTCACAGTGGTTCTGAAGCTGCAGTGACAGGACAATTACAGTAACCACCAGTGGTGCATATTGATGCTATTTCATTGCATTACAGTATGTTATAGTCTAGCAATCTTCATGTTGTGCTCATTGCTGTGGCACATACAGTATACTATATGATTAGCAGCACACAGAGTTGTACTCACTCCAGAGCTGCATATTTTCAGATGTGTCTTCAAATGTTTGCAGCATAGGATTATTTAAATGGGATCCAATTAAAAAGCACATTTAGGGGACATCCACAGTTTTTTGGCAACCACATAACATTTTCCTGCAAAAGGACTGGAAGTTGTAGGTGCTCAGAGGGTGCTAATAATCGGGAATCACCCTACATTTTCAATGGGTCGCCTTTTGCACCTCCCAGTGCAATCTATGGAATCGGTATGCGGCCGGCGGCTCAAATCCCGATAGCGGAAGCCCGGCAGGGGTGAAAATCCCGAAGCTACAAAAGGTAAGTATCGCTAACCTTTTTTTACCCCCTAACCCTCCCTTAGGGGAGCCTAACCCTAACCTCCCCCCAAGTGCCTAACCCCCCTCTAAGTGCCTAAACCTAACCCCCCTTCCCCCGCAGCCTAACCCTAAGTCTCCCGAGGTGGTATCTAACCATAACCTTCCCCCAGGGGTGCCTAACCCTAACCCCCCTTTCCCCTAGCCTAACACTAACCCACTCGGGGGGTGCCTAACCCTAAGTCCCTCCCCCCGGAAGCCCCTAACCTAACCCTCTCCCCCCCGGCAGCTGTCGGCTTACCTTCGATCGGTAAGGCGGATGTCGGGCTCCCGGCATAGATCTAATGACAGGCGTCGGGATTTCAACGCCTGTCATTAGTACCTTGCCGGGATTAGACAGTCGGGAAGCTGGCCGTCGGGTTTTCATCTGTCGGCTTCCCAACTGCTTCCCCAATCTATATGGAAATGCACATTTTATGTGCATTTTATCTGTCATAATAAAAACATTAAACCCACAAAAGAATGTTTTAGATCTTAGGTGGTTTATCAGAAGCCCTCACTATTACTAATGGCAGCAGATAGTTGTGCTGGTCATTCGGCTCTGGCAAGAAGAATCTGGTTATCCTTGCACATACTGTAAAAGGTGTCTCAGTAGGCTTGGAGGACTATAAAATATTTGCTTGCTGATTGCGTCCTTCTTATGTTAACATCCTCTCATACATCTCTTCTAAACCTATACATATTAACAGCATATAAAAGGTCTGATACCTGTTTTTTCAAATGTAATTCTCTATCTTTGAACTTTTAAAAGGTAAATTATAACTTTTATTCTAAAACCATCAAAATAAAATACTAAAGCTGGCCTTACACGCAATAATTATCGTGGCGATCCGCCCGATATCCGTGGATCGCCCCAATAATTGTAGCGTATGCGGGTGACCGAGGGTTAAATATTGCTTGGTCGGGCATGCCGGATTGTCCAGCATGCCCGTCCGATGTGATATTTATGAGGTAAACTGTCGGCCGCATCGGGCAGTGTATGCCCAGCAGCGGCTGACAGAAAGACATTTCCGGTGTTCCTTCTCATGGAAGGAACAGGGAACTGTCTCCTCCCCCGGGGGCGGAGCGCAAATGTCGGGCTAATACACTGTGAGTAATCTCAAAGTGTATGCCGCAGACATCTGCGGCTGGCAGACTACCAGATAAAATGTCTGTCGGTCTGACAGGCATTTTATCTGGCCGTATATGCCCAGCTTTAGGGATATGCATCAGTCAAAGATCTGATGACCACTATAAAAAGATTTTCCCCCAAATCACTCAATCCATAAAGATTACCCTGCTCAGTATATGGCAATTAAAATGAACCTGCTGTCAAGGCTGCTGTACCTATTCTGATCCTTGTGCTCAGATCCACCATAATCCAGTTACACATGTGGTTTGTCCTGTATAGAACAAACCTGCAAGATAGAATTTTATAAACCTAAGGCTGGGTACACACTAGATGACCGACAATCTTGCCGATGGTCGGGGTGATTTACCTTCGCCCTGGACCATGCAACATTGCTGTTACAAACTAGAAGATGTAATGAATGACAGAATGATCACTCGGTCCATCCTTTATTTTACTACATAGCCCCGCCTGCAATAAGGTTTAGTAGAGGGGTATTTTGGGCATCTAGAGTAGTGTAGTACATGTGATTAGTCACCTCCACTTAGGTATAGTTGCTATAGTGAGATGGGTATATTCTGTCTCACCCCTTTAGGAAGAGAGAAGGTCGTAATTGATCACCATTCTTCTATTCTTCTATTGTTTTAATATTGCAGTCAGCTTGAGAGCTCCAGTGGTACTGAGCATGAGAAATGGTTTGAGAAATAGCAAATAAGATCAATGCAAGTTCAAATCACATACAGTACAAATAGGGACTGTGGTTTATATTATACATCTTGCAAAATTTAGTATATGGTTCTCAAAAACAACAACTTTTTTTTTTTTTATTATTATTTTTATATTTGTTATATTCGGTATGTTATTTAATGTTCTATGTGGGGCTCATTGTTAATATAGATTAATAACATTCAGATTCTCTTTCCTATGTACTTTTAGAAGTTTAGTGGGGAAGTGGTCCATCAGGTATGGTTGTATGGATTATGAGATTAGGTATACATATAACATACTTGCCTACATTGTATTTCTCTTTTGCTGGAGTCTTGGGGAGAGGAGAAAGATCGGGTCGCAATGGGGGCGGGGCCTGTCATATTGCGTCATTAGGCCCCGCCCCCTCCGCGGTAAATTGACGCGATTGGCGTAAATTTGCGTAAGGGGCGGGGCTAAATGACGTGATTCATGCAGAATCGCATAATTAAGCCCCGCCCCCTACACAGAGACCCGCGATTTCCGCAGAAGTTCTCCCCATTCTGCCCACTTCACTAGCAAGTGGGCAGAAAGCGGGAGAAATGCCTACCCTTCCGGGGGTGCGGGAGGTTACCCGAAAAATCGTGAGCCTCCCGCGAAAACCGGGAGGGTAGGCATGTATGACATATATACATGTAATTACAGTCGGTTAGAAGAGATATAGGTATATTACATCTATCCTTGCAGTAGGAGTTAATGTGGTTATCTACTAGTCTTGTATTTACAATGAGTGCACTCTGATTGAGAGCTCCAGTGGTGTGGAGCATGAGAAATGGTTTGGGAACTAACAACATAGGAGGGTATAAGTTCGAATCCCATATGTGAAAAAGATAAAATTAAAAATAGGGATGTTGGTTTAATTAATTTTTAACAATGGTTCATTTTTATTATATTATAAGACCTCTTGATATTATATTCTTTTATATATATTTATTCTTTTTTAATTGATATGTTGTTTCAATGATTTAAAGATATATTGTGATTATTTATTTATGTGCATTTGAGCTTTCAAGACACCAAGTGAAGAGTTGATTTTATTTTTTTTGTTTCAAAATGGTTTTACATGTGTTAAGAATGACAATCAGAACATTGGCATCATGTGGAGAGTGATTAAATAACATTGCATCCTATCAGGAAAAAGGAAGCTGTATATAAGGGGGGAGAATATACTTTATCCCATTCATGCTCTTTGATAAAGCTTCATGTAGTGGAAGCGAAACTAGTTAGAGGATTTTCATCAAGTGACACAGTCGTTTTGCTGACCCTGGACACCCGCTTATTTCCACGGAGAGCCATAAGCGCTATATATATTGCGGTGACGGTGCCCGCTGGCTGGATTCAGGACGTGAGAGATAATCAGGCGGTCAGCCTCAGGATTTCCCCGTCAGAGGATAACCTTGTCCATTGGCCAGGCGGTAGGAGATACCAATAACCGCTACACTTCTTCAGGATATACAGGTGGATTATACATACGCTTCAAATTAGCATGAAGTCCATGTTTCCTAAATAACATTATACTGTTTACATCTTTGGAAATCATTTCAGCGTTATCCCTTGTTTAAAACCCGGAGGTAGAATCAAGGGGATATTAGGACTCTCACATGTGGACTTTGATCGGGTGAGAACTGTCAGAACAAGATTGGTCACATTATATATGAAATATACAATTTTTTATATATATTTTTTATGTTTTTTTGCTTCCTTTAGTAAACTTGCCAGTTATGCAGGTTTTTATTAGGAACTAAGAAGTTCCATGGTAATGCATGATAGTCTGTATAGACTTTTACAATATTAAGGTGATTGTTATATGTCATTTGTATACCACTATTGACATGCTTATTGTGTGTTTATTAAATATGTTAGATTTATTTGGTGTCTTGAATTAATTTCTGCCACGTTAAGTATTTATTTGTAATTACAAGTCCTATTAGCGCAACTCCACCAGTGTATTATTTACAAACTAGAAGATGTAATGAATGACAGAATGATCACTCGGTCCATCCTTTATTTTACTACATAGCCCCGCCTGTGATATTGTGTAATTGGCCATGCAGCACGGTCGATCACACTATATTGCATGCGACCTGCGGAAGAGCGCAATTGGGCATACAAACTGCATGATGTGCACGATTTGCCGTTTCAATTTGCCTCAAAACAAATCGGACAATTTATTATGTAGTGTGTATCTAACCTTAAGTGCACTTCTTCCAAAGGGGGAAGGAGTTTCCTGGATAATCCACGCTACTACTTAGCCTCCCATCTAAGCCAAGCCATAGCCTGGTTTGCTCCCAACCATGCCCCGAGATGTATAGACCTAGTGACTACAGTCTGTAAAGTCCTCTCTCTGGGTTTCATTGTTGGGGTCCAAGACAAGGGGAGACCTGTTCTAGCACTCTCACATCCTGTCATCAATTTTCCGTGCCAAACTTCAGACCACTTTAGAACGGAATCAGTATAAAATCCCGGCTGTCGGGATGCCGCTGTTCAGAATACCGACAGAGGCATCCCAACAGCCAGAATCTCAACACCCATAGCAAATAATGGTAAGTCTCCCTGTGACCGGATGGCTTCCAGCCCAGACTCTCGATCACAGGTTGAGGTTTGCGATCCCCACTTGACCTTGGGGTATCAGGGATTCCCGCTTACCGTCAGTGACCGCCTGTCACTGACTCTGCCCACTGCGCCGTGGGCGTAATGATGCTGCCACCACCAAACTCTACCATCAGCGTTTGGAACCGCTTCTTAGGTACATCAGGCTCCTACCTCGGCACCTGGAACCCCCTCTGCTGCGTATGCGTTTGACTAGCTGCGGCCACACCGCCTGATTGGTGTCGGCTGATTCCTCCCGATTCCTCGCAATGGACCAGGTCTGCACGGTAGCTTGGCAGAGGGCTTGAACTTGGAGACAGGGAGCTCTTACCTAGAACAGCCGGAGAACGGAATAGTGTTTGGCGCAATTCTGTTGGTCGCAGGATTGAGGCAATTGAAGTCAGGCAAGATGTTTATTGCTCAAAGTCTTAGAAAAGACTCAACCTTCTGAATAAAGGGCTACATTTAGCAGACAGGAATCTTATCAAGTCAGCAGTTCTTCTCCTCAAAGAATTTACAGGGTTGTACATATACAGGGCTCACAGGCCCTCTTTTTAAATCATTCGTACACACAATATCACAGGGGGGTAAATCCGCCCTGTGTTCCCCTCAACCAATCATGCTGTCTCACAAAATAGAAAATAAATACGTCTTACATTTCACAGAAATTAAATCAATTTCCTTGATACCACCTAAAAACATTTGGTTTCCTAAGCACAAACTGAGTTAGCATATACTGTTTCTGAAAAGGTAAATATAATGCAAATTTCTATTGCATTCGTCTTTTCACATGTCTATGACTATACCAGTTTTGGCTTTCCCAGTCTTAACACCTTCTAAGTTCTTACACACAATAGAAGCTTCCTAAACACAAACAACTTGCTTTCCACAAACGTGCAGTGGTATTGTACACAGACACACACCAGAGACCTCTGCATTGCATTTCAATGAAAGTGCTGTAAACAAAGGTTTGGTCACTACGTCAGGATAATTAACATGTCACTAGGAGGTGAGAATGTCTCATAACCATTTGACTTAAATGTTACAGCCTTCTAAAACAAAACAACTTATACATTCCTTATAAGTGCATAGGCTAAACATATTTTAAGAAGTAAATTTCCACAACTGCGCATAGCACATTGAATGACATGTTCAAACACATTTCATATACATTCGCAGTATGTGGCATGAGGGTTAATCCCTTCAGTGCCGAGGCAGCCATTTTAATCACGTGTGGTCCGTCTCCGGCCACGCTCCCCCTAACCCCTACTCTAACTCTCCCTCTCCAGTGCCAAACCCTAACCTACCCCCCAGTGCCTATACCTAACCCCCCCCCCCCTCCCTGCACCTTAAACCTAACACCCCCTCTACGGTGCCTAAACCTAATCCTAACCTCTCCGCACCCTAATCCTAACCGTTCCTCCCCAGTGACTAACAATAGACCTCCCCCTAGTGCTTAACCCTAACTTACCTTTGGGATACCTGTGCTGGTATCCCGACCTGTCAGGATTTCGGTGCCGGTATTTAGACCGTCGGCATCCCGCACGCCGGGATGCAGACTGCATCCCCTTTAGAACTACTTCCCTCCCTATGGAACAACTCTGAACTTCTTCTTGGTCTTGGTCAGTTCAGGCTCAACAAGGGCATTCATACAGAAATGGATGTTTTAGATATTGGTCAGTGCGCCAAGACCCTTTGTATACCTACAAATAAGACATGTTAATTCTCTCCAAGTCAGATACCACCAAACCTGTGACCTCAATCAAGTCTCCCTGCTACTGCAACCCCCTCCCAAAGGGTAATGTCGATCCCCTATAATTTAGCAGGGTTGGGTATGAAATGCCGATGGCCGGGAAGCCGTCTAACTACATACCAATGCCGCAAGCCCGAACGCTGAAGATCCCGACTGGTACTGTTAGGTACCCTAAGCCTCCCCTCTACCCCCCCCCTAACCCTCCCTTAGTGGTGCCTAACCCTAACCTCCCCCCACTGGTGCCTAACCCTAACCTCCCCACGGGGGTGCCTAAACCTGACCCCCCCCCCCCCCCCTACCCGCACCCTAACCCTTTTGGGGTGGTGCCTAACCCTAATCCCCCCTCCCCACACCCTAAACCTTATTCTCCCGGGGTGGTGTGCAACCATAAGTCCCCCCAGGAGAACCTAACCCTCCTCCCCCACGGCTAAGCGCTAACAGTGCCCAGTTTACCTTCCTTTAGGAAGTAGTCTGTCTAGATTCCAGCTTCAGGCTCAAGACTGGCGTCAGGATTTCGACACCTGTCTTTAGTCCCGCGTCAGGATTTAGATGCTGGGATTTAGTCAGACGGCTTCCCGGCCGTTGGCATTTTGACCGCATCCCATTTAGCAAGCAGCTATTCCTAAACATCAGTGCATTTGGACAGACCACCTTAAGAAGTCTCATAGCACCCAAAAAGAAAAGGGGTATTATTTTTCTCAACTTTTGACAAAGAGAACTTATACATCATATATTTACAGTGGTGTCTGCTCCTACCAGTCTGCAGAGGATCTTTGACACAGCTTCTGGAGAGGATGCGGGGAGAAAGGCTCATTAAGTAAACCTGCTGTGAAATATCAATATTATGGGATGGAATCACTTACCCTCTCACTAACTTCACTATAGTACCCATCACGTAAAACTTTTGGTGTATTCAACATGCGGTAACCAACAAACAATCTACAGTTCCTCAATGCAGCCAGGTATCTGAGGTGCCAACCACTGGAAGCACCCAGACCCCTACAACCTCCTTTCAGAAAATCTATAGCACGATTTGGCACCTTGCAACACTGGAGAAATCATCTGCTAACCTAAATAACAAATAAACACAAATATGTGGCTTATGGTACTTTTACAACAGGCCAACTGCTTGCAGTGATTCTTCTAGAGGATTTATAGACCTGCTCCTGTAATCTCTTAAACTCAATATTCCCCTTAGATCATAACAGTTATGACTATATAGGTACAAACTTCATGCAGCCAGGGTTCCCAGTTATAACCTCCAACCACAAAAATAAACCACACACACCTCCCCTCCCTCCTCCTGTTGCTTGTATATAATATATACACACACATGCTAACACATTTCTCTACCAGGCACACTCGCAAGTTATTTACCCTATTTGCATCTAATTGTCATACTTCAGGTTTGCTTACCACCTGTTTGTCACCTACCATGTTTGTCATTATCTTGTATGGCTTCTGTTGTATTTATAGAAATATAAAAATAAAGTGGAAAGAGAAAATACAGAGCTACAAATTGCTAAAGAGGTACAATTCTGATCAAACACTTTAGGATTTTTGTTCTAATGGGCAAACCAATACTCTGTCAGTGTAAATGCATTGAAAGGTGTGTGCACTGCTGTGCTAGTATACACGACTTAATACAAACTGACAATAGTGTCCATAGTAAAAGTACATTTTGAGGGTACTTGTGTACTTTACAGACTCATTGCAGAGAGAACCCAAGTGTCCTACACATTATTATCAGTCATGGTAATGTCTAAATCCCCTTCATGGAGAGGACCCTGACGTCATCAGCCAGTGTCCAGCGTCATTCCCTACCATCCAAGTGGGCATATAACCTTGGGGCGAGCGTAGTGAGCCATCGAGCCCAAAGCATGGCGAGCGCAGGGGACAACTTTCTTCTTTAGGTGGGGACAACTTTCGGTACTTGTGTACGTAAAGTACACAAGTATCATTGAAAACATTCATTGGGTTCTCTCTGCAATCAGTCCGTAAAGTACACAAGTACCATTTTGAGATAAAATAAAAACAAATTTGTTAAATATAGCACACACTGGACAGTGTCTGGAGTGCTATGTAATCAGTGCTCAGTCACCACTTTAAAATCACAACCATAAAGTTATGTCATATGCTAAAGATAGATCACTAATTCAACTGAATAAGGAACTGAAACAATGAGATGATAACAGTATCGGGCACAGGGTGAGAATAACTCCTGTATGGCTGTGCACACACTTGAACGACCTGGCAATCTCGCGACGGTCCAATACGAGGCAATGATATATCCTGACCATGTACACAGTACACAATCTGCTCCAGTATTAATATTACCACATCGTACTTGCATCTTCCCATCTAATTTGCAGCACATCAGACGGGAAGATGTGACCACACAATTCATCAAACACACACTATACGATATCCACTGCGATCCATTGCAGATCACAAGATTGCCCAATACATCGTTTAGTGTGTACCCAGCTTAAGGGGTCTATTCAGCAATGATTTTTTACATAAACAAATGCAGAAACTATCATTTCCACATTTTTCATGTAAATCCACTATTCAGCAATGGGTTAATGGAGAAGATAACACAATTATCTTCTCCATTAATTCCCATCTCACAGAGTACCACACTGTAGGTATCAGCCATTGATCTCTACAGTGCTTTAATACTTTTTGCTATTCAGTAAAGCAAAAAATGCTAAATTACAAGATAAATCTTTACTTTATATAATGCCATTTTAAAATGGCGTTATATGAAGAAAATACATTAAATTACCCGAAAACTGCAGGGACAGAGGGAAATTTTCCCATAGGTCCCTGCAGGATTGTGTCTCCGTCCCTGCTTTGCAGTGACCGCTGGCAGGTAAGTCACTACTCTAGTGCCTGTCAAACCTGACAAAATTGATTGACATATGTATACAGGCTTTATATTACCCTGTATACATTTATTTTTATGTGCTATTATATTTAAAATGTGTATATATACATTTTAAATATAAAAGCACATAAATATACTTGTATAGAGACTAATATAAAGACTGTGGACCTCATTCAGAGGCGCTCGCTATTTGCGGTCGTTCGTTTAAAAAAAAAGGGGTGGCTATTCAAATGAACCGTTCGCTCTTTGCGGTCTGTTCACGCCTCTAAGTCTGAACGAGCGAGCAAAACTTGCGGTCGAAATTTTGAAAAATACGCCCCCTGGCCGCTCGCACCATACGTGATGTCCGCTATTTATTAGATTAATCGAGTACATCGAACAGCGTATGAACTGCTCGCTATTCTTGTGGCTGGTTTTTCCTACCACTATATTGCGAGCAGTTCTGACTATAAAACAACCAGGTGACGTGGTCACTGACGCTGCTGTATTAATTATGCACACCCATAAAACGCCCGTTTTGACCTTTAAGCACGCCTGCGTTCTGAATTCCACTCCCCGTTTTCAAACACCTTCCCGTTACCACCCACATACGCCTCATCCTGTCACTCAAAATAGCAGGCATTCGCTATATAGCGAACAAATGATTTTCGGCCGCACTGACTGGTTCGCGCATGCGTATTACAATCCGTACGCATGCGCAGATGAGCGAACATCGGTAAGAACGAACAAGCGGCCGCTTACGAGCGGCTCTGAATCAGGCCCTGTGTTCACATGTCAATCAATTTGGGCAGGCTGTATTTGAACTTACCCCTCCGCGGTCACCTCAAAGCAGGGACGGAGACTGTTTGGAATCACATGACTGAGCATGCGCAGAAGCAGAAACCGAAAACAATGCCTTCTGTAACATCACAGGGACAGCGTGTTACCGCATCCGCTGTCCCTGCAAAAAATATTGCTGAATAGCAGCCATAAGTTTCAATAATTGAAATAAAAATTGTGACAATGTTGTTCGATAATAATCTGGGCAACATCGTCACTGTTGCTGAATAGACCCCTAATGCTGGCCATACACGCTCTGCAATTATCGGGACGATCCGCCCGATATCGGCGGATCGTCGCCATAATTGCAGCGTGTATGCGGGCGACCGAGGGTTAAATATTGCTCGGTCGGGCATGCTGGATTGTCCAGCATGCCCGTCCGATGCGATATTTACCCGGGAAACTGTCGGCCGCATCGGGCAGTGTATGCCCAGCGCGGCCGACAGACAGACATTTCCTGTGTTCCTTGGAACAGGGAAATGTCTCCTCCCCCGGGGGCGGAGCGCGGATGTCGGGCTATACACTGTGAGATTTCTCTCACAGTGTATGCCGCGGACATCTGCGGCTGGCAGCCAGCCAGATAAAATGTCTGTCGGTCTGACAGACATTTTATCTGGCAGTGTATGCCCAGCATAAGTGATATATAACATAGCCTTGTATTACCTAGCAGTGGATTTGGATACACTGTAAACTAAGTGACAGGACTGATAGAGGCTGTGGAGGTATAATGTCCATGCACTTTATTTTATATGTAATGCATTACAAACTACAAGGAAGTGGTGATCCCATGTAATTACATAGAGAAATAGTGAAGTCATACCTCTGCTGTGTGTCAGGGAATCTGTGCATTGCCTGCCAGTGATGCCAGAACGTATTATTACATACTGTATGAGTGGCATCTCGCTCCAGTTTAACTGTTATAAGTCTGATTTACAATTATTATTAATTATTATTATCCTAGAATAATTTAGGTTTCTGTTGTACTCCTACTTGTACTGTCCTACAGCCTTGTAGCATAATCCTGTACAGTAGTTGCACAGCGACCTTTGCACCTGCTGTGCTATATATAAGTGCCGGTGTGTCCGGTGTATGTGTGGCAGAGTCAGGCTGTGGTACTCACAGTGCGTCACTTGCTGTTCCCCCTGCTTGCCCCCGGCCGCCGCTGCTGCTGCCTCCTTGTACACCGTGACCTGCGGGTACAGTGCAGTTTGTTTGCTCCTTGGGCGGTGCTGGGAATGAGTTGCAGGACCGGGGCGGGGGGTGCTTTGAGGGACGATCTTAGTTCTAGGGGTGGGGACTGTGTCACCTGCTGTATGGCTGTGTTTATGGCAGGGCAGGCAGGCAGGCACTCCCATCAATAACACTACATGCCTGACAGCTGATGCTCTATATCATATGGTATAACATGAATATCTATTCTACAGGGTAATAAACGATTTAAACTCATTGCAGTCGACTACGTTGATTAATTTGCATAAGATGAATTAAAGATATAAAATTATTATAGAACCAAAATAGACAAGGAGATAAATATGTTACAGTATATCACAACCACTAACGCTGAGCCGGTTACTTTATAAATAATGGGAATTAAGTATCCCTTGCTGTAAAATCTAAGTATGTTAGACACCATCACCATATAACAGCAGGGGGCTGCCAACCATTTGCAAGGAGCTGTGATGTGACTTCTATTTATATTACATAGAAGGAGGTACATTATTTCCTAGAATAAACACGTTTCTGCTTGAAACAAAGCAAGTTACTTGAATGAGGCGAATCCCACATGCATCCAAGTGTGTTTAACCTTTCTGAGTGTTTTGTATTTAATCATGGAATACTTTCTAGAGATTCATGTGTCTTCACCACTCACTCACTCATAGGTCTATTTAATTAACAATGATAGTATATACTACTATGCACGTACACTGACATTAGGTGCCCAAGGCAAAAATATATACAGTATGGGATCTATTTATCATACTGCGATAATCCCTACTTCTCCCTCATGTTCTCTGTTATTACTGCTTTGTCCAAGTTATCAACTGAGGTACGACAGAGAAATCAATTATCTCTCATGCGCGGTCCCATACTTTTTAGCATTTACCTGTTATGGGGACTGTGGGCCAGATTCAGTAAGAAACACAAGTGAAAGAACGCATGCACTCGGACGATGTTTCTGCGCATGCGTATGCATCGCATTGTGCGTGCGCGAACTACCAACTGCAATGGGAACTGCGTGAGCAGAGGCTACGCAGACCCAAGGCAGAGTGATTGACAGGAAGGGCTGTTTGTAGGTGGTGACGGGGGGGGGTGGTCAGGCAAACGCAGGCGTGCCAGTAGGTTGAGACTACGTTACAGGGGAGTGCATAATTAAGGCAGTGCGGCGACATACGCAGCCATACCGTCAGCTCTACATAGGAAGCGGCCAAAATCCTGCAGCAGATCAGGTCAACCACTCTTATGCTAATGGGTCCGATGGTTCTCGATGTTTCTGATGTTTACGCTATATTGCGTACTGATCAGGCTTTGAGTAAAGGGAGATGGGCGGCTTAATTTGGGGCGTGCGTTCTCTCACTTGCGTTCCTTGCTGAATCAGGCCCTGTGTCATGCTCTCAATTTGCCAAACCACAAAAAGCTAATCTTTCCACAAGCGCTGCGGAATATGTGTGCGCTATATAAATAACTGGTAATTATAATAATAATAATAATAACAATTGAGTGAAAGTCTTCTTCTCAGCATGGCATTATGTTTTATTTGCCTGGCTACCAGGGCCGGCTCCAGGGGTCGAAGCACCCTGTGCCCGCTCAGTTAAAAGCGCCCAATACTCGACAGAAAATGGGAGTGTGACCTAATTAGGCAACACCCCCTAAGTGACGTTATTTGGGGGCGTCTTCGCATGACACACCTCCAAATAACATCAGGCTGGGGGTAAGCCCAGCACTCCGTCACTAGCTGGGCTTCCCCCAGCCCTCTCCCAGCACTGAATGGATGCCGCCCGCATGCGCGCAGCATCCATTCAGCTACTCCGGGGTCCGGCAGTGGGGGTCCCCAGCTCCCGATTTGACCACCCGTGGGCCACTTCGGCCCACGGGTGGAACAGTACTGTCCCGCTGAAATCGGGATGTTGGGGAGGGGTGCGCCCTCTATGGGGTGCCGCCCCTGTTCGACCACACTGGTTGAACACCCCAATAGCCGGCCCTGCTGTCTACAATACACTATACAGAGAGAAAGCAGTACTGCACCTGTGCAACTTTTCATCTCGCACATGCCCAGCACAGATTACAGTTAAAATGTTTACTGGGTATACGTGGTCTTGTGGGATCATGCCTGGACAGTATGGAGATTATGGACATTTTTTGGAGGCATGTGCAGCCTCTCTGGCCCGTGCATTATAATACGAGACTGTCAGTACACTTAAATTTTTTCCTGGAGCATTATGCCTTCAGCTAAAACTAATCTGAAGTTTGCAGGGGTTCGGCTATTCGTTACATCTTGCGGGACATGTATATATATTCATAAATAGCAGCAGTACTTAACACTGTATGACTGCAGTATGATATAATACAAGGGTCTATTTATTTTCACTTAATTTCTACAAAAGCAGATGAAAATTAACATTTTAACCTACTTTTGTAGAAATTAAGGCCCTCATTCAGAGCCGTTCGCTGTTTGCGGTCGTTCGTTCAAAAACAAGGGGTGGCTATTCAAATGATCCGTTCGCACATTGCAGTCTGATCAAACCTCTAAGTCTGAACGAGCGAGCAAAACATACGCTCGTTTATTTGATAAAAACGCCCCTTGGCAGTTCGCACCATACGTCATGTCCGCTATTTATTAGATTAATCGAGTACATTGTACAGCTTATGAACTGCTCGCTATTCTTGTGGTTGTTTTTTTCAACCGGTATTTTGCGAGCAGTTCTGAGTTAAAAAAAACCAAGTGACGTGGTCAATGACGCTGCTGTATTAATTATGCACTCCCTTAAAACGCACGTTTTGACCTTTAAGCACGCCTGCGTTTGAATTCCACTCCCCCGTTTTCAAGCACCTTCCCCTGTTGCCACCCACAGACGCCTCATTCTGTCACTCAAAATAGCAGGCATTCGCTATATAGCGTACAAACGATTTTCGGCCGCACTGACTGGTTCGTGCATGCGTACTAAAAACCGTACGCATGCGCAGATGTGCGAACATCGCTCGGAACGAGCGTACTGCCGCTAGCGAGCGGCTCTGAATGAGGGCCTAAGGCCCTCATTCAGAGCCGGTCGCTATTTCCGCTCGCTCGTCCAGAAAATAGGGGTGGCTATTCAAATGAACCGTTCGCTGTTTGCGGTCTGTTCACGCCTCTAGGTCTGAACGAGCGAACAAAACTTGCGGTCGTCTTTTGGGAAACTACGCCCCCTGGCCGCTCGCATCCTACGTCATGTCCGCTATTTATTAGATTAACCGAGTACATTGAACAGGGTATGAACTGCTCGCTATTCTTGTGGTCGGTTTTTGCTACCACAATTTTGCGAGCAGTTCTGGCTAAAAAAAACCCAGTGACGGGGTCAATGACGCTGCTGTTTTAAATATGCACACCCATAAAACGCCCGTTTTGACCTTTAAGCACGCCTGCGTTCTGATTTCCACTCCCCGTTTTCAAGCACCTTCCGCTGTTACCACCCACATACGCCTCATCCTGTCACTCAAATTAGCAGGCATTCGCTATTTTGCGAGCACATGAATTTCGGCCGCACTGACTGGTTCGCGCATGCGTATAACGATCCGTACGCATGCGCAGTTTGGCAAACATCGCTCGGAGCGAACGAGCTGCTGCTTACGAGTGGCTCTGAATCAGGGCCTAAGTTTTAGGGCCTTTCATTATAAAGGTAATGCAGGAGATATCACAGATATCTGCTGCTTACATTTCTCTCCCGATGTGGCTTGCTATCCCCATACACTAGTATTAGACTCCTGAGTATGTTAAGTATCGCTACTGGAAAGTGAAACGTAAAAAAATTTTTTTACCACAGCATTAGGCTGCAGCCGAATGGCATTATAAATATAACATAATGTCACAAGCCACCGCACTGCGAATGCAGGGAGAGACGAACACTGGGCGAGCATTCGCTGAAACTCTTCCTACCTCCTGTCCATCATTCCAGGAGTGATCCGGATTGGCTCCTGCATCTATTTCCTTCTGGTGCGAACGCTTACCCGATGCCAGTGATAGCGTTTTCATGTTTCCGGTTCTGGCATTGTCTCCTGTTATCCAGTCGAGTTCTTGTTCTCCTGTCTATATTGTTATACTGCCGTTTGTGTCTTGCAGGCGGCACGGTTCACATACCACCTACCTGTCGTTTGTGTCATCTAGGCGGCATGGTCCGCATATCTGTCCTCTGCCGTTTGTGTCATCCAGGTGGCATGGACAGTACTCTGTGTCCAGAGTACGCAGCCCAGCGTCAGCTGCTTGTGTCAACCCGGCGGCACAGGCCGCACTCCAGCATCAGCTGCTTATGTCAACCCGGCGGCACAGGCCGCACTGCAGCGTCAGCTGCTTGTGTCAACCCAGCGGCACAGGCCGCACGGTTGACACAAGTGCTTGTGTTAACCCGGCAGCACAGGCCGCACTCCAGCGTCAGCTGCTTGTGTCAACCCGTTGGCACAGGCCGCACTCCAGTGTCCAAAGTACGCAATCCTGCATACCAACACCTGTGTCTTCACAGTGGCACTTATCTTCATCTGCCACATCTAGCCAAGTTACACCAGCCCTCAAGGCTACTGTACGGCCTAAAGGCCGCATCTTGTCCTACGACCCACCGTCCACAGCTAGCCTTACTAGCCCTCAAGGCTGTTGCACAGCCCAAAGGCCGCTTCATATCCTACGGCCCACAGACCACAGACAGCCAAGGCATTTCAGCTCTCAAGGCTGGTGCACGGCCCAAAGGCCGCATCTTGTCTTACAGCCCACAGGCCCATCAAGCCAAGGCATTTCAGCTCTCAAAGCTGCTTCACGTCCGCATCTAGCCAAGAAATACCAACCCTCAAGGCTGTTGCAGGACTAGACTCTCAAGAGTAACACGCGTAGCTTAACACATAGTAGGTGGTTTTCAATAAGGTGTTCTCAGCAGCCCCAGCATGTAAGACACTTCAATAATATATAATGTATTGTTTTGATATATCATATACTGCAATAGAAAATGTTGGTTACTGCTGCCCACTAGCATCAATGATAAATAGCCCCATGTTTTTATATTTTCCAGGAGGGACATTAGTGATCTCCAGCTAAAACTGATTTTCTACATCAGGGTCCATAGGGTTCCACAGGATACCTTGGGGGTATAGGTGATGACGTCAGGCATCGGGCACCATAGAGTTAAAGTTTTCAGCCTCCCAGGATGCACTAGGGTCCCCCTCCTATACCCCGCCCCCGAGCCAAGGCATCTCAGTTTCGTTGGTGCCCGGGTCGGAGTCGGCTGCACCTGTTTAGAGGGGGGCTAAGGTTAGCCCCTGAAGTTTCTTCGCAAGCAGCTGTGGCTGCTCATCTGGAAGTACAGCATGGACAATCAATGCTGACGTCCATGCTGTCTTCCCTACACCCCCGCCGGTACCAGAACGCCGGTACTGATCCTGGGATGCTGGTAAGCATCTGGGGTCACAGCTAGCGGTGACCCCAGATGTTTGGGACCATGGCCGGATTCAAGGGGGCAGCGGGGTGCCGCGGTGGGTCCCTGCTGAGCACATGGTCCAGAGTCCCCAGGCAGGGGGCTCCCTGGGGACTGGCTGCAGCGTGGAGCCAGGTAACTAACCTGCGCTTACACTACCCCCTGGGACAGCGGACCGCGGCTGAGCCGTAGCGCTGCAGAGTCCCAGGGATTAATTGCATGCCACGGGAGCGCGCCTTCCCTGTACACAGCCGGCGCCTCCCCCGCTGCACACAGCCCCCTCTGCATCTGCTGACTGGCCCTGTGGCAGTGCTCCTCCCCCAGGCCGGCCTCCTCTCTGCTTCTCGGTGGCCATCTTTTGCAAAGCATGGTGAGCGCTGCTGGACGCTGAAGATCGGTGGCATTGCGGTCTGGGTCCCCCGGCATACCTCTCCTCCGTTGGTTACAGGTCTGTGTATGCAGCGCTGTGTCCTACCAGGCTCTGTGTCTGCGTAGTTGAGGATCAGCGCTGATAGTGCAGGAATTGATTTCTCTGCATGGTATGTGACTTCTGGTAGCGTCTGCTGCCTGTACTTTCACTTTCTACTGTCAGCCATTTCACTGTCCCTGCTCTTCTTCTGGTAAAGCCCTTGCGGTGCAGTGATTGCAGGGTGGTTCTCACACTATACTAACAAGTATCAGTGAGAGGGGTCACATACTTACTATAAGGTCTGAGAGTGACTTTCCTCTCCAGCTTATTTGTACTACATGCAAGGTACCAATAGCGGAGGGGGAGGGTAACGCGGAGGGGCTATGTCGACAGTGTTATTTATTGGTGCGGCCAATTACTGTCATGGCTACGGTACAGGAGCCGCCCTGGGCTTGTTTCGCCAAAGCGCTTACAACCCTCGTGGGCCAGTTAGTTCCGCAGCCTGCGTTCCCACAGATGGGATTGTCACAGCAGTCAGTGGTGTCGTCACCCATGCAGGGTTTCCCAAGACAATTGATGGTACCCCACAGTCTCCCTATTTCCCCTCCTCAGGTCTCTCAGGAACCTGCGTGGGTTAATTCGCTGACAAGCTCTGTACAGCATTTGTCGGACGTGTTACAAGGGGAGTCTGTGTTGAGGCCACATAAGCGGCCGGTGGCGTCTCTGTCCGCTCCTTATGAGGATGACGACGTGACGTCCGATGATGGGGAGATTGTGGATCTTTCTGACCAAGAACCTCTCCGTTCTAAAGAGTCGGACGCTAAGTCCAAGGTTTATATTCCTGGACTTATTCGGGCAGTCCACACAGCTTTAGTAATTGAGGATGATGATCCTCCGGTGTCCAAGTCAAAATATGCCTTTTTTAAGGATATTAAGGGTGACGTCACAGTGTTTCCTCTTTCGGGTCAGTTAGTAGACCATTTAGAGGAGGCGTGGAAACACCCTGGCAAACGGTATCAGCCTCAGAGACGCTTGGCGGTGGCTTATCCGTTTGTGGACAATTATTTTTCTAAGTGGGAATCCCCTCTACAGGTGGATTCTCATGTGACACACCTAGTCCGAAGTGCCACATTGCCCATGCCCTCCATGTCCTCCTTGAAGGATGCTACGGACCGTAAGGTGGAGATCTGCCTAAAGTCCGTTTATTCCCTTGCGGGGGGGGGGGGGGGGCAGCCAGGCCGGCTATGGCCATTTGTTGGGTAGCCAGAGCTATGGAGCGCTGGGCTGATAGTTTGGAGGCATCTTTGGATTCCGACTGTTCGGCTGAACAGACCGAGTTGATAGGCAATCTCCGGGATTCGGCCACTTATATTGGATATCAGTACCCTGACTTCTCTGATTTCTTTGGCAGCTGTAGCTGCTCGTCGCACCTTATGGTCTTGGAAGGTGGATGCTGATTCCAAGAAGGGCTTGGAAGCTTTGCCTTTTAACGGAGAAGTCCTATGTGGTCCGGATCTGGACAAAATTGTAGCCACGCTGGCAGCAGCCAAATCGGCATGTCTCCCGTCTGCTGCAGTTCCTTCCAGTTCAGGTATGTCATCCTTTCGGCCTTACAGGGCCCAGGGTAGGCCTAAGGCACAGTCTTTTTCCCGACAGGCTGGCCCCAAAAAATCGGCCAAGCCCCGGAAACAGGCCTGGAGTACCAGACATCCGGCCCCTAAGCCAGATGATAAGCCTGCGGCCTGACGGTCCGGGCCTCCCTTTGGGGGATCCCAAAGTGGGAGGCCGCCTGCTGCGGTTCGCCCAGTGTTGGTCGGTTACCAGGACAGACACTTGGGTTCACGAGGTGGTTTCTCACGGGTATGCCCTCTCCTTCCGGCACAGGCCCCCGTCCCGATTCTTCACCACGGGTCTTCCATCAGACCGGAACAAAGCCATGGAACGGTGGAAGGTTTTGCACACTATGCTCCAGGCTGGAGTTATAGTGCCTGTTCCATTCTCCCAGAGGGGCTAGGGTTTCTATTCCAATCTGTTTTTGGTGCAGAAAGCCAATGGGTCATTCCGTCCGATCCTCAACCTCAAAGCACTCAACAAGTCCTTGCGGGTGCCGAGGTTTCGGATGGAGGCCCTACGGTCTATCATTCTGGTGCTGGAACCTGGGGATTACATGGTGTCGTTGGACATACAGGATGCTTACCTGCATGTCCCTATTCTTTTACGCCATCAACAGTTCCTCAGGTTTGCAATCCGCAATGATCATTTCCAGTTCCGGGCATTACCTTTTGGGCTGGCGACAGCTCCACGTGTGTTCACCAAGGTTATGGCGGTCATGGCGGCTTCCCTGCGGCTGCAGGGAGTCCGCATGTTGCCGTACCTGGACGACCTTCTGTTGGTAGCAGGATCTCCAGAGCTCCTTCTACGCCACTTGGACCTGACCATTGCGGTACTGCTGGTTAATAAACTGGCAGAAGTCCACTCTGATCCCGTCTCAGAGGATTCTGCACCTCGGAGCCTTATTGGACTCCGGACAGCAAAGGATCTTTGTGAGGGGGGGAAAGATCTCTGCCTTACAGTTGAGGGTGCACAGTTGTCTGCAGAGTAGCTGGGTGTCTCTGCATTCGGCGATGAGGTTACTGGGCTCCATGGTGTCAGTATTCGACATGGTGGGATATGCCCAGTTTCACTCCAGACCTCTGCAGCAATTGATCCTGTCCAAATGGAATGGACTGCCTCAGAGTCTAAGGTCCCAGACAATGGTGCTCACTCCGGAGGTTCGCCTGTCCCTAGCCTGGTGGTTGCAGATGACCCATCTCAACAAGGGTCGTCCATTCTGGGTGGCGAATTGGGTCCTGTTGACAACGGACGCCAGCCTTCGTCGCTGGGGAGCTGTCACGGGTCCACACTTGTTCCAGGCCCGATGAACTCAGGCGGAAAAGGAGCTTCCGATAAACATCTTGGAACTCTGCGCCGTTTTCAATGCTCTCCAGCAGGCACAGCGGGTTCTCCAAGGTCACCCAGTGCAGGTCCAGTCGGACAACGCCACCACCATGGCCTACATAAATCGGCAAGGAGGAACCCGAAGTCGGGCGGTACTCATAGAGGTGTCCCGCATCCTGGTCTGGGCGGAGTGCAATCTCCCGGCCATATCAGCAGTATTCATCCCGGGAGTTCTCAACTGGGAGGCAGACTTTCTCAGTCACCAGGACGTTCATCCGGGGGAATGGTCTTTGCACCAGGACGTCTTTCAACTTCTGGTGGACAGGTGGGGTCTTCCAGAGATCGACCTCATGGCATCATGGCAAAACAACAAGTTGCCGGTGTACGGGTCTCGCTCAAGAGACGAAAAGGCGTCTCTGGTGGATGCTCTGTCCGTCCAGTGGACGTTTCGGTTTGCTTATCTCTTTCCTCCATTTTCCCTTCTTCCACGGTAATCCTGAAATTTAAACAGGAAGGAGGGACGCTCCTGTTGATAGCTCCCGCGTGGCCCAGGCGGCACTGGTTCTCAGACCTTCAGGGTCTGTCTGTGGACAGTCCTCTGCGGTTGCCGCTATGACCGGACCTTCTGTCACAGGGTCCTTGTCTTCACCCGGACCTGACTCGGCTGTCTTTGACGGCGTGGCTGTTGAGAAGGCCATGTTAAGGTCCAGGGGGTTTTCCAGCTCTGTAGTACAGACTATGCTAAGAGCTCGGAAACCTTCTTTTGCAAGAATATACCATCGTGTGTGGCATACGTTCTTCCAGAGGTGTCGGCCGAGAGGTTATGCACCCCGGGAGTTCTGTCTGTCTAGAGTGTTGGCTTTTCTACAGGCGGGACTAGACCATGGGCTTTGCCTTGCTTCTCTGAAGGTACAGGTGTCTGCCCTGTCCGTCTGGTTCCATCGTAGGATTGCTGCAATCCCTGATGTGCGCACCTTTATGCAAGGTGTTCTCCGAATTCAGCCACCTTTGGTTCCACCGGTGGCTCCTTGGGATTTAGCTGTGGTCCTGAGGGCTCTCCAGGGACCACCGTTTGAACCACTCGGCTCAGTGGACCTTAAATGGCTGACAGATAAAACAATTTTCCTTCTGGCCATTGCTTCGGCCAGATGTGTTTCTGACTTAGGGGGCTCTCTCTTGCAGACCCCCTTTTCTGATTTTTCATAGGAACAGGGCGGTGCTGCGCACTTGTCCTGGTTTCCTTCCCAAAGTTGTTTCGAGTTTCCACATCAACGAGGAAATCATTGTGCTGGCTTTTAACTCACCTGACCTTTCTGTGGGTGAGGCCACTTTGGATGTTGTGCGGGCCTTAAGGATTTATGTTGACCGCACTTCTTTGTTTAGGAAGTTGGACGCCTTGTTTGTCCTCTATGGCTTCCGTAAAAAGGGTTGGCCTGCTTCAAAGCAAACTTTGGCAGGCTGGATTCGTATGGCCATTTCAGAAGCTTATCTTCATGAAGGCCTTCCGGTTCCTTCCTCTGTGAGGGCTCATTCCACTAGATCTGTGGGTCCTTCGTGGGCAGCTCGACGTGGTGCCTCTGCAGTCCAGATCTGCAAGGCTGCCACGTGGTCCTCTGTCCTTACCTTTGTGAGGTATTATGCGTTTGACACCTATGCCTCTCAGGATGCTTCCTTCGGGTGGCAGATTCTCCTTTCAGCATAGGAGCGTCCCCACCCTTAAAGGATACTGCTTTGGGACATCCCCAAGGTATCCTGTGGATACCCTATGGACCCTGATGTAGAAAATATGAGATATGGTAAGAACTTACCTTTGTTATCTCTATTTCTACGAAGTCCATAGGGTTCCACAGGACTCCCGCCCTGTCGCACCTGTGCTGCAGATGGGCTTTACTCTGGTCACCGGTTTCTCCGTCTCCCTCTGTTGAGAATGTGATTCTAGTGTGTGTCCAGAACTTTTATCTCTCTCTTCCTTATCCTCCTCCGGCCTATGGCTTGGTACGTAACTGAGATGCCTTGGCTCGGGGGCGGGGTATAGGAGGGGGACCCTAGTGCATCCTGGGAGGCTGAAAACTTTAACTCTATGGTGCCCACTGCCTGACGTCATCACCTATACCCCCAAGGTATCCTGTGGAACCCTATGGACTTCGTAGAAATAGAGATAACAAAGGTAAGTTCTTACCATATCTCATATTATATTACTACAGTACCACTACTCACCAAATACTGTCTCGGCTTGGCATGCGCTTGGACCCGGAGTGGAGTCAGATGAGGAATGAGGACTTGTTTGCTGGTACTTGAAGGCAGCCGGCCTTAGGGGAGTATGACTCATGAAGCAGTGGCACGCGACGGGATCAGAACCAGGCTGCGAGACACTGGCGGAACTTAGAGACTCGGGGTAGGCTGGGTATAACAGGTAGACGGGATCAGGAGACAGGTAGTAACAGGAGCAAACTGCACCAAGGCTGAGAGGGGAGTCTGCAGAAACACACTGGTACTGACACTTTAAATGAGCAAAGGAGCACAGAGAACTAGCTCACAGCATACGCTGTGATAGACATTGCACTGGCAACTAAAGAGCCTCTGGACAGCCCTTTAGTACCCTCAGGTAGTGCAGGATTGGTTGCTAGCCTCCCCAGCCCAGACTGAACCTGATTGGCCAGAAATGACATGTGACCCAAATCCAAGATGGCCACGTCCAGTGGTCACAGCATGGAAGCTCTGCCAGTCTCAGCCCCTCTCACCTGCCTCCAGATGGAAGCCCTTGGCCTGCGGAGACTCACAGCACCCAGCGCTATTCTCCAGGAACCTGCACCTCTGCTGGAAACACCATGCCACAGCGCCCGGAGCGGTAAGCGCCGCGATCTCAGCAGCCTGTCACCCCTGGTCGTGACAGTACCCCCTCCTTTAGGAGTGGCCTCTGGACACTTCTTCGGTTTACCAGGATTCTCAGAGTGAAACTTAAGCACTAGGCGAGGAGCGTAGACATCCTCAGCTTTCACCCAGCAACGTTCTTCGGGACCGTAACCTTTCCAATCCAGTAGATATTGGAGTTGCCCATAACGAAAACGAGAGTCCAGGACCTGTTTGATCTCGAACTCTACACCCCTCTCAGTCAAGACTTTGGGGGAGCATGGCAGAGTCTTGCGAAAGCGATTCAGGATGAGAGGTTTCAGCAGGGAAATATGAAATGAATTTGGTATTTTGAGGTAGGACGGAAGTTTTAATTTATAGGCTACTGGATTGATCACTTGAACGATGGGAAAAGGACCGATGAAACGAGGAGCAAATTTCATAGACGGCACTTTAAGGCGAAGATTACGAGTGGATAGCCATACTAAGTCACCTGTTTTTAGGTTGGGCACCGCTCTCCTTTTTTTGTCCGCTGTTAATTTATATCGAAGAGAGGCTTTTTGTAAGGAGGAATGGACCTGAGTCCAAATCTGAGAGAATTTCTGTAGGGTGGAGGTCACTGCTGGTACATCGAAGACTAGCAATTCTTGAAACTCTGGTACTCTGGGATACAGTCCAAAAACTATAAAGAATGGGGTTTGCCCCGTAGATGAATGATAGGAGCTGTTATGGGCAAATTCGGCCCAGGGTAAGGTGTCCGCCCAGTTGTCTTGTGATGAAGACATGTGAATTCTTAAGAAAGTCTCAAGGTCTTGATTGACCCTCTCTGTAGACCCGTTAGACTGAGGATGGTAAGCTGTTGAAAAATTCAGTTTGATTTGAAAGATAGAACATATAGCTCTCCAAAATCTGGCTACGAACTGTACCCCTCTATCAGAAACAATCTCAGTTGGAAGTCCATGGAGACGGAAGATGTTGTCGACGAATAACTGAGCCAACTCTGGAGCAGACGGCAACTTCTTGAGGGGAACGAAATGAACCATTTTGGAGAAACGATCCACTACTACCCAGATGGTGGTAAACCCATTAGAAACAGGTAGATCCATTACAAAGTCCATGGAAAGGTGTGTCCAAGGATGGGTTGGTACTGACAGAGGTAGGAGTGTGCCGGCAGGAACCTGTCTGGATTAGGGGTGTGCACCGGCCACTTTTCGTGTTTTGTGTTTTGGTTTTGGATCTGGATCTTTCTTCGTGTTTTGGATCTGGATTGGTTTTGCCAAAACCACCCTTCCGTGTTTTGGGTTCTGGGTTTTGTGTTTTGGATCTGTATTTTTTTGAAAAAAAGCATAAAAACAGCTAAAATCACAGAATTTGTAGGTTTTTCTGCTCCTATGCTATTATTAACCTCAATAACCTTAATTTCCACTCATTTCCAGTCTATTCTGAACACCTCACACCTCACAATAGTGTTTTTATGTCCAAAAGGTTGCACCGAGGTAGCTGGATGACTATGCTAAGCGACACGAGTGGGCGGCACAAACACGTGACCCATCTAGGAGTGACACTGCAGTGGCAGGCAGGATGGCAGTTAGAAAAACTAGGCCCCAAACTGTACATAATGCAAAGAAAAAAAGAGGTGCAAGATGGAATTGTCCTTGGGCCCTCCCACCCACCCTTATGTTGTATAAACAGGACATGCACACTTTAACAAATCAATCATTTCAGCGCCAGGGTCTGCCACACAACTGTGGCTGAAATGATTGGTTCGTTTGGGCCCCCACAAAACAAGCTGGCAATTAATGTGTCCCTGCACAAACTGGCTCTACGGAGGCAAGATGTCATCCTCATCCTCCTCATCCACCGATTCCTCACCCTCTTCAGTGTGTACATCCTCATCCTCACAAAGTATTAACTCGTCCCCACTTGAATCCACCACCACAGGTCCCTCTGTACCTTCTGGAGGCTGGTCTCCCTGGAAGAGCTGATAATTCATTTTGATGAACATCATCATCTCCACATTCTGTGGAAGCAACCTCCTACGCCTTTCGCTGACAAGGTTCCCGGCTGCACTAAACACTCTTTCGGAGTACACACTGGAGGGGGGGCAACTCAGGTAAAATAGAGCCAGTTTGTACAGGGGCCTCCAAATTGCCTCTTTTTCCTGCCAGTACAGGTATGGACTGTCTGACATGCCTACTTGGATGCTGTCACCGATGTAATCCTCCACCATTCTGTCAATGGTGACAGTATCATATGCAGTGACAGTAGACATGTCAGAAATTGTTGCCAGGTCCTTCAGTCCGGACCAGATGTCCAAACTTGGTCCTGCCTGCCCTGCATCACCGCCAGCGGGTTGCTTAGGATACCTAAGTTTTTTCCTGGCAGCCCCAGTTGCGGGAGAAAATGAAGAAGGAGCCGTTGACGTGTCACGTTCCGCTTCAGCTGACAGTGTGTTCACCAGCAGGTCTTTGCACCTCTGCAGGCTTGTGTCGGCCGGAAAGAGAGACACCACATAGGCTTTAACCTAGGATCGAGCACGGTGGCCAAAATGTAGTGGTCTGATTTCAACAGATTGACCACCCTGGAATCCTGGCAAAGCGAATGAAGGGCTTCATCCACAAGTCCCACATGCCGAGCGGAATCGCTCCGTCTTAGCTCCTCCTTCACTTTCTCCAGCTGCTTCTGCAAAAGCCTGATGAGGGGAATGACCTGACTCAAGCTGGCAGTGTCTGAACTGACTTCACGTGTGGCAAGTTCGAAGGGCTGAAGAACCTTGCACAACACGGAAATCATTCTCCACTGCGCTTGAGTCAGGTGCATACCCCCTCCTTTGCCTATGTCATAGGTGGATGTATAGGCTTGTATGGCCTTTTGCTGCTCCTCCATCCTCTGAAGCATATAGAGGGTTGAGTTCCACCGCGTCACAACCTCTTGCTTCAGGTGATGGCGGGGCAGGTTCAAGAGTGTTTGCTGGCGCTCCAGTCTTCGGCACGCAGTCGCTGAATGGCGAAAGTGGCCAGAAATTTTTCGGGCCACCCAAAGCGTCTCCTGCACGCCCCTGTCGCTTTTCAGAAAATTCTGCACCACCAAGTTTATTGTGTGAGCAAAACATGGGACGTGCTGGAATTTGCCCAGATGTAATGCCCGCACAATATTGGTGGCGTTGTCAGATATCACAAATCCCCAGGAGAGTCTAAGTGGGGTAAGCCACTGGGCGATGATTTCCCTCAGTTTCTCTAAGAGGTTGTCGGCGGTGTGCCTCTTACTGAAACCGGTGATACACAGCGTAGCCTGCCTTGTAACGAGCTGGCGTTTCTGAGATGCTGCTACTGGTGACGCTGCTGCTGTTGCTGCGTAAGGTGATACATCTACCCAGTGGGCTGTCACAGTCATATAGTCCTTAGTCTGCCCTGTTCCACTTGTCCACATGTCCGTGGTTAAGTGGACATTGTGTACAACGGCATTTTTCAGGACACTGAGGACACTTTTTCTGACGTTTCTGTACAGTCTCGGTATCGCCTGCCTAGTGAAGTGGAATCTAGACGGGATTTGGAACCGGGGACACACTACCTCCATCAATTGTCTAAATCCCACTGCACTAATGGCGGATACCGGACGCACGTCTAACACCAACATAGCAGTCAAGGCCTCAGTTATACGTTTTGCTTCAGGATGACTGCTGTCGTACTTCATCCTCCTCGCTAAGGACTGTTGGAGGGTCAATTGTTTAGTAAAAGTAGTGGTGTTCCTACTTCCTCTCTGGGATGATGAACGACTCCCAGCAGCAGCAGCAACAGCAGCAGCGGCAGCAGTAGGCGTAGCAATGCAGGATCCTCCGGAGGAATCCCGGATAGGAGAGTCAGTCATGCCAGTGATATGGCCTGCAGGACTACTTCCGATCCTGACTAAGGAGGAAATTGACGAGGAGGGAGTTGACGGTGTGGTTTGCAGGCGCTTGGATACAACAGGACAACGGGATTTAGGTGTCCCTGGACTGCTTACGGTCTGAGCCAAAGTTTCTGAACTTGACAGTAACTTTTTATGAACGCGCTGCAGGTGCCGTATAAGGGAGGATGTTCCTAGGTGGTTGACGTCCCTACCCCTACTTATTTCACCTTTACATATGGTACATATGGCAAGACAGTTGTTGTCCGGATTTGGATAGAAATATTGCCAGACCAAAGAGGTGGAATGTTTGGTCTTCTGCCCAGGCATGACCGTGATGGGCTTTTTCATCCCACGGACAACAACTGTCTCCCCCGGAGCCTGATTTAAACAAACCACATCACCATCAGAATCCTCCTCGCCAACTTCCTCCTCAGCGCCAGCTACACCAGTATCCTCATCCTGTTGTACTTCAACAGTGACATCTTCAATTTGCATATCAGCAAGTGGACTGTGGGTGCTCCTTTCAGCACTTGCAGGGGGCGTGCAAATGGTGGAAAGAGCCACCTCTTCCCGTCCAGTGCTGGGAAGGTCAGGCATCGCAACCACCACCACACTTGGACTCTCTTTGGGGATTTGTGATATCTTCTTAGAAAGCACAGTTCTTCGCTGTGCTTTTGCCAGCTTAACTCTTTTGATTTTTTTAGTGGGAGGAGTGCTTCCATCGTCATGTGAAGCTGAACCACTAGTCATGAACATACTAGGGATCGACCTTAGCCGTTCCTTGCCACTCCGTGTCGTAAATGGCATATTGGCAAGTTTACGTTTCTCTTCAGCTGATTTAAATGTCTTTTTCAAGGTCATTTTCCTGAACTTTGCCATTTGGGATTGTATGTGCCCTCTACTATGACATTGGGCATCGGCCTTGGCAGACGACGTTGATGGCATGTTATCGTCTATGTCATGACTAGTGGCAGCAGCTTCAGCACTAGGAGGAAGTGGTTCTTGATCTTTCTCTATTTTATTTTTATCGGAGAAAGTTTGGTCCTCCATTTATGTTATATCGATTTGATATATACGTGCGGCTAAACACAGAAAATAAATTTTTTTTTGGTTCGGACTGGAGTGTACTTTGTGGGTTACAGCACCCTTTAACGGTCAAGCCAGCCGGCCCTTTACTTATGACACAGGCGCACTCTTGGCACTACTTTGTTGATGCACGTGCGGCTACTGCGCACACAATTCACAAACACAGAAAATAATTTTTTTTTGGTTTGGACTGGAGTGTACTTTGGGGGTTACAGCACCCTTTAACGGTCAAGCCAGCCGGCCCTTTACTTATGACACAGGCGCACGCTTGGCACTACTTTGTTGATGCACGTGCGGCTACTGCGCACACAATTCACAAACACAGAAAATAATTTTTTTTTGGTTTGGACTGGAGTGTACTTTCGGGGGTTACAGCACCCTTAACGGTCAAGCCAGCCGGCCCTTTACTTATGACACAGGCGCACGCTTGGCACTACTTTGTTGATGCACGTGCGGCTACTGCGCACACAATTCACAAACACAGAAAATAATTTTTTTTTTGGTTTGGACTGGAGTGTACTTTCGGGGGTTACAGCACCCTTAACGGTCAAGCCAGCCGGCCCTTTACTTATGACACAGGCGCACGCTTGGCACTACTTTGTTGATGCACGTGCGGCTACTGCGCACACAATTCACAAACACAGAAAATAATTTTTTTTTTGGTTTGGACTGGAGTGTACTTTCGGGAGTTACAGCACCCTTAACGGTCAAGCCAGCCGGCCCTTTACTTATGACACAGGCGCACGCTTGGCACTACTTTGTTGATGCACGTGCGGCTACTGCGCACACAATTCACAAACACAGAAAATAATTTTTTTTTGGTTTGGACTGGAGTGTACTTTCAGGGGTTACAGCACCCTTTAATGGTCAAGCCAGCCGGCCCTTTACTTATGACACAGGCGCACGCTTGGCACTACTTTGTTGATGCACGTGCGGCTACTGCGCACACAATTCACAAACACAGAAAATAATTTTTTTTTGGTTTGGACTGGAGTGTACTTTCGGGGGTTACAGCACCCTTTAACGGTCAAGCCAGCCGGCCCTTTACTTATGACACAGGCGCACTCTTGGCACTACTTTGTTGATGCACGTGCGGCTACTGCGCACACAATTCACAAACACAGAAAATAATTTTTTTTTAGGTTTGGACTGGAGTGTACTTTCGGGGGTTACAGCACCCTTAACGGTCAAGCCAGCCGGCCCTTTACTTATGACACAGGCGCACGCTTGGCACTACTTTGTTGATGCACGTGCGGCTACTGCGCACACAATTCACAAACACAGAAAATAATTTTTTTTTGGTTTGGACTGGAGTGTACTTTCAGGGGTTACAGCACCCTTTAACGGTCAAGCCAGCCGGCCCTTTACTTATGACACAGGCGCACACTTGGCACTACTTTGTTGATGCACGTGCGGCTACTGCGCACACAATTCACAAACACAGAAAATAATTTTTTTTTGGTTTGGACTGGAGTGTACTTTCGGGGGTTACAGCACCCTTTAACGGTCAAGCCAGCCGGCCCTTTACTTATGACACAGGCGCACTCTTGGCACTACTTTGTTGATGCACGTGCGGCTACTGCGCACACAATTCACAAACACAGAAAATAATTTTTTTTTAGGTTTGGACTGGAGTGTACTTTCGGGGGTTACAGCACCCTTAACGGTCAAGCCAGCCGGCCCTTTACTTATGACACAGGCGCACGCTTGGCACTACTTTGTTGATGCACGTGCGGCTACTGCGCACACAATTCACAAACACAGAAAATAATTTTTTTTTGGTTTGGACTGGAGTGTACTTTCGGGGGTTACAGCACCCTTTAACGGTCAAGCCAGCCGGCCCTTTACTTATGACACAGGCGCACGCTTGGCACTACTTTGTTGATGCACGTGCGGCTACTGCGCACACAATTCACAAACACAGAAAATAATTTTTTTTTAGGTTTGGACTGGAGTGTACTTTCGGGGGTTACAGCACCCTTAACGGTCAAGCCAGCCGGCCCTTTACTTATGACACAGGCGCACGCTTGGCACTACTTTGTTGATGCACGTGCGGCTACTGCGCACACAATTCACAAACACAGAAAATATATTATTTTTTTAGCACTTGGGGGGAGCACCCCTGATGGACAGAGCACCCCCTGGACAACACTACAGCACCCCTTTAGGACTGGGACACTGCACAGGACTTTGGAACTGACTGCACAACACAGTCCAGCCAGCCCCTATGGACTTTGAAGTAGTGGACACAGCCCCTATTAACAACAGCAGCACAGCACAACACAGCCAGCCCCTATGGACTTTGAAGTAGTGGACAACAGCAGCACTACACTACACTACACTACACAGCACTAACTCCCACCCTCCCTCTTCACTGTCCACAGCCGAGTGAGAAAATGGCGCCGACGCGGGTACCTTATATAGGATCCAAAACCCGCGAGACTCGGAAGGCGGGATGATGACGTTTTGCCTCGATGTCAGATCCGAGTCAGGCGGGAAAAGTCGAGCCTGACTCGGATCGGACTCGGATCGGGGGGGCTCGGGGGGGTTCGGATTTCAGAAATCCGAACCCGCTCACCCCTAGTCTGGATGTTTTATGTTGAGCACACTGTGGACAGGAGGCGATAAAAGCTTCAATTTCCGACTTCATAGCAGGCCACCAGTATGATCGTTGCAGGAATTCCAAGGTCTTGCGTATGCCCGGGTGTCCGGCAAAACGAGAGGTATGAGCCCACTTCAAAAGCTGCTTGCGCATATCTGAGGCCACAAATGTCTTCCCGGGAGGAGGTTGAATGCAAGTGGTAGCGAATACTCTGGAGTCTAGAACTGGAGTTTCCTTATGACTTTCGGAAGATGTGTCAGAGGAGAGTGATCAAGAGAGGGCATCTGCTTTTTGATTTAGTGAGCCTGGGTGAAAAGTTAAAGTAAAATTGAAACGAGAAAAGAATATTGACCATTGAGCCAGGCGGGAACTCAGACACTGAATATTTTTTAGGTATAGGAGATTCTGATGATCTGTATAAACGGTGATGGGATACATCGTGCCCTCAAGAAGATAACGCCACTCTTCAAAAGCTAGTTTCACAGCCAATAATTCCTGCTCTCCAATGGGATAATTCTTTTCTGATTGGGAAAATTTCTTTGAGAAGAAGCCACAGGGATGAAACTTGCTATCCTCGTGTTTCTGGGATAGTACTGCCCCTACCACTTCAGAAGAGGCGTCTACCTCAAGAAAGAATGGGTAGTTAATGTTGGGTTGTCTCAGCACGGGGGCGGAAATGAAGGCTTGCTTTAAGAGTTGAGAGGCAGTTTCAGCCTCTGGAGGCCATCGGGATGGATTTGCCCCCTTGCAAGTTAGGGCGGAAATGGGTGCCATGAGAGTGGAAAATCCTTTGATAAACCTTCGATAATAATTTGCGAAGCCCAAAAATCTTTGTACTGCCTTCAAAGAATTCGGACGAGACCAGTCCAATATTGCCTGAACTTTCTGGGGATCCATTTCAAGGCCGGCACCTGAAACGATGTAACCTAAAAAGGGAACTGAGGGAATACGCATTTTTCAGCTTTGCAGTACAGGTGGTTGTTTCGTAGGCGAGTTAACACCTCCTTGACTTGGGATCGATGTCTGACAATGTTGGAGGAGAATATCAGAATATCGTCGAGGTATACTACCACAGAGATATATAGTAAGTCCCGAAAGATCTCATTCACAAAGCTTTGGAACACAGCAGGAGCGTTACAGAGACCAAAAGGCATTACCAGGTATTCAAAATGCCCGTCTCGAGTATTGAATGCTGTTTTCCATTCGTCCCCGGCTCATATCCTAATGAGATTGTAGGCCCCTCTTAAATCCAGCTTGGTAAAAATAGTAGCACCTTTTACTCGATCGAAAAGTTCGGTAATGAGGGGTATCGGGTAGCGATTTTTGATGGTTATATCGTTTAAGCCCCTGTAATCGATGCAAGGACGCAGGCCTCCATCCTTCTTAGACACAAAAAAGAATCCTGCCCCTGCCGGTGAGGAGGATGGTCGAATGAACCCCTTTTGCAGGTTCTCCTGGATGTATGCTGACATGGCTTCAGTCTCGGGTAGGGAGAGTGGGTAAGTACGACCTCGCGGAGGAGTTTTGCCAGGAATCAACTCAATAGGACAGTCCCACTCCCGATGAGGAGGCAGAATATCGGCTCCGGTCTTACAGAAGACATCGGAGAAGGAGCGATACTGGTAGGGAATTGGAGTAGTGGTTGCAATGTAACTTGTAACTACCTTTGACGGGTTTGATTTGAGGAAGGCAGGATACTTGACAAGTTTCTCCCCAGGACAAGATCTGCATGGTGCCCCAATCAATATTGGGGGAGTGCTTGCGTAACCAGGGGTATCCAAGGATGACCTCATGGGAGGCTTTGGGAATTACTAGGAATCGGATAGTTTCAGTGTGGAGAACTCCGATACGAACTGGCACAGGAAGGGTACGTTGAGAGACGATTCCGTTGGTAATCTGAGTGCCATCTACAGCAGAGAGTGATGGTGTGGTCGAGAGAGGAGACAGGAAGCCGGAGCCTCTGGACAAGTTCAGCGGTGATAAAATTTTCAGCGGCCCCTGAATCGAGGAGAGAAAGAACAGTTTTAGAACCATGGAGATCTCAAAAGTAATGGAGAGGGTAGATTCATTTTTTGACGGAGACATCACTCCTAACCTGGTGTCTCCGGCACAAATTAGGATCGGGAGTTTCCCGGACGACGTGGGCAGGCTGCAACCATATGACTGGTCTCCCCGCAGTACATGCATAGATTTTCTCATCGGCGTCTTTGCCGTTCTTCTACCATGAGGCGGGCCCGGTTAATCTGCATGGGTTCGTCACCCACAGGTTCAGACGGAGGGAGGGTTGGAGTAGTGGTCGGCCGGAACCTAAAGCGATCTCCCCTAGTTTTTTCACTCTGGCGTTCTCTGTACCGCAAATCCACTTTATTGCAAAGGGAGATAAGATCATTGAGGGTAGCCGGCGGATCACGAGTGGCGAGGTCATCTTTAATCCATTCCAAAAGGTGGAAGTCAGGGCTTCTTCATTCCATTTTAGTTCCGAAGCCAGCGTTTGAAATTGAATGATATACTGACTGACTGGTCGGTTCCCTTGGCGAAGTCGCAGGATTTCCGTCGCCGCGGAGGTTGTCCTGCCGGGCTCGTCGAAAATCCTCCGGAAGGACGTGAGGAATCCAGAGTAGTTGTCTAGTAACGGGTCGGACCTCTCCCAGAGAGGCGAAACCCAGTCCAGGGCAGAACCGGTCAGTAGAGACACTATATATGCCACTTTGGATTTTGGAGATGGAAAGTTCGCAGGCTGTAGTGTGAAGTGGACGTTACACTGGTTGAGAAACCCTCGGCACAACTTGGGGTTCCCGTCAAACTTATTGGGAGTCGGAAGGTGCAAATGAGATGGTGCAGGTGGAACAGGGACAGCTGGAGCTGCTGGCTGGTTGGTGGCGGCAGGCAAATTAACAGTAACCAGGGAAGCTTGCAGCGTATCCTGACGAAGAGACATTTCCTGCAGGAACTGAGCCAATTGGCGCTGAGACGCCTCTAGTCCTCTAGGCGACTGGCGATACCCTGGAGCCGAATCCATCTGGCCAGTGCAAACTGTCACGGCTTGGCGTGCGCTTGGACCCGGAGTGGAGTCGGATGAGGAATGAGGACTTGTTTGCTGGTACTTGAAGGCAGCCGGCCTTAGGGGAGTATGACTCATGAAGCAGTGGCACGCAACGGGATCAGAACCAGGCTGCGAGACACTGGCGGAACTTAGTGACCCGGGGTAGGCAGGGTAAAGCAGGTAGACGGGATCAGGAGACAGGTAGTAACAGGAGCAAACTGCACCAAGGCTGAGAGGGGAGTCTGCAGAAACACACTGGTACTGACACTTTAAATGAGCAAAGGAGCACAGAGAACTAGCTCACAGCATACGCTGTGATAGACGTTGCACTGGCAACTAAAGAGCCTCTGGACAGCCCTTTAGTACCCTCCGGTAGTGCAGGATTGGTTGCTAGCCTCCCCAGCCCAGACTGAACCTGATTGGCCAGAAACTACATGTGACCCAAATCCAAGATGGCCGCGCCCAGTGGTCACAGCATGGAAGCTCTGCCAGTCTCAGCCCCTCTCACTTGCCTCCAGATGGAAGCCCTTGGTCTGCGGAGACTCACAGCACCCAGTGCTATTCTCCAGGAACCTGCACCTCTGCTGGAAACACCATGCCACAGCGCCCGGAGCGGTAAGCGCCGTGATCTCAGCAGTCTGTCACCCCTGGTTGTGACAAATACTTTGTATAGCAGTGGTTACCAAACTGGGTGCCAAAGGGCACTTGCAGCAGTGTCACAAGTGGGTTGTCCACTGGCGTCACAAGGGGGGTGCGGGCCACACCGGGTGACACCATCCGAGGGGGTGACACCAAAATAGCAGAGTTGCTCTGCTATTTTGGTGTCACCCCCTTGGATGGTGTCACCGAGCAGCCACACTCGTGAGAGGCAGTGGAGAGGCTGTTAGCTGTCCAGCAGCTGCTGCTGCGCTGAGCCGGTCTTAGTGGAGCTGCACAGCAGCCGTTAGCCTCTCCCCTGCCCATTGAGTGCAGAGGACGGGGGACGGCCCCCAAGAGAGTCAAATATAAGTGGGCGTGGCTTAGTGGAACAAAGCCACGCCCCTTCCGTGCGCCTCCAGCACGCGAGAGCATGTACACCAGGCCGACCACCGCACTGGGTGCAATTAAGGTAAGTGATGCCACTGGGGTTGTCTAGTACCAAATCAAAATGATATATAGTTAATGTGAAAGGCAAACCAGTGCTGGTAGCTGCCGGGAGCGCGCATTGTTAATGATGTCATGCATACACACGGAACGATACTGAACGGTATAAACGCCTTAAGGCCCTAAATGTTTAAAAACAATTATTAAACAGACATGTCCATGTTATATAATAACAAATACATCTGATTAACAAGAGCTATCATCTATATCAGGTATATCACTAAAACATTCTCGCTGGCAGCCAGGTCGGCATAGCAGGGGCGTGGCATGGCATGGAGGGGCGTAGCCGGGGACATTACCCGGCATTAGGGGCGAAGGGGTGTGTGTGACTACGAGCTTTCATCAACATGGCCCTGCCCCCGCTATCAAGGCCGAACTTTAGGGGGGAGACAGGGGCGGTCGTCCCGGGGCCCCCACACCTAAAGGGCCCCCACACAGCAGCAGCAGCTGCACTAGAGCAGGCACCGATATTAAGCCCCGCCCACCTCGCGGGTCAATCGGATGGAGGCGGAGCTAGTAAGATGCATTTCCATTACAATTGTGTAATTTGGCTCAACCCCTTGCCGATTGACCCGCGAATAACATGGTGCCTTCCTGCCAGGTCCCTTCCCCATCCACAACATGCAGTGCAGATGGTGCAAGGTAAGTGTGTGTGTGAAATGTGTGTGTGTGACTTGTGTGTGACTATGTATGTATGTTTGTGTGCAATGTACAGTATGTGTGACACATGCATGTGTGGTGTATATATGTGTTTTTCTGTGTGAATGCATGTATGTGTGTGTAAGTATATAAATGTGTGTGGTGTATGTGTATATATAAATATATACAATTATATTGATAGGGGCCCCCACAAAGTTGTTGCCCCAGGGCCCCCTCAAACCTTAACCCGGCCCTGCACGCTATACAATTCCGAGATTACCGGCATTATGAAGCAGGTGGCGGGGCCATAATGACGCAATTCTGCAGAACCATGATGCTGCGTGGGGTGGGTGACTTGTCCATTTTTTCTGGGCTACCGGGAATGTCACCCGATTTTTCGTTAGAAGCCGGGGATGCATGTGGCATGTATAGTGCCAGGTAACCCTGGGGTGTGACATGCATGTATTGTGCTAGGCAACCGGATCAATGTGATGAGTGGCATGCAAATTAGCATATCACTGTGTTATAATAAAGTCTACAGTGATCCATAAAATTAAACAGGGCAAGCAGGTAAACCTGCTGGAAAATATGCACATAAGATCACTTTGTGCTGCAAAACCAATGTACAGTATAAAATGTCATAATCATAAAAAGTTGAGAGTTAAGATACTGCAGGCCTGATTCAGAAATGGACAAAGCTGCGTTCACTATTACGTCTGTTGCTGGAGTCGCAGCTGTGAGCATAGGCGTGCACAGAAGCCAGCACAGGGAGTGCCGCAGTGGGACCTCTCCATCCAACGGATCATGGACTACACTATCCCCCTTCCTCTGGGACAAAGACTACTTCCCCTGATGAACAAGCGTGCATCTGAATGTGCAAGGACTGAGATGCTCACTTTCAGCGTCTCTGCACTCTTTAACACCGCTGGTGATTCTTTAGATGCCGCCATCTGCACACTATCACTTGCACCCAGGGCATCTTAAGAGAGGAGGGGGCCTGTGTGCAGACTCTGTTTGGCCCCTCTCCTCTCTGTCAGCGAAGTAGATTCTGGCTTCATGGCAGAATCTACCGCACATGCACGGGTCTCTGGGAAAATGGCACCAATGCATTTTTCCCGGGGACATCTTTTCTGTGCATTTGCGAGTTACAGAGAAAATGGCCACCGCCATTCTCCCAGTGATTTTCTGCTGTAGTGCTGGACCGGTGCTGCAGAGCAGAAAACCAGGATCTGCGGTAAGGTAAGTATAATTACCTATGGGCTGGTACACCTTGCACTCATTATAAAGACGCCCCTACTCGCACCATTGATACTTGCACCCAGGGCCGGTTCTAGACATTGTGGAGCACAGGGCGAAAGTTTCCAGTTGTGCCCCCCCCAAAAAAGTTCTTATAGATGGCATTCCTCTGCATGCTTCCTGAAAGGGGAATGACTGATCGGGAAGGGGCATGTCCTTGCTGAACAACCCCAATTCTTCACACTTTGGGGCGTGCCCTGCACTTACGGAGGTGCTGGGCTTCCCCCAAGTTCTCCCCTCACGATGAATAATTGACGTGTGCAGCAATGCGCCTTACACAGTCAGGACCGGCGCTACCACTAAGCAGCTTTAGACAGCTGCCTAGAGCGCATGCCACTGGAGGTCGCCACTGGATTCATGTGTAGTGCGTACCGCACATACGTGCAGTCCGCACTACACAGTAACAAACACACAGCCGGTGGCGCCGGCAGCTGTGTGTTTGTTTTAGCAGTCAATGAGAGTCAGACATGTGATACCCTGTAAATACCTCCATATTTGTGGACATTTTTAATTTGCCCTGAGCTGGAGAATGTTCTGGAACTGAAGTGAGGAGGTGCACTAGGACCTGAGAAATCTGGCAGAGTGTGCTTCACTAGTGAGCTCAGACTAAAAACTGGAACAAAAAGGGGAGGAGTGAGAAGGACCCTGGAACTGGCTGAGAAAGCACATGTCTGGTGTGCGAGGGGACTGAGAAGTAGGCTGTGAGGAGTGCAGCACCTGGGATTGTTTGCAGGGCTGTGACCAGAAGCCAAGCCGTGGAGTGAAGAAGCTGTACTGCCAGGTCACAGTACGCAGTGGGCAGCAAGTAGCCAGCAATATGAAGTAAGAAACTCCCAGTGAGACAGAGAAAGAAGGAGCAGGTGCAGTGATCGCAGGCACAGTGATATCCTAAAGTGTACTGTGGCTCCCATTATCTATTATGAAAGACTCAGTAAGGCACAGTGAGTAACAACCCTTACAGCACTATAAACTGAACTTTATCCAAGATTTATTTTCCCTCCCTTTGCTACCAAGGCCTATTTACCTTAAGAAAGCAAAGCAACCAGCTACCAGTCTATAGTAACCAGTGGTGTGCATTGTATGTGACTTGGGATTCATGCTGTTTAATGAACTGGTCAGAATAACAGCCTGCATAGTACACAGTTAACCTAATTGAAATACTTTACCTCTTTGAACTCAATCCAAGAACAGAACTGTATATATATATTCTGTTAGCAGACAACCAAAGAGAACAAGGTGTTACTCCCTTTGCATACAGTCATCAAGGACAGAACAGTTATACATATATATATATATTCTACCATCTGGAAGTCATTGAAAGCAACGTGACCATTAGTTTGGATACATTTAAGATATCATCTCAGTGCCATCACCTTGTGGATAATAGTAATATGTTGACATTCCCAGTCCAAAGTGTGGAGAGAACTCTTTTGCTTTCTGCCTGTAGCCATTAAGACTTTGGTGCAATATGTGTTATTGAGGGAGACTACATTAAGGGAAAACTATCTGTTGCAGAACTTCCTGATATTTCCTAATGGTAATACCAGATTGTTAGATTATGTGTGAGATATTAGAGCGTGGGGACACTGCATAGGAGGAACCACTACTGGGGGCACTGTAGAAAGGGCACTACTGGGGGCACTGTAGAAAGGGCACTACTGGGGGCACTGCATAAGGGGCACTACTGGTGACACTGCATAGATGGGATGACTACTGGGAGCACTGTATAAGGGCTTGTGTAGGTATCCGAGGCTGGGGGGAGGGAGGGGGCGCAAGGCTGAAGAAATGCCTAGGGAGCCAATAAATCTTGCACCAGCCCTGTACACAGTAATGCCCTTTATAAAACATTATGCCACATGCAGTAATGCCCTTTATAATACATTGTAGGAGCCGGTCTTCAGTAGTATCTGGCAGTGGCGTGACTAGGGGGGTCAAGCGGGCACATGCCCTGGGCGCTGTGGCAGGGCCAACAGAGGGGGGTGCGGCCAGCCAGGATATCATACCTGCACCGCCCACCCACCACCATTGTGCCATAAGATTTTGTTGTCATTCTTCTAATGAGCAAGCAAGTGTACCTACTGGTGCTCCCTGGGCTGACTGTAGGGGGAGCTGCAGCCGAAGCACACAGCCTCTCCCTGGCAGTCTTCCCATTCTCTATCCTGACAGCTGCTGCCAGGTGGCATGATTCTTCCTTCCACGGTGCTCTCTCCGCTCTGGACAGGTGTGTATTATTATTATTATTATTTTTTTAGGGGGGGGGGGGTGGAACTGCCATGGAGGGGGAGAGACAGCGTTGTATTTATTTGGCTGCATTTTTTTGAAAGATGTGTGAGTCTGTGTAGGCTTTGTTAGTGTGTGTGTATCTGTGTCAGTGTGTGTGTATCTGTATGAGTGTGTGTGACAGTGTCTGTGTGCAAGTCTGTGTCCATCAAATACACATGTGGAAATTTGACAAGACCACATAAAATGTAAAAATTCAGCCCCTCATTCACATGTCCTGATGGTGTGGCTGAGAGACAACGTGGTGAGGAGATGATGGTGTGCTGAGAGACAACGCAGAGGGGAGGTGATAGTGTTGCTGAGAGACGATGTGGAGGGTGGGGGCAATGGCATGCTGAGAGACAATGCAGGAAGGGAAGTGATGGTGTGGCTGAGAGATGATGCAGGGGGAGTAGGCGATGGTGTGATGAGAGATGACGTGGTGGGAAGGTGATGGTGTGTTGAGAGATGACGCGGGGGGGAGGTGATGGTGTGGCTTAGAGACGACGCAGGCGGGCGTAGGCAATGGTGTGATGTGAGACGACACAGTGGGGTGTAGATGGTGTACTGAGAAACAATGCAGGGGGGAGGTGATGGTGTGGATGAAAGACGATGCAGGGGGAGTAGGCGATGATGTGTTGAGAGATGACGCGATGGTGAGGTGATGGTGTGCTGAGAGATGATGCGGGGGGAGGTGATGGTGTGGCTTAGAGACGACGCAGGTGGGCGTAGGCAATGGTGTGATGTGAGACACAGTGGGGTGTAGATGGTGTGCTGAGAAACAACGCAGGGGGGAGGTGATGGTGTGGATGAAAGATGATGCAGGGGGAGTAGGCGATGATGTGATGAGAGATGACGCGATGGGGAGGTGATGGTGTGCTGAGAGACAACGCAGGTGGGAGGTGATGGTGTGGCTGAGAGATGACGCAGGGGGAGTAGGCGATGGTGTGATGAGAGATGATGTGGTGGGAAGGTGATGGTGTGCTGAGAGATGACGCGGGGGGAGGTGATGGTGTGGCTTAGAGACGACGCAGGCGGGCGTAGGCAATGGTGTGATGTGAAACGACACAGTGGGGTGTAGATGGTGTGCTGAGAAACAACGCAGGGGGGAGGTGATGGTGTGGATGAAAGACGATGCAGGGGGAGTAGGTGATGATGTGATGAGAGATGACGCAATGGGGAGGTGATGGTGTGCTGAGAGACAATGCAGGTGGGAGGTGATGGTGTGGCTGAGAGATGACGTAGGGGAAGATTGTGTGGCTGAGAGATGCAGAGAGCAGGAAGTTACACAGGGGGAAGGAGTCTGGTTGAACCGCTGTTGTATGATGATGACCTTGTGAATATTTCTACACAAACAGGTATCTTCTAGATGATGTGACCTACATGGAGGATATATTTCTTCAGAGGTTCCACATTGTGAGAAACCACGGTATAGGTAAGGTGCATATGGAATGGAAAGGAATGTTCCCGGAGTGATGAGAAATTTGGTGGCGGGTCATGTTGGCACGCTCCATTTTCAGTGACCACGCCCCTTTGGTATGTGACCACGCTCATTATTTTGCTGCACGACGAAGACACGCAAATATATTCTATAATTTGTCTTTTTGTGTGTGTATGGGGTATACAATTGGGAAACCGGCTACCTTAATAACGCCAGCTGGCTTCCCGACTGTCATATCCCGGCGAGGGTGAAATGCCGGGCGTCTAGATGTAGACGCCTGACATTTCCCCGACGCCGGGAGACCGGCGCCCGGCATCCCGATTGAAGGAATGCCGGGCGTCGCGAGGGGAGGGTTAGGTTTAGGGCACCTGGGGGGGACTTAGGGTTAGGTCACACCCCTGGGAGGGTTACGGTTAGGCTAGGGGGAGGGAGGGTTAGGGTTAGGCATCCCCGGGGGGGACTTAGGTTTAGGCAGCGGAGAAGGGGGGGTTAGGGTGAGGCACTTAGAGGGGGGATTAGGGTTAGGCACTTGGGGGGGAGGTTAGCGTTAGGCACCCCTAAGGAGGGTTAGGGTTAGGGGGTTAGGTTATGTTAGTATATACAGTCAGGTCCTTAAATATTGGAACATTGACAGAATTTTCATATTTTGTCCTCTATTCACCACCACAATGGCTTTGAAATGAAGCAAACAAGATGTGACTTAACTGCAGACTTTCAGATTTAATTTGAGGGTAATTACATCCAAATCAGGTGAACGGTGTAGGAATATAGGTTTCTATATGTGCCTCCCACTTTTTAAGGGGCCAAAAGTAATGGGACAAACTAAACAATCCTAAATCTAACTTTCACTTTTTAATACTTTGTTGCAAATCCTTTGCAGGCAATTACAGCCTGAAGTCTGGAACGCATAGACATAACCAGATGCTGGGTTTCATCCCTGGTGATGCTCTGCCAGGCCTCTACTGCAAATGTCTTCAGTTCCTGCTTGTTCTTGGGGCATTTTCCCTTCAGTTTTGTCTCCATCAAGTGAAATGCATGCTCAATTGGATTCAGGTCAGGGGATTGACTTGGCCATTGCATAACATTCCACTTTTTAGCCTTAAAAAACTCTTTGGTTGCTTTTACAGTATGCTTCGGGTCAATGTCCATCTGCACTGTGAAGCACTGTCCAATGATTTCTGAAGCATTTGACTGAATATGAGCATATAATATTGCCTAAAACACTTCAGAATTCATTCTGCTGCTTTTGTCAGCAGTCACATCATCAATAAATACAAGGGAACCAGTTTCATTGGCAGCCATACATGCCCACGCCATGACACTACCACCACCATGCTTCACTGATGAGGTGGTAGGTTTTGGATCATGAGCAGTTTCTTTCCTTCTCTTCCCATCACTCTGGTACAAGTTGATCTTTGTCTCATCTGTCAATAGGATGTTGTTCCAGAACTGTAATGGCTTTTTTAGATGTTGTTTGGCAAACTCTAATCTGGTCTTCCTGTTTTTGTGGCTCACCAATGGTTTGCATCTTGTGGTGAACCCTCTATATTCACTCTTGTGAAGTCTTCTCTTCATTGTTGACTTTGACACACATACATCTACCTCCTGGAGAGTGTTCTTGATTTGGCCAACTGTTGTGAAGGGGTTTTTCTTCACCAGGGAAATAATTCTTTTGTCATTCACCACAGTTGTTTTCCGTGGTATTCCGGGTCTTTTGGTGTTGCTGAGCTCTCCGGTGCGTTCTTTCTTTTTAAGAATGTTCCAAACAGTTGATTTGGCCACACCTAATGTTTTTGCTATCTCTCTTATGGGTTTGTTTTGATTTTTCAGCCTAATGATGGCTTGCTTCACTGATAGTGACAGCTCTTTGGATCTCATATTGAGAGTTGACAGCAACTGATTCCAAATGCAAATGTCACACCTAGAATCAACTCCAGACCTTTTACCTGCTTAATTGATAATGAAATAACGAGGGAATAGCCCATACCTGTCCATGAAATAGCTTTTGAGTTGATAGTCCCATTACTTTTGGCCCCTTAAAAAGTGGGAGGCACATATAGAAACAGTTGTAATTCCTACACCGTTCACCCGATTTGGATGTAAATACCCTCAAATTAAATCTGAAAGTCTGCAGTTAAAGCACATCTTGTTTGTTTCATTTCAAAACCATTGTGGTGGTGAATAGAGGCCAAAATCTGAAAATTCTGTCAATGTCCCAATATTTATGGACCTGACTGTACTTACCTTAGCGACGATCGGGATTTCCAGCGCTGTCGGGCTTCTGCTGCCGGGCTCTGCTTATCTGTCGGCCAGGTGCTGCCAGGAATCGAATTTCATACCGATTCCGTGTGGGGGGTGTGGGGGACCGTTCTTCAACTTCCCCTCGGCTCCAAAGACCCTTGTTACGCCTTTGGCTGTTTTTTTTCCTAGGGAAGAGGTACACATCCCCCTACAGAATAGGCTTGGACTAGGTGACAGGAGGACCTTGGACCTCATTCAGAGGCGGTCGCACGGAGCGATTGGTCATAGCGAGCGATGTTTTTTCAACTGCGCATGCGTGTACATGGCAGTGCGCATGCACAAGCCTGTCTTTCCGACTGCAATCCTCTTGCTCGTTAGTCACTACGAGGTCGTAGCTGAGATTGACATTTCGTGCCGTTTGTGGGTGGTTACAGGGGAAGGTGCTTGTGAACGGGGGTGTGGTGGTGCAGACGCAGGCGTGGTTGACCTTAAAAGGGGTGTTTTAAGGGCGTGCATATATGCATATATTACTGAGCGAATCATCACACACGTCATCTCGTTGTACTAACGATTCTACTGCTCATAGTGCTAAAGGTAGCCCAGGGTCTACCTTTAGCATTTCGAGTGCAGGCGATGGTTTCTGCCTCAACCGATGTTTGTAGGCAATTAACTCTGTAACAGGTGTTAATCGTGCTGACGTAGGTTGCCGCCTGCGACCGACTCTGAATTAGGCCTTAGAGATAGGAGGTGTGCTTTCATTGTTGTGGTTGTTTCCACGCTTACGATGTGCGTTGCGACTGAGCGCTCGTTTTGCATATTCTTGATCACTTTGGGTGCTACCGATCGCTCCCGAGCGACCGCCTCTGAATGAGGTCCCTTATGCTTTGAATTTTCTTATAATGTGAACAGCACAGGATCATAACATTGTGCAATTGCCTGGGAGACTTGGCAGACTGAATTAGGTATCTCGTAAGTGAATGTGAGCTAAATATGTGATGTATAATCCATTCATAATTGCAGGTACATCCCACTGCTTCCAGGTCTGCAGGATGATTGCATTAAAAAATGCAATTGGACAGGGTATCCAACCTCTTTAAGGAATGCCTTGAAAACCATTCTAAATTGTTCCTATTTAAAGGGACTGTAACCTTCCATATGTCGTTTGCTTAATTTTGTACAGCACAGAAGAGTATATATGTTAGAAAACATTTTATATTATTTGTATTTCACCTGATCTCTTTATTTTTTTGTGTCCTTTGTGGACTTGACCACTACCCCAATGAGATCATGTACCACCGCCATATCCCGCACATTGCCATTAGGTCATAACCTTAAACTACTATGTAGTGCGAAGATCATCAAATCTTAATTCTATTTACAGGATAGTTCTGGGAGCCGATAAACAAATTTTGGATGAAGGAAAGCAGAAGATTGGAAATTTAGTTGATGAGTTTGGTAAGCATATGTTATATATTAAGATTATTTTAATATATTCATTATTTAATATATATATGAGAAAAGAAATACACAGTAGGAATTTTGACCCGGATTGTGCATAAACAAAGTATTTGACATTGGGAGCCATACCACAGCCCAAGTTATCACTCCTGAGGTGTCAGTAATCCATATGAGCTTCAAATAAATATTTTATGTCATTCAGAATACAAGGCCTTTAGTGCTTTGTGAGTGTCATGAAATTAACATAAGTTATCATAACATTTTTGTTTTTATTTTAATTTCTTCTTTGTTTTGGTCAGATTTTGTTTCTTTGTAAAAAAAAAATTGCAAAATGTCACTGGATCCTCTTAATATTTTCCATACAACTCATTTTACCATTGTTGGTAAAGTGGGTAACAACAAGTACGGAGTAAGACCATATTCCTGATTCTGTAGTAGCAGATATACAGTATTAAAGAAGAGTTTATTACCTACATTTGTTATTGTTGTTATTACCTTTCTTACATACAAATAGAATCTTTCCAACCAATTCTTGATCATATATCAGAAGCAGCCATTCATTTTCTTCATTTCTCCATAAACATCCTCATTTTTATTATCATCATAAAAATTCACACCTTTCCCCATGCTCTATACTGTATATAGCATAGCTTTTATATTTTTAGCCTCCAAACTACAGCATTATTTTCCCTTACCCACTATGGTCTCATTTACTTTGCTAGACCTCACAGCCTCTTAACCTTCTAAGAGCCTCCATTATGAAGAAAAACAAAGACCACATCAAGCAAAATCAATTGTAAAATATATTTATTAAGAATTTTTAGCAAAAGGAAAACAACACTTTATTTTAACTCTGCATTGTAAAATAAATTATTGACCAGGATTGGCCGGAGGCTCTTACAAGCTTGTCCTATAATAGGACCAAGATGGTGGACGCCTCATTACTCACAAAGTCATCCTTTAGCACTGAGGAGAGTAAAAAACCCCTGTGGAGGAAACTTCTGGGGACCCATGGCTTGAAGGACTGCCTGTCCCTTTGGGTACTAGGAGGCTATACAGAGTTATATTTCCAAATTTATGTATAAGTATAAATTTTACCACATTAATAAATAACTTTGTCTGACATCATTAATACAGCTCCTGTCCACATCTCCTGACATTACCCAATTTACATTCCTCACAAAGCTGCGCAATTTTCTGAAGAGGATGATCATTTTGCCTCTGGAAGAAGATGAAAATCAACAGAAAAAACTTTCTATTCTCAGCCCTCTAGTGTTTGCACACACTCAATTTAGTTCTGTTATTCCTCCTGACAAAGTTTTTGTGGCTCCCCATCATCGTACAAAATTACTTACTTGGGCCAATGCCTTTCTATTTGCAGGTCATTCTGGAATTCATAAAACCTTTAAACTTCAACGTTCCTACTGGTGGCCATCCATGAAAGAGGATGTTATATATATATATATAATTTTATTGTCTCCTGTGCAAAGTGTGCCCAGCACAAATCTGTTCAAAGAAAAGCAGTAGATCCTCTATGACCTTTACCAATTCCGTCGAGTCCATGGACTCATTTATCCATGGACTTCATTTCTGAGTTACTTTCTTTCAAGGGTCACAACACGGTTTGTATAGTGGTGGATCGATTTTCTAAAATGGTTCACTTCATACCTCTGGTTGGTCTCCCTTCGGGACCTCATTTAGCCAAAGTCTTTCTTCGAGTGATATTTCATCTGCATGGCCTACCTAAAGAAATCGTGTCTGACCGTGCTGTACAATTTGTGGCTAGATTCTGGCAAGCCTTGTGTTCTTCCTTTGAGATAAAATTGTTTTCCTCTGCCTATCATCCGCAGACTAATGGATAGACAGAAAAAATTAATCACGAATTGGTGACTTATAATCAGACTATTTGTATCTTCTTCTCAAGATGATTGATCTGCTGCATTGGGCAGAATTTGCTAATAATTATCATTACCACATATCAGAATTCTACTCCTTTCTTCACATTTTTTGTAAAGCATCCTCGTGTCCGAGAGTTTCAAACTTTACCACCGGTAGCTGTACCTGCTGTCTCCGGTCTTCTTGAATTTTTCTCCGATATCTGGAAGAAAATAAATTCTTCATTAAAGAAAGCATCTACAATAAATTTGCTGATCGCAAATGTTTGGCTGTTCCTCTTCTACGACCTCGAGATAGGGTCTGCTTTCCACCAAGAATTTGAGAGTTCCAAGTATGAAACTAGCTCCGCGTTTCATTGGTCCTTATCGTATCTCAAAGGTAGTGAATCCAGTGGTATACAAATTGTAATTACCGTACCTTCCCAGCTAAGGGTATCTAATAAATTTCATATTTCCTTGCTTCGACCTTTAGTTCTTAATTAATTCCATCACACTCCACCTAAGACTCCACAAGTTGTACTCAATGTGGGATTGAATTTGAGGTGGAATGGATTCTTGATTCCAGAAATTATTTGGATCATTTTCAGTATTTAATTGACTGGAAGGTCTACGGCCCGGAAGAACGAGCATGGATAAAAGCCTCTAATGTTCATGCTCCGCAGCTTATTTGTGCTTTTCACAAAAGTGTCCTGCTAAACCTTCAAGGTGTTCAGAGTCCACCCTAAAAGGAGGGGGTACTGTCAGGATTCAGCCTGGGATCAGCCGTTACTCACTGCAGCGCTGGTTTACCCTGACTAGCCGTGCTTCAGACACCAGGTGCAGCGGCGGGTGACATGCTGAGTATTATCCCCGGGGCTCTGTTGACTTCCACGCAATCATCCATATTAGAGTTCCCACAGTGGCGGTCATGGGCGCAGCCATATTGTCTGTCTCACCTGACCGGACCCTCCAACAATTATAGCCTGGTCACCTCTCAGCTGACACTCTCCTCCAATGGACAGCTAACTGAGGGTATAAAGCAGGACTCCAGGAAACAGGAAGTCACCTGAACATCTTTTCTTCTCCTGTATCTGCTAGCTTCGAATCGCTGTTCCAGGCTCCACGCTGTTGTATCCTCAGTACGCTTCACCAGTCTCTGTGATATTTAACTTCAGTCACTACTGTTATTCTCCAGTGATATTCAGCATCGGTCACTACTGATATTCTTCAGTGATATTCAATATCAGTCACTTCAGTGATATTCAATATCGGTCACTACCAATATTCTTCAGTGATATTCAACATCAGTCACTACCAGTGACACTCAACATTGGTCACTACCGATATACTTCAAAAACGATCACTATCAATATTCTTCAGTGATACTCAACATCAGTCACTTCAGTGAAATTCAACATCAGTCACTACCAGTGGTATTCAACATCGGTCACTATCGATATTTCTCCAGTGAATTTCTACATTGGTCTCTAACAATATACTTCAGTATTACAAACATCAGTGATTACCAATATATGCCATTGATAATCTCCAGCCACTCAGTTGTCTTTTTATCTCCCTGTCAGTTGCTAATTCCTGGGTCCCAGACCAGGGGGCCGCGACCTGCTCATTTGGCGCAGCTAAAACCCATATCCCATTTGGAGGGGTCACTGATGAAAACCACCAATGAGAAAGACTCTGCACCTCTGGTCAGGTCTTGTCAACACCCGGAATTAGCCAATGAGTAAGTCGTATGTACTTTCTCCTCGATTACTGCTGCCTCCCCACCTAGTCACCCTGACTCCCAATCCTCTGATTGGAAACCTTAAGGGCCAGGTCGCGACACTATGTGTGTGAGGTGTGCCGCCAGTGTCAGTGTGTGAGGTGTGCCGCCAGTGTCAGTGTGTGAGGTGTGCTGCCGGTGTCAGTGTGTGAGGTGTGCTGCCGGTGTCAGTGTGTGAGGTGTGCCACCAGTGTCAGTGTGTAAGGAGTGCTGCCGGTATCAGTGTGTGAGGTGTGCCGCCGATGTCAGTGTGTGAGGTGTGCCGCCGATGTCAGTGTGTGAGGTGTGCCGCCGGTGTCAGTGTGTGAGGTGTGCCGCCAGTGTCAGTGTGTAAGGAGTGCTGCCGGTATCAGTGTGTGAGGTGTGCCGCCGATGTCAGTGTGTGAGGGATGCTGCCGGTGTCAGTGTGTGAGGTGTGCTGCCGGTGTCAGTGTGTGAGGTGTGCTGCCGGTGTCAGTGTGTGAGGTGTGCCACCAGTGTCAGTGTGTAAGGAGTGCTGCCGGTATCAGTGTGTGAGGTGTGCCGCCGATGTCAGTGTGTGAGGTGTGCCGCCGATGTCAGTGTGTGAGGTGTGCCGCCGGTGTCAGTGTGTGAGGTGTGCCGCCAGTGTCAGTGTGTAAGGAGTGCTGCCGGTATCAGTGTGTGAGGTGTGCCGCCGATGTCAGTGTGTGAGGGATGCTGCCGGTGTCAGTGTGTGAGGTGTGCTGCCGGTGTCAGTGTGTGAGGTGTGCTGCCGGTGTCAGTGTGTGAGGTGTGCCACCAGTGTCAGTGTGTAAGGAGTGCTGCCGGTATCAGTGTGTGAGGTGTGCCGCCGATGTCAGTGTGTGAGGTGTGCCGCCGATGTCAGTGTGTGAGGTGTGCCGCCGATGTCAGTGTGTGAGGTGTGCCGCCGATGTCAGTGTGTGAGGTGTGCTGCCGGTATCAGTGTGTGAGGTGTGCCGCCGATGTCAGTGTGTGAGGTGTGCCGCCGATGTCAGTGTGTGAGGTGTGCCGCCGGTGTCAGTGTGTGAGGTGTGCCGCCAGTGTCAGTGTGTAAGGAGTGCTGCCGGTATCAGTGTGTGAGGTGTGCCGCCGATGTCAGTGTGTGAGGGATGCTGCCGGTGTCAGTGTGTGAGGTGTGCTGCCGGTGTCAGTGTGTGAGGTGTGCTGCCGGTGTCAGTGTGTGAGGTGTGCCACCAGTGTCAGTGTGTAAGGAGTGCTGCCGGTATCAGTGTGTGAGGTGTGCCGCCGATGTCAGTGTGTGAGGTGTGCCGCCGATGTCAGTGTGTGAGGTGTGCTGCCGGTATCAGTGTGTGAGGTGTGCCGCCGATGTCAGTGTGTGAGGGATGCTGCCGGTGTCAGTGTGTGAGGTGTGCTGCCGGTGTCAGTGTGTGAGGTGTGCTGCCGGTGTCAGGATGTGGGAGAAGTGCCTACTCTTTTGGGGGTGCAAGGGGCTACCCAAAAAATCAGGAGCCTTGCGTAGGATCCAGGAGAGTAGATAAGTAAGGTGTGATGTGTGTTGCCTGTGTCAGTGTTTGAGGGGTGCTGCCGGTGTCAGTATGTGAGGGGTGTCATTATTTGTGTGCCCACTGTGTGTGTGAGACCCCCTGTCAGTAGCGTCTGTTTGGGCGGTGTGTGGAGCACTCGGCAGTAGGTGAGTGCATGGTCTAGGTGGCCGCAGGGATTTTTCCCGCAAAAAAATCCGCCACCATTTTTTTAAATTGCATACCACAGGTATCGGGAATGCGTATACCAGCAGTAATTCAAAATTGGGCGTGAGGTCCACAGAATTTTTTGCAGGCAAAATCCTGCACCGAAATGGATATGCCCTTATAAGCGACTTTGGGTGCAGCTACAATGCGACACCTATGCTAAATTAATTTACAAAATTAAGGTACGGAAGTCCAAAAATCGCTACCTATGTTGGAGCATCTAAGTTGTGCCATGTGTTTCATGCCATAGGATGCAAAAAGAATGGGTGAATGAGGACACATCTGCAGATGGACTTTTAGTGCATGAAAGTGCTCTAAATATATACAGGTTGAGTCTCCCATATCCAAATATTCCGAAATACGGAATATTCCAAAATACGGAATTTTTTTGGCATGACTGTGATAATGAAACCTTTGATTTTTGAAGGTTCAATGTACACAAACTTTGTCTAAGGCACAAATTATTAAAAATATTGTATAAAATTACCTTCAGGCTGTGTGAATAAGGTGTATATGAAACATAAATGAATTTTATGTATGTACAGAAACTTTGTTTGAGCCACAAAATTATTGAATATATTGTATAAAAGTACTGCAGGCTGTGTATATAAGGTGTATATAACACATAAATGCATTCTGTGTGTATATTTGGGTCCTATTCCCAAGATATTTCATTATGATATGCAATTATTCCAAAATACGGAATGTTCCGTTATCCAAAATACCCCTTTTCCCAAGCATTTTGGATATGGGAGACTCAACCTGTATATATAAAAAATTTAGTATCTATCTTTGGGGTTTTGCACCACCTGCTGGTAAACAAGAAGAATTAAAACTGATATGAGAAAAACATTGACTACGAAATGCCTGAGAAGAGAGTAAGGTGTTCAGCATGCAAAATATCTTTCACCTTGGATGCCAACTGCCCAACCCTATAAAAGAGCACATCCACTAGGCGATATCATTATCGTTCAGTTGTTCATTAAACTGTGCAGTGCCTATACAGTGAACGATATTTATCGTTCAGTGTAGGCACCCTCCCTCATCCCTGAACATGGTCAATCTGTCGTTATCGGCAGATTGACCGGCATGTTCAGGCGATGATTGATGTCAGAAATGACCAACGGGAGCACGTATCGCTGGTCGTGTCCGACATTATAATGCACGATTTGTGCACGTTTAGTGAACGTTTGAACGATAACGATGTCATTATTGTTCAATCGCTCATTACTATCGCCTAGTGGATGTGCCCCTTAAGGCAGAATGTTATTAAATAGGCTGATATAAAGGTCCTCACAGCATTTACTAAATAGTTTAATGTACATATTTTTTATAAAACAATTATGGTGAAATAGGTAAAAGTCTAATTTGTCTGGTAATAAGACTCTGGGCACTCTTCTCTTATCACTTGAATAACATTTTGTCAGAAGGGTTTTGCAAAAACACAAAATTGTTATCTCTATCAAGCAGGAGAATCCATTGAACAATGTCTTGGAACAATACTTAACCCTCGATTAAGTGCCAGTATTGCCCCAAAACATTGTACAATGTAGTTATTCTGCTGCAAGATAGATGCTTTTCCTTTGCAATATATCTGGTGTAGTGTAGCCACTTAGGGGTCTATTTACTAAGCTGTGTTATGAGATAAAGAGGCCTATTTACTAAGCAGTGTGTAAAGTGAAGAGTGAAAAGTGATAAGGTGCCAGCCTATCAGCTCCCAACTGTCATTTGTGAGATGACAGTTAGGAGCTGATTGGCTGGCACCTTATCACTTTTCACTCTTCACTTTTCACTTCTCTTAACACTGCTTAGTAAATAGACCCCAAAGTGAACTAAGATAAGGTACCAACCCAATCAGCTCCTAACTGTGATTTTTCAAACACAGCCTGTGAGATGGCAGTTAGGAGATAAAGTGAACGGAGGTAAGGTACCAGCCAATCAGCTCCTAACACAGCTTAATAAATAGACCCCTTAGTTTTTCTGTATTGTGGACTTAGGGGTATATTTACTAAATTGCAGGTTTTCAGAAATGGAGATGTTGCTCTTAGCTACCAACAGTGGCAACTCCCGGAGACAATGGAGTAATTTGCCGCCAGGCGCCAGCCCTGAAGGGGGCATTTGGCTCCATTGTTACCCGGCCATTCCGGGCACTGCTGAGGAGGAGCTAATTGCCGCTCCTTCTCTCTGCTCTCCCCCAACCGCTCACTCCTGAGCTACGGCTTCCGGGTCCCACAGTGCACTATAGGAGTGATGTCATGATGTCACTCCCATAGTTCCAAGGAGCGGGCGCCGGGGACGGACGGAAGCATCCACTGGAGCGGGGGTTTAAGGTAAGTGTTGTGTTGTGGTGTGTGTGTGCATGCGTGCACGCGGGGGAGGCTTACTACTGGGTGCACTACAGGGGGCATTACAGGGGCCTTACTACTGATGGCATCCTATGGGGGCACTACAGTGGCCTTACTACTGGGGGCATCATATGGGGGCACTACAGGGGCCTTACTACTGGGGGCACTACAAGGGCATTACAACTGGGGGCATTACATGGGCCCTTACTACTGGGGCCACTGCATGGGGTATTACTACTGGGGACACTACTACAGGGGGCATTACTTTTAGGGGCATTATTACCAGGGGCATTACTACAGGGGGCATTATTACTACTGGGGGCACTGCATAGGGGGACCACTACTGGGGACACTGCTTAGGGGGACCACTACTGGGGGCACTGAATTTGGGGACCACTACTGGAGGTACTGTGTAGGAGGACCACTACTGGAGGCACTGCATAGGGGAACCATTACTGGGGAGCACTACATAGGTGGGCACTGCATAGGGGGACCTCCATTGAGGGCACTGCATAGGGGGAACACTACTGGGGGCACTGTATAAAAGGAACTGCATAGGGAGGTGGCGGCAGCTGGGGCTGGCACAGGTGCTGGGGGGTGGTAAATTTTAATTTGGGGGGGTGGGGGGGGGACCAAGATTTATCTTGCCTCCGGGCACCTGGGATGAAGTTATACCACTGGCTACCAATCAGATCTCACTTAGCACCTTCTAGAAGGGGTTGGGTATGGGAAACTGGCAGTTAGGATGTCAGCTGTCAAAAGACAGACAGCGGCATCCCTATGGTAAGAATCCCAACATAAGGTAGGTAAGTATACTAACCGCCCACCCTTCAACCCCTAACCCTAACCTTCCCTTCCTGCATACTATCCCTAACTCACTCCCCCATACTCTAACCCTAACTCTCCCAGTTAGTGCCTAAACCTAAGCTGCCCCCTTAGTGCCTAGCGCTAACCACCCCATGGTGGTGCTGAACCCTAACCCCCCACCCCCACAGCCTAACCCTAACCCCCGTCGAGCCTAACCCTAAATGCCCCCCCTTTCCTGCGGCTAACAACTATCCCGAGGCCCTATACTAATGACCGGGATGCCGGCTGTTGGGATTCCGGTGTCGGCATCTCACCCAATGTTGGTATTCCAGAGCCAGGATTTCACACGCCAGCATCCCGATCGTCGGCAAAGTAACATCCCTCTACAAGATAATACCTAGGAGTAAATTTACTAAGATTCAAGATGGTCCCAATTTGCAAAGTGATTCATCTCGTTGGAACTCGCCAAAACTCGGGTGATTTAATCCCTTTTTTTATTCCAAATTTACCAACAGGCGATTTGAGGCTAAACGAGTTTGCCGATGGTGAAGCAAAACAAGATATCTCTCCAGAGAAACTCGTTTTGCAGGAGATTACTCACCTGAGATTGCAGTGTTTTCACTCCCGAGCTAGCAGCCTGCACATATCAGTGAGGTATGTCTTGCTGCTTGTGTGTTAAGACTTGTAAAAAAGGGTTAAATGTTTTAAAAAAAAATTATGTGAGGTCCCCCCCCCCAAAACACTAACCAACCCCGAACTTGCCAGCCAGTCCTGGTTCTTAAAATGACAGGGAACAAAATGTGTAGGGTTCCACTGTAATTCAAGAACCAGCAGCAGGGACAGAGCTGGTTTTAAATATACGGAGAAAAAAAATTGTCGTTAGGTGCCCCGTATATTTAAAACCAGCCCTGGACCCTTTCTAACGGGGGACTGATGCCACAGCCAGGGGTGCCCTTTCACGGGCCCCCCAGCTGCAGCATCAGCCCCGACCGATAGTCAGCCCAGGCCAGGGATCCCTGGGGATTTGGGGACCCCTCCAATAAATGAACCAAATACCAGCATGCGGGGCATTAAGGGCCCGCTGGCACTTGTAGTTCCACAACCAAAGCAATACGGAAAAAAACACTACATACACCGTGAAAGTAAAATTTTATTATAACATACATGCACACTCACACTCACTATCACACATACCTAGTATCTGAAGTAATCCATAGGGGTACCTATAAAAAAAATCCATACTCACCTCTCTTATGCATAGTTGACGTCCTCTTATCCAAGTAGGCATCCAAAGGGTTAAAATAAAAACATGAGTGGTCCCGATTCCAAGCCGGACTGAGCAAAATTATGTTTCCACGTAGCTTTACTCCGCGCGAATGACCGGGGCACACGTGTGCCTCATCATTGAAGGAGCCGCCAGCCAATCAGCGGGCATCTCCGTCGGAGCAGCTCGCTGATTGGCTGTGTGTGATCACGTGTCTCCCCATAGACTTCAATGGGGAGAAATCTCCATTGAAGTCTGTGGGAGCCCCGACATTGTATCTACTGCTCTAACCACAAGATTAACCTCAATTAACCTTGTGGTTAGAGCAGTAGATACAATGTACTTCTGATTTGGCCTGATGGTGATTTGATTCGAGATTGCTATCTCACCCGAGTTTTACGAGTGATATGGGAGAAATCTCTCTCTAACTCACCTGACTTTTGCCTTTAGTAAATTTGCAAGCAGGAAAAAAATTTATAAATCACTCAAGATGGTCATCTCGACCTATCTCGATTCTTAGTAAATTTACCCCTTAGGATCTGATTGGTTGCTATGGGCAACATCTCCACTTCTAAAAACCTTATTTATCTGAAAACAGGGCACTTCTCTGATCCGTGCTATTCATAGAGAAGGGTACCATTGGAGAAGGTTATTATTTCTCCAGCGGGGCATACGCTACTGTATGTATCGCATCACCATACATTTGTATGCTTTCCGTTCCTCTGCTAGCAACCCATTCGCCATCTCAGGATGGCATAAGCCGTGCTATTAGGGGAGAAGAGCAGTGACAGCTGTCTTCCTACCTTCTCCCTGTTCTCTCTGCCCCCTTCTCTGCCAGCAGCCAATCAGGGGAACCCTGGGTATAGAGCTCATCAAAGTGATGCGAACTATAGTGATAAGTAACAATTTTATACCGCATATTTTAATGACTAGACTCCTTTATCTCTCCTTGCAGCATATGTCTCCAGGCATCTGCCCTGAGCAAAGGTGTATCTAGGGTTCATGTTGTACAGGGTAAATTAAAAAACGGTGCCCCCTAAAAATAGTTATAGAAGTGTATAACCGGATAGATAGATAAATAGATAGATAGATATTGATAGATAGATATGCAGTGCTTGACAAGTATTTCAGACCATCATCTGCAACCAAAATATATGAAAACTTCTATAGAAGAACACATATGTGCCTTCAGGCTTCCCTGCATGCCATTGGAGTCATCTACATGTTAATCTCAGGAACCCACTTCATAGTATGCCACACTATAGTGCTTCCAATTCATAGTATACCACAGCATAGTGGCCACCAATTCATAGTATGCCACAGCTTAGTGCCCAATTCATAGTATGCCACACCATAGTGCCCCCACTTCATAGTATACCACAGCATAGTGCCCACCAATTCATAGTATGCCACACTATAGTGCCAGCAATTCATAGTATGCCACAGCTTTGTGCCCAATTAATAGTATACCACAGCTTAGTGCCAACCAATTCATAGTATACTACAGCATAGTGCCCATCAAATTATAGTATTCCACAGCATTGTGCCAAATTCATAGTATGCCACAGCTTAGTACCCAATTCATAGTATACCACAGTGTAGTGCCCACCAATTCATAGTATGCCACAGCTTAGTGCCCAGTTCATAGTATACTACCGTGTAGTGCCAACCAATTCATAGTATGCCACATTTTGGATGCTTGGTAGTGAGGTCATTCATACCTTACGATCAGGGGTGTAGCGAGGGTGGCTCCGGTGAAGCATGAGCTCACAATGAACATGGGGCACAATCCAGGTTACCGGAATTCCTGGGGCGCTGCACAGTATGATGGCCACCTGTTAGTTTTATCTCAGATTGATTGCTCTATATTCTACAAAAGTTATGGATCTGATATCCATTTCTATATTTCATGCTCCCTCAAGCTGCCCAGATGGTTAGGTCTAGAACAAGGTGGTGTACTGGACCTCTGACGTCACAACCATGTGACCCATGACAAAAGGGGGAGGGTCAAGGTTTAGAACGGGGGCCAAAAGTGTCCCCTTGCAAGCTCGCTTCGCTCCCCATGGTTCGGGCAGGTTTATATTTCCCTTGTATGTCCATGCGGATGGTAACACTGGTAGTAGACCGACCTTGCCGCAATGGTCACATGATGGTAGTGATGTCAGAGGTCCTTTCTCCAATTTGGATCTAGCAACAACCCTGCCCAGATTGCCTCCCCTCTGGCCTCCCTTCTCTGTGATCATCTTCTGTCACCTCTCCTTCCCTGTTAGATTGATTACATTCACTTCTCACCTCTTTGATTCCCTCCCCTCTCTACCCTGTGATCATCTCTTTGCCCCTCCCCTCTCCTTTCTTATTGGCTTCTGTCACCACCCCTCTCATATCTGCTCTTTGCCCCTCCCCACTTCTATGTTGTAGACTTCTGTCACCTTCCCTCTCTGATCGGCACTTTCCCCTCCCATCTCCTCTTTGATCCCTCCCTCCTTCTCTCCTCATTTATTCATTGTGCTTCAATGGACTTAAAAGTGATACATCTGAGGTAAAGTCCTAAAATATATGAAAACTTAAATTATGGTATGATATTAAAAAAAGTTTCTACTTTGCTATTTAAAGTAGTGAGGTGTTCCCAGGTGTGACTACAAAGTGTCATTTGAAAGGTCTTTTAAAAATATTAGGAGACCTGAAATAATAATGGTGGTAGACAGATCATGACATGGTTAGTAGTACTCACATTAATATAGGTGCAATGTATATGTGCTAAGTAGGAGCATACCTGAGAACGGAGCTTCCCATAGGTGTTCCCACTCCAGTGAAAGCTGCTTGGGGGCAGTAATTGCAGTAATAAGCTGTGCACCCTGTGGAATTTCACTCTTGCACATTTATTCTGTCAATTTAAATGATCAGAATATATAATACAATCTCCTCTATTGACTAATAACAATGATTTAAAGGAGATAAAAGTCAGATCTTAGGTGCTATACATAAATAAAGCAGTACCAAAGGAGCTACCCCTTAATGTCAGATAGTGCAACACCGAAGCATTCTATTACCCCAATGGGACCTGCCCCAGCATGATACTGCCACTGTTTGCCTTTTTTTTTTTCACTTCAATATTCCCCCGCAGGCTGGCCAGACAGTTGAGAACATTGAGTGTGTGTGTATGGGGGGCATTATGACATGCACTTTCTCCGGGCGCCATGGTTCCACACTACTCCTCTGCTTATGATGTGCTCTCTTATAATCCAAGTCATGTAAGGGGAATGAAATTGAGGTGACCACTTCCATATGCATTTTTCCCTTATAGTGGAATTTCTCCAAAAACACCTTTTCCTAAACTGTACTCTTAACAGGTTACACTATGTACTGTAATCTTTTATTCATGTCAAATGAAATATGAGGAATCCACTACATTGATAACTGGGAACTACACAGAGCTTGAAGCATTTTTTCGAGCATCTTTTAATGAGACTTTTTACCTTCAAATGCATTTTATTCACAGAGCGATGCGAATAGGACGGACAAGCAGCTTCTGATTAAAATAATATGTGTCATGCCTGTATTCTGTGTGTGACTGCGGGTGTATCTGCATGTGAAATGCTACGTTACACTGTCAGCAGCTGTGATACTGTAACGTAGTATTTTGCATGCAGGTACACCCGCAGTCACACACAGAATATAGGCATGCCACATATTATTTTAATCAGCAGAAGCTGCTTGTGCACCCTCTGTATCACTTTGTGAATAAGAAGGGCTGTTTACTGAGCAAGGAAGCAAACTGTATGTGAACACAGATCTGTAACATATTAAGAATGGTCTCATTGGTATGTATGGGAGTCATTGCATACAGGAATTCTTATTTTTTTCAGGCTTCATACCTGGGAGACTTGGTAGACTGAATTAGGCATCTTGAGTGTGGATGTGAGACAATTATGTGATTTTTAATCCACTCATAATGGCTACCTGTTCTGCAGGTGCACCCCACTGCTTCCAAGTCTACAGAATGATTGCATTAAATAATGCAATTGGACAGAGTATCCTTCCTCTTTAAGGAAAGCCTTGAAATTCATCATAAATGTTTGCGATTTAAAGGGAAAGTAACCTTCCATATGTAATTTGCTTCAAGTTGTCCAGCACAGAAGTGTATATATGTCATTTGCTTCATTTTGTCTAGCACAGAAGTGTATATATGTTAGAAACATTTTATTATTTCTATTTCACCTGTTCTCTTTAATTTCTTGTGTCCTTTCTGGACTTGACCACTTCCCCAATGACATCATGTACCACCGCTATATCCTGCACATTGCCATTAGGTCATAACCTTAAACTACTATGTAGTGTGAAGATGATCAAATCTTAATTCTATTTACAGGATAGCTTTGGGAGGCGTTATACAGATTCTGGGTGAAAGAAAGCAGAAGATTGGAAATTTAGTATATGATCAATTTGGTAAGCAGCCTCAGTAGTACCATCATATAAATTGCATAATGCTATGTATTAAGATTATTTGAATACATTCATTGCTTAATATATATACTGTATATATGAGAAACGTACACGGTAGGAATCCCTGTAAAATCTTGACCCTAATTGTGCATAAACAAAGTGTTTGTCATTGGAACCCTTACCACAGCCCAAGTTATCATATCCCTCCTGAGGTGCCAGTAATCCATATGAGCTTCATAGAAATATTTTATGTAATTCAGAATACAAGACCTTTAGTGCTTTGTGAGTGGCATGTAATTAACATAACCTTTTTTTCTTTATTTTTATTTCTTCTTTGTTTTGGTCAGATTTTGATTCTTTGTAAAAAATTGCAAAACGTCACTGGATCCTCTTAATATTTTCCATGCAACTCATTTTACCATTGTTTCAAAGGAGGAGACAAGTGGGTATGGAGTAAGACCATATTCCTGATTCTGTAGTAGCAGACACTGTATACAATATTTAAGAAGAGTTTATCACCTGTATATGTTATTGCTATTATGACCTTTCTTACATACACATAGAATGTTTCCCAACCAATTCTTGATCATATTGTACATCAGAAGCATCCATCCATTTTCTTCATTTCTCCATAAACTTCCTCAGTTTTACCATCATCAAATGTCACACCTTTCCCCATGCTCTATACTTTATATAGCATAGCTTTCAGATTTTTAGCCTCCCAAATACTGTATTATTTTCCCTTACCCGCTATGGTCTCATTTACTTTGCTAGACCGCACAGCCTCTTAACCTTCTGAGAGCCTCTATTATGAAAAAAACAAAGACCACATCAAGCAAAATCTATTTTAAAATATATTTATTATGAGTTTTTAGCACAAGGAAAACAACACTTTATTTTTACTCTGCATTTTAAAATAAATTATTGACCAAGATTGACCAGAGGCTCTTACAAGCTTGTTCTATAAGAGGACAAAGATGGTGGAAGCCTCATGACTCACAAAGAGTCATCCTTCAGCACTCAGGAGAGGAAAAACCCCCTGGGGGAAACCTCTAGGGACCCATGGCTTGAAGGATTGCCCGTCCCTCTGGGCACTAGGAGGCTATGCAGAGTTATATTTCCAAATGTAATAAAATATGAACATTTGACATTGAAATAGAGTATACATTTATCCACATAAATAACATTGGCTGATGTTTTTAATATAGCTTCTGTCCACATCTCCTGACATTACACAATTTACATTCTTCGCAAAGCTTCACAAATTGCTGAAGAAAATGGTCATCCCCTTTTAAAAAAAAGCACTGAGTTTACTCGAATGGCTACTACATTGTGATAGATGTGCTGTGCTGCTTAAAACCTCCACAATGTATTGGTCTAAATAAAACATTTTATTTAATGTCCCAGCCAATCACAATCCTGTTATATCACTCATAATATAACTTCCAATATCAACTGTAATATCAAATCAAATATCTGAATATAGGATTTCATTTTTATTTTCTAAATATCATTGCTCCTCTCTTCAGCATCCTCCTGTGCTATGTAGTGAAATAAATGAAAGAAAATGGTTATTTTGTTTTTATATTTACAGTCTAACTACTTAGAGAAACATCAAATATTACAAATATAGTTACAGTGTAATAACATCCATTCCTGCTATGTTATTATATATACAGTCATTTGTTACCTGTCAGTAGAGGAAGAGCTTTTGAAATGATGGGGGAGCAATTTGTAGCCAGATTAGTCAGGCCAGTATTAGGCAACCGGTCACCCTACAACTGTGCATACAACTATTAGACATGTCTGGTGTGCTGGGACTTGTAGTTGCACAACTGGTGGAGCATGTGGCAATATATCTGATGAGAGCGACTAGAAGTTATGGGGATGTCAGATAATTATTATCTGTTATATCTGCAGGTGACTATGGGCCGTATCCAATTTGATGCAAAAACGTTCAGTTTTTGCATGTGCAAACTTTTCACACCCTACACCCAAATGTGTCACTTTTCGTCCCTAACGCGTATGCAGGTTTATGGGGCAATCCTATTACAAAAGACTCGATGCGGCAATTGCCCGAAAAAAAAATAGCAAAAAGTGCTCTGGAAAATGGTGAAATGTGCCTGTACCCCCAAAACAGGTAAACTAAGATTGGGTAATAGTTTAGATGTGTATTATTTGGCAAAATCAAAAGGTTTGGGTATTTTAAATTGTGTTAAATGGCTGTTATAACAGTGGAAAAATTACAGATAAAAGTTTTTTTGCGCAAATTAAATGCTGCAGTTAAATTAGGGGTACCTAAACATGGATGCAAGTATATTTTTGTGTAATTTTATGGTACTTTTGTCGGATTTCTCCTTGCATGTCCAGGCGGGGTGTGAGAAGAAATCCTTTAGCCTGCCAAAACAACGCAGTGTAGTGAATAGCTGTGGGAATTCAGCCCATAATGTCAGCAGATAAAAAAGAAAAATATAGTCCTGGAGCCAGGTGAGTGGTATTTATTAAAAAATGTAAAAAAATTATATATGTGTGTATATATATATATATATATATATATATATATATATAATTTTTTTCCATTTTTTAATAAATACCACTCACCTGGCTCCAGGACTATATTTTTCATATATATATATATATATATGTATATATATATATATATATATATATGACAAGCAGCTGCCAACCTGAAAAGAGGGGTGCCAATCCTCAATACATGCAACAAAGAAAAATAGAACACACAGGTGGTGCTGCTAAGTGTCAATCAAGAACATATGGTATGATAAATAGAAAATTTATTGAAATGGGGTATACAAAGTAGATACTCCCAGGAGTGTACTAGATAACAAGTGTTAAAAGAATGTATAAAATATTTAAATATACACCAGACATAGAAAACAAATAAATTTGATATTGCACCAAACACAATAATAAAAGATTATTAGACAGTGAATGATAACACTGTTGCAATCTCTGAAGGGAAGTATATGTATCCAAATAGTAGCATCTGTTGGATAGATCCAAATGGCAACTTCCAAATGATTTACCACTGTTTGCAACTTGGAAGTTAAAGTCAATGATAGGACTTTATAAACCATGGAGACTTTGAATGTTCCTCATCAGCCTCTCAATACAATACAACAGGGTGGAAATAGTTTGTATATGAGGTGTGGAGGCTCTCAAAAGCGTGATGTTAATTTATATATTGATTTTTAAAAAAATAAAAAGTTTCAACTTAACATTAAATACTAATATTATATATTTATGTGTCAATTAATTATATGTTCATAAATATTATAAATGATTGAATAAATGCTACACGTTATCATTTTATAAATTATCAATTTAAGATTATATATTAAATTAGATTAGATATTAATGTGTCAATTTAAATGTATATCTAAAATTATCAAAACAAAAGTATTGGTCTAAATATAACATTTTAGTTAAAATTCTGGCCTCCACCTTCCCTCACTAGCCAGCCAATCGCTCACCTCTGATATTATTTATTATAAAAAAATATAAATATTTAAATGATCAACTTAACATTAAATATTAAAATAGATTATATGTGTCAATAAAATTCTATGTTCATATTTATTATCAATAATAGTTTAAATGGTATACATTTTTTATCAAGTTAAAATTATAAAGTTAGATTAGATATTAATATATCAAATGTAAGTATAGTTATTAGATCAATTATCAAAATACAAAATATTGGACTAAATATATTTTAGTTAAAATTCTGGCCTCCACCTCCCCTCGCTAGCCAGCCAGTCACACACCTTTGATGTTATTTATTATAAAAAATGTAATTATATAAATTAGCAACTTAACATTAAATAGTAAAATAGACTAGATATTTTTGTTGATTAAATTATTTGTGCATATTTATTATAATTAATATACATTTTAATATATAAATAATCAATTTAAGATTAATATTAAATATGATTAGAAATTTGTCAATTAAATTATATGTTCCTACTTAATATAATAAAGAAAAATGCAAAACTGCAAAACTGAAAAAATATAAATTAATATAAGACTATTTTATGTTTATATTTTATGAAAATGTATGAATAAATGATTTTACATAACAGTATTTACTTACCTTATACTAACTTACCTATGATGATGATTGTCTCATTCTCCAGTACTTGTCAGGCTTTAGAGAACATACTGTAGGTGTTTAATTGATGGTGGGCGATGTTATGCCTTCTTATATAACTCGGGCTGATGGAGAGGCTAGGTATTCTTATGCAGGCTTGATGTTGTTCTGCGGCTACTCATGGAACCAATGGCTGCCCGCTCCTGTGCAAGATGTTTATTCCTCCATCGGCTGGGGAGGTGATGGTACCTTCACTGGTGGCTGCAGGTAGAAGACAATTGGACATATTTCACATAAAAAAAGTGAGGAAAAATCTCCTGGAAACATAAGATTACTAAAGTCTACCTATAACTAGAGATGCATAAAAACGCTCAAATTATTTGTTTCCTGTTTAACAATTAATTTGTTTCTTTAGTGGCAGCATCACCAATCACAGCAGCAGCATTTATGCTGTATTACACAATGTCATGGTTATGGTCCTGATTATTCTCAATGATAGATTTTATATTTTGAGATACATCAGGAAGTGACTGGGACTTCCTAAACTTTTTGCTCTTGAACCAAATCTTAAAGGTGGCAGAAATGGCTATTTCATAGCTAATGTCAGATATAATTAAGAGTTTTTTTTCAATTTTAGTCAGACCTATTTATTTTATTTTGATTAACCCTTTCACACACGTGTCACACATGCTAAGGTTTGTCTTCTTATGACAAACATGAATAAGAATATTTGGAAGTAAAAGCCCAGTGTATGGTCACAGCATAACGTCAACATCTTTACCAGGTAAAGGATTATCTCATCCCTACCATGGTTACCATAATATAATGAGGGTTACTGTATGATAAGCAGTGGCGTGAACATGATGCGATTCCTGATGTTAACTTCCAGTTCTATGCACTTACTTTGCTGGGTATGAATGGAGGCTGCACTTGAAGATGTTCTAACTCAACCCAATCAATACACTTGAAGAACGGATGATGGCGTATCTCTCCGTTCACACCCAGACGGTTCTGAGGGTCATCGCACAGGAGCTGAAAAGAGCAACATGAGCGTAAATAGTGTCATTTCAGCTTTAGTTTCTTCTCTTATACCACATATTTGGGAGTAATATATTATAGTTGTGAGTTTTCAGCATCAAAAAGGAAATGCATTATTCTTTTACTATAATCGGAGAACGTGCATCTAGTTTAGGATAAAACTGGGTGAGAAGATACTACTGGTCAAAAGTTTTAGAACATCATAATTGTATTAATTTGTATTAAAATTAACACAGCTTATTGTCTATGTACTCTGAAATTATAGCATAGAACAAATAAACAATTGGAAATGAAAAAAATAAATAAATCATAGAATCATTTTGTTTAACAAAACAGAAATCTAAAATTTGGACTTCTCAATGTAGCCACCTTTTGCAGATATAACTGATTAACACAATTGTGGCATTCTTTCTACATTAGAAATCAATATTGCTTGGATAGTTCTTCCCAACACTGTTCCAGTAATTCCCACAAATGTGTTGCACTTATAGATTGCTTTCACCCTTCTGCCCAGTTTATCCCAAACAAGCTCAATGGTGTATAAGTCTGGAGACTATGCTGGCCATTCCATGATTTGAAGCCTTCTGTATTATTCTTTTCTGCAAAAGTAGTTTTGATACTGCCTGGAGGTATGTTTAGGTATGTTTTGGGACATTATCTTGCTGTAGGATGAACCCTTGTCCAAGTAGGTGTAGACCAGAGGGTCAAGGTATTGCATGGTGCTGCAAAATATAGTGGTAGATCTTTTGGTTTAGGGTGCCAGTCACTCTGTTCAAGTTGTGAACTTAGGTTTCAGCAAAAGAGCCCCAGACCATAACGCTTCCTCCTCCTTCTTTGAGAGATGATGTCATAGGGTTTTATTTACTATGATTTGACTTGTAAAAGCAGCCCTTTTGAATTGTGGGCTTAAATATGCTGGTAAGAGGTACTTATAGTAATTAAACCGCATGCACAGAGGAACCATCCTTTTGTTTTCTTCACGGCATACAAAAACGCTGCCTCATGTAAAAAAGATTTTGGGCCTGATTCAGAGCCACTCGTAAGCGGCAGCTCGTTCGCTCTGAGCGATGTTTGCCCAACTGCGCATGCGTACGGATCATTATACGCATGCGCGAACCAGTCAGTGCGGCCGAAATTCATGTGCTCGCAAAATAGCGAATGCCTGCTATTTTGAGTGACAGAAAGAGGCGTATGTGGGTGGTAACAGGGGAAGGTGCTTGAAAATGGGGAGTGGAAATCAGAACGCAGGCGTGCTTAAAGGTCAAAACGGGCGTTTTATGGGTGTGCATATTTAAAACAGCAGCGCCATGGACCACGTCACTGGGTTATTTTATAGTCAGAACTGCTCGCAAAATTGTGGTAGCAAACACCAACCCGAAGAATAGCGAGCAGTTCATACCCTTGTCGATGTACTCGATTAATCTAATAAATAGCGGACATGACGTAGGATGCGAGCGGCCAGGGGGCGTATTTTTCCAAAAAACGAACGCAAGTTTTGTTCGTTCGTTCAGACATAGAGGCGTGAACAGACCGCAAACAGCGAACGGTTCATTTGAATAGACACCCCTAGTTTTAGAACGAACGACCGTAAATAGCGAGTGGCTCTGAATGAGGGCCTTTATGTTTTTGATTCCAGTCTTCAGTAGCCCAGTGGTGGTGCTTCATAGCCCAGGCAAGGCTTATTTATTGCCATAGAATAACTGTAAGTTCTTAACTCATTACATGCTCCCTGAAAAAGGTTTTTTTATAACTGAAATTCACAGTATTTTTCAGTTTTTGCTGACCTGACTTTTTGTTTTAACCCTCTAGCAGTTTACAACTTTATATTGTATTATTTCAGAGTTGATATACTTAAATTTTAACATAAAGTTAAAAATGGGGATGTTCTAAAACTTATTACTGATGATGTATGTCAGTGGTGACTCCTGCAGCACTGATTGGTCTGGCTTGGAGTTTTCTTCAGCCACCACTTGTTTATGATTGTCAGAAAGGGGGAACCAAGAAAAGTAATGTGATGCATGTAATACAGATATTTTCTCCATATATGTCTACCTGACAATTCATTGCAAGAACAAATACATGACAGATACTAGAAAATGGAAGTTTTATAGAAATAATGGAGAATGACCAATGGGACACACTGTTCAGGACATCCTTGTACCTAGTGTTGAATGCTAAGTGTCTTCTCACACTCACCTCTTCAATTATGTCTCTCATATTCGGGCTTAGGTCACAGTCCGATAAAGCCGAGATCTTCAAGTCATGCGGGAATTGCCCAGATGTCATGTTGAACAGTACTACCCCGAAGGAGTACCAGTCAACTCCCGCATCGTACTGTTGGCTTGAGAGAATCTGTCAATAAAAGGTAAGCAATTTTCTAAATTATACTGTTCTATAGACTGGAAAACACAACTGGGCACAATTTGCCATCAGATTATAGATTGATAAATTATACCATACATGTGAGATGAATGAAAACTCAGATCATGTATGGCAATTGTAGACATGATGGGGGACATATTTACCAGGATGGACACACTGAACACACATTTACCGGGATAGACACATTCACAGTATTTTCATGAGAATAGGGAACCCCCTTAATGAATACAAACAGAATTAATTGATGTGGGGAAATTATGAGAAAATGGAAGTATATGATTATAATGGTGATAATGATAGTGAAACTGAAGGCGTTGGTGGTTTGGAGGTGTGCTTAAAAAATAATGAGTGGGATATAATGTATCGACCACAATAGTGATCTTTGTATTAAATATCACTTGTCTGCTCTCAGTTTCATGTTGTGGTCAATATAATTCTCTGTATTTTCTTATGGCATTCATAGCAAGAACAATTACATGACAGATACTAGAGAATGGGAGCTTAGGTCACAGCCCGATAAAGCCGAGATCTTCATGTCGTGTATGAATTATCCAGGAGCAAGAATGCTCTTTCTAAGGTAGCACTGTTGTGCAATAGTCAGCTTGCTGTTTTACACTACTGAGGTATTAGGTTTGATCCTACCAAGGCCCTATCTGTGTGGAGTTTGTATGCTCTCCCCTTGTTTTTGTGGGATTCCTTCGGGTACTCCAGTTTCCACCCACAATCTCAACAAAAATATAATGTTAGGTTATATGTCTTCTGACAAACAATTTAACCTTAGGTATATGTATGTGTACATGTGATAGAAATTATAGATTGTAAGCTCCATTGGGGCAAGGAATGACTAGATGTTCCCTGTGGAATATGTGTCTATAAATAACTTAATAAATATATTCATTTGTATTGCATAAAATTGCGTGTATGGTGGTCACTAGGTTGCTCTCTGCATTGTGTCAGGTAGTAGGATACTCTTTATATTATGAGGCAGTCACAAGTATGCTCTCTGTATGTATATCAGTCACTACAATGCTCTCTTTATTGCCTGACAGTTACTAGGTTGCTCTCATATGCCGTATAGAAGAATATGCTATTTTATATGGCTTTTACTCTCTGTATTGTATGGCATTAATAAGCATACGCTTGCATTGTATGATGGTAACATTCATGCTTTCAGTATTGTACAGCAGTCATTGGGATCTTTTAGTGGGTAGGGATATACCTGCCAGTCACTATGGTTGGGACACCCTCATTTTTTTCTTGTATATTTAGGCAAAGGCAATGATTTATTTTATGCTGTGTGTTGCCTTTCCCTCATCTATCAGTGTTCTCCACATGCAATATTTCTTGGGAAGTCTGACTGGCAAAATTTGTCTATAAGTCACACTGTAGTGATGTTTCCTTTAGAAATGTCAGTGAAGCAAGACTTATTGGCCACGTCACAGTGTAGCTGATTGCTCCGAGCCACCCCGCTGGGAGGAGGATGACGGCCACCGTCTCCACTTCGACCTCAGACCACCTTGTTGGAAATGTTGCCCCCTCCAGAAAGGAGAAAGCTGGCTGTCCCTCCACCTCGATTCTGGCACACCCTGCAAGAAGGCAAGCATGGCCCCTCTCCTACCCAGTGCCTGCCAAACAGTTAGATGTCAGATAGGGGAGGGTGCACAATGGGCTTACTTGCTATAATCTGGTTCACACCACTCCTGGTCTACACAGTCTTCCCCCTCCCAGTCTATCAACTCACCAAATGCCTGCACCCCCTCCCTTCCCCCCAGCTGCCTCATAATGCTGCCATGCAAAAATAATTCTGGGAGAACACAGTATCAATAATACGGCTAGGGCTAAGGTGTGCTAACCACAGTTTATTTATCCTCACCTGCTTGAGGACACTTTTAGGTTTTTCCAATGAAACTTTACGTTCCTGACACAACCCAGGTGAAAAGTGGTGGTCTCTTCCTGATTAGCCATGTCTGTGTGGGTTATGGTAATAAAATGACTGGTACCCCTAGAACTGTTGCCAAGCTTGTGATCCCAGCATAATGGACTGTTGTCCCATAGAGTGATGCCCATTATTCAAAAATTAGATACAAAAATACATAAACATACATACACAAATTTCATCTAAACTGCAATAACATACTCATTCATTACAATTATAGGAAGAGACCCAGTTATTATTAAATACTAAGGGCCGTATTTAATTAGCATTTTTTTTTTTCCACCCAAAATTTGCCTGGTCATTTTCTTGAAGGTAAATTATCATTAGGTGGTTTTTGAAAGAAATCCCCAAATTTTTGTTTGTTGTTTCGCCGTTTTATGTTTGTGAAAATGTTGCTGTTTTTTTGGCAAAAAACTTCCGTTTTCGCCAATGGCGAAAAAAACTTATTTTTTTTGCCGCTAATTGAATACGGCCCTAAATCTTCCTTCCTGATCCATTATAGCCTAAATTGAAAAGATAAACAAATTCTGAAATATCCTCATACAAAGAGCCATCTGCTCGCTAAGAACAACCTCTGCAAAATAACCAAAGGTGTCAGCATGGAAAAACACCTGTGATTGGCTGGCAGTGAAGGGAAATCCTGATTGGACATGATTAGGGCTTATTCAGAGCTGTACACTATTAACATCAGTGCTGCGTTTTGGAAACAACCGCTATGCTAATATATGCTAATGAAGCAGGAGGCATCTTGTGTAAATAGACACCTGCTGTTGGCTTCTGTGATCCACTGCTGCATCCGAGGACGCAGCATCAGATCCCCATCGGCCATCTTAGTAAGTCTAACTTACTCAGAATTGCTGCCGGAACTCCTCTGCCGGGGCCAGGAAATTGACCCTGTTCTCTGCACTCCCAGAAATGAGGGGAGACGCCTCCTATTTTCAACAATGCTCCCGGTGCCACCACCTTCCCACACCCAAATGGCAACAACCTGTCACTCAGGCTAGGGCTTAGGGGCACTGGGTGTGATGATGCAGGACCTACTCTGCACATGCGCAGTACAGGTAATGAGCATAAGCAAGCCCCCCACCATCTGAGTTGTACGCATAACATAGGGTATGTGTAGAGCTCTGAATCAGGCCCTTAGATCATTAGGCAGTGATTGTTTGTAGTATGGTAATGATGGCGACCTGGGCAAGAGGTGAGAGTGGAAATGTGCCATTCTTTCCTCCATATTTACATAGACCCCATATATATGAATAGCACTAATAAACTCTACACCTCACCTCTATATTATAACCTCACCTCTGGGGCAATGTAGCCTCGTGTTCCTGCAAAGCCCATGGCTCCATGGATCTTGTTAACAGCCAGCCCGAAGTCTGCGATTTTAATGTGGCCAGAACCATCAATAAGTATGTTCTCTGGTTTTATATCACTGTAAAAGAGACATTTTGCACTTAGTATTTCATTAAGTACTTGTTTGCATAGACAGTATATGATATACATCATAAGTGACTAAGGCTAATTTACTAATGTGGAAAAATGCATCTTCCATGGGACAAATGTCTTTTACATCTGGTCAGATCGAGGAGATCCGCTGTTGTGTGGACAGTTCCAAGGACCATGGAATGCTATGGCATAGCTATATAGGTGCATGGTGTGCTGTGCACATGATCCTTAAGCTAAGGGGGTCCCTGACTGCCCAAGGAATGCTATGGCATAGCTACCATAGGTGCAGGGTGTGCTCTGTGCACATGATCCCTAAACTAAGGGAGTCCCGGACTGACCATGGAATGCTACTATAGCTACTATAGGTGCAGGGCATAGCTACTATAGGTGCAGGGTGTGCTATGTATATAATCCTTTAGCTAAGGGGGTCCTGGGCTGGCCACTCTGCTCACTGAGCATTGTTCTTTGGACAGCCATTTGGCACCATATTTCCAACACTTTTCTTTGAAAATAAGAGTAGACTATAGCAAATACTAGGGATGTGCAGGCTCGGATTAGTTCAGATTTTCCCGCCAAATTCAGATTTTTCCCGACAAAAATCGGGTCTCAGAAAGAAGCAAAACGTCATCTTTCTTGGACTTTTGTCCAGGAAAGATGATGTTTGTCCATGAAAGATGACGTTTTGCCTCTTTCTCAGACCCGTTTTTTGGCGGGAAAAATCCGAATTTGGTGTGAAAATCCTAACTAATCCGAGCCTGCACATCCCTAGCAAATACTCTGACATCGGTGCCAGAGTCTAAGATAACTTCTACACATCTGTTTTCTGTGAAGGTGCCAGTGACTTATTTCTGGGGAGGAGAGGGTCATGTAAGTACATTGGATACAGCCCAGCTCTTTGATTAAAGTGCCCCTGATGAAGTGGATGCAGTGCCAGATTAAGGTCCGCATGGGCCTGGAGCTGAAATTTATGAAGGGCCTATTGTGTGCCGCTGCAGGGGTTGTGACCAGCAATGTGAGTGGCGTGACCAGTGCTGTAGCTTTGTTGTCTGTAAAGGGCTAGTATCATGGCAGGTGCAGTTACTGTATACCATCAAGCACCTCAATCTAGCTCATCTCTTTATATACTGTATTTGTCCCTGACCCTTACACACATTTTGGTAGGCCGATAGTTACCTATGGTTGTGGGGCACATATTGCACACACTTTGTGCAGGCACATGTGTAAGTATTGCTGTCTGTAAGTCACTACATCACCCTCCGAAATACCTCACCCATCCACCATGCTATATACAAAACATCTTACCCACTGAAACTCAAAGATACCATCTATCAAACACTGAAATAACCCTCACTGCCATCACTTGACGACCCCATACAACAGCCACTACCACTCCTGGATCCACACCATCACCCCCTGACCCCATATATCACCCTCTGTGTTTCTTCTCACCACCACACTCTGATCCAATATCCGACACACAAATACCCCTCACTCACATTATGCCCTGACCACATAATGGACACACAAATACCCCTCACTCACATTATGCCCTGACCACATAATGGACACACAAATACCCCTCACTCACATTATGCCCTGACCACATAATGGACACACAAATACCCCTCACTCACATTATGCCCTGACCACATAATGGACACACAAATACCCCTCACTCACATTATGCCCGGACCACATAATGGACACAGAAATATCTGTTACTCGCCGTCATGTCCTGACTTTGTCTATATGTTATGTATTGTTCTCAGCCCCCATACCTGTATGTATACAGAAAGCTTGCCCCATTCCGTGTATATGTTCAATATTATGCTACCCCCTCATCTGTATATTGTGCACTGTGCTCTTCCCTCTCTCATCTGTATGTCCATTATTATTCCCATCCTCCTCCTCTGTTCACATTATTGGGTTCCCCCCTTCTCATCTGTGTCCATTACAATATTTGTCATCCCCTCCTCCTCCTCCTCATCTGTGTCCATTATGGAGTTCTAATGCTCTCCCCTCCTCATCTGTCCGTTACGCTGCCCAGATCATCATCTGTGTCCATTATTGAGTTCTCGTCCTTCCTCCTCCTCTCTGTATCCATTACTCTGTCTCGTCCCCTCCTCCTCTGTGCCCCCCCCGTGTCCATTACTTTGTCGTCATCCCCTGCTCATCTGTGCCCAATTTTCTGTCTACCCCACCCCCTCCGTGTCCATTAGTCTACCCCACCTCTTTTTCTGTGTCCATTACTCTGTCGTAGAGTTTCTCCATTACTCTGTCACCCACCTTCTACACCTCTGTGTCCATTACGCTGTCATGGTCCCCTCATCATCTGTGTCCATTATGAAGTTCTCTTCTTCCCTCCTCATCTGTGCCCATTACTCGGTCATTATTGTCCCCACTCCTCCTCCTCTGTGTCCATTACTCTGTCCTCCCCTCCTCCATGTCCATTACTGTCATTGTCCCCTCCTCTACTGTGTCCATTACTCTGACCCCCACATCCCTTCTTCTTCTTCTGTGTCCATTACTCTGTCCCCTACCTCCTTTGTGTCTATTACTCTGTCCCCCTCCTCCTTTGTGCCCATTACTCTGTCCTCCTCCTCTGTGCCCATTACTCTGTCCCCCCTCCTCTTCTGTGTCCATTACTTTGTCCAACCTCCTCCTCCTTTGCGTCCTTTATTCTGTCCCACCTCCTCCTCCTTTGCATCCTTTATTCTGTCCCACCTCCTCCTCCTTTGTGTGCAATACTTTGTCCCCCCTTCTCCTCCTCCTCATCTGTGTCCTCCTCTCGTATGTTTTGCTTTCTCCACGCCAAGTTCACTTACCTGCTTCTCTTCTCTCTTTCACTATCTCAACTCCTCCTCCAATCTTACAATTCCCGCGGGTCTTTTTTCCACTGCCAGGAAGATCATGTAAGTTGCTAGCGGCAGTACAGCCACGGCGCTCTGGTAGTCAGGAGGATGCACCACCGACTCCTCAGTCAGCCTCAGTGTCAGCTCACGTAGGACCATCAATGCGGGTGCGCCCGGCAGCATCAATGTGACGTCACCAGATACAGCGGAGCTAAGGCACGTAGCGTGCCTTAGCTCCGCTGTATCTGGTGACCTCACATTAGGAGGGCATGTGCCACTGCGCCGCACTTTATAGCCCCCCCTGGATCCGCCACTGCTGTATCGCTGTTTGTTGGTGGTGGCAGCCGGCCCAAAACATTCAGCAACAGCAGGTCTCCTGGCTGGGCTGCCTTCACGGAGCAGAGCACGGAGCAGAGCATAGACACCTATTCACGGCACTAAGCGGCGGAGTCCGGACTCTGACTGTGATGGGGCGGCATCTATACGACGTCATGTCACATGGTGAGGAGGACGCGCTGCGCTGGAGTCAGTAAGTATGCAGCAGCACAGTGTGGTCCAGAGAAGCTAATCATGTGTGCCCAGTTTTTCAATGGCGGGATGCCGGGGAGGGGGGTTGATAGCCTGCAATGTTTGAGTGGGCAGAGCCTCGGGCTGGTGCTGTAATGCTGTAGCAGGGAAAAGAAAAGTCCTGTCTACAGCAGTGGCTGTCTGTGGGCCTATTTTAATGTAGGGCCTGGAGCTGTAGCTCCATCCGCCCCATGGTTAATCCGGCCCTGAGTGGATGTGCATCTTGAGGTGTGGTTGTTGAAGGAAAGGGGGAATTTGGGTACAGATGTAAACAGTGCAGGTCTGCATTTTGTTTGGCTAATATCATCCTGTTCAATGATTTTGTCTTTAAACTTGTAAATCATGTTTTTTTATATAGCGCATACATATTCCGCAGTGCTTTACAGAGAATTCACATCAGTTTTGTTCATTTGTGCACAGCATATTTTTAGCTATACTATTTTGTCAGTCCAGCATACCAGCTCTCACTTCTATTATAACAGAGAGAGCCACGGACCACACAAAAAGGACCCACATCACAAATTAGCATAAACAGTCTGAGGAAGCGAGCAGTGTGGCCGTGAAACGCGTTACAGGAGTTTATGCACACTCTTTAATAACTAGCCCTATGTGATATGAAGACCACCCTTTCTGGGTTACTGTATGCAAAATTCCTAATAAATTCAATGCAAAGACACAGATAAGACTTTTCAATTGTTATGATCTGTGCCTTAAAGATTTATTGCCTACGAACTTTTTTTGGAGCGGTATTTCAAACCTCTTTTGGGAAGTAAACACTAACCACTGATTGGACAGTTACATTAGTGAGTGGGTTCGAAACACCCCCTTTCAAACCCCTGTGAGGCTACTCAGCTGGAATGGCCCTCAAGCAGGCCTTGGTTATTTAATATATGACAGACAGCTACTTGGAGCCAAAAATAAAGATATTCAGTAATACACAAATAGCATACCTCCCATTATCTCGATTATTGTTATTATGTAATAATAGGGACTGCATTATCCCAATCACCAGGCAGTTGGGAAGTATTAATATAGCCTGGAGCGGTGCACACAGTAAGAACACCACTGCAGAGACATAAGAGTCCGTCTAGCCCGGCACACTTAGGGCAAGGCCGCAACTAGGGGGCGGCTGGAGGTGCACGTGCACCGGGTGAGCCGCTGTACCTGGTGCCAGTGACCTCCAGCCCGGCGCTGCAGAGAGGCTCCAAGCCGGACTCCTTCTCTGCAGCGACGCGGTGTAGCCGGAGCCGGAGGCTGGAGTTCTCTCCCGAACTCCAGCTTCCGGCTCTCCCCACGGGCACTATGGGGGAGACGTCATGACATCTCCCCCATAGTTCCAAGGAGCAGCCGGCGGACCGGACGCGACGCTGGATACAGGAGCGGGGTTCAAGGTAAGTTTTTTTTTTTTTTTAATAAGCTGCACTACAGGGGCATTATTATGCGGGCAGGGGCATTACCACAGGGGCATTACTATGGGGGCATAGGCAATAAGGGGCATTAATAATGGGGCATGAGCACTACAGGGGCATTACTATTGGGGCATGGGCACTACAGGGGCATTACCACAGGGGCATGAGCACTACAGGGGCATTATTGTAAGGGCACTACAGGGATATTACTATGGGGGCATGGGCACTACAGGGGCATTACTATGAGAGCATGGGCACTACAGGGGCATTACTATGAAAGCATGGGCACTACAGGGGCATTAATATGGGAGCATGGGCACTACAGGGGCATTACTGTATGGTGGGCACTACAGGGGCATTACTACATTACTATGGGGGTATTAACATATGGGCATTACTATGGGGGCATTACAATATGGGCACTACTGCAGGGGGAATTACATGGGGGGCGCCAAATTACTGTCTTGCCCCTGGTGACAAAAATCCTAGTTTCGGCCCTGCTTAGGGGTATGTTTACTAAAGTGAGAGTTTTTACAAATGGAGATGTTGCCCATTGCAACCAATCATATTCTACTTAACATTAAACTAACACCTTCTAGAAGATAAGAGCTAGAATCTGACTAGTTACTATGAACAGCATCTCCACTTCTAAAAACTCTAACTTTAGTAAATATACCCCTAAAAGTGACATTTCTTCTATGTTTATGTAAATGAGGAAAGAAAGGTAGATACCGATGGATGAAGCCCTTGACATGCAGGTACTGGAGACCAGAGACAATTTCAGCGGCGTAGAATCTGTTAAAGAAGAAATGTAAAAATATTGTAAAGTCCCAGATCCTGTTCTGTGTGAGGATTCTTTAGATACAAATAAAAGTAATGTGCAGGGAAAATATACTGTATGTCATTTACAGGACAATTGGGAAATTATAAACAATGTTGCAGGCTGTTTGTAATAGCGCAAAATCTGTTCAGTGCAGCGAAGGTTGTGACGTATATGTAATACCATAAGCCACAGATGTAAGACCTTTATAAGGGAACTTGTATGTAATGGTGTGAGTGTACCAGGCAGCCGCTGTATACAGATGTGTCCTCATATACCTAGCGTCCATACGCCATATGGCTCGAGACACCTTTGCAACTGAGCCACTCCAAGAGATGAGTTTTATTTCCATCACAGATGCAGCAAAACACCACTCTCAGGACCTCATTCAGAGGCGGTCGTTAGTTGCAAGCGGTCGCACTGAATCAGGGCGGCCGCTTGCATCCTGAATGACCGCCTCCTTGTCGATCGCTAAGCTGTGGGTTAACACCCACAGCTCTAGCGACCGACATGTGTGATGGTCGCGATGGTCAAGACCATCGCGACCATCGGGGCTTACGACCAGACCCTAAGGTTGGGTCTGGGCACTCGTAAGCCCCAGGGAGCTTCCTGCTCTGATCGAGCAGGAAGCTCCCCACTGACATCAGCAATGATGTCAGCGGGGCCGCCCCCAAACGGCAAGCGTTCTGGCGGGAACGCCTCCATTTGGGCAGGCACGCCCCCTGCCCGCCTCCCAAACGGGGCGAGCTGTCACTCACCATCGACAGCTCGCCCCGTCTGCTGCGAGTCCCCAAGCGACGGAGCGTCCATCGCTAGCCGGGTCTCGCGCATGCTCACGACGGAGCCGGCTAAGTTGTGCGCATGCGCACGATGGAGCCGGCTCCGTTGTGCGCATGCCCAGTAGGGCAACATCGAGTCGGTTGTGAGAGCTCAGCGCTCGCAACCGACTCTGAATGACCACCACAGTGTACTAGAGACTTTGGGCTGTGACTCTAACTGCACAGGATATAGGGGGTCATTCAGACCCACTCGCTAGTGGCAGTACGCTCGCAAGTGGGTCGATGGTCCCCACTGCGCATGCGCACGACGGAGGGAGCTCCGTCGTGCGCATGCGCGAGACCCGGACTGCGACAGCCAAGCTGTCGCTCCGGGTCTCGCACCAAAGGAGGCGTGCTGTCGATGGTGACTGACAGCACGCCCCCTTTGGTGGGCGTGCCGGGGGCGTGCCTGCCAGACGGAGGCGCTCCCATGGGAACGCCTACCGTCTGAAGCCAGCCCCACTGACAACACTAGTGATATCAGTGGGAGTGATTTTGGCTCTGATAGAGCCCAAATCACTCCAGGGCTTGTGGCAGGGAGACCCTACCGCAGGGTCTCCATCGCAAGTCCGATGGTCGCGATGGTCTTGACCATCGCGATCATCTTTTTGGACGCTCGTATATGCTGTGGGTGGTGACCCACAGTTATACGAGCGTCCAGGAGGACGCTCCATTTTAATGGAGGAGGGCCCTGATTCAGAGCGAGCGCTCTGGTCAGAGCGTCCGGCTCTGAATCAGGCCCTTAGTTTTAAACCTGTGCAGAGTCACATATGAAACACAATGGGACTTTTTGTGAGAAAAAGTCGCGTCCACTGCAAGATATTCGTATACAGATTCAGACTCATGCGCACACAGATGTACAAATGTCGCATATCAAATTGATCAGTGCAAGCTAGCAATGTAGTTTTTTCACTCCTTGGCTAATTTGCCCAGTACATGGTGCGTTGAGAGGGGCTATTTTCCCCGACTAGAACCACAGTGTATAAGGACACATGCATACTTCCTATAGCACTGAGCTGCTTACTTCATCCCCCTATAGCCAGGCTCTCCTGGCTGTAGGGGAGACTGGTCTTCTGAGCGGAATAGGTATGTAATGCTGACTGTCAGGATGACTCCTGTCAGAATACCAACAGAGGCATCCCGACAGGGGTCGGCAAGTATACTTACCCTCCCCCCTTCCCCCCTAACCCTCCCTTTTGTAGCCTAACCCTCCCCACCCATACCCTAAATCTAACCCACCCATTAGTGCCTAAACCTAACCCTCCTACCTTCGTGCCTACACCTAATACCCCCCTTAGTCCCTAACCCTAACCCCCCTAGGGATGCCTAACCCTAACCCCCGCTACGCTCCCTAAACCTAACCCTCCTCCCCGTGGCTAATGCTAAGGGCGCTCTGGACTTACCTCATTCGGGCTAGCATCCTTTGGCGTTGCTGCATCGGGATTAAGATAGGCATTGGGGTTTCTACGCCTATCTTAAATCCCTTGTCGGGATTCCCCTGTCGGTATTGCATCCGGTCTGGAGGAAGATTAAAGGTGCGAGCAGCCACTGCATAATGCGCTATGCTTCAGCTGCATGTAATTTCCATCTGCTGCTAAGACTGGCTGTTCAGATGATGTCACTTCCCAGCATCCTGTCACAGGCTCTGAATGGTATTAAGATAACTATATAGCTCTGCCTCCATGAGGGAGGGAGGAGAGAGCCATAGTGTTTATATGGGGGGTAGAGAGATAAAATGTGGATAGGGACTGAGCAAGAGAGCTCTAGAAGAGGATTAAGCTGGGTACACACCACACAATGGTGCGACCTCAGCAATGGTGCACTGTAATGATACATTGCATGTTCTGTACACACTGCACAATCCGGTGTATGACAGCGCGAGTGTCATTACATGCTGCATGTAACTGCACCACGTCATTCATTACATCGTCCCATGTGCCATGCAGAATAGCAGAAGGGACGATGCAATGAACGACTGTTGTGAATTATGGATCAGCATTACATGCTATATGATGTGTACTAAAGTCCTGATTCACATAAGAACGATATATCATACGATACATTGTATATTGTGTACAGCTTAAGAAAGACAAATACAGGTTGGAAAGAGTTATAGGTAGAAGAGACAAAGTGATGGGTGACCAACAACTGAGGAGGGGATAAAGCATAATGCCTAAGGGCGGCCATACACGGTAAGATTTTTTATATGATGTGTACGATTTTGATCGATATTAACGAGCGATCGTACACATCGTATGTTGTACATACGATGGTGATGTGCATTCCCGCAGTCATATAATTGGATCGCCTCTCGTACTGGAAAACCATACAAGGGCGACCTATCTTTTGGCAGGTAATACGATCCGATGTCTGTTTACGAGGTGTATAAAGATCTCTAGTCACTCCCCTCCTCCATTTTGTCATGAGAGACGGCGTTCCGAGCACCAACATCGCATCCCAGCGTGTGTGTGTTGAAGTAAGGATACATCGTGGCGCTCAGTACATTTGTCCCCCTCTGGCCCTGCCATTATTTATATACCACAGCGTTCAGCAGGTATACAACCAAGCTTCACTAGTCACAGAGCAGAGTATAACATACCTAAAATGGTGGCTGCCTTTTATACCCCCTAGATAAGCCCTCCCATATTCACATTCCAGCAGATTCATCGTAATGGTTATGTGCACAACCGATCGCTCATTTCCGATTTGTAATCGTGAAACGAAGCATCAGATTGTATGATCGTATGAAATATTGTACACCATTTGAACACTTCATATGTAACATTTCAATGGAAAATTTTTAAGGGAAATCTTATGAGACAAATTGTAAGTCTGTTTATCGCACCGTGTATGGTCTGCTTTAGGGTGTGTGTATCTTTGTATGTAAGTGTCTGGCTGTATCTTCTGGCCTGAAATTATTTCTTCTTTTTATCCACCTAAAATTTGGGTGTGTACCTAAAATTTGGTAATCAGTGGTGGCCAGTGCTGGTATAATCAGTAGGGCAAGTGTAATGAGGGCAGTGGTCTGACAGCTGTTCTGCCACTGATTATAATGTATCTTATTCCCCACACTGTAAACTACTATGCCTCATATCTTCTCTCACACACAATTAGAATTTTACATCAGCTTATTGATAGAACTTACGTTGCAGCCTCCACCTCAAGACGGCCTCTTCTCACCAGAAGATCGAACAGGTCTCCACCGCTGGCGTACTCCATGACGAAGGCCAGGTTGTTCTATTACAGGGCACAGACAGAACAGGTTCATATATTTTGCTATTTACTCTAGTACAGTCGTTAGTCTACTACAGTTGTTTTAGTTACCTGGTCTGGGTGCTCAGAATCTACAGCTGTGTCCACATACATCTATCCTCCGTGCACTACAATTTGCGCTACACATAACGTGGGAGCTCTGTGACTCGGTGGTGCTGAACGTCTGTTTGTGCGACTTTTTTACCATCAAATGAGATGTAAATATGTAGCCAGGCCCGCTGAGAGCCGCGGCGGGCCCGGGTAATAGGGGGTGTGGCCTAATCGCTGCGCGCTGGGGAGGTGGGCGCTCTGGCCCCCCTCAGCCCTGCTCAAAGCCAGGGGGGCGCGATCAGTGTGATCGCTCCCCCCCACAGGCATAGGAGACTGCTGTGGCTGCTGCTCAGCAGCCACGAGCAGTCTCCACTGCAGCTCAGCACACGCTGGGCTGCTGTGAGGGAGGGGGAGCGGCGCCGGACCCGGGCCCCCGCCGGGCTCCTCAGGAAGCCCGGGCCCCGGTAATCTGTACCCGCTCCCCCCCTCTCGGCGCCCCTGTATGTAGCAGAAGCAGCTTCTGCTGATTAAAATGGTATGCAGCATGCCTATTTTCTGTGTGTGACTGTGGGTGCTATCTATTCACATCCCTGTGCAAATACAACACATTTAAAGGTAAAAAGTTACACAAAAAGATGCTCAGCGATACCGAGTCACACCACAGCATGGTGCGACTGGAGGGGCTGTTTAACGAGCAAGGAGGCTAGATGTATGAGGACACATCTGTACAGCAGGTGCCACCATCTATTACACTGTGACTATTACTGAATCTGATTGTAAATGTGTGGGGAACCTGGTAACATAGATGGCGCTGACATATGTGACATTGGGGTAGATGTGTTAACTGTCGAAGCGGCTTCAGCGCACGTTATGTATGCTGATACTGCTTCTCCCCCATGTATGAATAGGAGTTTGGGTGGTAATTGACAGGGCCGCCCCTGTCATTATTGGCGCTGCATAGCAGCGCTGATGGGCAGGGCAATGTATGAACGGTCAGTTCACCTGACAGTTTTGCCAGCTGCAGATATCAATATTGATATCTGCAGCTTGGCGATGCCCTTTCCCTACAGCAGGGACAGTGCTATCCCTGCTGCGGTGGCTGCCGGCTCCAAGGATGCACGTGGGATCTCACGTTCATCCCTGGAGATTACAAAACAGGCTAAACAATTATGGCCTATGGTCACTTCAGACCCACAGTTGAAGTTGTTGAAAAACAGCAAATTATTACCTAGTTATACAAGAGGCCCAAATCTGAAAGATCTATTAGTTCACACAGATATCTCCGACATGGGTTCCTCTAAGTATAATTTCCTCTCTAGGAAACCTGGGTGTCATAAATGTTTGGGATGTCACCTGTGGTCTCCTTATCCCTGGTGACAAATTTTTTCATCCTTATACAGGGAAACCTTTTCTTATTAAGCATTCATTGACGTGTACTTCAAAGTTTGTGTTATATATCCTGTCTTGCCCATGTGGCTTGTGCTACATGGGCAAGACAGAGAGACAATTCAAGGAGAGGATAGCCCAGCACAGGGCGGCCATTAGAGCAGCTCTTCTACAGGGCAATAGCGAGCAGGTAGTGGCCCACCACTTTGTGGAGACCAACCATACCATGGCCACTTTACACTATCGGATGATAGATCATGTTCCCTGGACCATCAGGGGAGGTGATAGGTCCAAAAGATTACTCCAGATAGAGAGTCATTGGATTTCACCTTAAACACAGTGAGTCCTCAAGGCCTAAATGATGTTCTAAACCTTAATTGTTTTCTTTAAGCTAATATTTAGTAGTCAGTTGGGGAAATATATAAGAATGGTCATCATGCTCCATTTTTATGGATTACTGTTGAATATTTATATATAATTATGCAACCAGATCAATTCATGAGTTTAAAATAATTTAAACCTAAGTTAGAGGTTATATATATATGTATTTTTCATATTTATTTATAAGTTTATTATTGAGACTTTTATAGTAATATATATAATATGTGTAGATATGCTTTTTCACCACAAGATGTCCCTGTTTAATGATCATATTTATTTTATTGTTTATATGTTTTTTTTTCTTATAAGCACAGTAAGTTAAGGGGCCTATCCATTAGCAGATAAATTCAACTATAGAATCATATATCGTTCAATTGTTCAATTTATTTGCTATGGATAGGCCCTGAACGATGACAGATGCGCACTCCCGCAGCCGATAAATTGAATCTTTCATCTCTCCAACATGTTGGTCAATTATCGCATATCGCTGCCAGATATTAGAAATATGTGGCAGTTTATAGGCGGTAAACAACGAGCGACGAAAGATATTAGCAGCAGCTACAGAGAAAAAAATCCACTCCCTGAATGATGTCATGCAATATCGTTCATTGTTCGTCTTTTGCCAAAATCTGTCATGTACATGACAGATATCATTCAGCACAGCCACCGGAATTTTCAATAGATATCTTTTGTCTTTCATCTTTCAGAAAAACATCTGCTAATGGATAGGCCCCTTTAGAGTTGATTATTCACAATATTTACATGGTACTTATGTACAAATTGTCTCCAAGCATTTTGAAGACATCTGACACTTGTTATATGACATTTGTTTATTCCCCTATCAACAGTGTCAGCCGGGGCCCTGGTGGTGTCACTTCCTGTGTGATGTCACACGTGAAACCGGAAGTAGAGTGCTGGATGCCGGGGACACGGGCTGCACATTGTGGGACCTATGCACATGTCTGTAAGTATAAATATATGTCATGTTTTATTGTTATTTGTGTGTCCTGATGACGGGGGACGGACCCCGAAATGTTGCACAGTAAAGCACTGGATTTTGTTTAATTACTGAAGCCTGGGAGTGCCGTTTTGTCTACTATATATATATATAATATATATATATATATATATATATATATACACACACCACTTGATAGAAGTATTACACACTTTATAATACAGCAGTAAAAGAATAGTACTGAGCATTCACCCCGGACCACAAGGATCATTGTAACATGCATGGTAATACCTCGGTCCGGAATATCAGGATGCTATGTACTAAGAAGGGGCTCCCAGATGTTGCTTGTAAAACTGTCATCTCCACCAGTGCTTCCGCCTCCTCCTTCTCTGACATTCCTCTGATGTTCTGGACCTTTATGGCAACTTCCTTCATGCTGATGGTATCGTACGCCAGCAGGACCTGTAAGTGTCAGTGATACAGAGCTGTTACATGGTCAGGAGCACAAATGGCCGTCACTGTGTATGTACAACCAGGTTGGTTTTGCCTTTCTAAATTGTCATTTTTTTAAAAAAGTACTGACTCGCTGGGATCTACATCTTGTAAGCTATTATATCTTTCCCCATAGAGCTGTTATAGGTTCAGGAAACCTAGCCTAAAGAAGCCATTAGGTATAATCTGGATCAGCAATACTCACTGTAACACTAATCTGATTTACTAATATGCTGCTTTGTAAAGGTTAATCTTATACAAGTCCCTAGTTATCTCTCTCAATAATATTTGTTGTATTACGCTATAATTAATATCTTTGAGAGACAGCGGCTTCTGACATTAGTGGCACTCATAAGTGGGGTCTACCGTGTGTGTTCCCAACCAGGAGACCGGTTACCCAGTAACTCCATAACGACTCTTTCTTTCCACACCTGGTTCCAGTGAGTGAGCCCATTGTACATTCTTAAAACCCTGTTTTATTAATGCTTCCTTTTCAGATTCATTTGGTGATTGCAACTTTTTAACTCTGCGCAGCTTGTAAGAACTGTCTCTCTAATTGGGTGGATGTTAGCTGTTATTAATGTATATATAAAAATGATGAAGATAATTAATAAATGATTATTTGCATTGTATATAATTATATATAGTTAATTATTACAATTAGCACCTAAATGTAAAAACAGGTTGTGACTACAGCTGGTTACATAGTCTGCTTTTAGCCCTGCCCACATTCATACTGTTACCTATGAGGAAGATAACCAACCAAAGGGCAGTGGTCCTGTGGAGGGGACCCCATGGATCTGCTATTTGGGGAAGGGTAGAGTCTGAAAGTCAGCTGCTTGTCTAAACTAGTTATTTTATAATGCACATTAGTACTCTGTTGTCTAAATGGTATGTTGTTAAAGGTTAAATAACAGTAGCTATGAATGATTTCTTAGTTTCTCTCTTTTTCTTCCTGTTTTGTTATAGACAGACAGCATCTTCTAGCCAGTGACTAATGGTAATAGTGGCAGGTAGTACCTAACATGCCAAAGTAGAGTATTATCAAATAATAACACTAAATATATTTCACATGTCTTTCTTCATATAGAATTTGTATTACTCAATTATATTTACATTCACCTATAGAGCCCTATCGTTTATGGTACAGATAAACCATAATGGCTCAATAATCACATCATTGCAGAAGGATGAGGTGGTTTCTGGGAGAAAATGACCATTGATATACAGAATAATTTCTCTACAGTGTGTGCATTTGCAATAAGATAGAATAGATACGCATGATAAAGTCAGGAAACTTACTACTCCAAAGCCGCCCCGGCCAATCTGATGTTTGAAGTTGAATCTCTTGATGGTATTAGAGGTGTTCCCGGGGCAGGCTGGTGAGGCGCTGCTTGGTCCTTGTGTAGTAAAATAAGACACAGGTTATTCATGCATTGTTTAACAGGATATACGGACACAGTAAAATGATGATGATTACTGACCTGAGATATTTGGGACCACATAATTAAATGCATTGTAGGGCCCCTTTACAGCTGAATACACTGATAGCCAATTAGAAACACCAGGCCTCATTGTACAGTTACCTTCAGCTCATAAATGTACTACTTGTCTGGCATGGGCGCAATTTTCCGACCACACCAGGCAGTTCTATATCTGCTCTGGTTGCAAAATTTCGCACAGTCAGATAAACATGAGAGCGATTGCAGGAAGAGAATGTTCCCGCAGCTGCTGCTCTCAGAGGGACCTTCTGGTCCCTCTACTTGCTGGCACCCTCTCCCCCTGTGTCTGCTGTGCTGCCAATCATTGCTATTTCCGATGTTCTGATGATGGTTCCGATGTTTGAAAAATTTTTAAAAAAATTACTAATCTTACTACAAAAAAAAAAAAATCTTTTATTTTTAATGAAATAAATTTGGATTAGTTACTTTTCCCTGTCTGCACCAGACTCTCCACCTTTCCCCTGTCTGTGCCAGGCTCTCCGCATTTCCCCAGTCTGCGCCCTACTACTAACCTCGATTTTTCTCTCACCAGCACTAAGCTTGGCTAGCCAGGGCTAGTGGAACAATAAAGGCCAGATCCACAGAATGGGGTTGTTCCTACCATGTTTATGACCAGCCCCATGCCAGTTGGCACCAGGGCTGGCTTCTCCAGGAGGGTTGGCCTCACAAAGACATATGCAGGCACCCCTACTTTGTTATTACCAGACCTAGGGGGTCATTCAGACCCGGTTGCAAGAGCTGATCGATCGCAACCGGGTCGATGTTTCCCCACTGGGCATGCACACGTCGGAGCCGGCTCCGAGGTGTGCATGCGCGAGACCCGGTTAGCGACGGGTGCTCTGTCGCTACGGGTCTCGTACCAAAGGGGGCGAGCTGTCGATGGTGAGTGACCGCTCGCCCCATTTGGGAGGCGGGCAGGGGGCGTGGCCGGCCAAACGGAGGCGTTCCCGACGGAACACTTGCCGTTTGGGGGCAGCCCCACTGACATCAGCAATGATGTCAGTGGGGAGCTTCCTGCTCGATCAGAGCAGGAAGCTCCCTGGGGCTTGCGGTTGACGAGACCCAACCTTAGGGTCTCGTCGCAAGCCACGAGGGTCACGATGGTCTTGACCATCGCGACCATCACCCTGGTCGATTGCAAGAGCTGTGGGTGGTAACCCACAGCCTAGCGATCAACCAGGAGGCGGCACTTAAAAAAGTAAGCGGCCGCCCTCATTCAGAGCGATCGCTTGCAGCAAGCGATCGACTCTGAATGAGGTCCCTAGTGCCAGTAGGGCTGTAACTAATCCACAAACACCCTGGGCTTTGGGTGCAGGGTTAATAAAGTGTTAATATTAGGGCTAAACTGCAATTAGGATTAGGATAGAGTGGGGTGACACCATTCTGACTGTCAACAAATTGAACAGGTTGAATTATGTCATTGTTGACATTCAGAATATTAATATTTAGACTGTGCCGACATTATGGTTCGACATTGTGAATATGGACATTACATACCACACCCATACACCCAAACTGTTTGTATCTATTTACCAAACTGGACTATGCTATGGGTTGCAGCACCTTTTTAGTTGTGTACCTATCTACATAAATTTGAATTGTACTAATCATTTTGTTTAATTTAAACCATACTTGCCAACTCTCCCTGATTGTCAGGGAGACTCCCTGAAACTGTAGCAATCTCCCTGTCTCCCTGAAGAGTTCAGCAATCTCCCTGATTGCACCGTTCCCCCATTATGAAGATGTTATATATAAAAAAAACAGACATTCAAATGGGATCATTAGTATAATTTCCCTGCATTGGTTATAGGGCACAATGATCCTTATGGCTAAATGCATTTTCTGAAAAGTATCAGTGTGTTTTCATCAACAAGTAGATCTTACTAACTGCTTTGTGGCTCATTTACATTTGGATGTCAGGTTTATGACACGCCCCTCAGATGTAGCAGTACACGCCCACTTTACCGCCACACTCATAGGTGCTGCTTTCACAATCTCCCTGAAAAGCATTTTAAAAAGTAGGTGTGGCCGGAGGCAGGCCACACGGGGTTAATGGCTGCCACAGCACTGAAGGGGTTAACCCCCGTGCTGTGCCGCCATTTTTAAAAGGACAAAAAGGCGCCAGGCGCCCATTGTAAATGTATACTCTGCGCTACGTGCTGAGTGTTGATAAGTGTTTTTAATGTTCTATATGCCGCTGCCTGGACTTGCTGCACTGAGGAAGTGTAGGTAGAGTGTGTCATGGCCGCTGCGGGATAGGGAGAGCCAGCTCCCACTGCGACCAGCGCTGAAACCGTTAAAGTGGACAGTTTAAAAGCAAACTGCACATGGTTCATAGTAAACTGTATTAATATACACATTTTGCGGTAGAGCACTGTATTTGTAATGCATTGGTGTATAAAGTGAAGTAGTATAATCTATGACATGTTTGAAATTAATATATTTTTGTATGTAATATGGGTTTAAATTAGGGGTGAGCGGGTTCGGATTTCTGAAATCCGAACCCCCCCGATCCGAGGCCGATCCGAGTCAGGCTCGACTTTTCCCGCCTGACTCGGATCTGAAATCGAGGCAAAACGTCATCGTCCCGCCTTTCCGGGTCTCGCGGGTTTTGGATCCTATATAAGGTACCCGTGTCGGCGCCATTTTCTAACTCGGCTGTGGACAGTGAAGAGGGAGGGTGGGAGTTAGGGCTGGCCGGGCTGTGTAGTGTAGTGTAGTGCAGAGTAGTGTTGTGCTGTGCTGTGCTGCGCTGTGCTGCTGTTGTCCATAGGGGCTGTGTCCACTACTTCAAAGTCCATAGGGGCTGGCTGTGTTGTGCTGTGCTGCTGTTGTCCATAGGGGCAGCGTCCACTCCAAAGTCCTGTGCAGTGTCCCAGTCCAGGGGGTGCTTTGTCCGTCAGGGGTGCTCCCCCCAAGTGCTAAAAAAAAATAATATTTTTTCTGTGTTTGTGAATTGTGTGCGCAGTAGCCGCATGTGCATCAACAAAGTAGTGCCAAGTGTGCGCCTGTGTCATAAGTAAAGGGCCGGCTGGCTTGACCGTTAAAGGGTGCTGTAACCCCCAAAGTACACTCCAAACCAAATAACAAAATATTTTCTGTGTTTGTGAATTGTGTGCGCAGTAGCCGCACGTGCATCAACAATGTAGTGCCAAGCGTGCGCCTGTGTCATAAGTAAAGGGCCAGCTGGCTTGACCGTTAAAGGGTGCTGTAACCCCCAAAGTACACTCCAAACCAAATAACAAAATATTTTCTGTGTTTGTGAATTGTGTGCGCAGTAGCCGCACGTGCATCAACAAAGTAGTGCCAAGCGTGCGCCTGTGTCATAAGTAAAGGGCCGGCTGGCTTGACCGTTAAAGGGTGCTGTAACCCCCAAAGTACACTCCAAACCAAATAACAAAATATTTTCTGTGTTTGTGAATTGTGTGCGCAGTAGCCGCACGTGCATCAACAAAGTAGTGCCAAGCGTGCGCCTGTGTCATAAGTAAAGGGCCGGCTGGCTTGACCGTTAAAGGGTGCTGTAACCCCCAAAGTACACTCCAAACCAAATAAAAACATATTTTCTGTGTTTGTGAATTGTGTGCCCTTTGGCTGCACGTGCATCAACAAAGGAGCAGCGCCAAGCGTGCGCCTGTGTCCCATAAGTAAAGAGCCGGCTGGCTCATTTCTTAAAGGGTGGTGTAACCCACAAAGTGCACTACTCTCCAGCAAAAATAAAAAAATATTTTCTGTGTTTGTGTGCGCCTTAGCCGCACGTATATATCAATATAACATAAATGGAGGACCAAACTTTCTCCGATAAAAATAAAATAGGGAAAGATCAAGAACCACTTCCTCCTAGTGCTGTTGCTGCAGCTGGGAGTTGTTCATCATCCCAGAGAGGAAGTAGGAACACCACTACTTTTACTAAACAATTGACCCTCCAACAGTCCCTAGCGATGAGGATGAAGTACGACAGCAGTCATCCTGAAGCAAAACGTATAACTGAGGCCTTGACTGCTATGTTGGTGTTAGACGTGCGTCCGGTATCCGCCATTAGTGCAGTGGGATTTAGACAATTGATGGAGGTAGTGTGTCCCCGGTTCCAAATCCCATCTAGATTCCACCTGCATCCTCAAAGCAGCAGCGACAAGCGTGCGTCTGTCTGTTAAAGGGTGGTGTAACCCTCAAAGTGCGCTCCACAAACAATAAAAATATTCTTCTTTTTTTTTCTGTCTTTGTGAAATGTGTGGGCTGTAGCCGCACCTGCATCCTTAAAGCAGCAGCGACAAGCGTGCGTCTGTCTGTTAAAGGGTGGTGTAACCCTCAAAGTGCTCCAAAAAATAAAAAACTATTTTTTTTATGTGTTTGTGACTTGTGCGATGTAGCCGCACGTGCATCAACACAGTAGCAGCGCCAAGCATGCGCCTGTGTCATAAGTCAAGGGCCGGTTTGGACATCTGGTCCGGACTGAAGGACGTGCCAACAATTTCTGACAAGTCTACTGTCACTGCATATGATACTGTCCTCAAAGCAGCAGCGACAAGCGTGCGTCTGTCTGTTAAAGGGTGGTGACACCCTCAAAGTGTGCTCCACAAACAATAAAAATATTCTTCTTTTTTTTTCTGTCTTTGTGAATTGTGTGGGCTGTAGCCGCACTTGCATCCTCAAAGCAGCAGCGACAAGCGTGCGTCTGTCTGTTAAAGGGTGGTGTAACCCTCAAAGTGCGCTCCACAAACAATAAAAAAATTCTTCTTTTTTTTTCTGTCTTTGTGAAATGTGTGGGCTGTAGCCGCACCTGCATCCTTAAAGCAGCAGCGACAAGCGTGCGTCTGTCTGTTAAAGGATTACATCGGTGACAGCATCCAAGTAGGCATATCAGACAGTCCGTACCTGTACTGGCAGGAAAAAGAAGCAATTTGGAGGTCCCTGTACAAACTGGCTCTATTTTACCTGAGTTGCCCCCCCTCCAGTGTGTACTCCGAAAGAGTGTTTAGTGCAGCCAGGAACCTTGTCAGCGAAAGGCGTAGGAGGTTGCTTCCACAAAATGTGGAGAAGATGATGTTCATAAAATGAATTATCAACTCTTCCAGGGAGACCAGCCTCCAGAACGTACAGAGGGACCTGTGGTTGTGGATTCCAGCGGGAACGAATTAATACTCTGTGAGGATGAGGATGTACACAACACTGAAGAGGGTGAGGAATCGGTGGATGAGGAGGATGAGGACGACATCTTGCCTCCGTAGAGCCAGTTTGTGCAGGGACAGATAAATTGCCAGCTTGTTTTGTGGGGGCCCAAACGAACCAATAATTTCAGCCACAGTCGTGAGGCAGACCCTGGCGCTTAAATGTTTGGTTTGTTAAAGTGTGCATGTCCCATAAGGGTGGGTGGGAGGGCCCAAGGACAATTCCATCTTGCACCTCTTTTTTTTCTTTGAATTATGTACTGTTTGGGGCCTAGTTTTTCAAACTGCCATCCTGTCTGCCACTGCAGTGTCACTCCTAGATGGACCACGTGTTTGTGCCGCCCACTTGTATCTCTTAGCATAGTCATCCAGCTACCTCGGTGCAACCTTTTGGATATAAAAACACTATTGTGAGGTGTGAGGTGTTCAGAATAGACTGGAAATTAGTGGAAATTAAGGTTATTGAGGTTAATAATAGCATAGGAGCAGAAAACCCCACAAATTCTGTGATTTTAGCTGTTTTTATGCTTTTTAAAAAAAAAATACAGATCCAAAACACAAAACCTAGAACCCAAACACGGAAGGGTGGTTTTGGCAAAACCAATCCAGATCCAAAACACGAAGAAAGATCCAGATCCAAAACCAAAACACAAAACACGAAAAGTGGCCGGTGCACACCCCTAGTTTAAATGCACTTATAGAAATGTAAAATGTCTTGACCTCTGGAGACAAACTGCTGGTTAGACATCCTCACCTAGAGATGGATATGGTAATTACCCTAGCCTGGCAGTGGAGGGTTAGGTGTTGACTGAAGAAGCCTTTCCTTTGAAATGCGGGCTAGGGAGACTCCTGTGTGTCTGTATACGATACCAAGCAAATTTGTAATAGACAAATTGTTTGTGGTTAGGAAGCTTCTATGTTGTGTAAGAACTTAGAAGGTGATAAGACTCAGAAAGCCCAAACTGGTTTAGTCATAGACATGTGAAGAGACGAATGCAATAGGAATTTGCATTATATTTACCTTTTCAGAAACAGTATATGCTAACTGAGTTTGTGCTTAGGAAACCAAATGTTTTTGGGTGGTATCAAGGAAATTGATTTCATTTCTGTGAAATGTAAGACGTATTTATTTATGTTTTGTGAGAGAGCCTGATTGGCTAGAAGGAGCACAGGGTGGATTTGCCCCCCTGTGATGTTGTGTGTAAGATTGACATAAAAAGAGGGACTGTGAGCCCTGTATGTGTACAACCCTGTAACTTCGTTGAGGAGAAGAGCTGCTGATATATTCCTTGTGGATCCTTTGTGGATGTCTGCTGTTTGTATCATCTGTATGCTGTAATCCCTTCACCCAGAAGGAAGAGTCTTTTTTAAGACTATTGAGCAATAAACACCTTTTGCCTCTACACATCTGCATCCTGTGCCTGACAGAATTGCGCCAAACGCTATTCCGTTCTCCGGCTGTTCTGGAGTGAGCCCAAGTGTCTCCAAGCTCAAGCCCTCGGTCAGCTACTGTGCAGAGCTTGGTCCATTGTGAGGGGCCAGGGAGAAACCAGCCGACACCAACTAGGAGGTGTGGCCGCAGTGTGTCCAGCATACGCAGCGGAAGCGGTTCCAGGCGCCGCTGAAAGGAGCTTGGTGGTGGCAGCTTCGTTAAACGCCCACGGCGCAGTGGGCGGAGTCAGTGACAGGCGGACACTAATGGTGAGTGGGAGTCCAAAAGCGCTAACCCGTGACCAGGGATGGCCTAGGTGAAAGGCGTCCGGTCACATCTGGTGGCATAGCGGTGGGATAATCCCAGGCGGCTTTTCGGTCACCCGACGAGAGAAGCAGAGTTACTCAGGAGAGGAGTAACTGCAGTTAAGGAGAACGCGCAGGATGACTGATAACAGCGGAATGGAGTTGCATCAGACAGAGGTGGAAAGCGCGGCCAGCGTAACAATGGACGCCCCTCAGAACGTGGTGAGAGCAACAAGTCCCGCCCCCTCTCACAGCTGTTATGTTTCTTAGCATTCTCAAGCATGGCAGGGATCCCAACGAATGGATACCCTAGCGGAGCGGCTAGCAGAATTGGGAGAAAAGGCAACGGAACAAGAACGTATGCTTATCATTCGGATGTGGCATAACAAGCGGGCACCACGGGCCGTGGTACCCCAAGCACCGTTGCAGACTGCTGTACCGGGATCAGATCGTATACAGTTTGCCAAATTTGCAGACAGCAATGGGGACATTGATGGACATTTGCAAGTATTTCAAAGGACTTGCAAACTACACGATTTACCCAAGCAGGAGTGGGTCAGACACCTGATGCCCACACTGCACGGAGATGCCCTGGAGGCCTATCGAGGAGTGGCCACCGAGGACTGCGGTGACTATGACGAAGTCGTAAGGGCCCTCCTACAGCGATACTTTGTCACTCCTGAGTCCTACAGGAAAAAGTTCCGGGACTTGCCCAAGAACCCTACCAGCACCCATGAGCAGTTCGCCACTCAGCTGAAGCAGTACGTGGTGAAGTGAGTGAAGGGATCTGGTGCCACTACCTGGGACGCACTGATTGATCTGCTATGCCAAGAGCAGTTCTACCGCAGGTGTGCCCAAGAGGTGAAGGAGTGGGTGCTAGACGGGGAGCCACCCAGCTTGAAGATGGCGGCCCAGTTAGCAGACAAGTATGTGGCAATTTGGCCACAAGGGCAGAAGCACCCCACTAGCAGCAGACCCCAATGGACTGTACAACCAGGGGAACACCCCTCTTCTGCTCATCACCCCCCAAAGCGGGCTTCCTCCAACCCGGGTGCTCTTGGCCAGCAATCGCCCCGCGCTGTCCCTGCAAATCATCAGAGACCACCGGGGGCCCCGACTGGAGAAGAAGTGTTATGACTGTGGGAAAATCGGACATCTGAGGATGAACTGTCCCACACCCCAAGCACCCCAGACTCGTGCCCCAAATCCGAGTTCTGGAGACCGGCTTGCTTGCCTGACCCGGGGAGGTGAGCCCAAAGAGACTGTTCCTACTCCAGACAGTCCACTGGAGTGTGGGGAGAATCAGGTGGACTCTACGGAGAGAGTCACCTGCATGGCCAAGGGGCCACCTCAAAATATGCGGCGGCACCTGCAGATGGTCCAAGTGGGGCCCCTGCAGGGACAAGGATTAAGAGACTCTGGGGCCTCAATCACTGTTGTGAGCCCCTGCCTAATTGATCCTGCCACAGTACTGCCAGGTCGCACTGCCAAAGTGACCGTGGCAGGTGGAATGGAGCGAGAGGTACCTGTGGCGAGAGTCTACCTGGACTGGGGAACTGGCCCAGAGTTGAGGGATGTTGCCATCATGGATGGCCTTCCAACTGATGTGGTCCTGGGGAATGACCTTGGTGGTGGAATCGGTACCACGTTTGCTGACGCCATCGCCCGGAGTCAAGTTTCTGGATCACAGTCTACGTCAACTGCACCTGAGCAGCCCAGCCCAGAGGAAAAGATCACAGCGGCCAGACAACTGCCAGCGCAGCTTACCACAGTATCAACCAGCCCAGAGGAAAAGATTACAGCGGCTAGATCGGCACATCTACCCAGCATGCCTTTTGCCTCTGATATGCCTACGTCCCCTAGCAACGCAGAAGATGTTGGTTCCAGCTCGTTGGATCCTGTGAGGGTGCCCAATGATGCTCCTGTCCCTTGTGGTTTGCCAACTCCGGCGGTGAGTATGAATGACCACACTGACTTCCCTTTGACTGACCTCAACCAAACTGACCCTAGCAATCCCAACCCATATCCCCCTGTAGACTGTCCCTACTTAGAAGAAAGTAAGGGCCCCAGACAGGAGTTCAGGGAAGCTCAGCTTGCTGACCCATATCTGGAAAGCATATCATGCCAAGCTGGCAGCGGCTTTTCAGGGATAGCGGCAGTGAGTGTGACCTGGCAGGAAGGGTTAAGGTACAGGGTAGCCAGGAAGGTAGAAGGGGATAGGCCAGTTAGGGAGCAAGGTCCCCTGCTTGTGCCAGGTAGATCGGGGAAGACACGCAGCCTACCCGTGGTGGATTCCACACGGAGCTTAGAGGCTGGTGATCTACCTGCCATCACTGTGGAACAGGTAGCGGACAAGGTGGTGAGAGGAGACCTAGGTGACAGGGTAGGTTCCTCTAGTCATAGGTCATTGGAGGAGGATGGTAGGGCAGGTCTGACAGGTAGTGCAGACAGATGCCAGGTGGAGATGACAGAGGTGCAGTGCCCAGGGTATAGAGTGGGGGGAGACAATGGTAGGCCCGGACCAGTGGAGATAGAGCCAACCAGAGACTGTCCCCGGCCCACAACCCCAAGACAGGTACTGACCTTAGAAACTGTAAGGCCCTACGGACGAGTTGTCCCCTGACTGTAGTACTGTAGTGACACCCCTTACAGAGTTGACCAGGGAGGGACTTCCCAAGTCAGTGGACTGGATACTCGCTTGTGAGTTGGCAATCCAGTCATTGAAGGAGGCTCTGATACCAGCTCCAGTGCAGATGGCGCAATTTCAGGACCAGGACATTGTGGTACGAACTAATGCGTCATTGCACGGACTGGGAGCAGTACAGAGCCAGGAGGAGCCAGATGGGCAGGAGCACCCTTTGGCTTGTTTGAGCCGTATACTGCTATGGTGGGAGGTGGCGTATGCCACAATTGGAACACAGCGGTTGGCAATTGTTTGGGCATTGGACCACCTTCAGCACTGTGTGTGTGACTGGTCCCCCAATAGGGAAACTGGCAGACTGTTGTGGTGGAGCCTTGGACTTCAGTGTGACTATTGGGACATTGTGTACCAACAAGGAAAGGCCCACTGCAATATGGATGAACTGTCCAGGCCGGAGCCGAAGCCCCCCAGGTAGCTTCCTTGAACCCCCAAGAGACTGTGGGACCAGGAGCCAAATCGTTGGGACATGGCCCTCTGGTAGCCCGCTTGAGGGGGGGGGAGAAGTGTGGCCGGAGGCAGGCCACACAGGGTTAATGGCTGCCACAGCACTGAAGGGGTTAACCCCCGTGCTGTGCCACCATTTTTAAAAGGACAAAAAGGTGCCAGGCGCCCATTGTAAATGTATACTCTGCGCTACGTGCTGAGTGTTGATACAGTAAGTGTTTTTAATGTTCTATATGCCGCTGCCTGGACTTGCTGCACAGGGGAAGTGTAGGTAGAGTGTGTCATGGCAGCTGCGGGACAGAGAGAGCCAGCTCCCACTGCAACCAGCGCTGAAACCGTTAAAGTGGACAGTTTAAAAGCACACTGCACATGGTTCATAGTAAACTGTATTAATATACACATTTTGCGGTAGAGCACTGTATTTGTAATGCATTGGTGTATAAAGTGAAGTAGTATAATCTATGACATGTTTGAAATTAATATATTTTTGTATGTAATATGGGTTTAAATGCACTTATAGAAATGTAAAATGTCTTGACCTCTGGAGACAAACTGCTGGTTAGACATCCTCACCTAGGGATGGATATGGTAATTACCCTAGCCTGGCAGTGGAGGGTGGGGTGTTGACTGAAGAAGCCTTTCCTTTGAAATGCGGGCTAGGGAGACACCTGTGTGTCTGTATACGATACCAAGCAAATTTGTAAAAGACAAATTGTTTGTGGTTAGGAAGCTTCTATGTTGTGTAAGAACTTAGAAGGTGATAAGACTCAGAAAGCCCAAACTGGTTTAGTCATAGACATGTGAAGAGACGAATGCAATAGGAATTTGCATTATATTTACCTTTTCAGAAACGGTATATGCTAACTAGGGGTGTGCACCGGCCACTTTTCGTGTTTTGTGTTTTGGTTTTGGATCTGGATTGGTTTTGCCAAAACCACCCTTCCGTGTTTTGGGTTCTGGGTTTTGTGTTTTGGATCTGTATTTTTTTTAAAAAAGCATAAAAACAGCTAAAATCACAGAATTTGTAGGTTTTTCTGCTCCTATGCTATTATTAACCTCAATAACCTTAATTTCCACTCATTTCCAGTCTATTCTGAACACCTCACACCTCACAATAGTGTTTTTATGTCCAAAAGGTTGCACCGAGGTAGCTGGATGACTATGCTAAGCGACACGAGTGGGCGGCACAAACACGTGACCCATCTAGGAGTGACACTGCAGTGGCAGACAGGATGGCAGTTTGAAAAACTAGGCCCCAAACTGTACATAATGCAAAGAAAAAAAAGAAGTGCAAGATGGAATTGTCCTTGGGCCCTCCCACCCACCCTTATGTTGTATAAACAGGACATGCACACTTTAACAAATCAATCATTTCAGCGCCAGGGTCTGCCACACAACTGTGGCTGAAATGATAGGTTCGTTTGGGCCCCCACAAAACAAGCTGGCAATTAATGTGTCCCTGCACAAACTGGCTCTACGGAGGCAAGATGTCATCCTCATCCTCCTCATCCACCGATTCCTCACCCTCTTCAGTGTGTACATCCTCATCCTCACAAAGTATTAACTCGTCCCCACTTGAATCCACCACCACAGGTCCCTCTGTACCTTCTGGAGGCTGGTCTCCCTGGAAGAGCTGATAATTCATTTTGATGAACATCATCTTCTCCACATTCTGTGGAAGCAACCTCCTACACCTTTCGCTGACAAGGTTCCCGGCTGCACTAAACACTCTTTCGGAGTACACACTGGAGGGGGGGCAACTCAGGTAAAATAGAGCCAGTTTGTACAGGGGCCTCCAAATTGCCTCTTTTTCCTGCCAGTACAGGTATGGACTGTCTGACATGCCTACTTGGATGCTGTCACCGATGTAATCCTCCACCATTCTGTCAATGGTGACAGTATCATATGCAGTGACAGTAGACATGTCAGAAATTGTTGCCAGGTCCTTCAGTCCGGACCAGATGTCCAAACTTGGTCCTGCCTGCCCTGCATCACCGCCAGCTGGTTGCTTAGGATACCTAAGTTTTTTCCTGGCAGCCCCAGTTGCGGGAGAAAATGAAGAAGGAGCCGTTGACGTGTCACGTTCCGCTTCAGCTGACAGTGTGTTCACCAGCAGGTCTTTGCACCTCTGCAGGCTTGTGTCGGCCGGAAAGAGAGACACCACATAGGCTTTAAACCTAGGATCAAGCACGGTGGCCAAAATGTAGTGGTCTGATTTCAACAGATTGACCACCCTGGAATCCTGGCAAAGCGAATGAAGGGCTTCATCCACAAGTCCCACATGCCGAGCGGAATCGCTCCGTCTTAGCTCCTCCTTCACTTTCTCCAGCTGCTTCTGCAAAAGCCTGATGAGGGGAATGACCTGACTCAAGCTGGCTGTGTCTGAACTGACTTCACGTGTGGCAAGTTCGAAGGGCTGGAGAACCTTGCACAACACGGAAATCATTCTCCACTGCGCTTGAGTCAGGTGCATACCCCCTCCTTTGCCTATGTCATAGGTGGATGTATAGGCTTGTATGGCCTTTTGCTGCTCCTCCATCCTCTGAAGCATATAGAGGGTTGAGTTCCACCCCGTCACAACCTCTTGCTTCAGGTGATGGCGGGGCAGGTTCAAGAGTGTTTGCTGGCGCTCCAGTCTTCGGCACGCAGTCGCTGAATGGCGAAAGTGGCCAGAAATTTTTCGGGCCACCCAAAGCGTCTCCTGCACGCCCCTGTCGCTTTTCAGAAAATTCTGCACCACCAAGTTTATTGTGTGAGCAAAACATGGGACGTGCTGGAATTTGCCCAGATGTAATGCCCGCACAATATTGGTGGCGTTGTCAGATATCACAAATCCCCAGGAGAGTCTAAGTGGGGTAAGCCACTGGGCGATGATTTCCCTCAGTTTCTCTAAGAGTTTGTCGGCGGTGTGCCTCTTACTGAAACCGGTGATACACAGCGTAGCCTGCCTTGTAACGAGCTGGCGTTTCTGAGATGCTGCTATGGGTGACGCTGCTGCTGTTGCTGCGTAAGGTGATACATCTACCCAGTGGGCTGTCACAGTCATATAGTCCTTAGTCTGCCCTGTTCCACTTGTCCACATGTCCGTGGTTCAGTGGACATTGTGTACAACGGCATTTTTCAGGACACTGAGGACACTTTTTCTGACGTTTCTGTACAGTCTCGGTATCGCCTGCCTAGTGAAGTGGAATCTAGACTGGATTTGGAACCGGGGACACACTACCTCCATCAATTGTCTAAATCCCACTGCACTAATGGCGGATACCGGACGCACGTCTAACACCAACATAGCAGTCAAGGCCTCAGTTATACGTTTAGCTTCAGGATGACTGCTGTCGTACTTCATCCTCCTCGCTAAGGACTGTTGGAGGGTCAATTGTTTAGTAAAAGAAGTGGTGTTCCTACTTCCTCTCTGGGATGATGAACGACTCCCAGCAGCAGCAACAGCAGCAGCGGCAGCAGTAGGCGTAGCAATGCAGGATCCTCCGGAGGAATCCCGGATAGGAGAGTCAGTCATGCCAGTGACATGGCCTGCAGGACTACTTCCGATCCTGACTAAGGAGGAAATTGACGAGGAGAGAGTTGACGGTGTGGTTTGCAGGCGCTTGGATACAACAGGACAACGGGATTTGGGTGTCCCTGGACTACTTACGGTCTTAGCCAAAGTTTCTGAACTTGACAGTAACTTTTTATGAACGCGCTGCAGGTGCCGTATAAGGGAGGATGTTCCTAGGTGGTTGACGTCCCTACCCCTACTTATTTCACCTTTACATATGGTACATATGGCAAGACAGTTGTTGTCCGGATTTGGATAGAAATATTGCCAGACCAAAGAGGTGGAATGTTTGGTCTTCTGCCCAGGCATGACCATGATGGGCTTTTTCATCCCATGGACAACAACTGTCTCCCCCGGAGCCTGATTTAAACAAACCACATCACCATCAGAATCCTCCTCGCCAACTTCCTCCTCAGCGCCAGCTACACCAGTATCCTCATCCTGTTGTACTTCAACAGTGACATCTTCAATTTGCATATCAGCAAGTGGACTGTGGGTGCTCCTTTCAGCACTTGCAGGGGGCGTGCAAATGGTGGAAAGAGCCACCTCTTCCCGTCCAGTGCTCGGAAGGTCAGGCATCGCAACCACCACCACACTTGGACTCTCCTTGGGGATTTGTGATATCTTCTTAGAAAGCACAGTTCTTCGCTGTGCTTTTGCCAGCTTAACTCTTTTGATTTTTTTTAGTGGGAGGAGGGCTTCCATCGTCATGTGAAGCTGAACCACTAGTCATGAACATACTAGGGATCGACCTTAGCCGTTCCTTGCCACTCCGTGTCGTAAATGGCATATTGGCAAGTTTATGTTTCTCTTCAGCTGATTTAAATGTCATTTTCAAGGTCATTTTCCTGAACTTTGCCATTTGGGATTGTATGTGCCCTCTACTATGACATTGGGCATCGGCCTTGGCAGACGACGTTGATGGCATGTTATCGTCTATGTCATGACTAGTGGCAGCAGCTTCAGCACTAGGAGGAAGTGGTTCTTGATCTTTCTCTATTTTATTTTTATCGGAGAAAGTTTGGTCCTCCATTTATGTTATATCGATTTGATATATACGTGCGGCTAAACACAGAAAATATTTTTTTTTTGGTTTGGACTGGAGTGTACTTTGGGGGTTACAGCACCCTTAACGGTCAAGCCAGCCGGCCCTTTACTTATGACACAGGCGCACGCTTGGCACTACTTTGTTGATGCACGTGCGGCTACTGCGCACACAATTCACAAACACAGAAAATAATTTTTTTTTTGGTTTGGACTGGAGTGTACTTTCGGGGGTTACAGCACCCTTAACGGTCAAGCCAGCCGGCCCTTTACTTATGACACAGGCGCACGCTTGGCACTACTTTGTTGATGCACGTGCGGCTACTGCGCACACAATTCACAAACACAGAAAATAATTTTTTTTTTGGTTTGGACTGGAGTGTACTTTCGGGGGTTACAGCACCCTTAACGGTCAAGCCAGCCGGCCCTTTACTTATGACACAGGCGCACGCTTGGCACTACTTTGTTGATGCACGTGCGGCTACTGCGCACACAATTCACAAACACAGAAAATATATTATTTTTTTAGCACTTGGGGGGAGCACCCCTGATGGACAGAGCACCCCCTGGACAACACTACAGCACCCCTTTAGGACTGGGACACTGCACAGGACTTTGGAGTGGACACAGCCCCTATGGAGAACTGACTGCACAACACAGTCCAGCCAGCCCCTATGGACTTTGAAGTAGTGGACACAGCCCCTATTAACAACAGCAGCACAGCACAACACAGCCAGCCCCTATGGACTTTGAAGTAGTGGACAACAGCAGCACTACACTACACTACACTACACAGCCCTAACTGCCACCCTCCCTCTTCACTGTCCACAGCCGAGTGAGAAAATGGCGCCGACGCGGGTACCTTATATAGGATCCTAAACCCGCGAGACTCGGAAGGCGGGATGATGACGTTTTGCCTCGATTTCAGATCCGAGTCAGGTGGGAAAAGTCGAGCCTGACTCGGATCGGACTCGGATCGGGGGGGCTCGGGGGGGTTCGGATTTCAGAAATCCGAACCCGCTCACCCCTAATGCTAACTGAGTTTGTGCTTAGGAAACCAAATGTTTTAGGGTGGTATCAAGGAAATTGATTTCATTTCTGTGAAATGTAAGACGTATTTATTTATGTTTTGTGAGAGCCTGATTGGCTAGAAGGAGCACAGGGTGGCTTTGCCCCCCTGTGATGTTGTGTGTAAGATTGACATAAAAAGAGGGACTGTGAGCCCTGTATGTGTACAACCCTGTAACTTCGTTGAGGAGAAGAGCTGCTGATATATTCCTTGTGGATCCTTTGTGGATGTATGCTGTTTGTATCATCTGTATGCTGTATTCCCTTCACCCAGAAGGAAGAGTCTTTTTTAAGACTATTGAGCAATAAACACCTTATGCCTCTACGCATCTGCATCCTGTGCCTGACAGAATTGCGCCAAATGCTATTCCGTTCTCCGGGTGTTCTGGAGTGAGCCCAAGTGTCTCCAAGCTCAAGCCCTCGGTCAGCTACTGTGCAGAGCTTGGTCCATTGTGAGGGGCCAGGGAGAAACCAGCCGACACCAACTAGGAGGTGTGGCCGCAGTGCGTCCAGCATACGCAGCGGAAGCGGTTCCAGGCGCCGCTGAAAGGAGCTTGGTGGTGGCAGCTTCGTTAAATGCCCACGGTGCAGTGGGCGGAGTCAGTGACAGGCGGTCACTGACGGTGAGTGGGAGTCCAAAAGCGCTAACCCGTGACCAGGGACGACCTAGGCGAAAGGCGTCCGGTCACAGTAGGCAAGTATGATTTAAACATCTTCATCTAAATAACTGTAGTAAGCACCTCCTAATACATGGAACATCAGAAAACAAAAACTTTTAATTTAAGTCTTTGTTAATGTATAAAAAAAAACCTTTCCTGATGATATCCGCCTTCCCCTCCCTACCTGGTATTGGCTGATAGTCTGCCAATGGCTGATCGTCCACCAATGTTTCAGCCTCGTCTGCCGCTCTCTTCCTCTTCGGGAATATAAGAGATCCCTCATGTCTCCATCTTCTCTTCTCGGCTGCCGTTCTCTTCCTCTTTCCATCATCACCTTTTGAGACATTAAAAAAGATCAGAAACCTGACTTATAATAATAATTGACCTTAATTACATATACTGTAACTGCTGCCTTATAATTAGGGACAGCTAACCCACAGAGAGACACTAACAAAGACCAGATATAAGGAGGGCTAGCTATTTGTATATAATACATCTATATACATTTTATTACCAAGTTCCCAAATTATCCCACACATATCTTGAAAGATAACCTAATATTACTGTTACTATTATTCATAGAAAAAAATCATATTGCACCCAAAGGATAATGCAGAACAAATAATTTTTCAGATACAGGTTGAGTCTCCCATATCCAAAATGCTTGAGACCAGAAGTCATTTGGATATGTGATTTTTCTGTACATTGGAATATTTGCATACCATAATGAGATATCTTGCGAATGGGACCCAAGTCTAAACACAGAATGCATTTATGTCCCATATATTGCTTATGAACATAGCCTGATATTAATTGTATACATGATTTGTAATAATTTTTTGCAGGAAACAAAGTTTGTGCATAATGACCCATCAGAAAGTAAAGGTGTCACTATTTCAGTTGTGCTCAAAATATTCCATATTTCTGAATATTTGGATATGGTAGACTCAGCCTGTACAATATATATATATATATATATATATATATAAAATCATGGCATCAGTCTTTTACAGCATACCTGCCTGATATTAACCTCAGCAATATAGGGCATGAATCAGAGATGGGTACTAATGCCGCCACCGCTGCAAATTTGTATGCAGTGGCTGTGCGAATATATGCAAATGTCGCAGGCACCAGGATTTGTATTGAAATGCCCACTGACGGCTTCGCAAATCCAAGCAATTGCGTATAAAGACGCAGCATCGGTCACAGATCAGTTGATAATCTGCCTCCTGAGTAACCCTATTATCACGCAGAATGGCCGCTGAGAAGTTGGAGCTATTTTTACTGCATACGGGATCACAGTGACCGGCAGAGACACACCCAGAAAACGGTTGTGACTCACCCGCATTTGAGTTGTTACCTCCCTGTTACCACCCACAGATGGTCCATGCCGGTCACTCACTTTGTGGATAAATCCTCACTGTGAGCGACATCGGTAATGACACTGACGCATGTACAGGTTACCGATAATCTATAACTGTGTACATATTGGCAATGCATCCATATATAATAACTCATACATGATTATCACTCACCTAATTACCCATCACACTGTACAGTATTTCATTGTAATTCAGGGTCTCGTCGCAAGCCCGATGGTCGCGATAATCGCGGCGGTCTCCAGCCCGCTTGCACAAGCTTGCGTCACTCCCATAGTGCCGAGGAACGGACGCCGGGGTATGGGCGGCAGCAGCACTGGAGCGGGTATAAAGGTAAGTGTTTTTTTTGTGTGTTTGTGTGCGCGCGCGGGGGGGGGGGTAGAGCAACTACAGGGGGCTCACTACTGGGGGCAACTACAGGGGGCTCACTACTGGGGGCAACTACAGGGGGCTCACTACTGGGGGCAACTAAAGGGGGCTCACTACTGGGGGCAACTACAGGGGGCTCACTGGGGGCAACTACAGGGGGCTCACTATTCGGATCAACTAGGTGCAACTACAGTGGGCTGACTACTGGTTGCAACTACAGGGGGCTCACTACTGGGGGCAACTACAGGGGGCTCACCACTGGGGGCAACCACAGGGGGCAACTACAAGGGGCAACTACAGGGGGCTCACTACAGGGGGCAACTACTGGGCACAACTACAGGGGGCACTACTAAAATGGGCACAACTACAGGGGGCACTACTTGAAGGGGCACAACTACAAGGGGCACTGCATATGGGCACAATTACAGGGGGCCCTGCATAATGGGCACTACTACAGGGGGCATTGCATAAGGGGCACTATTACAGGGTGGCATGTGTAAGGGGCATTGCTGTGTGGCATAATGTGTTGTAAGGGGCATTCTGGTGTGCCACACTGTGTTGTAAGTGGCATTACTTAGTGTGTCATAATGCGTAAGGCACGTTGCTTATCATGTAACCACACACCTTAAACGTAGTCTTTGGGTGTGTTTGATCTTTGGGCGGGGGGGGGGGAGTTGGGCAGGAGGGGGGCGCCTGAAACTTTTTTGGCATGGGGGAGCAAAATTTATAGTTACGCCCCTATGCGTATGTGTATTAGTACATTCAGGCAAATCTTTTCTTTTAATAGTTGCAAATAGCCAGGCCCGCCAAGAGCTGCGGCGGGCCCGGGTAACAGGGGGCGTGGCCTAATCACGGAAGGCATGGCCACACCCCCTTCCCCAAAAAAGAAGAAACAAAAAAGGTTTTGCAGTGACGCGTACTGTGGAGGGAGGCGCTCTGAGGTCCCTCAGCCCGGCTCAAAGCCAGGGGGGCATGACAAGTGTGATCGCTCCCCCCACAGGCATAGGAGACTGCTGTGGCTGCTGCTCAGCAGCCGCGAGCAGTCTCCCACTGCAGCTCAGCACACACTGTGTGCTGGGCTGCTGTGAGGGAGGGGGGGGTGGCGCCAGACCCAGGCCCCCGCCGGGCCCCTCAGGAAGCTCGGGCCCAGGTAATTTGTTCCCTCTCCCCCCTCTCGGCGCCCCTGCAAATAGCGACGATAAGAAATTACAATAATCAAGTATAAAACTCAATAATTGCTAAATATGTCCCTAAGTATTGATGCGAGCTGCAGCAATACAAAACAGTTATGTGATGGGGACAGGTTTGCACTTCTGTTTGTCCACATATTTTCATTACATTAAACAAAAATAATTTGATTTGGTGCTGATCCACCAACCTGAGGCACCCCTGCAAGTGTCTTGAGGCACCCCAGGGTGCCACGGCGCACAGTTTGGGAACCACTTGGTTAGTGCATTTGCACAAAAGGCGCTGGGTCAGTACCGGGACAGTCATTCTTTTAATGCTGTTATCAGCAAGCAGTGACAGAGCTATCAATGGGTCTCAATCATTGCCGGATAAGCACATGCGCACAGTCAAGTGTGACAATCAGGGCCGGTTCTAGACCACGTGAAGCTCAGAGTGAAAGTTTCCTTTGCCCTCCCCACTAATGTCGCATCGACAATCCCCTTCATATATATGTGTTTAATGTATCGCCCCACATCACAGCATCAACCCCCCTTCCCCTGATATATAACATGTTTTTAATGTATCTCACATTAGCATAAGGTAGTAAATTTGGCTTCCGTTGCTGCCGGCACCTACAGCCACTTTGCCTGAGACCAGTTGCGTAAGTTCATTCCAGATGTCTGGAGGCAAGTTATAATTCGGTGCCCCCCCGTCACAGCCGCTGACACTGTAATGTAGCAATTTGCATGCAGCCAGGCTATAGATAGATTAAGGCAGCAGCTGATGGTCTGACATGGAGCTCTCCACTAGTGTATGGTGGCTTCTCAGGTGCTGAGAAGGGGAGTCATGTATTGGGCAGTCGTGATGGTGCACTCCAGGTGCATAGTAACAGCCCTAAGTGGGGTGAATATGTTGTGGACAACGGAGGAGGTGCCCCTTCAGAGCTGGAGCCCGGCGGCAGGTGCCTCCATTGTCTCCCATACTATGCTGGCATTCTAGGCAGTTTGGCAAAGAAAAAGTCATATCTGAGACTGGCCAATAAAAGGAAAAGATTAATATGGGCAAAAGAAAACAGACATTGGACAGAGGAAGATTGGAAAAAAGTGTTATGGACAGACAAATCGAAGTTTGAGGTGTTTGGATCACACTGAAGAACATTTGTGAAATGCAGAACAAGTGAAAAGATGCTGGAAGAGTGCCTGACGCCATCTGTCAAGCATGGTAGAGGTAATGTGATGGTCTGGGGCTGCTTTGGTGCTGGTAAAGTGGGAGATTTGTACAAGGTAAAAGGGATTTTGAATAAAGAAGGCTATCACTCCATTTTGCAACGCCATGCCATACCCTGTGGACAGCGCTTGATTGGAGCCAATTTCCTCCTCCAACAGGACAATGACCCAAAGCACACCTCCAAATTATGCAAGAACTGTTTAGGGAAGAAGCAGGAAGCTGGTATTCTGTCTGTAATGGAGAGGCCAGTGCAGTCACCAGATCTCAACCCCATTGATCTGTTGTGGGAGCAGCTTGACTGTATGGTACGCAAGAAGTGCCCATCCAGCCAATCCAACTTGTGGGAGGTGCTTCAGGAAGCGTGGGATGAAATTTCTTCAAATTACCTCAACAAATTAAGAATGCCAAAGATCTGCAATGCTGTAATTGCTGCAAAAGGAGCATTCTTTGACTAAAGCAAAGTTTGAAGGACAAAATTATTATTTCAAATAAAAATCATTATTTCTAACCTTGCCAATGTCTTCACTATATGTTCTATTCATTTTGCAACTCATTTGATACATAAAAGTCAGTTTTCATGTTAAACTTACATATATTTAAGATGAGCATATTATGTTTATGAAGATATAAATCAATTTCACTTTTCTAGAGTGTGCACAAGTATTTAATTTTTTTTTCCCTGTTAGTGTGCATGTGATACATTTGGCCCAATAGGAAGTAATGAGGAAGTTGCGTTCAATTTTGCATTCTATTTTACAATCTATTTTAATGGGGTTTTGTGCTTCAATTTTGGAAGGGTTTCATAAACTGAACACAAAATCCCTTCTTAATATGAAGCAAGATTGAATTCGATTTGAAAATCGAAAGCAAAATCCATTATTAGTAAATTTGAGATTTGCTAAGGAATTTTGCAGTTCAAGTTCAATTCGATCTTAGGAGATTTCAGAGATTCATAAAAGTTCATTTCAAATCGAACCATAGTAAATATACCCTCAGATTAAATCAGAGATGTTTGCAGCAAGAGTCTGTCTGCTTTCTTGACCAGGGGGTAAATTTACTAAATTTCAATTTGTGATTCATTTTTATGAATCACCGAAATCTCATGAGATTGAATTGAACTCGAACAGCAAAATACCTTAGCAAATCTCAAATTTACCAATAATGGATTTTGCATTCGATTTTCAAATCAAACTCGATCTTGTGTCAGAGTAAGAAGGGATTTGCTGTTCAATTTTGCATATTCATGTCCAAATCGAACAGCAAATCACACTTCAAAATGAACTGAAATCCCTGACTGAATAGAACTGCTTCATGCTTTCACTTTCAGCATGAGCAGTTTGTTTTCACTAGAGATGTGTGCCGACCCCTGTGTTTTGGTTTTGGATCTGTATCACCTCTGGTTTTGGATCTGGATTGGTTTTGTGAAAACCGCCCTTCTGTGTTTTGTTTTTTTTGGTTTTGGTTTTGGATCTGTATTTTTTCTAATAAAATCATAAAAACAGCTAAAATCACATGATTTGGGCCTGTTTTTGTTCCTACAGTATTATTAACCTCAATAACATTTATTTCCACTCATTTCCAGTCAATTTTTTTACCACCTCACAGCTAACAATATTGTTTTCATCTAGTTCAGGCCCAAAATTTGCACCAAGCTAGCTGGCTGACTAAGCTAAGTGGCAGCAGTGGGCGGTACAAACACATGGCCGTTCAACTTCCGACATGGCACATCAGGAAACAAATGTTTTTATTATTGAAGATGTTATATATAAGCGCAGTTGGTTGTGCTTATCTCATGTCTGAACAGAAACATTTTCTATTTTAAGAGTGTTGAAGCGCCATCTACTGGCAATATGTTTAATTATTAGAAATTCAAGGGATAAAAGAAGAAAGGATTTTAAGAAGTGGTTATTCACTTGCTTAGCACTTACGCATAGTATCGCATACACGCTCATACTCTGGTTTTGATCCCTCAGGGTTGCACCGGAACGACAACTTGCAATAGACTATATGGACAACATGACATTGAAGAAATGGTAATAATTACGCTTTCCGTGACTTACACTTGTTGGATGAATTGGATGATAAAAAACACCTCTTTTTTGTTACTACAATAAATGAGAGCAAGCTTTTGAAATATATATATTAGAGATAAGTGGTTCAGTTTTGATGAAAACCAAACACACCCAGATGTTGAAGTTCCGAGCTGAACAGAGTCCTGGTTCGGATCACTTTGGGGTTCCTCATAGAATCCTGACTCGGGTCTTCTCTCAAGTTTGGTACTCGGATCTAAAAACTGGATCTTGTGCATTGTTCCTCCCTCGTGATTTCAGGTGCTGTGAGGTGGTCAAAATTGACTGGAAATGGCTGTATATTAATGTTATTAATGTTAATAATCCTATAGGAACAAAAACAGGTCCAAGTTACATGATTTTATCTGTTTTAACTTTTTATCAATTTTTGAAGAAATCCAAAACCAAATCCCAACCAAAACACTTGAGGATGGTTTTGCCAAAACCAAAGCACGACGATGAGAGTCAGGTATGAATATGAACACACATGCCTCTATGCTGACACAAGCAGTTGTGACACTGATACACAAACATTTGGACACAGCAGGAGGAATGAATGCTTCAGGCCTTTGGCAGAGAAGAATGAGCAGTAAATTATAGAAGGATGATGTGAGCACATGTTGTTGCTTTATGAAGTGTCACACTATGCTATCAGACACGTCAGGCCCCAATTGTTATTGGCAATGCTGCCACCTTGTGTTCCTTCCCATTTTGCACAACATCCTACCACAATTTACCTGCAACAAACTGTGAGTAAACCAAACACATGCACAGATCATAACACTTTCCTCCATCACACCAGTCACCAAAATGGATGCAAGCACTAGAACACTTTAGGATAAATCAATATTTTGAGTCTCCCCTCATACACACCCCATAATTTCAAGGTAGTGTCTAAATCCCCTTCACGGAGAGGACCCTGTTGTCATCAGCCAATGTTCAGCGTCATTCCCTACCATCCAAGTGGGCATAGATGGGGAATATAACCATGTGGCGAGCGTAGCGAGCCACCAAGCCCGAAGCGCGGCGAGTGCAGTGAGCCCGCGAGGGGCAAGTTTTTTTTTTAAGTGGGGACAACTTATTTGTTTAGCTGGCCTTCATAGGCATGAACTGCACTTCCGCCCTCACTCACGTCACTTCCAGGTCCTTAGCAAGAAGGGGAAATACAACCAACCATAATTTCAATCTACCAGACCAGATTAACATTTCTTACCTATTAAATCTGGTCATACACTGGCCTCTCTTGCTTGGTCTGCCAGCTGGGCAGTTTGATGGATCCTTGTCAGATTTTGTCATATGTGCAGGATTGCTGAGAGCAGCCTCAGACCCCCTGTGCTTGGCAAAAGCTAATAACGTGTACAGAGATGGGGGAGTGTGACCATGAAGACTAACAGGAAGCTATGACTGTGCAGACACTTTACCCCGCTCGCAATATGGGAATGGGTAGATTGAACCATCTGCGCCATCCAATATTGTCTCTGCCAAGCCCAATACGGAGGTCTGGACTTGGGTCATTTGTATCTATCTGCTTCCCCTGCATAAACGTGTGTCAAAATGCAATTTATTAAAAGTAATATAGATAATATATTCTGCAATTTGCTGTCAGTTAGATCTAAAACAGACTACTTATCAGTGTATTTATACATTTTAAGAATCTATGCATGAGCACAAGTTGTGATTGTGATTGTCTCTAAAAACTTTTTTAGACCGACAAGAATCTGGAGAGCTGGTGAGATGTCGCTATAGCTCCTCCTGCTTCATCTCTTATCGAGGCGAAGCAGGAAGCAATAATGTAGAGAACTAGAGATGTATTAACATCCTGGCTGCTGGAGTGGAGGAGAGAGAACTCTCCCCTCCAGGGATCCCTGCAAGTCCCACAGTGCATTAGCCTAGTGCTGATGCACTGCTTCGTGCCTCTTGGCCGGTCCCAATGCGCTTGCATGAGATCTTGCAAACAACTCAAGATCTCATGCACACATTGCACAGACAGACGTTGCACAAAGCACATACAACAGTGGTGCATGCAGTGGGGTTTATGAGTACACAAAGGGTCAATTTTGTTTTTGACAGCTGTGTATCCATTTCAACAAAAACCCTGACCGTGATCGGAGCTGCCTCTGATCGGCAGAGCTCTCTGCATACAAAATGTCTGGGGGGAGCTGCTGCACATGCTCCCTCCATCCTCACATCATCCAGTGGTCGCCAGTCTCCTATCAGCCATGGGTGCCATGCACTCAACTTCTTAGCCCCCATTATTGGGTCTGACTGTGTCATGTCATTGCCATTTGTGCTGATCCTGTTCATGACTGGCTTTCCTAAAACCTTGGCTTGCACATCTGTTAGTACTCACAGTGATGGAGCATGGCTACCACCATCTTGGATTTATTCGTGTGACTACATCAGCCTACCAGATTCCTACAGCCAAGCTCACATGACCATGTCTTTTCTGCTAACCTTCAGTCGGGTTCCGGACTGTAGATAGATAGTAATTAGATAGACAATGTTTAGAAAATGGTCTACACATGATTTGCTTTGTTTTTTTAGGGTTAGGTTTAGGGTTAGACACTTACCGAAGGGTTAAGGTTAGGCAGTAGAAGGGACGGTTAGAGATAGGCACCAGGAGGGAGGGTTAGGGTTAGGCACCAAGGGGAGGGTTATGCTGAGGGTGAAGATTAGGGATAGAAAACAAAAAAAATCATGTCAACTCTTTTTTGTGTCGACCTTTTGACACTGTCGACCATTTGTACATGTCGACCTTCTTACATGTTGACCTTTATTTTGTCAATCTATTGTCTTTCCAACATCTGGGGCCAAATGTAATAATGCGAGAGTTTAAAAAATGTGAGAGAAAACTCTCACATTTTTAAACTCAGCCAATGTAATAAGTCACAGAACATACAAACTTGCATGTTTTTCAGACTCAAAAACCCCTCAAGGGTTAAACTCTCATCCAGGTGTTTCCTGTTTTAAAAATACAACTCGATCAATGTATTAGGGCTCTATTTATCAACATTGTTTTTACTAAAATAATGTGAAAAAGGGTGTTTTCACACCCTTTTCACATTATTTTAGTATCACCTATAGTTATTACAGGGCAATTGGAGTAGAATTCGTAAAATTCTACTCCAAGCCCTAAGTATCACTTATTTTTAGTAAAGCAGATCGCATTTCCCATGACTGTAATGGGAAATGTGATCCGACCAAAGTTACTAAAAAAAAATTGTAAAAAAATACTGGGGAAAGCCCTGTGATAATAACGCCACCTGGAGGTGGCGTTATCCAGGGTCTCCCGCAGTTACCGGCCTCCTGCCCTGCTCTAACGGGGAGAGCAGAGCCGGGAGTCGGTCCCTGTAATCAGCTGTGTGGTCTAAACAGACCGCAAGCTGATTACTGTAAAAAAAAAAAAAAAAAAAAAAAAGTGAAAAACAAAATTACTTACCTGACTCCAGGGACCGGTGATCGAGCCTCCGGTGATGTCTCCCCTCCGGTCAGCTGGTCTCCCACAGTGCACTGCAGCCCGGTCATCAGGTGATCGGGCCCCAGTGCAGTATGGGAGATCACCTGACCGGAGGAATGGAGATCATCACCGGAGGCCCGGAGCATGCAGGTAAGTGTAAGTAAGGGAGGGGGGGTCGCAGGGGGTCCACGATCGCGGGGGCGGGGCTTAGCGCCGGGGAGCGGGGCTTAGCGCCGGAGGGGGGGTAGCAGCAGCGACAGGTCGGCGCATGCGCGGGCACTTAATCACTGTATTTTTTGCGAAAATACCGTGATAAGGCTCCGAAGGGGATTTGCAGGGACAGAGCTTTATCGCAAGCTCTGTCCCTGCAAGGGATTTGTAGTAAATCCATGTGATATTGCCTGAATTCGCAATGCGAATTCACTCGGTAATATCACACTACAATCTACATTACCAATGCGGATTGTAGTAAATAGAGCCCTTAGTGTGAGAGTTTCACTGCTAATCTCTCACATTTTCTAATCTCTCACCCTATTACATTTGGCCCCTGGTGTCTATCTAGACATTTTCTATCTAATTACTGTCTATCTCTTATACCACACCCCCTCAAGTCTCATGTCAGAGAAGTTCTTCAACTGTACTGTACTGCTCTATATACAGAATATTTGCAACTAGGGCTTGTGCACATCAGCATTATCTGGAGCTATAGTGAAGGACACTGACAGGGAAATACTGTAGCACAAAATTTGTCTGTGGATCCCACAGGGCATTCAGAAAACACTGTTAGACTTGTAGAGTAGAGATAGACTTTCACCTTTATCATTTCAAATGATGCAAATTCCCTTTTACACTACCATGAACTTCATATAATAGATTAAATTTATGACACTGAAGACTTACCAGACTCTGCTCCTGATTTATTACCCAGATAAGTGGCGTTATCTCTGTTTGTATGGGTCCACCTTTTCCTTACAGACATCTGACTACTCATCCTCACTTAATATCTAGACAGTCCTAATGCTAGTTGTGTGGCAGCAACAAAGGCAAATGTGACATTTTACTACAGTCAGCTTAGGGGATTTAGGGCCTGATTCAGACCTCTCCACTAATTCCGCTGCTGCTGCGTCTCTGTACACAGGTGCTATGCGACACTATGCAAATGTTGCAGGTGCCGGGAGACGTATATTGAGCTGCCCACTGGTAGCTTTGCAAAGCCAAGCATCTGCGTACAAAGGATCAGTATCGTGACACGTCTGCTTTCTTTACCGACGCTCCCCGTAGCTTCCCCCAAACTTTCCCTGTCATCACACTTCAAGTAAAACTTGCCTACGGTAATATACCTTGATGCATGCGCAGTGCGACTAAGACACATGTGCCGTTTACTGATAATCGCTAAAATCCGTAAACATCAGCATGGTATACAGCACTTAATCACGCCCTTTATGTACAATGTTATGAAGAACAAATGAATGTAAGGTAAGATCCTCTAACATCAGATCCATACACAATGAGCTTTAGAACAAAACAATTAGGTGCAATAAAGGAACATGTAATGTTCAAGGTGATCAGTATTATCAATGATACAAAGGTTCAGATTTTCAATGTCACGTTTAAAGACCGTACACTTCACTTCTGTTCACAGTTGATGGTTCAATATTACTGAACTGCTTGGTGGACACATTCTTATATCATTGTTGACCCATAAGCCAGTCACACAAATGGGTGACCCCTACGCCAGTCACACACAGACTAAAAAGGGGATGCTTCAAAGCTAAAAATGAGGGCAAACCCCCAAATATGCTGCTTTCGGGGGCTTGACTGCATTTTACATATGCACCAAGCTTCGCTTTCCGGAGTATGGACCCGATAGGCAATGCCATAGATAGATGGCATTGCCTAATAGAAGCCTGTAGGTTTCTCATCAGGAAACTTCCCCGAGATGGATCCAATAGGATCCCTCCCAGGTTGCCCTGTGGCCAGTGTTAGATCTAGACTTTTCTTTAAGGGAGGCGGTTTAAGAATGAATCATGACTCCTCCCCTCTCTACTTATTCATCCTCCCACTTCCAATCCTGGCTCCTCCCATTATTGTGGCAATAGCCTTACGACATAGCTTTGTGTATCCATTACTGTCTTTATCTATTTATCTTGCTTCTTCTATTTCTTTTTACCCCTTTCATTTAAAATTTTGCATTCTTCTCCCTTGTCATTATGCCCTGTCCTAAGCACATATTTTATGCCCATCACCTCTCCCTTTATATATTTTATGCCCATCACCCATTCCCCTCACCCCTTATATAGTTTATGCCCATCACCCCGGGGAGCCCGCTTTACAATTACTGCGATCTTTATCTTTGTGAGCCCACTTTAGGGATCAGCCTGTGCTCTCACCGAAGTGACTGAGCACACAGATACAGTGAGCCAGGGTGGGAGTGCTGCATTGGAGACACAGATCACTATGACAGACGTGTGCATGATGCATCCCTTTCCCCAGCAATCTGAGGGCACGCTCCTCATTACCGCCGGATAACACACCTGCATACGGGGCATACATAAACACTATATATGTGCCCAGGGCCGTTTTAATAGCAGTAAAGGATGTGGGCAAAGCAATACACCTACCCACCCATTCGCTGACTGTGTGCATGGCTGCTGCTCTCCCCCCTTCCCCCGACTGTGCTGCTGGAAGGAGGCCTCCACATGAAAAAAACAAAACATATAGGTTTTGCATGAGAAAAACACTCACACAGGCCCCCACGAGATAAAAACACACACACAGACCCCCACATGAGATAAAAACACACACACGGGCCCCCACATGAGATAAAAACACACACAGGGCCCTACATGAGATAAAAATACACACACAGGCCCCCACATGAGATAAAAATACACACACAGGCCCCCACATGAGATAAAAACACACAGACAGGCCCCCACATGAGATAAAAACACACACACAGGCCCCCACATGAGATAAAAACACACACACAGGCCCCCACATGAGGTAAAAACACACACACAGGCCCGCACATGAGATAAAAACACACACACCGGCCCCCACATGAGATAAAAACACACACACAGGCCCCCACATGAGATAAAAACACACACACAGGCCCGCACATGAGATAAAAACACATACACCGGCCCCCACATGAGATAAAAACACACACACAGGCCCCTACATGAGATAAAAATACACACACAGGCCCCCACATGAGATAAATATACACACACCCAGGCCCCTACATGAGATGAAAACACACACACACAGGCCCCCACATGAGATAAAAACACATACACCGGCCCCCACATGAGATAAAAACACACACACAGGCCCCTACATGAGATAAAAATACACACACAGGCCCCCACATGAGATAAATATACACACACCCAGGCCCCTACATGAGATGAAAACACACACACACAGGCCCCCACATGAGATAAAAACACATACACCGGCCCCCACATGAGATAAAAACACACACACAGGCCCCCACATGAGATAAAAACACACACACAGGCCCCTACATGAGATAAAAACACACACATAGGCCCCCACATGAGATAAAAATACACACACACAGGCCCCTACATGAGATGAAAACACACACACACAGGCCCCCACATGAGAAAAAAAACACATACATAAGCTACCACATGAGAAAAAAAACACATACTCTGCTACATAAAAAAAATCAAATAAAAAATGTCAATCAATTTTCACCTCACTTACTGTCAGCCTCAGACTGTGAGCTTGGGGTGAGCTGCTGTGGCGTCCTCCATGTGTCTGCTTGGCATTGGTAGCTAGTGTAGACTCAGAGGAAGCAGTGACAGTCCTCTCCTCTCACAATTACAGAGCAGTCGGTGCCAGGAACCCCCGAATGGCTCCTTGATTGTAGTCGCACACTCACTGCCACAGCGCAGCCTCTGTCCTCCTCCACTCCAGAAAGAGACATGCTAAGGCTCAGACTTGTGAGTCAGACAGACTGTGTTCACGTGCCGCGGCTGATACCTGTGCCTGCCCCCTTAGTTTTCTACGCCTCTGAACAGCCGCAGCAGCAGGCTGTCAAACAGAGAGGTAGGCACAGGCAGTACTAAGAGAGGATCAGTCAGTGGTGCTGGCAAGCGTGTGGGAGAGCAGCGGCAACCGCGGGTTCCGCCACAGTTCACGGCACCCCAGCCTCTGCACTGCCCAGAGCTGCACCGCTGCCTGCAGGATCAACAGGTGGGCCGGGCTGGGGCTGTGTGTTACGGGGGGCGATCGCCCTTATCGCCCCCCCTGGATCTGCCACTGCCTGTGGCTCGAGCATGTGCTGAACAGCGACCGTGCATGCATAAGAAGGTCTCCCGAGTCATACACCTGGAAGCTCTGACACCACCAAAGACAGCTCTTATCGGAAGAGCTGTCCTTTGCTTAAAAGATCAAGCATATGGCGTTCCCAAACACCAGTATGGATTCGCTATATTGGTGGGATACATCACACCCAAAATATTATGCTTGATGCATCCCACCCTGTGTATGAATGCCAAGTGTGAGGATTAATGACCAATTTGGACACACGTCTATTGGCAAAATTGGACAAGATCCAGATTGACATCGTTATTGGGGACACAAGAGGGGTTGGAAGATAACCTCATAGACAGGCTTTTTGAGTCTGATGTAACCATCTTCTTTTATAGGTCACACACTGAGGTATTGGGCCAATTGCACCATATTGACTGAAATATAGCAGCATGAATGGCCAAAAATTGTGATGCTTCAGATTCAGATACACTCCTTAAACACCAGTCTATTCACTTCAGAGCAAGTCTAAAAACAATAAAAACACCTACAATATGTGTGTTATGCCATGTACAGATGTAGAAAATGGATATGGATTATGGAAAATGTAAGGGGTAGTGCCCATTCCCTCTTCCCCCAGGGCTGGATTGCCCACAAGGCAGTGGAGCGGCCTGCCTAGGGCCCGGTGTGTCCTAGGGGGCCGTCTACAATTGTGGCATTGGTCTCAAATGATTTTCAAAGTGCACCTGTTCTACCAGGCTCCTTTACGAGGAAAGGGGACTAGGGGGGCATTGGAATCCTGCGCTAGGAATGGACAGTGGAAGCCGATGGTTAGCAACCATCGATGTTCCCGATTGGGTGAAAGTACTATTTCCACCAAATTGCTGGTATTCAATGGTTGCCAGCCATCAGATGCAGCTTTCCAATGCCCACCCGTTGGCTGGCTGTTCTTTTTCAGCTGTGGACACCAGGAAGTGGTGTCTGCAGCTCAGCTAAAGTATGCATGAGCGAATCATTGACTGCTTCTGTGCATTCGCAAAGCATAACCATCAAAATCACTGGATTTCAAGTCGGAAGCCCGGCAACAATTCGATGCAGTGCTTCCGATGTCCATCCCTCTCCTGCAATACTGCATAATAATTGCCCCATCTCTGGAACTGAGATTGTCCGTGAGGGAGAAATGATGGTATAGCTTAAAGTATGGTAATCAAATAATCCAAGCGCCTGATGAGCACAGAGGATAGAGGTGAGCAACTGCAGCAGTACAAAAGAGGTATGCCAGCCTCGCATATAACATTTAAAAACACAAAATTACTGTGCTGGTGCAACCCAAACAAATAATTTCTTGATTTTTTACACTATTTGCCCCTTTTCGACCATTCCAGTACGATTACAATGGTGACGCGCGTCCCCAGCATCGTGTATCGGCATCGCAGATTAACTGAACCTGCAGAAAGATTTCAACCTATCGTGCATGATGTGACACACATCGTACAGTATTTTGCTTGTTGTGCGATGTGATGTACGAGTTACGATGTCCCTGAACACTCCCCTCCTCCATTTTGTGACAGACGACGGGAGAAGTGGAAGCAGCAGCAGCATCATGTCTTTTGGAGGCTTGTGCATAAAAAGTGAGTAATCGCCTGTACACATCACCAATGTACCCCTGCACCTCCAATGCCCTGCACCACTAATGCATACTAACCACTGCACCCCAAATGTGTATTAATCCCTGCACCACCAATGCATACTAACCACTGCACCCCAAATGTGTATTAATCCCTGCACCACCAATGCATAATAGCCACTGCACCCCCAATGCATATTAATCCCTGCACCACAATGCATAATAGCCAATGCACCCCCAATGCGTATTAACTCCTGCCCAGCCAATGCATATGTACCCTATGCCGCCAATGTACTAGCCAATCAATGGTTAATATCCATCGCACCCACAATGTACCCACTCCCCCAGCCAATGTTACGACAGTGTAGGACAACGCAAGTTGTGCCCCAATTGTTTTTTTTTTTTTTAAATAAAAATTATGAAAATAGACTGACACAGTTTTGAAAAAGTATTTAGAACACATTTAAAACATATCAACTAATTAAACAAATTAAACTGTAAAAACTTTAAAACTTTCAAATTTTCAAAACTTTTTTTTTACTATTTTTCCACAGAAATGACTAGTGCAAGAGAGCAAGAATTTGTGACAGGGTTTCTTGAGCGCATTCGTGCCCACGAATGTCTGTGGCGAAAGGGGCCCGACTACAGCAATAAACACAAGAGAGCTGCTGCAATTGAAGAGCTTGTAGCATTCAGCAAGTCATTCCACGACGAGGCTTCACCGAAGTGGGTGAAAGCCAAAATACAAAATTTGCGTACTGTGGCCCTGATTCAGAGCCGGACGCTCTGATAGAGCGCTCACTCTGAATCAGGACCGGTCTTTTTTTTACAACGGCCTCCTGGCCACTCTCATAGCTGTGGGTGACCACCCACAGCTATAGCGAGCGGCCAGGAAGATGGTCGCAATGGTCAAGACCATCGCGACCATCGGGCTTGCGACGAGACCCTTGTGGTAGAGTCTCGTTGCCGCAAGCCCCAGAGAGATTTCGGCTCTAACACTCATGATGTCAGTGGGGCCAGCCCCAAACGGAGGCGTTCACATGGGAACACCTCCGACTGGGCAGCCACTCGCCCGGCCCGCCCACCAAAGGGGGCGTGCTGTCACTCAACATCGACAGCATGTCCCCTTTGGTACGAGACGCGGAGCGACGGATTGCCCGTCGCTATCCGGGTCTCGCGCATGTGCACAACGGAGCCGGCTCCGTCGTGCGCATGCGCTCTGGGCCACCATCGACCCGGTTGCGAGCACTCAGCGCTTGCGACCAGGTCTGAATCAGGCCCTGTGTACGTTAAAGAAAATAAAAAGCAGCCGGAGTCACGGGCATCTGGAGCGGGGACCGATGAGGTCTACAACAGTAACCTTTGACCTCCTCAAGTTTCTGCATGAACAGGAGCTACAGCGAGCTTCCCAAGTGCTTATGGTTGAGAATGTCCCTGGGGAGCAGCAAGAGGACACCGCTGAAACTGAACTTCAGTCCTCTTTGAATGTGGTAAGTACAGACATAGGGCCTGATTCAGAGACGGACGCTCTGAACGAGCGCTCGCTCTGAATCAGGGCGTTTTTTTTTTGTTCGGCCTCCTGGCCGCATGCATAGCTGTGGGTGACCACCCACAGCTATTGCGAGCGACCAGGTTGATGGTCGTGATGGTCAAGACCATCGCGACCATCGGGCTTGCGACGAGACCCTTGTGGAAGGGTCTCGTGGCCGCAAGCCCCAGAGAGCTTCTGGCTCTAAAAGAGCTGGAAGCTCTCCCACTGACATCACTGGTGATGCCAGTGGGGCTGCCCCCAAAAGGCAGGCGTTCCTTCGGGAATGCCTCCATTTGGCCAGCCACCCCCACTGCCCGCCTACCAAACGGGGCGAGCTGTCAATCACCATCGACAGCTCGCCCCCTTTGGTGCGAGACCTGGAGCGATGGAGCACCCGTCGCTAGCCGGGTCTCGCACATGCGCATGACGGAACCGGCTCCATCGTGCGCATGCCCAGTGGGCAAACATCGACCCGGTTGCGAGCGCTCAGCACTTGCGACCGGGTCTGAATCAGGCCCATAGTGCATACACACCATGCCAAATGTTTTTTAAAAGTTCAATAATCCACAATTGTCAATTCACAATAGCGTATACAGGGCCTTATTCAGAGCCGCTCACAAAAAGCGAGCGCTTGCTCTAAATCAGAGCTTTTGCGAGCGGCCAGGTGATGGTCACGATGGTCGTAACCATCGGGCTTGCGACGAGACCCTTGTGGTAGGGTCTCGTTCCTGCAAGCCCCAGTGAGCTTCCTGCTCTATAGAGCAGGAAGCTCACTACTGACATCACTAGTGATGTCAGTAGGGCCTCCCTCAAACGGCAGGAGTTCCTTCAGGAACACCTCTGTTTGACCAGCCACCCCCCCTCCCTGCCTACAAAACAGGGCGAGCTGTCGATCAACATCGACAGCCGCCCCATTTGTAGCGAGCCCCGGAGAGAGTGAATTTCTCACTTGCTCCGGGGCTTCCACACGCGCATTGCGCACGCCGCACATGCGCCATGCCCCACCATCGACCCGCTTGCGAGCGGGTCTGAATCAGTCCCACTGACCACCTGCCATGGTACTGCCGCCACTCCATTAAAGTATGCCAGGTATTACTCCCTGACCTGTTTAGTCCGCACAATCCATGTTGACTCCACAACTGCATATGGGGCCACAGAGGGCATTTGAAATGTTTCCTGTGGATGGTCCGGGTCATCTGCCATAGCTCTGGCTACTCTCCTCTGTTGTATAGTAGAAGTTTTGCGGAGGAAATTGTGGAGGACACAGCAGGCAAAGACAACTGAATCTATTTTTTCCACACAAAGAGTTATAGCCGTATGGAAAACTTGGAAACGGTTGCAGAGAATGCCAAAGGTGTTTCAACTATACTGCCTGACCTGGATAGATGGTAGTTGAAGATGCGCTTTTCTTTAGTCAGGCCCCTTTGCGCATATGTTTTCATCAAGTGTTCATGGAGAGCAAATGCCTCATCAGCCACAAAAATGTAGTTTAAGCCGTGCTTCATTGCCTCTGTATTTGGCAAATTGAGATGGTTGGTGTTAAGTCTCTCATAGAAGAGGGTTTGTTTACATGATCCTTCATCAGAAGCACGGCCCACGTCAACAAAATAAACTCGTAATTGGCGTTCACCACCGCCATGAGCACTATACTAAAAAATCCCTTATAATTGTAATAAAAGGATCTGCTGAGGGCAGGTGGGTTAATGCGGATATATTTGCCATCAATGGCTCCTCCGCAGTTAGGGAAATTCCACCTATGATCAAATTCCACAGCAATGGCCTACAACTCCTCCACCTTTGTTGGGAACTAGAAAAAGAAAGACAAAACAAATATTAGAAAACATGTTATGAACGTTATTCTTTCTCTCTCTCCTCCAACAGTCTACAACACCAGACCAGGACCTCCTCACCACCAGTCCGCAAACGGCCACCCGTAGCGCGAGCGATGCAGAATTTACCCAGCCTGCTGCAAGATGGCGTCGTTACCAGAGCAAGACCCAGCCGCAGCCAGATCCGCTGCTCAAACAGGTTGAGCAGGCCCTACAAAAGCCCCCAGACATGTTTGACCAACTAGGCACTCATATAGCCAGTAGTCTCCGGGAAATGGATAAAGGGCAACAAATCCATGCCCAGAGGATCATCTACGAGACAGTGATCCTGGGTACCACAACTAGGCTGATGGATGAGCCTCTGCCCCTGACATCGGTGCAGCCATGTTTTGGGTCATCCTCATCTGCCACCAAGCCATCAGGCCACACAACTCAGGCCAACCCCATCCCACCCTACACCCCATCCCACTAACCTTACTCCCGGACCCACCAACCCCTCCACATCCTCCTCTGAGGTTCTTTAGCGAGCCATGTTGGCGGAGGAAGAGGAGCCACTCCATTTTTTTTAATTTTTAAAATTCTAGTTAATTTAAAATATCAACAAGTTTTATCTCTCCCAATAGCTACTGCATGGTATACGGTGCGGATGATGCTCATTGGACAGGGTCACTAAACGCATGGCGCAAAGACAGATTGTTGTTTGCCGGGGCCTCAATCTGCACTTGCGCCATGTGCTTCTTGGCCTATTCAATCTGTCACCTGACACACCATATACCATGCAGCAGCCTAGCTATTGGGAGATATAAAACTTGTTGATATAGCAGTTTTTATACATTTTAAACCATGTTGGTTTTGGTAAACATTTATATTTACAGCCATGTTGGTTGATTTTTTTCCCTTAGTGTCATAAAATAAACTAAAAAAAAGTTTTGCTTTCACCAGAAAAAAATGTGTAGTGTTTTTACTCACCTTAAAGTATTGGAACTTCAGGACATTGACAATGGCATCACAGGTGTCCGGGATGATGTGCCCCAAAGCCTAGGGGGAACTGAGGGTCCCAAACTTCAGGTCTTCAAGGGACCTTCCTGTAGCCAGGTACCTAAGGGTAATAATGAGCCTCTCCTCAGTCGGGATGGCCTTCCTCATGCTGGTGTCCTGCCTCTGGATATAGGGGGTCACCAGAAACAGCAACTCCTGGAAGGTGGCATCATCCATATGTTGGTAGTTGCGGTAATCGTCTGGGTTGTTCTCCCTAATCTCCATCAACGGGGCATATGGGAGCGAGTCTCCCTCCTCATCAGCCACTCCTTGGTCCAGCTAGACCTCATCCTTCACCTTTACTCAGCTCCATCACCTTTCAGCTTCAGATAGCCATAGGCTAGCAGAAGCTTATAGCGATAGGAATCCAATACCACAAAATGTAGTATAGAACATACTTTGTTAAAGGCAAGGCCAAAGCAAAGCACAATAGCAATGTACAACGTTCAGCAAGGTATAAAACCAAGCCTCACTAGTCACAGAGGAGAGTGTGCCCCTATTTAAAATGGATGCTGCCATTTATACCCGAGATAAGCCCTCCCCTATTGATATTCCATCCGATGCATTGTGAGGTTGTTTGCTGCATACGATATATCTTAAACGATTTGCAATCGCTTTACTACACATCGAATCGTATGCTCATTTGTCCAGTCGTACCATTTGCTGGCACAAATCGTAGACAATTTCAAGAGAAGAATTTTCAAGGGAAATCGTATAAGAGATGGCATCGTATGCAAATCGCACCGTATATGGGCACCTTTACACATAGGATAGCACGTACACTATAATAATGGCTTCTTTGTCAGTCTCCCAATTGTAACTATGTAAAAACAAATTTTCCTTTGTTGTTACTTGTATTATGTTTAATGATCGGTTACTTATATAGACTGTCCACAGTAACCAAGAACATTTTCACACAGGTTAATATTAGCAGCCAAAAGATAGCGTGTTATAACTTTACTGTAGTGTGTCCCAAATCATAAGAAGATTTGTGATGATTAATAGGAAGCAAGCCACTTTGGTCCTTCTGTTTGGGGGATCCCCAGTAGTACACGGGGAGAAGGACGCCTGTAGGCTGTTAGTATGCATGCACAGTCGCAGCCAGGAATCTCCACGGGTCCTGTCACCTGATCAACACCTAGGGCTTGGTATATGGCTTTATCTGGAGTGTCAGAAGTGGAGATACATAACCAGCATCAAGGATGTACGTCCGGCATAAGCTCAAATGACCGCCTCATGTACAGGGCCAACAGAGCTTCTCTAAAGGCGTCCACAGTAACTGAGGATATGTCAAAGCTACAAATAATCCAATGTATAGTAGTATAACTAGAGCAGCTACGCGTTACCCCTGTGGCCTTTTTCAATCTGATTGCTCTCCCTTAGTTCTGGCTCAGGGCCTGATTCAGAGCCGGACGCTATTTGCGGACGGTCGTTCCTAAAAAGGGGCCGGCTATTTAAATTGAGTGCTCGCTCATTGCGGTTTGTTGACGCCACTATGTCTGAGCGAGCGAACGAAAAATGCGCTCGCTATTTTGTAAAGACGCCCCTTTGCCGTTCGCATCACACGTCATCTCCGGTATTTATTTGATTAACCGGGTACATCGAAAGGCATCTGAACTGCTCGCAGTGCTTGTGGTAGGTTTATCCTACCGCAATCACTGCGAGCAGTTCAGGCTAAAAGACAACCAAGTGACGTGGTCGATGACACTTCTTTACTAATTATGCACTCCCATTAAATGCCCTTTTTACCGTTAGGCACGCCTGCGTTCGGATCTCCACTTCCCCGTTTTCAAGCACCTTCCCCTGTTACCACCCACAAACGGTACATTCTATCAATCAAATTAGTAGCCCCTCGCTGTTTTGCGAGCGCTCAATTTCCGACGTCAATGACTGGTTTGCGCATGCGCATTACGACCCATACACATGCGCAGTTGTGCGAACATCGCTCATAGCGAACGAGCGGCCGCTTACGAGCGGCTCTGAATCAGGCCCTCAGTTTAATAGTTGAGCCCCTTCATTTATTGGTTTATTCCTTAATTAGTTACCATTTTATTAACCCTTATTTATACTATTTTTACAAGTTCATTCTGGAGGTACTTGTTCAAATTCCATCATTTCACATGTTATATATTTCTTAGCATTTTGATACATATAACATACAATATCATTGTATCAAATCTAAAATGTACCAAGTTTATAGACATTTGTCAATATAAAAATTTAGCATTTTTTTTAAAGGGCTGTAGTAAAACAAAGAACAAAAAACTATTCATCTATTAATATCTTATTGTATATTAGAACACAACAATATTATCCACTTCATCTCAGCTGACTGCACACATCAGGTGATCGGGTCACACAAAGTACACATTACCTCCAGCAGTGCTGGACAAGACTCAATAAAGAATCTATCCATCACCATCTGTTTTTGGTTGGATGTCTTATTAAAGGTGCACACATTATATATATATATATATATATATATATATATATATATATTGCCAAGGTGTCTGTTCCTGATGCACCCCCACTCATAGTAGCTCTCTCCCACCGCCACCAAAGCTAGAGAGAGACAGACAGACAGGAGAAAGAGATGTGTGGAAGAGGGGAGAGAGAAAGCAACAGAAATAGTGGCGGAGTGAAAGAGATTGGAGATAGAGAAGGACAGGGAGCGACAGACGACATAAGAGAAGAGAATGATAGCTAGGGGGATGTAGGGGACAGAGATGGTAAGGGGAGATGGGAGGAGAGAGAAAAAATCAACAGCAATTAGCCCCTAGGGGGCCAAAGGAAGTGTTGTAACTGTGTTCTGGTGCATTCCAGCACAAATGAATACCACATTTTCAGTACTAGGTTATATGGCTAATATGAGATTATCCCATGCACTAGTGCACTAAGCGCATCCTGTAATACTTCGTATCTAGTGGCATATTTTTGTGTTACGTTACCAGCATTTTTAATAACTTTAATCTAAATGTAGGTTTCCGGAACGTGTTTATATAAGGAAAGCACAAAACAATTTAAACAAAGTGCATTGCGGAAAATAATACAGTACGTGAGGGGAAATTTTTTTTTTTGGGATACAGTTACATCAAAATCAATGGTTTCTATGGTTCATACCAGTTTGCATGCAATTTAGATATACTAGTAAAACACATTAACAAAAAGGTCAGTTGTTCTGAGCCCAACTGGTTACTCTTTCAATACATAGAATAAAAATACAATTCCAAAAAATTAAGTTAGGCCCTTACACACTGGTATCAAATTTTTTAAATGCAAGTAATAGCATGTAAGCAGGAATGTGAATGTAACCTATTGGTTCAACATCGCCTTTACATACATGTACTAGTTCTTATGGTTGGGAGCTATTTCAAGTTTTTTTATGCTAACTGATTTATTTATTGTTCTCCTTTGATCCCCTTCCATAATCGCAAGTACAATGAATGGTGACACCCTGCTGGCTTGTGTCTGGTGTCTGGTGTATTGGTGCAGTGCCGGACTGGGGCATAAAAGGCCCACGAAGGGAATGCTATCATAAGGGCCCACTACGGGGCATGGCCAGTCAGAAGAGTGGCCAGCCATTACAGGGAACGTGTTCATCCCACAGAGAACATGATTAGTGTCATAGGGCCTGATTCAGACCCACTCGCGAGCGGCTGTCCCCTCGCAAGTGGGTCGATGTTATGCACTGAGCATGCGCACGACGGAGGGAGCTCCGTCGTGCGCATGCGCCAGACGCGACGAGCGAAGGAAAGTCCTTCGCTCGTTGTGTCCGATCAAAGGGGGCGTGCTGTCAATGTTGATTGACAGCACGCCCCCTTTGGTGGGCGTGCCGGGGGCGTGCCTCCCTGACGGGGGCGTTCCCACGGGAACGCCTCCCGTCAGAAGCCGGCCCACTGACATCACTAGTGATGTCAGTGGGAGTGATTTTGGCTCTGATAGAGCCAAAATCACTCCGGAGCTTGCGGTTGAAAACCTCAACCGCAGGCTCCGGCTCGCAAAATTCGATGGTCACGATGGTCTCGACCATCGCGGCCATCACAAAGCACGCTCGTATAGCCTGTGGGTGGTGACCCACAGCTATACGAGCGTCCAGGAGGACGCTCCATGAAAATGGAGCCCGGCCCTCATTCAGAGCGTGCGCTCTGCTCAGAGCGTACGGCTCTGAATGAGGGCCATAGTTATTTCTATGGAATACAGTACAGCAGTTCCTTTGCTTTTTTATATACTGTAACAACTTTTAAAATGACTATTTGTATGGGATTTTATATGTTTTTATTATTGAAATTGTACTTATTACAACCATGGTTTACGTAGGTTTATTAGGGGGGCTTAATGATGTTTCATAGGGGTCTATTCATCATCACTTAATTTCTACAAAAGCAGGTGAAACTTAACATTTAAATATTAACATTGTCCGGCCATTCATCAAAAAGGTAAAGCAGGAGATATCACAGCTACCTCCTGCTTGCCTTTCACTTCCGATGTGACCCACTGTCCCCATACACTAGAATGGGGACAGAAATTCATCAAGCTCCAAAACTACAACATTTTCGGAGCTTGACTGCAGGAACATTCACTCGGACCCCGATAATTAACATAATGAATAGACCCCATAGTGTTTTTGATAGAAAATCACTGCTCTCATCTATATAAATGTTGTTTGTGCGCAATCACCATTGAAACCTTTGGGGGTTGTGGCTTGTGCACACACAAACGAAAAAGCGGTGCACTTTTCTCTATGATAAATATAGAGAAACAATATTTCAGACTTTCTCCAGCTAAAATGCCAGAGAAATGCCACTACTAAGTTGACTTCTAAAGAAGATTTTGAGTTTCTCAGACAGTGCACATACAGTATATGAGTGTAAAATGAAGCTGAAAACGCCATATTCATAGAACCTATCTCATCCCTGTGCACCTCCTTCAATTTGGGGGTCGGGCTGATGATATCTGCTCCAAATGCATGAGTTCCCAAGGGACCTTTTGGCACCTTCTGTGGTCTTATCCAAAGGCTCACAGTTTCTGGGGTCAGGTGACTGGAGTCAGGGCCGAAACTAGGGTTTTTGTCACCCGGTGCAAGACAGTCATTTGGCGCCACCCCGCCGGTAATTCCCCCATAGTAATGCCCCCTGCAGCAGTGCCCCTATAGTAATGCCCCCTTCAGCAGTGCACCTATAGTAATTCCCCTGTACTAGTGGCCATATGGTAATGTCCCCATAGTAATGCCCCTGTAGTGCCCATATGGTAATGCCCAAATAGTAATGCCCCATAGTAATGCACCTGTAGAGCCCCCTGGTAATGCCACCTCTAGTGCCCCCTGATAATGCCCCTGTAGAGCCCCCTGGTGATGCCTCTGTAGAGCCCCCTGGTAATGCCACCTGGCAATGCCCCTGTAGAGCCCCCTGGTAATGCCACTGTAGTCCTCCTGTAGAGCCCCCTGGTAATGTCCCTGTAGTGCCCCCTGGTAATGCCTCTGTAGAGCCCCCTGGTAATGCCCATGTAGAGCCCCCTGGTAATGCCCCTGTAGTCCCCCCGTAGAGCCCCCTGGTAATGCCACCTGTAGTTCCCCCTGATAATGCCCCTGTAAAGTCCCCTGGTAATGCCCCTGTAGAGCCCCCTGATAATGCCCATGTAGAGCCCCCTGGTAATGCCCCTGAAGGTAATGCCACTGTAGTCCCCCTGTAGTGCTCCCTGTTAATGCCCCTGTAGTGCCACATACACACACACACACAAAAAAAAAATACTTACCTTAAAGCCCGCTCCTGTGACTGCCGCCGTCGGGTCCGCCCAGCTCCTCCTCAGAACTATGGGAGAGACGTCATTACGTCTCTCCCATAGTGCGTGTGGGGAGAGCCGGAAGCTGGAGTTCAGGAGAGAACTCCAGCCTCCGGCTAGCACGGCGCTGCAGAGAAGGAGCCGGGCGCCCACTGGTAATAACATTTCAGCGGGTGTCCGGCTTAGAGTCTCCCTGCGGTGCTGGGCTGGAGGACACTGGCACCGGGTGCAGCGGCGCACTCGGTGCACGTGCACCTCCAGCCCCCCTAGTTGCGGCCCTGCTGGAGTGATTGCTTCATCAGATATACCTCAGTTTGTGTTAACCCCACTGGTTTGTACTCTTGGTAACTTGGCTGAGGAGGTTTTTGACAGGCACACTAGACAATACATTCTTAATCTTTGTACCTTGGCCAAGGTCTACATTGCAAGAGTTTGGATAGCTACTACAGGACCTGAGTTTCAAATGTGGGTTGCTCTAGTAAATACAACAATATCCCATGAAAAACATTTATATATTACTCATAAAGCTGAATCCAAGTATGATAGGATTTGGCAGAGATGGCTACAATCTAAATACGCCAAAATCCAGTTGAATCAGTCTGAGCTGCCTGAAGTATAACTTACAGGGTTGTATATGGATTTGGAGTAATAATACAACTGATATTTATTTACTGTAGTTATATATGTCTTTTTACCGCATTTGGTAAATATAAGTTAATACATTCTTATGGTCTACTGTTTATGCTGTTTATGTCTCTGTTTTGTTTTATTGGGAAATGTTTTATATACTCTGTACAAGATTTTTCTCAGTCTGCACCAAAGTTACTATTGCTTCGTATGTTTGTTTGTATATTATAATATATCTAGTACCATTGTATATGTTCTGCAATTACATATATGGTAAACTTGAAACATAGTGTGGCAAGGTCAGCATAGTTCAAAGTGAATGTGGAATGTCCAGATATCCCAGGTTTGGCAAAGCAAAGGCATTAGGAATTTGACATGTCCATGTTCAGGTGTTGCCTCAATCAGAGTCTGGAATGGCAGCTGATTACAGACAACTGTATGAGGCTGGTTTAAGAACTGCAGAGACACTGGGAAATTGATCCTGACGGTGAGGTAGTTGTCCAGGCACGTTTAAAATGACCTGAAGAGGAGTGGGCTGCCAGACTTGCTCCCTGTCTCACAGGGAAACCTCAGAGAGCATATGTTGATTTAAACGTGACTGAGGCAAACTCCTACCCGCACTTATAAAAGGCAATATTAGGCAGGGTTGGTGTGACTGGACCTAGCAAAGCTCAGGAGTTTCAGGAATGGTGGCAAAAACTCATCTAAAGCTCCAAGGGTCCAGATGGTCAAATTAGCCAGGCTGAGTAAGGCGTGGTTGTAGCTGGACAGTAGATAGTAGCTCAGCATATAGTAGAGATGGTGGCTTTGGAACATGCTGTGCGGGTACTAGATCGTGTGGTGCAACAGTGGGCCCTACAGGCTGATCCTCAAACATCTGAGGAGTTAGCGGTGGTGACTGAACAGTACCTGACTCTTGGGAAGTTAAACAAAGCCAAACAGGGGTTCCAGCCAGTTCCCAAGCCTAGAACCCAGGTCCCAGTTGTTAAAGACAACAACACACCTCCAGCTGTGTGTTTTGACTGCGGCGAGCCCGGTCATTCGCGCCGGCACTGCCCAAACCAGGGCGAGTCGAGGGACTATACTGCTGGAAAAACAACTCAACAGGTGTATAGTAGGGGTGTGCACCGGCCACTTTTCGTGTTTTGGTTTTGGATCTGGATCTTTCTTCGTGTTTTGGATCTGGATTGGTTTTGCCAAAACCACCCTTCCATGTTTTGGGTTCTGGGTTTTGTGTTTTGGATCTGTATTTTTTTTAAAAAAAGCATAAAAACAGCTAAAATCACAGAATTTGTAGGTTTTTCTGCTCCTATGCTATTATTAACCTCAATAACCTTAATTTCCACTCATTTCCAGTCTATTCTGAACACCTCACACCTCACAATAGTGTTTTTATGTCCAAAAGGTTGCACCGAGGTAGCTGGATGACTATGCTAAGCGACACGAGTGGGCGGCACAAACACGTGACCCATCTAGGCGTGATACTGCAGTGGCAGACAGGATGGCAGTTTGAAAAACTAGGCCCCAAACTGTACATAATGCAAAGAAAAAAAAGAGGTGCAAGATGGAATTGTCCTTGGGCCCTCCCACCCACCCTTATGTTGTATAAACAGGACATGCACACTTTAACAAACCAATCATTTCAGCGCCAGGGTCTGCCACACAACTGTGGCTGAAATGATTGGTTCGTTTGGGCCCCCACAAAACAAGCTGGCAATTAATGTGTCCCTGCACAAACTGGCTCTACGGAGGCAAGATGTCATCCTCATCCTCCTCATCCACCGATTCCTCACCCTCTTCAGTGTGTACATCCTCATCCTCACAAAGTATTAACTCGTCCCCACTTGAATCCACAACCACAGGTCCCTCTGTACGTTCTGGAGGCTGGTCTCCCTGGAAGAGCTGATAATTCATTTTGATGAACATCATCTTCTCCACATTCTGTGGAAGCAACCTCCTACGCCTTTCGCTGACAAGGTTCCCGGCTGCACTAAACACTCTTTCGGAGTACACACTGGAGGGGGGGCAACTCAGGTAAAATAGAGCCAGTTTGTACAGGGGCCTCCAAATTGCCTCTTTTTCCTGCCAGTACAGGTATGGACTGTCTGACATGCCTACTTGGATGCTGTCACCGATGTAATCCTCCACCATTCTGTCAATGGTGACAGTATCATATGCAGTGACAGTAGACATGTCAGAAATTGTTGCCAGGTCCTTCAGTCCAGACCAGATGTCCAAACTTGGTCCTGCCTGCCCTACATCACCGCCAGCGGGTTGCTTAGGATACCTAAGTTTTTTCCTGGCAGCCCCAGTTGCGGGAGAAAATGAAGAAGGAGCTGTTGACGTGTCACGTTCCGCTTCAGCTGACAGTGTGTTCACCAGCAGGTCTTTGCACCTCTGCAGGCTTGTGTCGGCCAGAAAGAGAGACACCACATAGGCTTTAAACCTAGGATCGAGCACGGTGGCCAAAATGTAGTGGTCTGATTTCAACAGATTGACCACCCTGGAATCCTGGCAAAGCGAATGAAGGGCTTCATCCACAAGTCCAACATGCCGAGCGGAATCGCTCCGTCTTAGCTCCTCCTTCACTTTCTCCAGCTGCTTCTGCAAAAGCCTGATGAGGAGAATGACCTGACTCAAGCTGGCAGTGTCTGAACTGACTTCACGTGTGGCAAGTTCGAAGGGCTGGAGAACCTTGCACAACACGGAAATCATTCTCCACTGCGCTTGAGTCAGGTGCATACCCCCTCCTTTGCCTATGTCATAGGTGGATGTATAGGCTTGAATGGCCTTTTGCTGCTCCTCCATCCTCTGAAGCATATAGAGGGTTGAGTTCCACCGCGTCACAACCTCTTGCTTCAGGTGATGGCGGGGCAGGTTCAAGAGTGTTTGCTGGCACTCCAGTCTTCGGCACGCAGTCGCTGAATGGTGAAAGTGGCCTGAAATTTTTCGGGCCACCCAAAGCGTCTCCTGCACGCCTCTGTCGCTTTCAGAAAATTCTGCACCACCAAGTTTATTGTGTGAGCAAAACATGGGACGTGCTGGAATTTGCCCAGACGTAATGCCCGCACAATATTGGTGGCATTGTCAGATATCACAAATCCCCAGGAGAGTCTAAGTGGGGTAAGCCACTGGGTGATGATTTCCCTCAGTTTCTCTAAGAGGTTGTCGGCGGTATGCCTCTTACTGAAGCCGGTGATACACAGCGTAGCCTGCCTTGGAACGAGCTGGCGTATCTGAGATGCTGCGACTGGTGATGCTGCTGCTGTTGCTGCGTAAGGTGATACATCTACCCAGTGGGCTGTCACAGTCATATAGTCCTTAGTCTGCCCTGTTCCACTTGTCCACATGTCCATGGTTAAGTGGACATTGGGTACAACGGCATTTTTCAGGACACTGAGGACACTTTTTCTGACGTTTCTGTACAGTCTCGGTATCGCCTGCCTAGTGAAGTGGAATCTAGACGGGATTTGGAACCGGGGACACACTACCTCCAGCAATTGTCTAAATCCCACTGCACTAATGGCGGATACCGGACGCACGTCTAACACCAACATAGCAGTCAAGGCCTCAGTTATACGTTTTGCTTCAGGATGACTGCTGTCGTACTTCATCCTCCTCGCTAAGGACTGTTGGAGGGTCAATTGTTTAGTAAAAGTAGTGGTGTTCCTACTTCCTCTCTGGGATGATGAACGACTCCCAGCAGCAGCAGGAGGCGTAGCAATGCAGGATCCTCCGGAGGAATCCGGGATAGGAGAGTCAGTCATGCCAGTGACATGGCCTGCAGGACTACTTCCGATCCTGACTAAGGAGGAAATTGACGAGGAGGGAGTTGACGGTGTGGTTTGCAGGCGCTTGGATACAACAGGACAACGGCTACTGCGCACACAATTCACAAACACAGAAAATAATTATTTTTTTGGTTTGGACTGGAGTGTACTTTGGGGGTTACAGCACCCTTTAACGGTCAAGCCAGCCGGCACTTTACCTATGACACAGGCGCACGCTTGGCACTACTTTGTTGATGCACGTGCGGCTACTGCGCACACAATTCACAAACACAGAAAAAAAATTTTTTGGTTTGGACTGGAGTGTACTTTGGGGGTTACAGCACCCTTTAACGGTCAAGCCAGCCGGCCCTTTACTTATGACACAGGCACACGCTTGGCACTACTTTGTTGATGCACGTGCGGCTACTGCGCACACAATTCACAAACACAGAAAATAATTATTTTTTTGGTTTGGACTGGAGTGTACTTTGGGGGTTACAGCACCCTTTAACGGTCAAGCCAGCCAGCACTTTACCTATGACACAGGCGCACGCTTGGCACTACTTTGTTGATGCACGTGCGGCTACTGCGCACACAATTCACAAACACAGAAAATAATTTTTTTTTTGGTTTGGACTGGAGTGTACTTTGGGGGTTACAGCACCCTTTAACGGTCAAGCCAGCCGGCCCTTTACTTATGACACAGGCGCACGCTTGGCACTACTTTGTTGATGCACGTGCGGCTACTGCGCACACAATTCACAAACACACAAAAAATATTATTTTTTTAGCACTTGGGGGGAGCACCCCTGATGGACAGAGCACCCCCTGGACAACACTACAGCAACCCTTTAGGACTGGGACACTGCACAGGACTTTGGAGTGGACACAGCCCCTATGGAGAACTGACTGCACAACACAGTCCAGCCAGCCCCTATGGACTTTGAAGTAGTGGACACAGCCCCTATTAACAACAGCAGCACAGCACAACACAGCCAGCCCCTATGGACTTTGAAGTAGTGGACAACAGCAGCACAGCGCAGCACAGCACAGCACAAAACTACTCTGCACTACACTACACAACCCAGCCAGCCCTAACTCCCACCCTCCCTCTTCACTGTCCACAGCCGAGTGAGAAAATGGCGCCGACGCGGGTACCTTATATAGGTTCCAAAACCCGCGAGACTCGGAAGGCGGGATGATGACGTTTTGACTCGATTTCAGATCCGAGTCAGGCGGGAAAAGTCAAGCCTGACTCGGATCTGCCTCGGATCAGGGGGGCTCGGGGGGGTTCGGATTTCAGAAATCCGAACCCACTCACCCCTAGTGTATAGCAAACCACCTTATTTTGTTTGATGATGCGAGTGGAAGGCTGAGAGGTCTGGGCCTTAGTGGATACTGGCAGTGAATTAACCATCATCTCTGCCAACCTGGTTCAACCTGGGGCTGGTCAGGTGCTACCCCTGGTAAAGATTATATGTGTACATGAGGATGTAGAAGAATGCCTCAGAGTGCACGTTCCAAAAGTGATCAAGGGGCGATCCCTGAAGGTGGTAGCCACATTAGCTGCCAGGCCACCCTACCAATTGATCCTAGGTCAGGACTTTCCGTTATTAGAAGAGGTGGTTATGTGGCATGATGACAGCAGAAGGGCCACGTCAGAGGTGCCCCAGGAGCCAAACTCTGCTGTGTCCAAAAGTTTGGTGGCTGTAACACCCTCCTTGGCCAGTGAGCAGCTGGAGGGGAGTGAGACTGAGGCACAGAGGGTTCCCTTTGGCAAGGAAGTGTCCTTGCAGGACTTTGGCCAGGATCAACAGAATGATGGGAACTTGATAAATTAATTTGAAAATGTTGTAGAGATAAATGGTAGAGTAATCACGGTTTTACCAGCAGAAGGTGTACCATACTATTGATTCCTACTTAAGCAAGAAGACTAGCATCTAGTTTCAGAGAGCCTGCATATATACTCTTACAGGGATAGGCAATACAAAAGAACAGTTTGGCATGATTCCATTGGTTCTTCTTCCTGGTTCTTCTGTTACAGTACAGTTCATAGGTCAATTCGTATGGTCACATTCCAGCCTCTAACAGTTCTTTGTATCCATTTTCCTGCAGCATAACAAATTAGGCTGGCTGCATTACAGGATACATTTTAATGCCTAATTCTCTATGATCCATAATTTGCAGACACATGATGCTATTTCTTCACCGATGGAACCCGAAATCTGCAAAGACACAGTGGTTTAGAATGACACCAAACACGGTCTGCTTATCATGCACTAAACCTTAGATATCAAATAATGTATTTTACAACATTACTGATAATGAATAAAAACTTATTAACCTTAATGCTAGGGAACCTTTTTATGTAAGTGTGCAGTGTGTAAGTATTGGGGTATTAAGAAAAGACGCTAGTTAGCGTTGTGCAACTACATGTTTTGTGGAGTACACCGTGGTACGTGTTTTGCAGGGTTGTTCATATTATATGTGTTAGTAACTGTCTGTATTTATATAATGAGGACTTTTAACATCTTTCTATTGCATGGGAATCGCAGAACGCTAAATAATAGCATCACCGTATGTACTTATAATGTGTGAGATTCGCTAAAATGGCGCTGGGCGACCATTCACAAAATGGTGTCTTGCTGCCATTTGCAAAAATGGCGTCGTGCAGATTCAATTTTAAACATATTCTGTCTCAGCCAATTATCCGGCTTCGACAGTCCACCCTTTGATAGCAAACAACATGCTATCACACTCTGATTTTAAAATTAATTTAGGCTTACACTATGACATATTATTTAATGTTATATTATGGGATGGCACAAGGTGGTTCTTAAACCATCAATAATGTGTCTCTGGGAGGGACATAAAACTACCCTTATATGCACACCGCGGATCTTGGGAGATCATGGGAAAGATGTGGGGATGCACCAATCCTATAAAGGAAGTCTTGAAGGGGAATAGGGACTTACATTATTTAAGGTGTTTTAAAATATATATTTTAATAACACATTTTGTGCATGTCTAAATCTTATACATCAACTGATGGTACCTTCTAGTTCAGATTTGTAATGCAGCCCTACATTTACCTCAGTATTTACATTGTTACTTCTAACCATCATCAGAATTTCATTCTTTCGGTTTACCTTATCTTTACATTTTCCATATTTCAACACAGTAGGAACACACCTGACACATAAGCCAATTACTATGATGACAACCAGTATGAGGATCAGGAGTTTACCTATACTTGCAACCATTTCCTGGACCCACTCTCATAGACCGGAGAACCATTTCACTTGGTTCAGCCATGAAACCCATTCCTCTACTTTCTCCTCTACTTCAGCCACTGAAGCATTATGGTTCTTCCGAAATTCCCATTTCAGCTGCAGAATTTCGTCCATCTTCCGGTCTATCACCTCCTTGGGATCACTAGTATTATTTGTAATATATGTGCAACACTTTACACCAAATTGGGTGACCAAAGTTACGCAATACCCTCCAGTGAGAGCTGTTAAATAATTTAACACTAGTCTATGTTGCACGAGTTCTTTCTTGTAAGCTTGCAACTCCCTACCTGTATATCTAAATGTGTCATCATATATCTCGGTGATATTATCTATTCATTTAGCAAGGTCTTGGATATATCTAAAATTTAGTGTACCCCGAGCGATCCTGGTGGGGTCCAATGCTACCAAAACTTGAAAGCCAGTTGTTTCACTAATTAACTGTGTGGCTTAATGTACATCACCAGGTATCATATTTCTTTTGTCTCTGTGTTCATACTGTGTGTGAAGATGTGGTGATGGTGTATTTTTATGAATACCAAGCATTTCACCATGTGTAAGGGTCATAACCTCTGGGACTACTCTTCCCAGATAACACAAAACTTCTGAACTCGGAGAGAGCCACTTATACGCTTTCCTTCCACATATAAAATATACATCATCGGGGAGAACATAAGGAATATATGGCCTCATGATCATCCAACACATTTCCCTAACAAATGAGCCTATCTCAGGTTCTCCCATCTGGCCTCAGGTTCTCCCATCTGGCTAATACACGTTTCTGGTTGTATGACCCTGGCACAATACCCTTCTAGTACTCTTCCAACCATTTCTTTGATGTTAGTGTACCACCCGACATAATTGTGCACAACAGTTCATAATTCATAGGCTCATGATCAGCTCTTAGTGAAAAGGTCATCGTCTGGTTATTCCCTGTCACCTCCCAACTTCCTGGTTCATTAGAGTTGGTGATGTTCAAACATAAAAGTGATTTATCCACTTGGTACTGGTTGACTTTAAAATGGGGTGGTTTGCTGTTAAGAAATTTTCCATCCAGTGCCTTCCCTTTTTGTAGTTCTAAAATCTCAGAGACATTTAATGGAAATGGCACTAACTCTACATTATGCTGTCCTTAAGGCACGTGAGAGCACACTCAACAGTCGGTTTGGTTTAAAAATTTGCCCACCATGGTATGATAATCCTCTAAAGGATACCCACCCCAATACTGGTTATACTTAGGTTGGCACTGTTGGATGCATCTCTCATTGACTACGGACCCACAGAACTCACACATACAATAATCCTCAGATGATAGACCTTCACACTGTCTTCAAGTGTCCAGAATAGCAGATCTCTTCACAATTACTGTACTGAGTTTGGTCAGATACTCCCCCGGTTGGTTTAGCACTCCTTCTCCCGACTCTACTCCATTGATATCACCATCAGTTCCCCTCTCCATCCTCTGTCCTCCATCACAGAAACCAGAGATCCGAAACACCCCAAGATAATGAGAACTCTGGGAGAAAACACAAAGATAACCACAGCAGACCAATCCATTGCTGAAAACAAGGATCTACAAAATTTCTTTAGCTCAAGTATCTCACTGTGTCCTTTAACCCTCCCAAAACAGGCTTGCAATTGACAGGTCTATGTTATCTGCCTCGATTCCGCCTTGTATCTCCACCGGTTGATTGACCTTCTTACAGTGAGTGGAATGGACCCAGGTATCTCTCTCCGCCACCTTCAATGAAGTTGTACTCATCAGCAACACCTGATACGGACCTTCCCACCGATCTGTTAAACAACCTGAATGCAAGAAATTTCTGATCATAACAAATTCTCCAGGTTCAACATCATGAAAGTTTGTTTCAGGCATATCATGTACTAACAATTTTAGTTTCTGCTATAGCTGTTTTAACTGTTTTCTCATTGTTATAAGATACGTTAGTTACCTCGTTGTTACTTTCAAATCTTCCTGCGGACTTATAATCAAATGAGGTTGTCTACCAAACAGTATTTCAAAGGGGGACAGATTGAGAGGGGGTCTAGGAGTTGTCCTGATACTATGAAGAACAAGCGGTAGTGCTTCTGGCCAACCCAGTCCAGTTTCCGCCATGATTTTCCTTAATTTATTTTTAACAGTACCGTTCATCCTCTCCACCTTGGCACTGGCTTGCGGTCGGTAGGGGGTGTGAAGTCTACTATTAATACCCATCAACTTACACATGTTTTTCAAGACATCACCTGTGAAATGAGTACCCCTATAACTTTCAATAATTCTAGGGATACCGTATCTGAATACAAACTCCTGAAAAATTTTCTTAGCAGTAAACGTAGCAGTATTAGTGGCAGCTGGGTATGCCTCGACCCAATTAGAAAACACATCAGTGCACACTAATACGTACTTGAGATTCCTGCAGGGTGGTAATTGGATGAATTCAATTTGTATTACCTGAAAAGGTCCGTCGGAGGAATGTGGGATGGTTTGGTAGGGATCGTTTTCCCAATGTTTTTCCTCAAGCAGGTCAGACAGGACATTACTCTCTTTTCTGCTTGAGAAGAAAAACCTGGTGCACACCAGTATGCTCTCACCAATTTGCACATACCTTGCTTTCCCAAGTGAGCCAGACCGTGTGCTGCCTCAGCCAGGCTTGGGTAGTATGCCTCAGGAGCCACTGGCTTACCTTGTCCATCTCTCCAGAGTCCAGACCCTTGGACTTCCAGACTGCCTTTTTCTGAATGTAACACAAATTTTGCATCTCAATTAATTTCAGCATGTCAATCGTTTGAAACATCATTAGGTTAATTGGCACATTCACTTTTAACCCTGCCGCCCATTTGGCAGCTTTGTCTGCCCTGTTGTTGCCCAGGGACACTGGATCATCCTCACATGTATGGGCTTTACACTTAATTACCGCCACTGTCTTAGGCAATTGAATTGCTGTCAGTAGTCCTTTTATATGTCTGGAATGTGCGATTGGTGTGCCTGCTGCTGTCATAAAATTTCTCAGATGCCATAGAGCCCCAAAATCATGTACCACCCCGAAGGCGCACCTAGAGTCAGTTTAGTTATTAGCAGATTTACCTTCTGCTAATTCACATGCTCTCCTTAATGCCACCAGCTCCGCCACTTGGGCTGAAAGAGGTGGACCTAAAGGTTCGGCCTCTATGATATCTTCGTCATTTACCACAGCATAACCTGTACATAACTCTCCAGTGTCAGTTTGTCTATGACAACTCCCATCCGTGTAAAATGTCACATATACATTTTCTAAAGGTGTATTCCCCGTATGTCAGGTCTTGCAGTAAAGTTTTGATTCAGATATTCCATACAATCATGTGCATCAATATACCTGCAGAACTCCCCTTCCGCCAGAAACTCACCTCTCTCATGTTTGCAGGTGATATTAGGGCTAGTTCCCATTTTGTGAACCTAGCTGAGGAGACATGTCTGGTTTGGGCAGAGTTTAGCAAAGCAGATACAGCATGGAGAGTATAGAAGTACAAGAAAACAAATGAACACTGCTCACTGGACTGTAGGTCTAATGTATAGGGCGAGCTGCTGAAAAACAGGGTGTGTTAACCCTAAAATAAACAATATGTATATGCCAATTTAATCAGCGCTCAACCTCAATGAACAACATGTGATGTATTCCCTTGTATGTTGTTAATGAGTACCGTACTATGTTCAGTTGTAATGAAACAATGGGAATAAATCAAAATCTTTACTTAATGATGCTCTTAAAATACACAATGGTGGTTGCGTCAGGTGGAAATGGTCACAACAAAAAAGGAGAAAAAACAAGAATAAATGGTCACAATAAATAGTAGAATGAGAGTGCTGTTACTGGCATGAATATGTGGCATACATTTAAGTCACTGACAGCACCCTGGTACCACTGAGACCCTTGAAGTGAACAATGTTAGTGCTCAATTATAAGATGTGGTGGCGGCTCCTGCTAGGAATAATGAGCCAATGTTAGTTGATGCGCACTGGGCTGAAATGTTCCTTATAGCTAATGGTCGGCTGAGTGGTGGACAATTGCTTGATCTTCTGCCCGGGTAGGAGAAGAACCACTCAGTCTGTCAGTGCAGGAGCTCTGGACCGGGTTTTAGCAGGCTGATCCTCGAGTGAGTGATAGGTCTAATGAAAGACCTTATCCTGCACTCTGGATGCTGAGCCTTGCAGTCCCTACGTCAGAGTCAGAGGAGGGGAATGGCTGGATGTGGCCGTTCCCGATCATGATCCGCTACCCCCTCTGTACGGAGACTCACCTGTCTTTCTGATGCTGTGTGTGGTTGGATCCCTCCTCCTCCCATGCTCCGTCTCCTCTTCCTGGTGGCTGCTGCTGTGCGATCGGCGTCCTCGCTTCCTGGTGCTTCCTGTAATGACTTCCTTGCTGTGTCACGTGTGATTCGCCGGTCACGTGATACTGCTGACTGTTGAAATAACGGGTCTCAGTGAATGGGTCCTATTGCCAGATAGGTAGTCTGGATCTATGGGATTGAAAAGTAATGTCCTCCAACGCATTTCGACCTTAGTTGGTCTTCCTCTGGGAGTTGTTGTAGTGAAGGATTTGGTGTTTTAAATACAGGTTGGTCCCCCACCTCCAAGTCTGATTGGTCCCTAAGGCATACTTCTAATTGGTCAATTGCACATTCACTCAATGTCCTGGGTGCAGTATAAACCATTTCTTCCTTATTAGAGCTGGTTTGCACCTGTCTCCAATGGATAGTGTGTTGGTAACATATAGCAGTCTTTAGATTGCCATTATATAATGGAATATAACATACATATGCATAGAATATACCCGATTGGAATATCTCACTTGTACTTCAATTATTAGCATGGATAAAGAGTCAATAAATATAACTAGTAAATCAATAATGCATAAGTGAAATCATTAAAAATGGCAAATAATCATATAATCAGTTTACCTTAGATCTTACTAATTGACTTGAAAAAATAATAATAATAAAATAAAACAAAATTAAATGAAAATTAAATTAAAATAAAATAAAAAAAATATATAATAATAAATAAGATAAAAATAAAAATAAAATAAATAAAATTAAAAATAAAAATAAAAAAATAGAAATTTAATTATTTGATAACGTAGGTCTTACACCTAAAAATTAATGTACTCAAAACTCGATACTCTGTAGGTTAATCTTTGAGTGTTCAAAAATTTGTAGAACTCAGTAAAACTCTGTAATGAAGCATGTATAAAACTAAGATACTTGTGTGTATTTATAAATCCGTACTAGCCACAGATAATGGACCTCACTTCATTATCTATGTTTAGTCCGTTTGGTGCCAGAGTGTCCATTGTTATTATGGCTCTTAGTTCTTCTTTATTTATGTACTTAATATAGTCCCCTCCCCTCCAATTTGCCTGTACTTTTCTTAGGCCCGCAAAAATTAGTCCCTTGGGGTCTGAATCATGGAATTTTTTATAGTGTAGGGAGATTGGATGTTCTTCACATCCAGCCATGATGTTACGTATATGTTCCCCTAACCTCTGTTTCAGGGGGCGAATGGTGCGGCCTATATACTGTTTCCTGCAGGGGCATTCAAGTACATAAATGACCCCTTTGCTATGACATGTCATGTTGTCCCTAATAATCCATTTGAATTGATTGGATGTAGAGATAAACGAATGTATGGGTTTTGTACTTTTTACTCCGGTTCTGGTGCAGTTCTTACACTGTCCACAATAATAGAACCCCCCGTTTTTAGCTTGTTCACTCCTGTTCCATAATTTGGTAATGGTAGTTTGTACCTGTTGTGCCGGGGCTATATGGTTCCTGACTACTTTTGTTCTAATATCAGGTGCTTTGCGGAATACAACCTTGGGGTCTTTAGGTAGTATTTCTGCTAGGGTGTCATCCTCAAGTAATACTGGCCAGTGTTTCTTTATTAGTTGTTTCACACGGGTTGCTTGGCTGCTATAATCAGTAACAAAATAAATGTTTTTGAAGTCGTCTGTTTTCTCTTTTTTATCTTTATATTGTAGTAACGAATCTCTATCCATTGATTTAAACCTATTGAATGCTTCGTCTATTGCTTTTGGTGCATACTGTTTTTCCTGTAATTTCATTTTCAGTTTGTTTCCTTGTTGTATATAGTCATGATCTCTAGTGCAATTACGCTTTATCCTTTGAAATTGACTGACTGGAATGCTGTTCAACCAGTTAGGATGATGTCCACTAGTGGCCAAGATAAAACTATTTACATATACAGACTTATTGTGCGTGTTTGTGTGGATCTTGTCGTCCACAATAAAAATGTTCAAATCTAAAAATGTCACCTGAGTTTTACTGTAGTTAGTGGTAAATTGGAGGTTGTGATTATTGTTGTTAATGTAACCAGTAAACCTCTGTAATGATTCCTCATCTCCTTGCCAGATAAAGAATACATCATCTATGAATCTTGTCCAGAGGACGAGGTTTGCATCAAGTTCGCGATTTGCCCATATGTATTGATCTTCCCAATGGCTCATAAATAGGTTTGCGTAACTTGGCGCAAACCTGGTCCCCATCGCCGTACCAGTCACTTGTATTTAGAACTTGCTATCGAACCACAGGAAATTGTGTGTTAAGATGTACCTTATGCTATTGATAATAAAATATCTCTGGTCTGGTGTCATGGATGGATCATTGTCGAGGAAATGTTTGGTACTCTCGATCCCTAATGTATGTTCTATGACTGAATACAATGAGATGACATCGCTCGTGCCGAGCCAGTAATCATCTTTCCAAGTGATGTTGTTCAATTTGCACAAAATAAGAAGAGTGTGAACCGCGCTAAATATATCCAATGAATATACTGATATATACAAATGAAAAGCACAAATAGTACCTTGTTCAGATCAATAAATAAACATAAATGGTGATGATATTCTGTCAAACATGAACAATAAATATTCTATATGGCTTGATCGATGTGATCAGTGTATTTTATTCCTCAAAATATAAAAAGTACATATATTGGTGTGCACAAGGAGGTTTAAACATATAATATGTAAACATACACAGGCACAAATAAAAAGTAGGTATAAAAAAGATCCTAGAATCAAGAATCTCTAGGTGTAGATGACCAATTTTGTCCACAAGATAATTATATTAAAATCTCTAAAAAAGAGAGTAATAGTCTCAATCCAAATGATGGTGCCAATTTGGTGCCAACAATCACTGGCCTAAGGATGTCTCCGGAATAATGTCCAGCTATAATATTAATTACCAGACTCAATAGAAGCGTCCACAGCCCGGGATAGGTGTAGAAATCCTGCACTGGCGTGCTGACGATCTAAACAGAGGCTGGAGAATGAAGAAGATGATGCCTGTCCGGAAAACAGTCCAAATGTCCCAAGTGATGTATGCAAAAAGTGGGGAGCTAAACGCGTTTTGCTGTGGTAGGACCCACAGCTTCCTCAGTAGCATATATCCCCATGTCATCTGAAGGGCTTTTTATACCCTGGCATAATTGGAAATCATTCACAGCTGTTGTTCAATTAGAAAATACAGTCGATCAAGCCATATAGAAAATCACTGTATATTATACATACAAAAGATCCTAACATCAAATGCTACCATTAAATATTAAAAGTATATAAATATATACACCAAACCAGAGAATATCTTCATCTCCGGAGTATAACACCTGATCATGTGGTTATGTGACCAGTCGCGTGACCCGGAATGTCCTACAAAGACTCCGTAGCGGGTCACGTGTTGCAAACAAAAAGCCGCTGAACTCAGCGGAGCTGTATAATATAAACTTATCTATGGCCGGTCACGTGTTGTAAATACAACTCACGTGGCTCCGTCTAACTAGTTCGGACAGTGACTTTGTTAGAAATGTTCACTCTGGTCACATGTTATATAAATGAATCACATGATCGCTGTCAAGATGATTTTCATCTTACAATAATAGCTTACACATGTTTTATTTAATGACATCATATAGACAGTTCAAGCGTTAGTTTGAGATAGTTCTAAGTGAATTAAAATGTTAATATAAATGTTATATTTTATGAAGACAAATAATAATTTTTTGCGTAGCAAAAATAATTGTTTAGATGTGAGGAACAAAATTATTGTCCACAATAAAAATCCATCTACTCCAAGTAGTATCCATTAGATCATAACGCATATTCATTAATTAAATTATATAAAAAAACATTCCAAGTAACATCTATAACCATAATAAATCCTATAGATAAAGATTACAATGGTAGAAATAAACTAACCGATAAATCTAATATGAAAATATACAATAAATGCAATACAGGTATAGGGAGTGGGGTGAAGGAGACCCTATCTACCTCACAATACGCCTGTCAAAATTACATAATCGTATTCAATTCAATAGACTCATTGAGGCCGTCTGGATGCAAAGAGTTAAGTCTAAACATCCAGAAGACCTCTTGTCTACAAAGATTTTTAAACCTATCACCACCCCTTATTGTAGATGTAATATGTTCCAAACCTATAATATTAAGTGAGTGTGGATCACTATTATGTACTTTTAGATAGAGAAGAGATAAGCCATGTGTAGTCATTCTCTTCATAACATTCTGACGGTGCTCCATGAAACGTCTTTTAAGGGGTCTGGTAGTTCGACCCACATAATACAATCCACATCCACATGTGATTAAGTAAATCACATATGAAGAGTCACAGTTCATGAAATTGTTAATTGTATATACATTCTTCGTCTCCTTATGAATAATGGTACTAGTTATTTTGTTTGTATGGGAGCACATTGTACACCTAGTTTTGCCGCAACGATGGAAACCTGGCGGTCTATAGGGAATCCACTGTTCTTGATTATTTGTAGTTGTATCAGTGATTTTGGAATTCGATCTCAAATAGCTCGGTGCCAAAATGGATTTTAAAGATTTGTTTTTTCTATATATTATCAATGGTTTGGAAGGCAAGATATTCCTCAAAAGATTATCTTGCTGAAGAATGCAGTAGTTCCTCTGGATAATATCTCTGATTTGTCTATGGCAAGAGTTATATTTACAAATAAACGCAACATTATTATTTTCAGCATTAGATTGTTTTTCTGTATTTTTTGTACTCCTATTATTCACACTATTATTTTTTGTCACAAGCAAATCAGATCTATTTATCTTCAATGTTTCCTGTAGGGCTTTCTTTAAAATGTATTCAGGATAGCCCCTTTCTCTAAAGGACAACAGCATCTTATTCGCTTGTGTGTGGAAACTCTCTAGGGATGAGCAGTTTCTGTGCAATCTGATCAATTGTCCTTTTGGAATATTAGCTTTCCATGGATAGTAATGGGCACTATTAAAATGTAAGTATGATTGAGTATCTACTGTTTTAGAATAGTTACAAGAATGTATGGTGTGGTCCCTCGCCTCTAGAGTCACATCCAGGAAATCTATATGACTGGGATGGTACTGAAAAGTGAACGTTAAATTATAAGAATTTTGGTTGAGTGCAGAAACAAAATGTGAAGCAGAGGATAGATCCCCATCCCAAATAAAAAATAGATCATCAATGTAACGGCCATAGAAGACCAGGTTCGCACCGAACCCGCTCCCCCACACATGATGGTCCTCAAAGGCACCCATGTATAGGTTTGCGTAGCTCGGCGCAAACCTGGTCCCCATGGCCATCCCCATGACTTGGAGATAAAAGGTGTTGAGAAACAAAAAATAATTGTGATTAAGAATAAAGGAAATAGAATCCGTGATGAATACCCTCTGTTCCTGTCGGAGATCTGGATCATATGATAAACAAGATGAAATGCACTGCACACCAAGTGAATGAGGAATATTGGTGTACAGTGCAGATACATCCATGGTAAGGAAAGCATAGGTGGATTTCCATTCTATGGATTCAATTTGTTGTAAAAGATGAGTGGTATCTTTTATATAGGATCTCAATAGAGGAACATAGGGTTGAAGAAAAGTGTCAACATAACAAGAAAGATTGGAAGTGAGGGAATTGATACCAGAAATGATGGGACGCCCGGGTGGTGAAGAAAGGGACTTGTGGATTTTGGGAAATGATAATAAATAGGAACAGTCGGATGAGGGTTATAAAGAAAACGCCAGATTTCTCTAGAAATGACTCCAGAGGCGAGAGCCCCATCCAATAAAGATTTTAATTCAAGAAGAAAGGAAGGGGTCGGGTCCGAGGGTAAAGTACAATAAAAAGATAAATCATTTAATTGATTATATGCTTCTCTTATATAATCCGTTTTATCCTGAACCACCAGACCTCCCCCCTTATCTGCCTCCTTGATAATAATAGTAGTGTCTTTTGTTAGAAGATTAAGTGCTTTCCTTTCCTTCCTTGTCAGATTTGAGGCAGGTCTATCTTTTTTTACTTGATGGCATAAAGATTTGAAATCTTCCAAAGTGATCTTATAGAAGGATTCCACTGTGTTACTTTTAGCAGAAATAGGAAAAAATTCTCACTTGAGTTTCAATTTATTATGTGCTGCCTGTGTATTTACATCGAAAGTTTTTATAATTGTACATGATCCAGCAGGGGAAACATTCCCTTCCTCCCAAAGATCTTCAAGTATGGAAAGGGGCATGGAATCCGTTTGATCTAGAAGAATTGGGACTGAATCGTCCCCGTTCTTCTTAAGATGTTTGTTGGCAAAGTACCTCTGTCTACATAAATTACGAATGAATTTGTTAAGATCCACAAATAGATCAAAAATATTGGGATCCATTGCAGGGGAAAACTTAAGTCCCTTCTTAAGTAGGGACATTTGATCCTGATCTAAATTCTTAGATGATAAATTGAAAACATTACAAGGTATAGTGTCAACATTATTTACACTTGTTCCCTGCTGATCACTCCTTGAAGAACTTATAGTCTTTTGAAATTTTTTCCTATTGGCGTGGGAACCTCCCCTTCTGCCTCTAGGCTTCTGTCCCTTTGTCTTTTGTAATTTGAAGCATAATAACGGGATTTGTGATCTCTCTTCCAATGATCGGGTAATGAGCGTTCTTCCTGAAAATCCTCTGAGACAATACGTTGTCTCATAGGACGTTCTTGATTAGAGAAGCTAGTCTTAGGTTTAGTCCCAAGATCCAAATGTTTGGAGAACTCAGTTCCCATTGAGTCATTTTGGGTTCTATATTTCGTCTCCCTCCGATTTTCATGGATAGATTTAGGATCAGATTTAGTATAGAAATATTTATCATTTTTGTAGTACTTGTGTGTATATGTATTTACAGGAAAGTTAGACTGTGTGTTTCTCTCATTATTTCTGTTCTTATTATATGATCTAATCCTGTTCTCTTTATAATCAATTAGATCTCTCCTGAATTTTTTCTGTTTATTTTCTAGGAGTTGTTTCTCATATCTTTCTATTCTTTCACTAATAATCTGATCTTGTTCTATAAATTCTGCAGATTTAATGAAGGGATCCAGGTCCTTATTCAGGTCCTCTATTTCCTTCTCACATTCCCGAACTTTTTCACATCTATATTTTATAACTAATTTCATAAGGGATAAGGAACAGGAATCTAGAGTTTTGTCCCATTCTAGTTGAAATTCTGAGCCCTCTGGAAAAATCGATGGTTTGGATAACCTGAGGCCCCGAGGGACAATCCCCTTATCTAGATATTTCTCTAAATTCAAGCTATCTAACCAATGTTTGGATTCAGTTCTAAGACAATCTTCAAGTTTATATAACAATTTTTGCAAACTGATGTTACCAGGTTCTTTAAAAGTATCTGTATCAGATTCCCACTGGGTTAAGTAGGAACGTCTCCTCAATTCTCTACTAGAGTAACTGGTCATGACTGCTGCCACTGAAAAGGACTATACAATGTAAAGATGAAGGAAAAGGGAAGGGGAAGATCAGTAGGTGCTGACGACCAAGCAGCTGGTTCAATGGAGTAGTCAACTCCCAACAAAAGCTTGTAACAAAATAAGAAGAGTGTGAACCGCGCTAAATATATCCAATGAATATACTGATATATACAAATGAAAAGCACAAATAGTACCTTGTTCAGATCAATAAATAAACATAAATGGTGATGATATTCTGTCAAACATGAACAATAAATATTCTATATGGCTTGATCGATGTAATCAGTGTATTTTATTCCTCAAAATATAAAAAGTACATATATTGGTGTGCACAAGGAGGTTTAAACATATAATATGTAAACATACACAGGCACAAATAAAAAGTAGGTATAAAAAAGATCCTAGAATCAAGAATCTCTAGGTGTAGATGACCAATTCCGTCCACAAGATAATTATATTAAAATCTCTAAAAAAGAGAGTAATAGTCTCAATCCAAATGATGGTGCCAATTTGGTGCCAACAATCACTGGCCTAAGGATGTCTCTGGAATAATGTCCAGCTATTATATTAATTACCAGACTCAATAGAAGTGTCCACAGCCCGGGATAGGTGTAGAAATCCTGCACTGGCATGCTGACGATCTAAACAGAGGCTGGAGAATGAAGAAGATGATGCCGGTCCGGAAAACAGTCCAAATGTCCCAAGTGATGTATGCAAAAAGTGGGGAGCTAAACGCGTTTCGCTGTGGTAGGACCCACAGCTTCCTCAGTAGCATATATCCCCATGTCATCTGAAGGGCTTTTTATACCCTGGCATAATTGGAAATCATTCACAGCTGTTGCTCAATTAGAAAATACAGTCGATCAAGCCATATAGAAAATCACTGTATATTATACATACAAAAGATCCTAACATCAAATGCTACCATTAAATATTAAAAGTATATAAATATATACACCAAACCAGAGAATATCTTCATCTCCGGAGTATAACACCCGATCATGTGGTTATGTGACCAGTCGCGTGACCCGGAATGTCCTACAAAGACTCCGTAGCGGGTCACGTGTTGTAAACAAAAAGCCGCTGAACTCAGCGGAGCTGTATAATATAAACTTATCTATGGCCGGTCACGTGTTGTAAATACAACTCACGTGGCTCCGTCTAACTAGTTCGGACAGTGACTTTGTTAGAAATGTTCACTCTGGTCACATGTTATATAAATGAATCACATGATCGCTGTCAAGATGATTTTCATCTTACAATAATAGCTTACACATAATGTTTTATTTAATGACATCATATAGACAGTTCAAGCATTCACTATGTGATAGTTCTAAGTGAATTAAAATATTAATATAAATGTTATATTTTATGAAGACAAATAATAATTTTTTGCGTAGCAAAAATAATTGTTTAGATGCGAGGAACAAAATTATTGTCCACAATAAAAATCCATCTACTCCAAGTAGTATCCATTAGATCATAACGCATATTCATTAATTAAATTATATAAAAAAACATTCCAAGTAACATCTATAACCATAATAAATCCTATAGATAAAGATTACAATGGTAGAAATAAACTAACCGATAAATCTAATATGAAAATATACAATAAATGCAATACAGTGGGGTGAAGGGGACCCTATCTACCTCACAATACGCCTGTCAAAATTACATAATCGTATTCAATTCAATAGACTCATTGAGGCCGTCTGGATGCAAAGAGTTAAGTCTAAACATCCAGAAGACCTCTTGTCTACAAAGATTTTTGTTGTTAATGTAACCAGTAAACCTCTGTAATGATTCCTCATCTCCTTGCCAGATAAAGAATACATCATCTATGAATCTGGTCCAGAGGACGAGGTTTGCGTCAAGTTCGCGATTTGCCCATATGTATTGATCTTCCCAATGGCTCATAAATAGGTTCGCGTAACTTGGCGCAAACCTGGTCCCCATCGCCATACCAATCACTTGTATTTAGAACTTGCTATCGAACCACAGGAAATTGTGTGTTAAGATGTACCTTATGCTATTGATAATAAAATATCTCTGGTCTGGTGTCATGGATGGATCATTGTCGAGGAAATGTTTGGTACTCTCGATCCCTAATGTATGTTCTATGACTGAATACAATGAGATGACATCGCTCGTGCCGAGCCAGTAATCATCTTTCCAAGTAATGTTGTTCAATTTGCACAAAATGTCAATACTGTCTCTCAAATATGATTTTTGTGATCTGACATATGGTTGTAAAAATTTCTCTACGTATTGGGACAAATTAGATGTTAGAGACTGGATGCCAGAAACTATTGGTCTCCCGGGTGGTTTTATGGGGTCTTTGTGTATCTTGAGCAAATGGTTTTATTTTCTTTTTCTTTTTATCTTATTTATTATTATATTTTTTTAATTTTATTTTAATTAAATTTTCATTTAATTTTGTTTTATTTTATTTTTATTATTTTTTCAAGTCAATTAGTAAGATCTAAGGTAAACTGATTATATGATTATTTGCCATTTTTAATCATTTCACTTATGCATTATTGATTTACTAGTTATATTTATTGACTCTTTATCCATGCTAATAATTGAAGTACAAGTGAGATATTCCAATTGGGTATATTCTATGCATATGTATGTTATATTCCATTATATAATGGCAATCTAAAGACTGCTATATGTTACCAACACACTATTCATTGGAGACAGGTGCAACCAGATCCAATAAGGAAGAAATGGTTTATACTGCACCCAGGACATTGAGTGAAGGCGCAATTGACCAATTAGATGTATGCCTTAGAGACCAATCAGACTTGGAGGCGGGGGAACAACCTGTATTTAAAACACCAAATCCTTCACTACAACAACTCCCAGAGGAAGACCAATTAAGGTCGAAACGCGTTGGAGGACATTACTTTTCAATCCCATAGATCCAGACAGACTACCTATCTGGCAATAGGACCCATTGACTGAGACCCGTTATTTCAACAGTCAGCAGTATCACGTGACCGGCGAATCACACGTGACACAGCAAGGAAGTCATCACGGAAGCACCAAGAAGCGAGGACGCCGATCGCACACCAGCAGCCGCCAGGAAGAGGAGACGGAGCATGGGAGGAGGAGGGATCCAACCACACACAGCATCAGAAAGACAGGTGAGTCTCCGTATGGAGGGGGTAGCGGATCGTGATCGGGAACGGCCACATCCAGCCATTCCCCTCCTCTGACGTAGGGACTGCAAGGCTCAGCATCCAGAGTGCAGGGTAAGGTCTTTCATTAGAGCTATCACTCACTCGAGGATCAGCCTGCTAAAACCCGGTCCGGAGCTCCTGCACTGACAGACTGAGTGGTTCTTCTCCTACCCGGGCAGAAGATCAAGCAATTGTCCACCACTCAGCCGACCATTAGCTATAAGGAACATTTCAGCCCAGTGCGCATCAACTAACATTGGCTAATTTTTCCTAGTGGGACGCCGCTACCACATCTTATAATTGAGCACTAACATTGTTCACTTCAAGGGTCTCAGTGGTACCAGGGTGCTGTCAGTGACTTAAATGTATGCCACATATTCATGCCAGTAACAGCACTCTCATTCTACTATTTATTGTGACCATTTATTCTTGTTTTTTCTCCTTTTTTGTTGTGACCATTTCCACCTGATGCAACCACCATTGTGTATTTTAAGAGCATCATTAAGTAAAGATTTTGATTTAATCCCATTGTTTCATTACAATTGAACATAGTACGGTACTCATTAACAACATACAAGGGAATACATCACATGTTGTTCATTGAGGTTGAGCGCTGATTAAATTGGCATATACATATGGAGAGTATAGACCAACATATCATGGCCTAATACCACATCCTCACTCTTACTGACCAATAGAGCAGTTGCTGCTACACTTCTTAAACACGTTGGGAGTGATCTTGCCACAGTGTCCAATTGTGCCCTGTAGTATGCTACAGGCCTACTGGCATCACCATGTTTTTGTGTGCAGACAATTGCTGCACAACCATTAGCTTCCGTACAATACAAATCTAAAGGTTTTTCATAATCAGGTATTCCCAATGCAGGTGCTCTTGTCAGACTATCCTTAAGGTTAAGGAAAGCCTACTCTGTTTCCTCTGTGTGCATGACACGATCGGGCTTTGAGGAAGAGACTAAGGGCCTGATTCAGAGCCACTCGTAAGCGGCCGCTCGTTCACTCCGAGCGATGTTCGCACATCTGCGCATGTGTATGGGTTGTAATGCGCATGCGCCAACCAGTCAGTGCGGTTGGAAATCGTGTGCTCGCAAAATAGCGAATGCCTGCTAATTTGAGTGACAGGATGAGGCGTTTGTGGGTGGTAACAGGGGAAGGTGCTTGAAAACGGGGAGTGGAGATCCGAATGCAGGCATGCCAAATGGTCAAAATGGGTGTTTTAAGGGTGTGCATAATTAAAAAAGCAGCGTCATCGACCATGTCACTTGGTTGTCTTTTAGCCTGAACTGCTCGCATGATTGCGGTAGGAAAATGCTACCACAAGAATAGTGAGCAGTTCATATGCCTTTCGATGTACTCGATTAATCTAATAAATAGCGGAGATGACGTATGATGCGAGCGGCCAAGGGGCGTGTTTACAAAATAGTGAGCGCAAATAGCATCCAGCTCTGAATCAGGCCCTAAGTCCTGTAATGCAAGGCCAAAATAGAAAAACCTGGGATCCACATTCTGCAGTATCCACACATTCCCAAGAAGGTACGGATTTGCTGTTGGTTCTGCGGCAGTGTCATGGTATGTATGGCTTGGATTCTGTCATTTGTCAGATGTCGTAACCCCTGAGTTAGGCAATGTCCCAAGTATTTTACCCTATACTGGCATGGCTGTAGTTTGTCCTTAGCAACCTTGTGTCCTGTTTGCGAGAGATGAAGCAACAAAAGTTTAGTGTCATTTAAACATGACATAAACGAATCAGAACATAACAATAAATCATCCACATATTGTATTAGAACAGATCCATTGGCAGGTTGAAAAGATTGTAAACAGTCGTGTAAGGCCTGGGAAAAGATACTGGGGCTGTCTATGAAGCCCTGGGGCAATCGTGTCCATGTGTATTGTACACCCCTGTATCTAAAAGCGAATAGGTACTGACAGTCAGGATGAAGAGGTATAGAGAAGAAAGCAGAACAGAGGTCAATGACAGTAAAATGGGTTGCATTTGGTGGGATCTGCATAAGAATGACAGCTGGATTCGGCACTACGGGAAATTGGCTCTATAAAACCTTATTAACCCCTCTAAGGTCTTGTACCAGCCTGTAACCCCTCCCACCACTTTTCTTCACAGGAAAGATGGGACTGTTGGCTACACTTGCTGTACTGACTAAAATTCCCTGCTGTAATAACCGCTCAATTATGGGATAAACTCCTAACTCTACCTCCTGTTTTAACGGGTACTAGGGAATTTTTGGAGCTTGCCTACCACTCTTTAGATTTACCATTACGGGAGCTACGTTTGCCATTAATCCAGTGTCCTGTCCATCCTTGGTCCAAAGTGAATCTGGAATTTGGGATAACATTTGATCTACCTGAGATGGATTTTCACTTAAACCAGTAGAGTGATACATTATCCTTTGGGGAGTGTCCAATATATCCCTCACCTCATGCGCAACTCTCTCTGGGATGTCTAAAAATATACCATCGGGGGTACAATATATGACACATCCCATCTTACATAACAAATCCCTTCCCAGTGGGTTAGTAAAAGCTGCTGCTGCCAGGAGAAAAGAAGGCCTGGTATGCAATGGCCCGATAGTAACCTCTGTGGATTTGGTTAAAGGATAATGTTGCACTTTATCCGTTACACCCATTGCTGGTACTTTCTCACTGGTCACCTGTAAATTAGCTGGAGATTTTATCACTGACCTGATCGCCCCTGTGTCTACAAGAAAAGGATGTTTAGTACCAGCTACATCAACCATCATCACCGGTTCTCCCCTAGTACTTCCAGTTAACCTGACTATCTGTAGACTACAGGTATGACCTGATCCCTAGCGTTGACTCTCACTCTCCAATACAGCATTTAAGGCCACAATTGGAGCTGGTGGCTGTGGGAAATTTCATGTACTCTGTATATATCCCTTATGTGGATATCCAGGTATTGCCTGATTAGGGGGTCCTACCCTCTTCACCTTACAGTTCCTACTTACATGTCCCACTTGGTTGCAGTTAAAGCACCTTCATGAGTGGGGTGGGTGAAAAGGTTGCTGTGCGGGTTGAGCGGTAGAGAAAGATTGTGTTTGTGGATAGGGATTTTGAGGGTAGTATGGGTTTTGTGGCTGTGTGTGATAAGTGGGGAGGGCTGTGTTTGTGGCTGAACAGGATTTGTGAGGGCGTTTAGCTGTGCAGGTGTATGTGTGTCTGGTGGCTGTGATGTTACATTCATTCCTTCTAGAGCTTGAATACTAACAGCCATTAGCTTCTCGCTCTGGGTCTCTCTATTCTTGTGGATGTTTTTATCATGCTTAATAGCGGACTCCCTAAGTGTGTCTACAGTAACTCCTCTCCAGCCAGGTAGAGAGGTCTGGACTCTGGTCTTTAGATTATCTTTAAGACCATCCAAAAGTACAGTGATGACCATTTCCCTGTGATGAGTGCTATCTGTAATATCTTCTATCCCAGTGTACTGGGTGATAGCCTGCAGAGCTCAGGTACAGTAATCCCCTGCAGATTCACTCGCTTTTCGTTTTATGGTGACAATTTTGCTCCAGTTAACTACTACTGGAAAATATACACCAAATTGAGTTATTATGCGGGTAATGTTACCTTGGTTCCCCTCGTCTGTTAAAGGACCATCTCCCTCCAATACGCAATCCGTGATACACTTTTTCACGTCGGTATTGTGTGAGAGACACGCCCTTAACACCACTCACCAATCCTTATTGGTTGGCTCGTGAGCATTACCCAAATTTTTCAAACATCTTTGGCATTTTGCTAATTCCTTCTTAGGGTCAGGGAAATCATTCATTATGGAATTTAGCTCAGCTCTTGTCCAAGGACAATGCATTGCTACATCCCTTGTGGGCACTACACCATTCGCATCCACATTCCCATTTGGAACATTTGGATGGGATGGACACCAGCCACACTGTTACCTTTGACCTTGTTACCTGGCTGGGGATTTAGCCTATTACTGCTACGTATAGGGTTAAAAAATTCCTCTACGGGTGCAGTGGATGTTAACACTTTCTGTACTACCGCTGATGAAGATGGGGCCACCACTCGTACTTGTTGTGATGGAGCATCTAACATGTGTACAGCATGGGAAATGGCAGACATAACAACAGGTTCATCATCCGCATCAGAAACATTTTCCTTGTGATTATTCAAGAGAGGGTACAAGTTACCTGTTACATTTTTATGAGTTTTACATCGACTGTACCTCCACCCCCATCTGCATAGGGTGGTGCTGGTGTGTGTAAACTACTGACATTACCTTCCACTACGCTACCATGCTGTGCATGCGCACTATTTCGTGGCGCACATGCACCGCAGTTTAGCGCTGCGTGCGCACTCCTCTGCATCATGCACGCGACGCTGGTTTGCGTCACATGCACACCCTTAAGCCACGTATCTCCTTCGTGCTGCCACAGTTTTAAACAATCATTATACTTTATCTTTTTCATTTGAGATTGCACCATACAGATGCTATCTCGGACTTTGTTCAATACCTTCTTATCAAAGCTGCCAATTTTGGGAAACGGTTTCACACTTTTCCTCGTCATTTTAAACCATACATCACAGTACCTAGTTGCATAAGCACCGTACCTGGTATGCATAATATTCTGTGCCGACCCAAGCGGTGCTTCCAACAGCAGCACTTCATCTAACATCTCTACCGTTTGTTTGGCTCCCATCTTTGGGAAAATAACGCCAAACTTTTCAATAGAAATTTAGACCGGTGAAAGAACATCAAGGCTACTTTCACTTACCTGTGGACGATATTAACAGGATGCGCCCACACACCTATGGAAGAATAACCAGGCTGCTTCAATGCACCTTGGGGGTCATTCAGACCCACTCGCGAGCGGCAGTACGCTCGCAAGTGGGTCGATGGTCCCCACTGCGCATGCGCACGACGGAGGGAGCTTGATGTTGATTAACAGCACGCCCCCTTTGGTGGGCGTGCCGGGGGCATGCCTGCCAGACGGAGGCGTTTCTATGGGAACGCCTACCGTCTGAAGCCGGCCCCACTGACATCACTAGAGATGTCAGTGGGAGTGATTTTGGCTCTGATAGAGCCAAAATCACTCCTGGCCTTGCGGTTGAGAAACCCGACCACAGGGTTTCACTCGCAAGTCCGATGGTCGCGATGGTCAAGACCATCGCGACCATCTTGTTGGACGCTCGTATATGCTGTGGGTGGTGACCCACAGCTATACGAGCGTACAGGAGGACGCTCCATTTTAATGGAGGTGGGCCCTGATTCAGAGCGAGCGCTCTGGTCAGAGCGTCCGGCTCTGAATCAGGGCCCTAATCCCTTTTTGACTACCTTTCACTGCTAGCATTTAGGTATTACAAAAACACCTACCCTTTTCAGTGATTTCGTCCATCCTCTGCTCAGTTCACAATCACAATTTTCCACAACTGTGCGGTTCAATTACAATGCTCAATAACCCTAACTGATCACTGAATGCTGCAATCACACTGAGAGCCGATACCTACAACAAAGACAACAACTACACCTGCTTATGTGTATAGACTGCGGTATCTACTACCGAGCCACTAGCGACACCAGGTGCCTAGCACTTAAGGGTCCTACGATACCCTTAACTAGGGAACATGTTACCCCTACCAACACACGTTCACTGTTACACACTCTTTTGCTGCGCAGAAAAATAAACGTTCTCCCAGATTTTGGCAACACTAAGATATTTACAACGATGCTATCTATCAATATCACAATGCAATCTCAACGGCTTTGTTTAAAACACGTGGCAGCAATACAGGAAATACGTATGCGCTATTGTGCGACTAGTCGCATACACAATAATGCGACTGCTACACAAAACGTATTATTTTCCTTACGCTATTCCCCTTTTAACATGAAATTCTATCAACGAAGGAAAACAAAATTTTTCCCTCCTTGTCCCTGGATTCTAATCAGCGCTCCTTGAACTCACACAATAACGGGTAGCGGGCTCTCAGCAACAAAATGGTAGCAGGTATTCAAATGCATTCTTTCCTGCTTATGGCGCCTCCACCCTTTTGCTGAGAGATCGCTGACCGAGTTTTACCATGTGACCGGAAGTGTGATTTCACACTGCGAGTCCCCAACTATTGATTTCTACCTATCTATACACTCTAAAATTGTCGCTGTTTAGCGTTATGAGTCGCACAAGAAATAATTGCTTTCAGACTTTGATTGTGGTTCCAAAGCACAAAAAGTTATTATTCACTATAAAAACAGATAGTTACACACTGTGATTTAAATACAATTAGCGCAAACAAATTATACAGTCACAAGGTACAGTCGTTACATACGCACGCACTCTGGATCCAGTTCCCGTTATCAAAGATGAAACCTCCGTCAACAGCAAAGCAAGAAGACTAACATCTAGTTTCAGAGAGCCTGCATATATACTCTTACAGGGATAGGCAATACAATAGAACAGTTTGGCATGATTCCATTGGTTCTTCTTCCTGGTTCTTCTGTTACAGTACAGTTCTTCTGTTACAGTACAGTTGTATGGTCACATTCCAGCCTCCAACAGCTCTTTGTGTCAATTTTCCCACTGCATAACAAATTAGACTGGCTGCATTACAGGATACATTTTAATGCCTAACTCTCTATGATCCATAATTTGCAGACACATGTTGCGATTTCTTCACCAATGGAACCGGAAATCTGCAAAGACACACTGGTTTAGAATGACACCAAACACGGTCTGCTTATCATGCACTAAACCTTAGGTATCAAATAACATGTATTTCACAACATTACTGATAATGAATAAAACCTTAAATATTAACCTTAATGCTAGGGAACCTTTTTATGTAAGTGTGCAGTGTGTAAGTATTGGGGTATTAAGAAAAGACGCTAGTTAGTGTTGTGCAACTACGTGTTTTGAGGAGTACACCGTGGTACGTGTTTTGCAGGGTTGATCATATTATATGTTTTTGTAACTGTCTGCATTTTTATAATGAGGACTTGTAACATCTTTCTATTGCGTGGGAATCACATGACGCTAAATAATAGCATCACCGTATGTACTTATAATGTGTGAGATTCGCTAAAATGGCGCGGGGCAACCATTCGCAATATGGCGTCTTGCTGCCATTCACAAAAATGGCGTCGTGCAGATTTAATTTTAAACAGATTCTGTCTCAGCCAATTATCCAGCTTCGACAATACTTTGCATTAAAAAATGATTTGTTATATTGTGTAACATACTGTATTTGCAGGGTAAGAGAGTAGACCAAATGTTGGTTCCCCGGAAACACGAGCAGTTGGTGTTGAGGGCGGCTCATACACATCTGTGGGGTGGTGCAATAATAGGTTTAATATTTTAATTTCTACATGTCTCAAGCAGCAAATGTACCATGCATGTTTATTTTTAGAGAATGGCCAACTATTAGGTCAAATAGGTCATTAAGGACCTAGGTACAATGTTCAGCTAATTTTGAAACAGTTGGTAATAGAAGTACCATATATGGTGTGAGCAAACCACATACAGGATTGTGTGGTCAGCAGAATAGGAATATATGAACAGTTGTGTCCTATGGGGAGAATGGAGGTGTTCTAACGGAGAATCTAACGGAGGAAGGATGAAGGATTCCTGTACGCCAGTGTGACTGAAATGCACTTGTGCCAAGATACCTGGAAGACTGACCATCACCATTCATTATCGATATATGAAACAGACTTCCCATGAATGAAGATACGAAGGACATGTGTGACCACATATAAGTTGAGTATTGCTACACCAATATACTGTATTTCTACCTCTGTTTTGTACTTTGATAATAAACTGCCGTGTGTTATGCGTATCTTTACTCAATTATGTGATATTTCTTCACCGATAACTGTGTGTTATACATCTCACTGGGAACAGGTGGCCATTTGGGGGAGGATAAAACTCTCCAGCATATTCAGTTAAGATGTTTCTGGCCCGGCATTCATGCAGCAGTAAAAAAGTATTGTCAGGAATGTCCAGTGTGTCAGAAGACAGCACCCCGGCCAGGGTTTTGGGCACCCTTGGTTCCCCTCCCTGTCATTTCTGTACCTTTTGAGAGAATTGGTATGGATCTGATAGGGCTAGTGGAAAAATCTGCTCGTGGGTATCAATACATATTAGTGGTGGTAGATTATGCCACAAGGTACCTGGAGGCCATCCCACTACATAACATGAAATAATGAAAGATATATGCCGACTGTTAAAGGTGGATAGGATTACTACCTCAGTTTATCACCCGCAAACAGATAGGCTTGTCGAACGCTTTAACCAGACACTTAAACAAATGATGAAAAGGGCGATGTCTGAGGAAAAGCAAGATTGAGACTTACTCCTACACTATTTAATGTTTGCAATGCGAGAGGTACCCCAATCCTCTATGGGATTTAGGCCCTCATTCAGAGCCGTTCGTTAGCATCAGTACGCTCGTTGCGTTCCGATGTTAGGAAACCACGCATGCGCCGGTGTTCCACTGCGCATGTGCGTACGGCAGATTGCGAGCTTTTTTTGTCTCGTTCGTCAAATTGCGAACAGGAAGTGACATGTCAAATGTGATTGACAGAACAGGCCGTTTTTGGGCGTTGACGGGGGTGGAGATGGAAAAACGCAGGCGTGGCGAGGCGTTTTTTGGGCGTACATAAATTTTCAGATGCGGACGTCAAATGTGTTCGTACCAAGTCATACGTCACTGGCTGATCCTCTTTCCGTTCAAACTGCTCGCACAGCTTGGGGTGTGGATTACTCGACCACAATGGCGATGGCCTTGTCCTCCGGTCCGGGCCTCCACGATGTTTCATCGATTAATCACGGCTTGTCAGAAAAACAATCAACTTTGAATTGAAAACCAGCTTGTAATGGGTTTTGAAAATAGTTTTTTAGGTTAGCACAAAACCGTACGCAGGTGGAAATCACAGCTGCTAATTTCAGGATTACACAATCAATTAGCGTACATTTGTAGGAATGTTTTTTTTATTTTGTTTTTGTGCTATTGTAACAATAATGTCATCATGTTTGTGTGTATTTTACCATTTTGCTTTGGCCAGGAGAATTTGCATCCTTTTTTTAATTTTAAAGTGTTCCTTAAAGAGCCCTTTTTTTAAAACACTTTTTTTTTTTTTTTGGAGGTCGTTTTTGGCTTGTGGGCCAGGATTAACTCTAAACCATTTATAAAATAATGTCACAATACAATGTAGCTAATTTTTCAAATTTTTAATTTTACACACACATTTTAAACGTTTTCGGGGCCATTTTGCCAAAACACTTTTTGGCCAGTGTTAGGCACAAATAACAAATAATTAGGACAAACATATTAAAAGGTTTGGGCAACTTAAACAAACAAATTAAAAACAATTCACAAGAAAGGAGAGGGAAGTTTTGGCCAGAAAGGAATATGAGGCAAGCACAGGAGTGTGGGAAAATTAGCCAGTGCTGTCATCGTTTTTTTCCCCGTTTGGCTGGGGTAGGGTGGGCGCCAGACCGGGTCCGGGATGTCCTCTGGCTGGCCTGTCCAGAGGCAGATGTTGTGGCCTCTGGACTAGGCACAGGGCTAGGCACATTTGGAGGAATGGCTGCTGTTGTGCCAGAGGTGGAGGATCCTGATGTTCCGGCAGGAAGGGAGGTCGGCTCCACCATGTGCTGGCGAACGAGCTGCTCCAGGGCATTGGCGATTCTGATGTTGGCCCTGGTATTTTCAGCCAGGGCCTGACCAATGGTCACGTTGGCCGCAGCATTTTGCTCCAGGGCCTCAGCCACCCGTAGCAGACTGGCGTCCATCCTCTGCAGAATCTCCGTATGGTAATCTGATTTAAAATTGAGTTCTGTGAGGAGGGACACTGCCTGCGAGGGGGATTGCCCTGGACTGGCTTCTGCAGGGTCCTCAGCCGGATGTACTGGTTCCTCCCCGGCAGAGCCAGCAGAAATTCTGCGGCCAAGGATCCCCTCTGGAGCAGACTCATCCGCCTGTGTCTCTGTGAGAAAAAAGAGAAAAGAGTCACATTAGAATCTACATATTGTCACAATAACATTTCAGAGTTTGTTACATCACAACATTTACCTGGGACAACATGAGGAGCCGCAAAGTCTGGCATGTCCGTATCCATGTTGGACACGCCAAACACCTCCACATCCTGCACACACCCCTGTGCCAGCTCTTCCAAATCTGTCAGCTCCAATGACACAGGGGTGGGACCCCCACCTGTCCCCCTTGCATGCCTTGCCCTGTCAGCCAGTTTTTGCTTCAGGCGATATTTGAAGTCTTGTCATCTGTGGGTGAAAAAGTTGGCATTATTCCTGCATTATTTGTCCCTGTATCCATTTTTTAAATTTAGGTTTTAACTTACCGGCGTTTGACATCCCGGGCTAGACGGACATAATCACCCACCCTATTGACAGCACTGGCTATCTCCTCCCACATTCTCCACTTCTGGCTTACACCCATATTCCTGTCTGCCTGTGGCAGGATGTCCACACACTTCTGAACCAAAACCTCCATCTCCTTTCTTGTGAATTGTGGCTGCCTTTTCTTTTTGCCAGCTTTGGCCGGAATACTGGGCCCAGCAGCCTCTTCCATGTCATCCTCAACACCTATTTACATTAAATTATTTTGAATTTAGATGTCAATCTTTCACTATATTCTTTTTCAAAATCAGCCTTGATTAGAAATGTGAGAAATACTTACCGGCCGCCATTTTTCAAGCAAAAACAAGAACTACACCAGACCGTTTCTTTTTTTCCGTGACGTATTTATACATGCGTCCTTATTATTCGGCCGCATCATTGATTGTGCGTTCCTATGATCTGTCCTTAATTTGAGCGGGAAAAGAAACACTATTTATGGCTTTTGGCGACTCGAGTCGAGGTGGCGGTTGTTGTTTGTTGGAGGTTACGTTGTTCAGAGAGGTTTGTTGGAGGGAGTTGTGTTTGGCGGATTTTTGGATTGTGTTAGAGGCGGTTTATTTTGGACAACTTTCGTTCGCATTTTTTTGTGTGTTTTTTTTTAGTTGTGGTGTTTTTTCTGTGTAAGTTTTTTCCCGTCATCCTTTTGTAAAATATGGTTCTCCTTTTTTTGGGGTTTGGCCCAAAAACTAATTTTTTTATTGTTTTATTTTTATAGGGTTTTTTTGGCTGTGCCCCAAAGACGTTTTTGTTCTGTGACTTCTTTATCGTGTATTGGTAAGTTTTTATTTTAACTTGTTTGTTAAATGTTCATGTCTTGTTCTTCGCATATTTTGGGGTCTTGACGGTTTGTTTCTGGGTTTTTGGGGATGTGAAAAATGCGAACCATTTAGCGCACTTTTGTAGGCTTGTTTCCCCTTGTAAAAATGCGAACCATTTAGCGCACTTTTGTAGGCTTGTTTCCCCTTGTAAAAATGCGAACCATTTAGCGCACTTTTGTAGGCTTGTTTCCCCTTGTAAAAATGCGAACCATTTAGCGCACTTTTGTAGGCTTGTTTCCCCTTGTAAAAATGTGAACCATTTTGCGCACTTTTGTAGGCTTGTTTCCCCTTGTAAAAATGCGAACCATTTTGCGCCCTTTTGTAGGCTTGATTCCCCTGTTCAAAATGCGAACCATTTAGCGCTCAAATTCGTGTTTTTTTTAATTATGGGGGCAAATTGTGGAAGTCCTCTCAATGTAGGTTTGCTATTGTTCGAAATGTGTGCTCACCCCCTTTATTTTGGCCCATTTTAAAAAAACACAAGATTACAAAATGGCCCACCCAAATTCTAATTTTTTTTTGTGGAAATGTAGGTTTTTGAAATCATGACAATACCCTGGCATGTAAGCATCTTTGGATTTTAACGTAAAGATAAGTATTTTTTTTATTTTTTGGGGCAACATACCTTAACTACAATTCTTACCATTTCAGGTTGATGTTGGTCGTATTATTGTGGCCATGCTGCCGGAAGCCGACCAACCTCAATCTCGTCCCAGGCATAGGCATCGTAGGCGTGCAAGGCCCCAGTTATGTAGAACACGTGTCACCCTTTTTGGAATGCCCGATGATGAGGTGTTAAGGCGCTACCGTCTTCTTCCCCAAATCATGATAGACACTCTCTCATTAATAGAGAGTGATCTTGAGCGGCATATTGACAGTCCTACAGCAATACCACCACTTACGCAATTTATGGCAGTGTTACATTTCTGTGCCTCAGGATCCTTTCAAACCACAGTGGGAATAGTTGCGGGAATCTCCCAATCCTCCTTTTCAAGGATCCTGAGGGCAGTGATGGAGGCCCTTTTCAAACACCTCCATCATTTTATTCAAATGCATTTGGATATGGGTTCCCTTAGTGTGGCGAAGGCCAATTTTTACCAAATAGCTGGCTTCCCACACATCATAGGGGTTGTGGATGGTACTCACATACCACTTCAGCCTCCAGCACGGCTGGAGGCCATTTTTCGGAACTGAAAACACTATCACTCACTGAATGTAATGGTGGTATGTGATGCCTCCCTCCAGATCCTGTCCCTGAATGCAAAATTACCTGGGAGTGCACATGACTCATTCGTCATCTGGCAATCAGGGATTTGGCATAAATTAAACAACCTACAAGCTGGTGATTCAGATGCCTCCACCGCTCTGGTGGCAATCTCATGTATTTGCCGGATATGGTTTCGAAAATTGTGGTCCTGTGTGGGATATTTCATAACATCGCCATAAGGAGTGGTGTCCAAATGCAGCCAGAGGATGCTTTGCCTGAGGAAGGCCCACCCGAGGTTGGTCGGAGGTCAGTATGTGGGGGGCCATACGCAATGATGTGGTGGCCCGATATTTTAGGTAATTATTGTCCCAAATGAACTTAGATGATACAATGTAGACATGTAATAATGTAATTAACAATTTTAAAAATTTTTGTTTTTTGTTGTGTTTTATTCCATCATTTTTTTCGTGAAAACCATGACTACTACCTGATCGTAAAAAATGACTTCATGTGGACACATTGGATTTAACTTCTGGACCAAATTTGTCGTCAACTCATTTGTGGAATCATGTTGGCATGCTACTTCGTCAAACAGTTCTTGATTGTTTTGTTTTTGTATATTTTGTGTGTAGGCTGATTTTTGAAGAGTGTTTTTGCTGTGTGTATTTATTGTCCTTAATCACTTTGTGTTTCTTAATTTTGAGTAAATAAATGTTGGTTACGTTAAAATAAAGATTTCCTTTCTAAATTACATGCAAGTGTAACCATGTTCAAAAAATGCAAACTTGCTTAAGGGCTAATCCTGTAATGTTTTAAATTTTGCAGTATTTTACCATGCTTAGTGACTCAAAACAAACACCCAAAGGTATTATGTGGAATCAGTATGTTTTCTAATCTCGGCCTAAACAGGTTTCATTTAATATTTACCCTACCCCCCCAAAATAAAAATAAAAAAAAACGACAAACCTATTAGTATTGTTAGGTGTTGAATGTGCCAGCTTACATAATTCAGCTTTCTAGAATCTAAGTTACATTACTTTAAAATACTTTCTGCACTAGTCGACTTATGTAAGGTTAAACAATATAATATTTACAGAGAAGGAATGAGACTTTAAACGAAATTTTTTTTTTAATTTAAAGAAAACATGGCCAAATTTGGCACAAACAAAAAAATTAAGGTCGTAGGATCCCCGCCATGTGATCGAGGACCACCAGCATGCCTATAACATGGCCCCACAGAGTCTGTACACATGCTGCTGCCTCCGTCAGCCGCCTCTGGTCCTCTGTGGGTTAAAAAATTGAGGTGCTTAATAAAAAAAATCCGTAATTTTGTTTGACAAACAACTTCCAAAGGAAATACAACTTTCAAAAAAATGACTCTGAAAAATCCAAAATGTAAAAAATTAGAAGTACGCTGAAAAACTACTTTTGTGGGTACCGTAAACAAGAGATACAAGTATGAGTGTTTGGACATGTGTGATATGTCTAAGGGGCAAACATCATAGACATTTTTAAATCAAGATATATATAACAAACATTATAAATAAGTCAAATTTGAAAAATGCACAGGCAAAGGATAACATCCCCCCCCCCCAAAAAAAAAAAAAAAAAAAAGGAAACATACCGTTGACAATGACGCCTGGACCTGTAGCACCACCATCGTCCTCCTCGGAGGTCGGCAAATGCAGGTCTGTTGGAGGAGGGGTGATTTCTGAAGGGGGGGAGGGGGTGTAAAAGAGAGGGGTGGTTGGAGGGGAGGGTGATGAAAAGAGAGAGGGGGGTTGAGGGGAGGGGGAACTTTGAGGGATGGGAAGTATCGGAGAGGGATGGGCATCCGGGTCTGGCCAGGCTGGGTTGGAGGGTGAATTAGGGGTAGGGTGGGGAGAGGAGGATTGGCAGGGAGTTGGGGATAGGGGACGAGGCCGATGGCGTCGCTGCCGATGCCGGCGTAGACTGCGCTCTGCCCCTAAATGATGGATAACAATTTAAGTTATGATTAATTTTTAACCTTGAAAACATCCTCAAAAAATAATTTTTAAACAAAAAAAAAAAGAAAAAAAAGAAAACATGCACACGCAGATATGTAGTAAATAAACAAACAGGGCAAGTATGTAAACATGCACACGCAGATATGTAGTAAATAAACAAACAGGGCAAGAATGAAAACATGCACACGCAGATATGTAGTAAATAAACAAACAGGGCAAGAATGAAAACATGCACACGCAGATATGTAGTAAATAAACAAACAGGGCAAGAATGAAAACATGCACATGCAGATATGTAGTAAATAAACAAACAGGGCAAGAATGAAAACATGCACACGCAGATAGGGCCGCAAAATAAAAATGGAAAGCAAAAAAAATAAACTTACTTTTAGCTATACGCTGGCGAAAACATGCCAGCAAGCGTGGCGTGCGTCGTTGCAGATCCGACCACCTGCGCTCCAGCTGGCCAATCTGTCGGCGTGAGCCGAAGGAGCACAGGCGGCGAACCTCCGCATAGGCGGATCGCTTTTCTCTGTTGCTGATGGGGGGAGGCTGGCTGGTTATCCGCCGGTCCATTACCTCCGTCAGGACTAGAAGCTCCCGCCTGGTGAACGCAGAGGCTCTCATGATGGCAATGGTGGATTTATGAAAAAACAGTTTTAATAAAGACCAGATAATAATTTTGATTGGCTAATGTATTTGGAAAATTAACAGGAACCATTCTATTGGTTAATGTATGAGTCATGTGTGTTCGACAGGCTAAAAAATCTAATGAGAGTTATGATTGGCTTAATGCAGTGACATGCGCTAATTTAACCCAAAAAATGAAACAAGTAAAATATGCGTCAGACAAAACACAGAAAACAATATGAAAAATGCCCAAAACATGTATTTTGGATAAGGGAAACCATTGTTTAAACCGTACGTATTCTGCGTGAAAAAACAAACACGGACAAGAGTAATGTTTATTGAAAATGAAAAAAAAAAAAGAAAAAAAAAGGAGAAGAGCAATTGAGCTAATTGATCTGTTGATTGGCATGATACGATTAAAGGATGTATGCAGAATGAATGAGCAGGTAATCGAAAACTGACAGGCCCACTTCTGGTTTGGACTGGTGCGAGCGTTCCCTGCATGCACAATTGGAGATGTACGGTCGCAATTTGGCTCGCTCGTTAGCTAGAGGAGGGGTTGGTAGACTATGGGGCGGAAGATTAGCTGCGTACGAAATTACGAGCGAGCGCTTGAATTTGCATTTTTCGGCTCGTACGCCGTACGTGCGTCCGGCCACTTGCGTCCGGGTCTAAATCAGGGCCTTAGTCCCTTCGAACTCCTCTGTGGGAGGCAACCTAGAGGGATTTTAGATCTGTTGAAAGAAGGGTGGGAACAACAGTCATGCCAAGAGCCTAACATCGTTAAGTTTGTGACCCAATTGTATGGCCATTTAAGGCAAATTGCGCCACTCGTGAACAAGCACATGGATAGGGCACAACAGCGGCAAAAACGTCGATATGACGTGACCGCGGTTAATCAGTCTTTTAAACTGCGAGACAAGGTACTGGTTCTGGTGCCCACCACTGAAAGCAAAATGTATGCCCAGTGGTGAGGCCCTTATGAAGTTATAGAGGCAGTGGGACCTGTTAATTATAAGGTTCGACAGGAGAGTAGAAGGAAAGAGGTGCAAATCTACCATGTAAACCTGTTAAAACTCTGGAAAGAGAGCGCTGGTCAGCCCTCTTTGGTTGCCAAGAAAATCCCAGGATGTCAGGTACCCATTGAAGTTACCCTTAATCCCTGTCAGAAACAGGAGGCGGTGAGTTTAGTAGCACGGCACCAAGATGTGTTCTTTGCCATTCCAGGTAAAAACCCAAATTATCCAGCATGATATAGTTACTCCTCCCGGGGTGGTAATAAAACAGAGGCCATACCATATACCCGAGGCAAAGCGGGCAGCGTTTATGCAGGAAGTAGAGGAGATGCTGCACCTAGGGGTCATAGAGAAATCAAATAGCGATTAGAATAATCCCATAGTTTTAGTGCCTAAGCCTTCAGGTGCTTTTTTGCTCTGCAATGATTTTCCCAAATTAAATAAAGTGTCGCAGTTTGATTCCTATCCGATGCATCGGGTGGACGAGCTGGTGGAGAATTTAGCAAACAGTACTGTATGTAGCCACCCTAGATTTGACAAAAGGGTATTGGCAAATTCCTTTAACTGAGACTGCTAAGGCCAAAACAGCCTTCTCTACCCATAAGGTTTGTTTCTGTATAAAATACTGCCATTTTGTTTGCGTGGGGCTCGAGCAACTTTCCAGAAGGCTATAAACAAATTGCTGCGACCTCACAAGGAATATTCAGCTGCATATCTAGACGACATAGTCATCTTTAGCCCCGACTGGGAGTCACACCTACCAAGAGTAGAAGCAGTGTTACTGTCTTTATGGGCACATGGGTTTACTGCTAATCCTGAGAAGTGTGCCATTGGAATGTTGGAGGTGAATATTTGGTATATATTGTAGGCAGAGGGCAGGTAAAACCGCAGCCCAGTAAGGTGGAGGCGGACCTCACATGGCCTAAACCCAAATGTAAATCCCAGCTCAGAACATTTCTTGGCCTAGTGGGTTACTACCGCAGATTCATTCGTGATGTTGCCACTAGGGCAGCACCATTAACCGAGTGTCTTAAAAAACAGTCCCCAGACAAGATAGTATGGTCTAGACTAGCAGAAGCTGCATGGCAGGATTTAAGGCACGCCTTGTGTGCAGAATCTGTTTTGCAGGCTCCTAACTTCAAAAAGCAATTTGTATTGCAGACAGATGCCTCATCCCAGAAACCCATCCTCTACCTAAGCCGGAAATTGCTGCCCAAGGAGCGCAAGTACTCAACTGTGGACTAAGAGTGCTTGGCAATCAAGTGGGCAGTAAACTCGTTAAAATATAATTTGTTGGGGCAGGAATTTTTGTTGGTTAAAGAAGTGAATGCCCATGTAACCCGCTGGTTTTTGTCTTTGCAGCTATTTAAGTTTGAGGTGCAGCATCATCTGGGGAAACAGCACCTCAATGCTGATGCCCTTTCCAGAAGGTTTGTTGGGCCTGATCCTCCAATCAACCCTATGGTGAAGCTAGAGGAGGAGGAAGAGAGTGAGGAGGACGAGCTTTGGGAAAGGGTAGAGAGTTGTGTACCCGGACGGATGGCACAAGTAGATGTGGGCAGGCAGATAGCTCATCTGAAAGTTTCTCAGCTTCACCAGGGTGGTTGAAGCTAAGGGGGGAGGAGTGTGATAGGGTCAGCATAGTTCCACATGAAGTGAATGTGGAATGTCCAGATATCCAGGGTTTGGCAGAGCAAAGGCATTAGGAATGTGAAATATCCAGTTCAGGTGTTGCCTCAATCAGAGTCTGGAAAGGCAGCTGATTACAGACACCTGTGTGCGGCTGGTTTAAGAACTGCAGCGACACTGGGAAACTGATACTGACGGTGAGGTAGTCGCCCAGGTTATAGGCCAGGGGGTGACTAGTGTTAGGGTTCTTGGACCTGCAAGTCCATTGAAGAACTATATTGCTGTTTGGAAGACTCTGTGTAACATCTTGTCTGTAAAACTACCGTATCCTGTATATCTGCCTGCAAGATACTTTGTATTTAATCTTATTTTCAATGTTTTGGACTTATGTTTGTTGTTTTTGTTTATTGAAATTTCTATAAAAAAGTACTCAATTGAAAAAAAAACGCCATATTGGGGTGGAGATGTACTAAGCCTTGAAAAGTGATAAAGTGGAGAGTGATAAACTGCCAACCAATCAGCTCCTGTCACATTACAGGCTGTGTTTGAAAAATGGCAGTTAAGAGCTGATTGTCTGGTACTTTATCACTTTTCAAGGCTTAGTACATAGATGCGTACCACTTCTGGGTCTCAGATATATAAATATATAAATATATTAGTTAAAGATTGTGCATGTAGGCAGGAGCAGTCCTACAGGTATTTGTAGTTGCAGGTGAGTACTGTATTTAGGCAGCATATCCCACTGAGGAATGAAAGAAACTCTTTAGCAGAACTTGGCTGGTTACTCACAGTTACGCAAATACCAGCATATGTGTATATATACTGTGTGTATATATATATATATATATATATATATTAGTAGTGACCATGCAATCTGACCAACTTCTCTACTCCTTCAAATTGCTGTGCACCCTCTACAAAGAAAGGACAAAGAGCCACCCAAATCCACCATTGGGCACACATGTAGCTACACACTGACTTTCAGGCTAGAAGGTCCTCTTACTCTTTATGCCACCTGGGTACAACTCCTAGTCAGTTCCACCTACTTGCACTAATGCTATTGTGGCATCATCTGGTGTCAGTGTACAGTATTTTAATGGTGCAGGGCAGCCTGCAGACATGGCGCCCATTCTAGCAAAGACACATTTTTTCAGAGACTGTGTCCGCTTCACCACCTCTGGTAGGGGGTGGGGCTTTGTGTCAGTGGGGTCCACCAGAGATCACCACACTCTGTTCTGGTGAATCAAATTTATGAGCCACTTAATCATACACCACTCAGCTGTCCCATTTTAGGTGGACATTCATGATTTTAAGGCTTTATCCACTGTCTTGATCAAAGACAACTTTGCCCCAATCAGGTCAGGAAGTTGGCCGCTAGCAGAGTAGCAGTGATCAGGTACCGTGCAGAAATTAATGGGTATTTACAGGGAAGCTCGGGGCAGGCTTATGCTGGGTACACACCTGGGCGACTAGTCCGCCAACCCAGGGATCCGCAGACTGAGTGGCCGATTGGTAAATCAATATAGACTTACCAATCTGCTGCTCGATATGTCTGTGTTGGCATTACAACTGGGTGTGCATTTATATTTGCCCGCCCAGTTGAGATGCCAGTGTCTGTGCATCCCTACAGAAAGTGTACTAGCGGTTGGCAGGTTGCCTGTACACACAGCCAGACGTGACAATATACATACAAGTTATATCGGTATCATCTGTACTTTCCTGATTCACAGATCTGAAATGTTGGGAGGTGAAAATTTAAATTCTGCATAAACATGCCCCACTTTCAAGTTCCTCCACCTCCAAGAAATTAAGTGCAGGTTAAAATGAAAATAATAAATAATTGTAACAAACTGCTTTTTTTAAAAAAGTATCCCCAGGCATAGTATTACACATCACATGTTTTATGTATGTGTCAATATTATATAATAATCCTAAATGTAAACAATCTGTACATGCTGATCATTTGTTTTCTAGAGGCAGCTAGGAATATGTTGACTTAATATCAGCATAAACCACAAAAACAGTTTTTTCTTCCACATTCTTGCCTTAATATAGTCTCACTGAAGCTGGATATAAATAGTTTCACATACAGTTTCTGTTTTGTACCCAAGTCTTATTTGTTACATGACCAAACCAAAAACCGACCTCTTTAACCTCCCTGGTTGTTGTTAGGTTTGCAAGTTACAATGCAAGCTCCTTACTCAGCTCTCTCTTATTAAACATTCATGACTTGGTTTGTGTTCAGTGAACCTGTACAGCTTAAGATGACTGTAATATTACACTGCCAATTTTAAAACAGTTGGCATAGTGATTAGAAGGGAAATGTTGCCAGATAGGTGACGAGATTGCTTTCCTTCTTCCATTCCTAAACCTTATGGCCTGGGTATTGAAAAACCACGTCTTTTAAAAAACCTTGTACTTTGTCCTTGTTTTTAACAGAAACTTGTTCTCAAAGGGATGAAGTCATAATCCCGGCTGTCAGGATGCCAGCGCTCAGAATGCCGGCGCTGGAATCCAGACACCAGTCAGAATCTTGGCACCGGCACACCGACGGTAAGTAGCGTGGTTAGTGGGAGGGTTAGGGGTTAGGGTTAGGCACTAAGGGGAGGGTTAGACACGATGTGAGGGGGGATAGGGTTGGGCACAAGGGAGGGAGGGTTAGATTTAAGCAATGGGGAGAGAGGGTTAGGTTTAGGGGTAAGGTTAGGATACTTACCGCCAGGTGTCAGTATCCTAACTCTGTCAGGATGCCGATGTCGGGATTCTGACCGCCGGGATCCCGAGCACTGGCATCCCGTACCCAACCCGTTCTCAAAGCCTCCCTACAGTATAGTGTACTTAATGTTACTGAGGGTTTTTTTTAAATTTAATTTTAGTACATTTGGGCCGATCACATTTCCCATTACAAGCATGGGAAATGTGATCTACTTACTAAAATAAGGCAAATTTAAGGGTTAGGAGGAGAATTTTGTGAATTCTCCTCCAAAAGCCCTTTCATACATTTAGGTGACACTAAACACCCATTTTCACATTATTTTAAGTAAATTAATATTGATTAATATTTCCCATAAACACATATAATGAATTGCAAATTAGAATCCCTTTTACATTAGGATGTAAAACTGTATATACCCCAGACTCATCAGTAGTCTACTTAATATAAGTGATCAGGGCTGTAACTAGGGGTGTACAATCGGTGCAGCCACACAGAATGCAGCACTTTGTGAGTGGCACAGCCGCTCACCCACAGCTCCTTGCATCCTGTAGCGGCACCCTGCTGCCAGAAAATGGAACTGGGATGGAATTTGGTAAAAGGGACACAGGACCTCAAATAACTGTCTAAAACCGGATGCATTAATGTCAGATATTGAATGCAGATCTAATACTACAATAGCTGTCATGGTCACTGATCCACTGTGCAACTGGGTGACAGCTGTCATACTTGCTTCCTCTTGTAAAGGATTGTTTAACAGTCAATTGTTTTTGAAACTACAACTAGTATTCTTGGTCCCCTTCTGGGATGAAAATCCACCCCCATCAGCAGCAGCAGGCCTAGTGCTCAAGGATTGTTCTGAGGAATCCTGGATAGGGGAGGACTCAGTTAGCCTTAGCAAATTGGATGCAGGACTAGTATCCTTAAGATGCTCTAGAAGGTCACAATGCTGCTTCTCTTACAGCACAATGGAGCATCCTGCGCCCCCTCCATGTGACATCATATGGAGGGGGTCTGCTCTGCACTGGGTGCCAGAAGCGTTAGCTACAGCACTGTAAGTGATCATTGGAGTACTTTCTTGCTAGATGGTCACTGTCTTATTACATGCATGTTATAAGACATGCAACGATTATATTTTAGTCCAGAGGGCATTAATATCTTCAGCACTCTAGTGTTGGAGAGAAGTGCACACCTGCATTGCTTCCTCCTGTACAGTGATGCGCTGACAGGATGACATCACTGTCATGCTAGTGAACATGCATGAATCACATTCACACCACTGTGTAGAGTGTCAGACATAGGTCCTGATTCAGACCCGGTCGCAAGGCTGCGTTTGTACGCAGCTGTCCGCAGCCAAAGTATGCAAATCCTGCGATCGCTAGCAAGACATTAGCACACCTGCTATATTTGCCGTGCTATCGCGGTATGAAATTAGACAACCACCAGCCTGACACCAGATGCTTATTTTCCCCCTAGTAACATATGTCATCTCCAGGAAGTGTATTAAACAATTGGTAACATCGGCTGACATCGGACCCATACACACCACATGTGGTTGACCATACCCTACCGCAAGCACTGCGAGTGCTGCTGTGTTTAATTCAGCCATGTGACATGTATGCTGACGATGCGTCTTAATCATGTATGCCCTTGAAATGGCGTTCCAATGCACAGACACGCCTGCATTCGCACCACCACACCCCTGTTACCATCAACCACCCCCTGTCACCACCTACAAACAGCACGTCCTGTCACTCATGCTGGTGGAACGTCTGTGTACTGGCTGCAACCGCTTCCTGATCGCAGTGACTGGTTCGTGCACGCGCACTGCGTCTTGTACGCATGCGCAGATTGCAAACATTGGCTGGCTACGTGCGAACGCAGCCTTGCGACTGGGTCTGAATCAGGCCCTTAGCTCCTTACCTGAGAGCTGGTACTGCTAGTCATAGTTATTACTGTGCCACTGTTGTTAACCCTGTGTATACCGCTGTCACCAATGTTAACCCTGTAAATACTGCTGTCAACCCTCTGTATACCACTGTTACCAAATAAACCATACAGTCTGGTTAAGGACATTTGTATGGACTAACCTCCATTTCACATTCAGCAGACACCTATTTAAACTAAAGATGTGCACCGACCCCTGTGTTTTGTTTTTGGTTCTAAAATTACATAATTTGGGCCTATTTTTGTTCCTATTATTAACCTTAGTATTATTAACCTCAATGACATTCATTTCCAGTGATTTCCAATCAGTTTTGACCACCTCTCATTTTTCACCAATATTACTGTAGGTCAAAGGCTGCAGCGATCTTGCTGACTAAACTAAGCGACAGAGCAGCGGCACAAATGCACAGAGGTATAAAAGAATATAATACATCTATGAAACATTGGTACACAGCAGTGGCAGACAGGATGGCAGTTTAATAAACTATAAAAATGTTTATCATCTATGCAAAATGACAGTCACCAATACCCCAAAGCACATAATGCAAAGAAAAGAGGTGTAAGATGGAATTGTCCTTGGGCCCATCCTTTTGTTGTATATTAAAAAGGACATGCACAGTTTAACAAGACAATCACTTCATCTACAGGGACTGCCACTTTTGTGGCTGAAGTGGTTGGTTTCTTTGGACCCAGACAAAACAAGTTAGCAACAGGCTTAGGGCAGCTAACAGTGTTGTTAAACTTGTTAATGATTGGCTTAAGGCAGCTAACAGTGCTGTTAATGATTTCTTCTCTTCAGTGGCAGGATGTCATTATTGTCACCATCCGCCACACCCTCATCAATGTTAAGATCATCTTCACACAATATTAACTCATTGCTGCTGGAATCCATCATTACAGAAGTCTCTGTACTTTGATGCAATTGGCAGTAAAGGTCTTCCCCGTGGAATGTATAGTTCCTTTGATGAACATCATCTTTTCCATATTTGATGAAGTAGCCTCCTATGCCGGTTGCTGACAAGGTTCCCAGCTGTGCCGAAAACTCTTTCCAAGTACACACTGGAGGGTGGGTAGCTTATGTAAAGCCAAGACAGTTTGTACAGGGGACCCAAATTGCCTTTTTTTCTTCCAGTAGTCAAAGGTACTGTATCACATGTTTATTTGTACACTGGGCCTGATTCAGCAAAGAACGCAGTTGCTAATATGCACACAATTGGCTGATTGTTGCGTTCTGCACATGCGTATGCATCACAGTGTGTGTGCGCAAACTAGCTATTGCGATTAGAACTGTGATTGCAGTGACCATGCAGACCCATCGCAGAGTGATTGACAGGAAGTGCCATTTGTGGGTGGTGATGAGGGGTGGTCGGCAAACGCAGGCGTGCCAGTGTGTTTCAATGCTGTTGCAGGGGCGTTCATAAATGATCCACTGCGATGACCTACGCAGCCTGAGACCTGATAGCATACGTGGTTATTAGCAATTTCTGAGTAAGGTCAGGTCTTGTGCAAATTTGCGTGAAGCTGTGATGGTACTAGAATGTACTGATGGTTTCGCAGTATTGCTAAACATTATGGATGTGTGGTACTCTAAGTAAAGTGGGTATTCTCGTGTAGTGCTGCGAGGGAATAGCGATCACAATGAAGTAGCATACTATTGCAATTGAACTGCGTGCACAATCGCTGTTGCATACAGTAATGAATCAGGTCCACTGTCATTAAAATAACTCTCCACTTATATATGGATGGTGACCATATCAGATTACGTTAAGGGAGAAGTTTCCAAATTTTGGGCAACTCTTTTAGACCTGACCAGATGTCAAAATGTTGTGTTGACTCGTCCGCATTACCAGTGGGTCTCTTGGGAAAGCTCAGGTTTTTTTTGGCAGGTGCAGTTGCCAGAAAAAATTAAGGAGGAGATGTTGTCATGTCATATGCCACTTGAGCTGACAACTTGCTCACCAGGAGCTCTTTGCATCTCTTAAGATCTGTGTCAGTTAAAAAGAAAGATGATGTATGACTTAAATCTAGGATAAAGCATGGTCGACAAAATGTAGTGATCCAATTTCAAGATGTTGATGACCCTTGGATCCTGGTAAAGTGAAAGGTCTTGACCTACAAGTCTAACATACTTAGTGGAATCGCTGAATTTCATCTCCTCCTTCAGTTTCTCAAGCTGCATTTCCAAAAGTCTAATTAGGGAAATCACCTGACTCAAGCTGGCAGCATCTCCTGCACATCCCTGTCATTTTTTAAAACATGATGCTCCACAAAGTTGATTGTGAGAGCAAAACATGGGATATGTTCAAATTCACCCAGCTATAATGCTCTCACAATATTTGTGGCATTATCAGAAATGGCAAATCACGAAGAGAGTCCAATTTTCCTATGAGATCTCTTTATTTTTCAGGTTGACACCAGTATGCCTCTTAGTGGAGCCGGTAATACAGAGAATAGCCTGCCTGTGAATGAACTGGCATTTTGTGTTACTACTGCTGCTGGAGGCAATATACCCACTCAGTGGACCGCCCAGTACTGCTTGTCCACATATCTGTGATTAAGTGGAAAGTGGGTACAATGGCATTTTGTAGGCTAAGAGTTTTTTATTTTTAACGTCCTGGTACAGATATGAAATTGCTTTTCTGGCAAGATGGAACCGGAATGGAATTTGGTAACAAGGACACAGGACCTCAATTAACTGTCTAAAACCGGATGCATTAATGGCAGATATTGGATGCAGATCTAATGCTAGCATAGCTGTCATGGCTTCAGTGATCCACTGTGCAACTGGGTAACAGCTGTCATACGTGCTTCCTCTTGTAAAGGATTGTTTAGCAGTCAATTGTTTTTGAAACTACAACTAGCATTCTTTGTCCCATTCTGGGATGAAGATCCACCCCCTGCAGCAGCAGCAGGCCTGGCACTCAAGGATTGTTCTGAAGAATCCTGGATAAGGGAGGACTCAGTTAGCCTTAGCAAACTGGATGCAGGACTAGCTCTGATCGTTAATGAGGAAGTTGATGATGAAGATGTTGGTTGCTGAGATTGCAGGTGCTGGGATCTAGCTGAGAGATGGGAGCTAACTGATGCTGGACTGCTTGTTGTAATTAATTTAGCAGAATTTTCAGATTTTGCCAAAAACGTTTCATGAATGTGCTGCAAATGATATAACAGGGAGAAGGTTCCTAGATGATTAATGTCCATACCTCTACTTACTTGCCTTTACAATCACTACAGCTCACTTGACACTGTATGAATACCCCTAAATTGCTAGAGAGAAATAATTGCTTTCCAGACTTGATTGTGGTTCCAAAGCACAAAAAGTTATTTTTGCCACAAAAAGTAAGTTACACGCTTTGATCTATCACAATTAGCGCAAAGACAATTAAATACAAAAGGTACAGCTTGATACATACGCATGCGCACTGGTCCCAGTATACAGTCGTCAATCCTGAGGTCTGTGGTCATCCAAGAGAATGGCTACTGACTGGGACCGATGCGCAGGTTTTATAACCTACAGATCATGATAACAGCAATGTAGACAGACAAACATAATTCCATTGGTTCTTGCTCTTGGTCTTTGTAGTACGCTGTAGTTCATAGGACAGTTCATATGTTGTCACTAGGGGTATGTCCCAATTCTCCAACAATGTCTTGAGATTACATTGTCTTTATCTAACTGGTTTAAGACACTACATACAGAGTATACATTCTAACCAATAATTTCCTATAATCCATAACCATTGAACGCAAGATGCGACTCCCTCACTGATAGATTCGAATATCTGGAAATAAACAGGTTGTCAGTATAGTACCAAACATGCCAAGTCTACCATGTTGTATACCTGAAATATCATATATGCACACTTTATACCATAATGATTGTCTAATAAAACCTTTTCTATATGTGCTTGCATAAGTAATAGTGAGATATTTACAGAAATACATAAGAATGCATTGTGCGTCTGAGCACAGCGCAAATGTTGCAGTGCGTGTATGTATTGTGTACAATGCAATTATGCCCTGCGTGTTTGTGCATTTTATCTTACATACGCTAATGTGCATTGTGCGTCTTCATATTAAAATAGTTACAGGGTATGTTCGTGGGTATGTGCGTAAGCATAAGAGCGTCTATGTGTTCGCATTGTGAATACACATGTGATTGTCTATGTGTATGCATGTGTGTGCAAATGTGCATTAGTGTTTGTGTCATGGATTAAATATATATATATATATATATATATATATATATATATATATATATATATATTAGGGATGTGCAGGCTCGGTTCTACTCGGTTCCGTTCGGTTCTTTTTACCGGATCTTATTGGGTTTCAGCTGTTACGAGTTTTGGATAGCCAATAAGATTCGGTAAAAAGAACCGAACGGAACCGAGTAGAACCGAGCCTGCACATCCCTAATATATATATATATATATATATATATATATATAGCTTTATCCAGTAACTGGTATTTTTGATATTATATCCATCTGAATCTAATTACAAAAGGTCATATAAAATTAAATTTGTCCTGCTCACAGGTGGGGCAAGCCTTGGCCATAGTCAAGAAGTCTGACAATTTTAACAAAGGCTTTCTTATGCTTATTTAGAATACAATTGTCAGTACTTCTTAACCACATCAGCATTGGACACAAGGCATACAATTGCTAATAGTAATCAAACTTCTGACAATTGTTTCTAACTCTACATTCAGAACACTTCCTCTGAGCATATCATTGTCTGTGTTACACTTCAATTGCCATGGACATACTGTATCTGTATGCGGAGCTTCTCAATATATATGCAAACACTCACAGTATCTTTGTGTATTTTTAATTACTTGTCACAGACATGCTCCTGCTTTTCACACACTTGACTAAACCTTGAATGACATATATATATATATATATATAAAAATTTGTGCACATTTGCTTGCCTCCGATGCAGAGTAGCGCCCAATTTACTCTTTATCAGCCCATAAATGACTAGATCATTAGATAGTAATTATAAAGGATCATAACCAATTATTTGACTTCGACAACTGTTATCAGGATTTGTAAAAAAAATAATCCACACATACAGTAAGAGGTGGTTTTTTTTGGTCTTATGCCCAGGCATGACAATGGCCTTCTTCTAATCATGGACAATAACTGCTTCCACTGGTGCTTCACTTACACAAACAACATCCTCATCATCAACATCCTCATTAGCGCCGGAGTCAGCTACACAAATATCCCCCTCATCCTGTTGCACTTCCACAGTAGCATCCTCAAATTCTGTGTTAGCAGCTTTATTTGTGCTGCTTATCCTCTCATTTGCAGAGGGTAAAGAAATGGTGGAAGGAGGCTTCTCTATGTGTCCTGTATCAGAAAAGTCAGGCTCACACAAAGCACTCCTGGACACCCTAAGACTCCCCTCAGGGATTTGTGATACTTCTGAACACACAGTTTGTTCTTCTGCCATAGTGTTTTTTTTCAACACTGATTTACCTATTTTAATTTTTTTTACACCTCGTCTAGACTGAGTGAGAAGGTCTTGAATCATCATATGAGGCAGAAGATGCCTGACTGACAGCAGCTGCAGACCCATCACTCATAAATAAAGACAAGGCCTGCACTTTCCTTGCCACTGCATGCGGTGTATGATATATTGGCAATTTTATGTTCTTCTGTAGGAAACTTTCCCTTTATTAGAGGTGAAATTTTTTCAGCAATGTAAAATATTGTTTTGATTTGAGATGCCCTGACTTTCACCCTCTATGCCCTTGAGAATCAACATTAGTAGATGACATTGAAGGACTAGAGTCGTCATGACTTGTGGAAGCAGCTGCAGCACTAGTACATGGCTGCTGCTCCTGCTGTTTTATTGATTGTTTGTTGTGATCCATATTGATGCACTGCACAGACAATATTAAGGTGGAGGCCCATGACCTACAGACCGTTAGTGTCTTAAACACAGTATCATCGCATGAAGTTGTTTGAACACACACATTTTTTTTTAATTTGTAGAAAACAAACAGCCCACCAACTGTGACACACTGCACAGATAATATTAAGGCATGGGTCCTTGACTTACTGACATATAGTATTCTTAAAAATAGTATCACAGCCTGAAGTTTTTTGAACACACACAACATATTTAAATCTTAATTTTTAGAAACAAACAACTGCCCAACTGCCATGCACTGCATAGATAATATTAAGACGGTGGATAAAGTTAATGCTGCACTGCGACAGTGACAAAAATAACTACCAATGTGCAGTCATGCTCCAAGGGTTAATGCTGCTCAGTTAAGATACTTACAGCACCAGTTTGATGCTGGCAACAATTAGTAGTACTAGTACTGTAAGTAATATTATATTATAGATTTTCCTGGACTATAAAAATAAAAAACACAATGTTTTGCTAACTGCCTACATCAAAAACTAGCTTGGCCAGTAGGTGGGTCCTCACTCCTCCTATCTAACATCCAACACATTCCGTGGGCCTTTGTTAAATGGCTCCCGAATCACTGCGAGAGGGACTTATATCGGATCCAAAACACGCAAGATCTGACACTGGAAAGATGACGTTTTGCCTAATTTTGGAATCCGAAAATGATGGGGAGATCCAATCAGAGTCCTGGCTCGGATCTATTCGGATCACGTTAGCTCGGGTGGGTTCAGTTTCCTGGAAACTGAACCCCCTCATCTCTAATAAAACCAAACAGGTTCTACCAATAGGTTATACCACTATCTAGCATGTATATCTCAGTACTGAGTGCACCAATCTCTCCAGCACTTAGCACTTTATATATCTTTCCAGTACTAAACAAGGTTCAGTCCCCTTTACACACAAGAATAGTAAGATGTGGTAAAGGTTTACTGAGGGACGGCTCCTATCTGACTTAGTAGCCTGTCAACCTCAGCAGCCACAGCGCTGCCACACCACACACAACGGTGGGAACTCTGTGGCCCTGCACTCTGGCACCACCTCAGCGCTATCACTTGCCCATTCTCTATTTCAGGTTCACACAGAGATGCTTTAGCAGGCCATGACGAGTAGTTCATACTAGGAAACCTGCCAATGTTCCTGAATTAAAGCAGTTCTGCAAGGACGAATGGGCTCAAATTCATTTATTGAATTATATCATAGGAAGTATGTGATTTGCAGTTATTGCAGGTAAGGTGCAACAAGCAGTTATTAAGTGTAAGGGGGCAATAACCTTTTCACATGAAACCAATTGTGTTGCACAACTAATATGTGCATCTAATAAACTAAATACTTAAAAAAAAGTTGTTCACATGGACAACAGGTAATATGGCCAGTTATACAGATTGGGATATAAATGTTAGAGTCCATAAATGGTTTTAATAATCTCTACAAGCTGAGAGACAGACTTCCCCCCCCCCCCAGTTTAAATTGGTTTAAACTGGAGAAGCCTTAATTTGTGGGAATTTGAGCCAGGAATTATTAATGGACACACTTAGGGTTCTATTCATTATTACATAAAATTATTTGGAGATAATTAGGTTTAGAACTTGCATGGAGTTCTACCTAATTACCAGAGGAATCCATCATTCCTCCTCTCCGTAAGTATCTATTCCGATAAGCCTTTTCCTAAAATTAATACTTCTTTCTTGCTGCTCTACCTTACCGCAGCTGTAATCAGTGCTGTGCATACACCGCTTCCTTTCACAGCTTTTTCCATTCTGCTCAACGGGAGGTTTCTGTCCTCCATGAGCTCGCCTTAGGACTGATTACAGCTTTGGTGAGTGTTACTAATAATTAATATAATTTTTTTCAGGGAATGTTCTCCCTGCCGCTGCATGCTTCGGCAGAGTAAAGCGTCTCCCCTCTGTATGTTCCCCAGTGACATTTGTTACAAGTGCCACCCGGGAATGGACAGAGAGGCAAGATGCTTCAACACTGCAGCAGCATCGGGGGAGGAAGCCGGGAGGATGGAGGGCAGAAAGGAGAGGTAGGTAGATGAGAGTGCTGCTGCAGTCCTGCTGCTTCACAAGCTGCCATGTAAATGGTAGCTTGTGAAGCCTTACGGGGGCTGTACGCCATCTGAGGATGACATAAAGTAACACCATCGAATTCCAAAAATACATCATATTTAAAATTTGATGAAATGCCTAATTTCCATACCCCCATACTAAAGTTTGGGAAGTATAGAAATGAACGCAGCAGGACTGTAACCAGGAGATTAATATACAATTAAGTATAGTCATGTTCTAATCATCAAAAGGCCTAGTTTTAACAATAAAGAATATATTAAATGAAACTACTAGAATGCCCATGAGGGTAATCTCATTTTACCATTTATATTCTATTTGTGACTACTGTTATCTACTACTAGTTGGGATATGAGGCATTGCCCAGGTTGAAGAATGGACCTTGAAGTACAACTGCAGCCTTCATTTTTTACATTGTCCTCTCATTTAACTCCATTCCATTTATATTGAAAAAAGCCCCACTGCTTGCTAACATGGTTTTAGCCCTGAAAAGGACCTACAGTATCTATCCATTTATTTAGTGTATTTAGGGATCTATTCATCATCACTTAATTTCTACAAAAGCAGGTGAAAATGCACATTTGAACCTGCAATTGTAGAAATATAGTATTCGGAACATTCATCAAGAAGGTAAATCAGGAGATATGACAGATATCTCCCGCTTTCCTTTCTCTCACGGAATCGCCCACTGTCCCCATATACTAGTATGGGGACAGAATTCATCAAGCTCCGAAAATACAATATTGTGTACAGGGACTATGGACGATGGTTCGGATTTGTGCTCCCTGGGACCTACATCTCCTCCCCATACCTGGCTACCCTGTAACGCTCCTCTCCCACTGCCCCACGCTGGTCCAGGGATTTTTTCTACAGTGGTTCCCTGGGACGCACTCTGCCTGCAGCCGGTACCTGTGGTGACCATCTTGATTGCAGCAGCTCAGAATCATCTTCATAGTAAAGGCAGGCTGCCAGGATCTCAGATTCCTCTGTCACTAGTCGCTCCCCCTACTACCTTCTGAGGCTCACAGAGGCTCCATAACACCCAGCTGGGCGGATTCTAGGATAGTGGTGCCCCGCCTTGGTGATGAGTGAAATTGGGATAGCACGGTGATCTTCAGTGGAATCTGAGTAGTTGAGTGACCTTACCTTAGGCCACTCACATGGATAGCAGTTTACTCTCATAAGTGGATTGCCTGGACAGACATGATTCAGGGTCGTTACTCCCATATAGATATTCCCATGCCATCTTCCCAGGTTGACTAGATGATGTCTCTATTTTAAATGTGCAGCTGACCTAGTTCATTCCTTTATAATTTTTTTTTATCAATCTACAAATTATACCGTGAGTTGCCTTGATCCTGATATAATTAATCTCACCAAATGCCAGTGTGTTCTTTTTTCTATGCCTGATCTACCTATGGCACCTAAACTTCAGAAACCTCCTGTTGCCGTTCCACCTGTCAGCTTTTTTAAATCATTCCCATCATCACAAGGTACCAAAAGTGGGCCAACGCAGGACAAGGGGTCTAAATAACTATCTGCGCTTAGTACACCCTTTTGAATGCTCCCCTTCACTTTCATCACAGCAGAGTACAGCACGTGATGACGCCCCGGTAACTTTGGGTTTTATGAAACAACATTTGGCATCCATTAAAGCTGATATCTCCGCAGAATTTAAAAATGCCCTGCAGACTTGTCAGCAGTCTGTGGATGATCTAGAGAGCCATACAGATCACCTTGAAAATAAACTTGAAGAGGTTGTCAAATCACACAACAAGCTGATTACCCTTCATGAGGAACTCCAAGCGGAAGTTTATGCTCTGCAAAGTAAGGTTGCTGACATTGAAGATAGGCAGAGGCTCAATAATATCAAAATCTGTGGCATTCCGGAGTCCGTTTCTAATATGGGGCTTAAAGAATTTGTAACAGATCTTTTTATGAAGCTTCTTCCTATGACCCTGATAACTGACTTTCTCCTGGATCGCATCCATCTTCTGCCCAAGGCGCAGAATGCTCCACCTTGTGCCCCTAGGGACACTTTAATGCAACTTCCCTACCCATGTCAAGAAATTGATCTTATGTGCTGCAAGACCATCAGAGTTCTCTACTCCGATCCTTGGAGACCTCCAAATATATGGAAACCTTTCAGTAGCTACTCTAGCCCTTCATAGATATTTTCTCCCAGTCACTAGGGCCCTCCAGAAACTCAACATCCCCTACTGTTGGGGTTTTTCCACCAAGCTGCGTCAGAAGATATGGCTCCACTTCCGTGATTTCTATTCCAGCTGATGGCATTCAGCTCTTTGTGTCTTGGAACCTGGAGGACATTTCACTAAAAATTATAGGCAGCCCATCAGAGTGGTCTATAACTGGCACTGTGTCTTAAGATCCTTTGACTTATGCTTTATATTTTCAATGCATTTATAATTACTGAGTCTCTGTTCTATAAATATGTATGTAATTAGTATTACTTCTTATGACCAGTTACAGGGTTTTATATGGTCCTATTATGTTCGTTTTGTCATCGAGAGAAAACATTAAAGAAATTCTTCAATTGGTTATTTCTACATATTTTAAAGGTATTCTGTTTTCACTCAAATATGTTTATATCTATAGTTCGTTATGTTCCCAAGTGGAACTATGACCTATCCCTATCTTTTTCTCTTTTCTATCACAGCTATTTTCTTTTTTCACAGGTCACATTATTCCCTATAAGTCATATTCTTCTATTGTAATTTATATGTTTATCTAAGCTGGTAAATTTACCTTAGGTTGTTTTTAGGGACACAGTTCACTTTGTATTTAGTACAGTTCACTTAGTTCTAACTGAAGTGATGGAGGTCCATAGCTTCCTCCACATAACCCAATGTGCTACCTTCGGAGGTAGCCCCTTATAGCTCCTTTATGGTGCTATTTTTATCCCTTTCTTGTTCTTTTACCCCTCTACTGTTTTTATATTTTTTTTAGCTATATTGATCTCAGCATTAGGACCTGTTCCTTTGGTACGATATGTTATTTTTCCTTTCCTTTGGTACACTAGTTTTTCCATATCCATGAGAATTTTGCTTACTGTGGTTATCAACACAATGTTCTACCTGTTTAATGGTTAATCCTTGAATGTTAAGGGTCTAAACTCTCCAAACAAAAGAAGACTGGCCCTGCAAAACTTTACTAAATTTAAAGCCCACATTATTGCTTTGCAGGTAATCCATTTTATTCAGTCTTCCCCACCTCAGTTTTCACATTTTAAATATCCCCATTGTTATAGGTCTAATGGTCCTCATAAAAAGGCTGGGGTAGCTATTCTTCTCTCTAGCTCATGTCATTTAGTTTTAATTTAATTCTTACTGGGCACTTAGAGGATAAACCAGTCACGATTGCGGTAGTGTATGCTCCCAACACTAAACAGATCGCCTTTACTAGAAAATTTTGCAGTGCTCTACAGTTATGTTGTAGAGGGTCAGTCTTGATCTTGGGGGATTTTTACATGGTCATCGATCCCTCCCTTGACAAATCCACCACCAGAGGTAAAACTCACTCCCAGTATACATGTGATCACTATAACAGCTTTAAACATATATTAAGTGAATACAATCTATATAATGTCTGCAGAGCTAAACATCCAGCTGAGAGAGATTATACCTGTTTATCCCACGTTCATAGATCTTACTCACCTGTCGATCTGGCTCTTTCTGATGAGTGGACCCTGCAGCATATTAAACAAGTAAATATTTGACCGATAATGTAATCTTACCATGCGGCCTTAAGCCTACGCTGGGATGTTAAACATTTTAGGACCCCCCAAGTCCTTTGCACTTGGGCGAACACTTACTCCTAGACCTCAAAGTTAAGCCGACCATTTCCAAATCTCTGTACTTATACTTGGAGACCAACAAACCGGAAGACACTTCCCTCTTTACGTTTGTGTTCCCTAAAGGCAGTGGTTAGAGGTTCAGCTATTCAAGCAGCGGCACATCTCTGCAAAGCTGCACTATATCACCAAGCTGACATAGCGTCCCGTCTGGCTTATTTAGAAGCTAAACATAAATCTTCCCCGACCAATGACAAACTTTATCACAAACTCCTTAAGGTCAAAGAGGAATGGAATGTTTTAGCCTCCAAAGGGATCCATAAGACATTGTTTAAATTGAAGTAGAAATTCTATGTTCAGGGAGACAGAGCAGGATGTCTTCTAGCAAGGAAATTAGGGGGGAAATGAGTGAAGGAATTTATTAGAGTGATCACTAATCTGAAAGGCACTAGAGATTCTGACCTCTCTGATATAGCTGAGGTCTTTGCGAACTATTACTCTAAATTGTATAATTTGAATGCAGACCCCTGGTTCCACAGCCAACAATGGCTGAGGTAGATGGTTTTTTGAAAGGCATTAATCTACCATCACTAGATATTGACATGCTTCAATTGCTTGAGCGTCCCTGGTCTAGTGAAGAAATTGTGACTGTTATTGACTCCCTTCCAACAAACAATGCCCCTGGTCCTGATGGGTATATTAATACATTTTATAAATACTTCAAAGATACTCTGACCCAGATCTTGGTTCAGGTTTTTAATGAAGCATCATGCTAGAGACCAGAATTGTTGCATTCCCTAAACTGGGGAAAAACTCTGCTTTACTGCCCAATTATCGCCCAATTGCCTCTCTCAACACAGATGTTAAAATTTATGCAAAACTTATTGCGAATAGGCTCAACCCATTCCCTTATCCATCAGGACCAGGTGGGATTCGTCCAGGGTCGTCAATCTCCAGATAAAACAAGGAGAGTAGTTGATATTATTAATGCCTTTTTGGCATCCGACGGGTCCCTTTTGCTGCTATTGCTGGATTCGGAGAAGGCATTTGACAGGTTTCATTGGGGATATCTCCATGTTATTCTGCAAAGGTTTGGAATTAGAGGTCTGGCATTGTCTTCAATTTTGGCTTTGTACTCAAACCCATCGGCCAGAGTATTTGTTAATGGTATGCTGTCCTCTACTTTCCTTATAACCAATGGCACGCACCAAGGCTACCCCATTATCCCCATTGGTCTTTGCACTTGCTATTGAGCCCTAGGCTAAGGTCATTAGATCTAATAATTCATACATGGACCTGCTCTCTGTGCAGATGATGTCCTTTTAACCCTTACAGATCACAGCTCATCTCTGCTGCACTTACATTCTGTTTTGGAGGATTGCATATTACAAATTGAATGGTTCAAAAACCGAAGCTCTTCCTATTAATTTCCCATCTGCCCTGTTACAGTCTTTAAAAGCAGAATATCTCTATGTTTGGCAGGATAGTAGCCTCAAATATAAAGGAATTAATTTAACCCCTACTGTAGATGGTCTAATTACGGCTAATTACTTACACCTTTTACATAAAGTTTCTCTACTGATGTCTGACTGGATGATGCAGAATGTTTCCTGGCTAGGCCGTATTTCTGCCTTAAAAATGGTAATTATACCTAAAATATTATATTTATTTAGAACAATTCAGTTATTGGTGCCAATTTCTATTCTTCATAAATTTCATGCGGTTTTCCTCAAATATATTTGGAAGGGTAAGAAACCAAGATTAGCAAGGAAAACCATGTCCTTACTGAAATTGGAGGGAGGTTTAGCTTACCCTGACCTACATTGTTACCAACTTGCCTCCTTATTTTCTCAAATGGGTGCGTGGTTTGTTAAAGAAAGCCCTAAATCGTGGGTCCTTTTGGAACATTATATGGTCTCCCCATTACCAATTACTGACTGTCTCTGGTTACCTCCTCTCATTAATGTACAGTTTCTAGCTTGGTCAGTTTCGGCTTTCAATTTCCATAAAGCTTGGCTAGAATTGGTCTCCAGAACATCAGATATACATTTCCCTACTACTATTCTTTCCCTTGAAAGATTGTCCTCCCTCATTCCGAACCTATCTTTTTTTAATTTGGGGTGCTCGGGGGTGTCACGATCCTGCGGGCCAACCCTCCAGATAAGCCAATATGAGAATCGCCGCCCATGATTTTACTGGTTACCTCAGCACATGTGGTTACTCAAACATGGTCACTGCCACCAGAAAAGGGGAACTTTAGTGCTAAAACACAAGGTAAGACTTTGACCAACCTGCACGCACAATTATGAACACTTAGTAAAATAGGTATCATGGACAACACGAGACCTTGAAGTCCAAGAATACCTTCAAAGCTTATGTTACAAAAAAGTTACAAAGATGATAATAATTTTAAAAGGCCACACCAGTTACTCACAATTTCAAGAAATAAAAGAAAATAACAAACAAGGAAAGAAACACAGCTCGGATCACCTGGACAGGGTCAAACGACGGAAGTGATGTCTCTTCCTAAAGAAATGGTCGTACCCTGGTGTGTCTTCGCCTCCTCATGGGTAATGCACAGTGTTTCATATCAAACACACATTTTTATGCCCTTTCGCAGGCTGCTTTTGGTCACTCCCCCCCCCCTTGGTATAGTTTTAACTCTTCCCAGATTATAATTAATTGTTTAGGTTACTGTAACACAAGGTCTCCTGGTCATATGAGCAGGGGTTAGTTAATACCCACTCCATTCTGTTTGTAGTTCAGAGACCAGACCCAGGCCCAGACCAGTTCGACACCTTGCTGGCCTGGGTGTCTCTCCTTGGTCTGTAAGCCTGACCACTGTGGTGTTATAAACAGACCCCAGTCCTTTGATTAGTGCTTCAAGCCAGAAAATCACAGATATTAGCAACTTGTACATTGAGGACCTAGTGGCTATAAATAAACACTAGCCAGTCAATTACCTCCCAACCATCTTCCACACAATTTGAAAGACATTTTTTTCTACACAATATACAGGAATAGGTGCAGCCTATGAAGATGACATGTTCATAGCCAGGGTTATGCTACAGGGGGGTCTTTACTTTGGCTAAGGTCATGGCTTCAGGCTCCTTGTTATCATACACTCAGTTGTAGATATTTATAAAACTCCCTGGGTGAGAGAGAATATTGTGTTTGAATCTGAGACACTGGTTATTTAGTATAAATCCTTCCCTGTGTTTAGTACAGACTTTCCCTACATTTCTTTATGATAAATTGAACAGGGCAGATGGTAGAGGGAATATTTCAAGGTGGTATTCCCTCTTGATCAATCCTCCTGAATTTGTTAAATCTGCGGCCCTCATTCAGACCCGCTTGCAGCCGCTGGCCGCTCGCTAGGTCTGTGGGCGCTTTTTAATATTTCTTTTTCTCCTGCCACTTGCAAAGCTGTGGGAGACCACCTACAGCTTGTGCGAGCAGCCAGGAGACCATCACGATAATCGCGACCATTAGCCTTGCGACGAGACCCTGCGGTAGGGTCTAGACTACCGCAAGGCCGAGTGGACTCCCTGCTCTAATAGAGCAGGAAGTCCATTACTGACATCAATAGTGATGTCAGTAAGGCCTCCCAACAAATGCCAGCCATTTCTAAGGGAACAAAGAAGAAAAAAGAAAACTCTCTTTTTTGGAGGCACTCTATTATAGATATTATATATCAAACAATATTGCTAATAATTAACTTTTATTAAGTATGTATTAAAATAACATTATTGGATCTAAAACATATTCATACACCCTAATTGTTCAAAGACAACTATGGGTGGTATGCAATCAAAACCATGAATCAGACAAAACATATAATTTAAAAGTAATATCACAGATGTAAATGAAGCAAAGTGAAATATTACAAAATAATCACAGATATAGACACAGATATAAATGGTAGTGTGAGCTTCTGCTAATATATCTGGATATGGATTACAATGGTGAAAAAAACCTGATTAATAATTAATTAATAATGCTAATAATTAATAATGTTAAATTTTTAAACATCAAGCAGGTAATACAGTACAATGACCAAATAGTGAAATAATGGCACAATGGCCAATCAAAAACCACAGCAGACACACAAAAACACATAAATACATAAATAAATTCTTAGATGAATAATTATATTGTATATATCAATTTTTTTTTTATATATATGGGTATTTGATATACAACATCATATTGCAACAATCAGAGGTAGATCACCTCTCAAACGTCTATAGAAATAAGCCCAGGCACAGTAGAATAGATAAGAAAAGGGAGAATGAATGAAAACCAGACTACTCCCTTCTGGGATATCACAACAGCAGCTGCTTCATGTCATTATGGTATATCATTGAATGGCACGTGAGCGTACTGCTGAGCTTACCCAGGGTTGAGAATAAGAGAAGTTAGGCATCTGCTATTAGGTCAGGTTGATAAGCGGGTCCTGATGCATAGATATACAGTCAGGTGCATAAATATTGGGACGTTGACAGAATTTTAAAATTTTGGCCTCTATTCACCACCACAATGGCTTTGAAATGAAACAAGCAAGATGTGCTTTAACTGCAGACTTTCAGATTTAATAGGATGGTAATTACATCCAAATCAGGTGAACGGTGTAGGAATTACAATGTTTCTATATGTTCATCCCACTTTTTAAGGGGCCAAAAGTAATGGGACTATCAACTCAAAAGCTATTTCATGGACAGGTGTGGGCTATTCCCTCGTTATTTCATTATCAATTAAGCAGGTAAAAGGTCTGGAGTTGATTCTAGGTGTGACATTTGCATTTGGAATCAGTTGCTGTCAACTCTCAATATGAGATCCAAAGAGCTGTCACTATCAGTGAAGCAAGCCATCATTAGGCTGAAAAATCAAAACAAACCCATCAGAGAGATAGCAAAAACATTAGGTGTGGCCAAATCAACTGTTTGGAACATTCTTAAAAAGAAAGAACGCACCGGAGAGCTCAGCAACACCAAAAGACCCGGAAGACCACGGAAAACAACTGTGGTGGATGACAGAAGAATTATTTCCCTGGTGAAGAAAAACCCCTTCACAACAGTTGGCCAAATCAAGAACACTCTCCAGAAGGTAGGTGTCAACGTCAACAATCAAGAGAAGACTTCACAAGAGTGAATATAGAGGGTTCATCACAAGATGTAAACCATTGGTGAGCCTCAAAAACAGGAAGACCAGATTACAGTTTGCCAAACAACATCTAAAAAAGCCATTACAGTTCTGGAACAACATCCTATGGACAGATGAGACAAAGATCAACTTGTACCAGAGTGATGGGAAGAGAAGAGAAGGAAAGGAACTGCTCATGATCCAAAACATACCACCTCATCAGTGAAGCATGGTGGTGGTGTCATGGCGTGGGCCAATGGAACTGCCAATGGAACTGGTTCCCTAGTATTTATTGATGAAGTGACTGCTGACAAAAGCAGCAGAATGAATTCTGAAGTGTTTCGGGCAATATTATATGCTCATATTCAGTCAAATGCTTCAGAACTCATTGGACGGCGCTTCACAGTGCAGATGGACAATTACCCGAAGCATACTGCAAAAGCAACCAAAGAGTTTTTTAAGGCTAAAAAGTGGAATGTTATGCAATGGCCAAGTCAATCCCCTGACCCGAATCCGATTGAGCATGCAGTTCACTTGATGAAGACAAAACTGAAGGGAAAATGCCCCAAGAACAAGCAGAAACTGAACACATTTGCAGTAGAGGCCTGGCAGAGCATCACCAGGGATGAAACCCAGCGTCTGGTGATGTCTATGCGTTCCAAACTTCAGGCTGTAATTGCCTGCAAAGGATTTGCAACAAAGTATTAAAAAGTGAAAGTTAGATTTAGGATTGTTTAGTTTGTTCCATTACTTTTAGCCCCTTAAAAAGTGGGAGGCACATATAGAAACCGTTGTAATTCCTACACCGTTCACCTGATTTGGATGTATTTACCCTCAAATTAAATCTGAAAGTCTGCAGTTACAGCACATCTTGTTTGTTTCATTTCAAAGCCATTGTGGTGGTGAATAGAGGCCAAAATATGATATTCTGTCAATTCTGTCAATGTCCCAATATTTATGCACCTGACTGTATATATAGTGCAGGAGCCCCTGATGACTAGACTCTAATGAGAGTGACTGTAAAAAAAAAAAAATAATAATAGAAAAGTATTTACAGGTAACACAGCACAAAATCGGGATCTGCGTTGCTGCCACCCACATACCAAAGGTTTGGTGAATGGTGGGAAGCGCAGATCGCGTGTGCAGTGATAATAAAAGGGAGGATCAGTTTTTTCAGATGTTCCCTCATTGCAGATAAATCATATAGGTAAGAAAATAGTCATTCCCATGCTTGCTGTGTTTATTCACTGGAGAGGGGGACTGTGGGCATGCCCCCAGTATGATAAAAATGGGGAGAGTGGCTTGCGGGCATGGCGGGTGTGGATCATTAGGTCTACATTGTCTAGATAGACAATGTTTGGGTAGACAATGGAAGATAGAAAGACAATAGATAGATAGGGACTGAAGGTCGACAGGGTCTGAAGGTCGACACACTAAATGTCAACTGGTGACAAGGACGACAGGTATAGAAGGTCGACAGGCAATAGGTCAACAGGTACTGAAGGTCCACAGACAATGGGTCGACTGGGACTGAATGTCCACAGGGTCAGAAGGTCGACACACTAAAGGTCGACTGGTAACAAGGTCGACAGGTATGAAGGTTGACAGGCAGTAGGTCGGCACTCATAGTCAAATGGTTGACATTTTTTTTTTTAGGGTTAGTGTCAGGGTTAGGCACTTAGGGTTAGGCACTTACTCCGATGGTTAGGGCTAGGCACTTACCCTGATGGTTAGGGTTAGGCACGTACCCCGACTGTTAGGGTTAGGCACCAAGAGGGAGGGTTAGGGTTAGGCACCAAGAGGAGGGTTGTGGTTAGAGTAAAGATTAGGGCTAAAAAACAAAACAAACCATGTGTCGACCATTTGCATGTCGACCATTAATGTGTTGACCTTCAGATCCTGTTGACCTTCAGTCCCTGTCGACCTACTGCATGTTGACCTTCATACCTGTCGACCTTGTTACCAGTCGGCCTTTAGTGTGTCGACATTCTGACCCTGTTGACATTCAGTCCCTGTCGACCTACTGCCTGTCGACCTTCATACCTGCTAACCTTGTTACCAGTCGACCTTTAGTGTGTCGACCTTCTGACCCTGTCGACCTTCAGTCCCTGTCGGCCTACTGCCTGTCGACCTTCAGTACCTGTCGACCTTGTTACTAGTCAATCTTTAGTGTGTCCACCTTCAGACCCTGTCTACTTTCAGTCCCTGTCTATCTATTGCCTGTCTATATTCCATTGTCTGCCCAAACATTGTCTATCTAGACAATGTAGACCTAATGACTGGATACCGGGCATGACATTTCACATGAGGCTACACCCCTTGCCACAAGCCCACGCCCACACCCACTTATTATTTGGCAGGCGCCTTCGGCACACAGGGCCACTTTAAATTCCCAATCTGCCCCCTGGGCACCATGTAGACCTCCATGGCCCTGATGAACTTCAAACATAGCCAAAAACCTAATCCTGGTGAAACTACACCACCATGCCAAATTAGTTAAATCATGGTACAAAACTCTGGCCGTGCACATTTTTAGGGGCCATTTGTTATGAATATCATGCCCTATTCTACACAGATTTGTAATACAAGGAATCTCAATCATTTTAATTGGAAGAGGGTCTAAAAATATTGGTAGATTTGGAACTGGGTACAGCTAAATGTTTCCTGAAAAGAGAGATCTCATTTACCATATACAGCTGATGGTCTCTCGTTGAAGCCTATCTTCACTGCATTTATGTTATGTAGTCATTACGCTTGTAATGCTACTTAAAGCATTTTAACCTTGCGGGCATTATAACTTTAAACATGCTCGTAAAGCAGTATATTTAAAGTTATCTTGCCCACACAGTTAAAATACTTTAAGCAGCAGTATTGGGATACTGGAGTCTGCATTCTCGTGTTCACATGGTGCTTGTTTACATAGTGACTGTCAACACTATGTATGTATCCCATTTAGACAGATGCTGGAGATACTCGGGACTCACTGACACAGTCAAACATAGTTGGTGGACATGTCTAATAATCCATATTTATTGCCAAAAAATACTGGACTTCCTCTTCCTTTTCCAAACTACCATATCCTCCGGAGGAACAAGGAAGTTTCCCTTATGTCCTTCTCCTTTCCCTGTTCTCCAATTACATTGTTCAAACCATAATAAGAAAGAGATTTCTGTATAAATACACAGAGTGTACTCTTTATACATTTGCCTGAGAGACTCTCACTAAATGAAAAATGTGAACTCTGTTTGCTTTTGGATATTTTAGCAATGTTTAATAATTGTGTTGACCTGTTATTATTTACTGTTTGTATCTCTATGTTTGCTACATTGTGTTTTATATTGCGGTCCTCCCCAAAACGTCGACCACGTAATAAACACCCGCACTAAGGGATCACTGCTTTGAAGTCTCTGGGAAAATTTGTGTTAATCCGAGATTGCTACCTCGGGTGGAAATATAACTTTTTTGAAAATCGGAAATTTACTATCATTAAAGTCGGGTGATTTCTTCATTTTTTGGGGTTGAAATTGGGTGAGTTAATGCCGCAAATTCGCCCATTTTTTTCAATAGAAATGAATTCACCATCGGCTCAAATTGGAAGTACTTTTCATTAATTTCTGCCTAAATTGTGAATTTACCATAATTTGTTTTGCTATATTCGTCCGTTTTACAGCCAAATCGGTGAGTCAATAGAAGTTTCAAATGCACCACCTCCTGACCTGCGAGTTGCCATCAAACATACACAAATCAGTGTGATTTGTGTATGTTTACTAATGATTTGTGTGTTTTTAGGGTTCATTTTTCAGGAGAAATTGACATGGCCCCCCCCCCCCAAAAAAAGCTAACCAGCCCCGGACTGGTCAGCCAGTCCTGGTTCCTAAAATTACAGGGAACAAAACGTGTAGGGTTCCACCGCAATTTAATAACCAGCACCTGGCTGCAGTGCCAGTGTTGGTTTTTAAAAAAGGGGGGAAAAATGCGTAGGGGTCCCTCTATATTTAAAACCAGCACCGGACCCAAACCGCCCGGGGTGTAATGCCACAGCGAGGAGACCCAATTACCGGGTCTCCATGGCCAAAGCATTCTCACCCCAAGCCAGTCAGGCCAAGCCGGGGATCTCAGGGGAGGTGGTGATCCCCCCAAAATTGGGTCCCCCTCTCCCGAAACCCCAGGCTTGGTCTGAAGCCCAGGGCTCTACCCCGCACCTGTGGAGCGGTGGGTATGGGGGTAATAAAGTGTTAAATAGTATTAAACTATTGTATTTTACAGCAGAACTACAGGTGCCAGCATTCCTGCCCTTTGGCACTTGTGGAACTACAAGTGCCAGCAGGTGGCCAGCACCCGTACACCCACTATAAAATAAATAGTTAAATAAAGACAGTACACACACACCGTATGTACTACAAGTTTAATAAATACACCTATCCCATTCACACATACCTGCTGCCAGATGTTTCCGTCCCTCTAGAATTCAATGAAAGTACCTGCAACAAAGATCCTATACTCCCCTCCATCCTCGCGTTGGTCTTCGTAGGATCCAGGGGTGTCTTTGCAAAACAATAACACGAATAACCGAAACCAAATGGACAAGTATCGTCCTGCTAAGATGCACGCAAGCCCTTGAATGCCTCTGCCTGATTAACAGGCAGAGGCATTTAAGGGGTGGTGCGGGAGCGGAGTTTGCCGGCGTTCCTGGAAACGGGGCGTGTTCATTTTCCGGGAGTGGCCAGCCCAGGGACTGCATGGATGTACACAGTCTGCTGGGCTCGCAAGCCGGCCAGCCTGAGTAAGCTGAGGCTCACTCAGCTGGCCGGCTGCAGGGCGCCGTCCACCATCACAGTGCTGGGATCACAAATGCAGCAGGGGGTGTCATACACCTCTTGCTGCATTTGCATTATTGCAAGGATCGAAATTGCAAAGCTGCCTGCGTGCAGCTTTGCAATTGCGATCCTTGCTGAATCAGGCCCATAGTCCGTACTTCTCATTTTCTCAGTGAAAAGTTCTATCGTGTGTGAAAAAAATCAAGGGGGAAAACTGGCATCCTTGGCGTGTGCTATTGGAAATACTGCAAGATGGGGAAAGAAACTCATTGCTATATACATTTGCTGAAGGGTTAGAATACAGAGCCAAGAATATGCCTTCAATACCAAACTGCCGCAGGACGTCAGTCAAGTAGCCCCAGTACAGCCTGTCGAATATCTTTTTGGCATCCAATGAGAGTAACAGCAGTGGCCCTTTTTGTACCTCATGTGTTTCAAGGATATTAAACACTCAGTGGGTATTATCTGGAGCCAGCCGGGATTGGTATGAAATACCGCCGGACGCATGTCAGTTCAAATCCCGACGCCGGAAGACCGGCAACTGAAGATCCCGACAGGTAAGTATTTTAACTATAACTAACCTTAGCCCCCCTAACCCTAACCCTCCCTTAGGGGTGCCTAACCCTGACCCCCCCCCAAGTGCCTAAACCTAACCCCCCCTTCCCTGCAGCCTAAACCTAAGTCTTCCAGGGGGATATCTAACCCTAACCTCCCCCCCGGGGGTGCCTAACCCTAACCGACCCTTCCCCTAGCCTAACCCTCCCGAGGGGGTGCCTAACCACAAGTCCCCCACGGAAGCCCCTAACCTTACCCTCCCCCCTGTGGCTGTCCACGCCCGCCGCCTGGCTTACCTACGTTTGGTATGCCAGGCGTCGGGCTCCCGGCATATGTAAAATGACAGGCGTCAGGATTTCGACGCCTGTCATTAGACCCCTGCCGGGATTACACAGTCGGGAAGTTGGCGGGCGGCATTTCAGATATACAGTATATACATACACTCAGCTCATATGTTCTTGCTTTACTATTTACTGCAATAGGCACCAGTACTGTTATAGTACTCAGGAACATGCCGTCTTGGCAACTGGAAGCAAATATCGTACATGAGCAAAGGTTGGTGCCACGCCCTTGTCCTTCAATTGTTTAACTCTTTTGCTCAGCCAGTTCTGCAATATATAATCAGAAAGCTATTTATCTTCAAGCTATTTCTCAATTGCAGACAATATTTCACTATGAAATGAAGATGTTATATACTGGAGTATAATAGAAGCTAATATACTGTATATCAGGACCACTTATCTGAGGGACATACCCCAGACATGAACATTGCTCCTATATTTTTTTGTTTAAGAAAAGGATATTGACATCTTGACAAGTTTTCTGTGTGACTGATTCAGAGTTGTACGCTAATGCCGTGGCAGCTGCTATGTGAGTATATGCAAATGTCGCAGCCACTGGGAGATGTACCAAGATACCCACCTGCGGCCCAACCTCTCAGGTTACACAGGATGGCCGGGTAGTTCACACTGCAGAGACCAGTAAATTTATGTTGGAAGAAGCAGACACTGGGCTCAGCACTCCCACAAAATGGAGGAGTCACTATCTATTATAAAATCCTGCTAATTGTCTGTCTTGTACAAATGCAATGATAGTCCCCACCTGAACCCACTATCCTCACAGCACTCACAGTTCTGTACTCTGATATCAATATTTAAATATTTACTCTGTTGACCACATGAAAACCCATATCCTATGAATTCATCATTTTAGGCATTTTCTTTTTCTTTTAGCATCCAAAGTCCTGATGGACAATACATAAGTTTGAGTACAAGTTTGTGTACAAGTTTGTGTACAAATTAGTGTCCACTGACCTGCCGAGAATGCTGATTCGGCTTGGAGGGCTGTCACTGCCGAAGCACAGTGCCGGAGTTGATGGTGCTGCTAGAGAGCCATTGGAAAGGCCACAAGAGTCGGCGGCAGCTGGGAGACAACACTGAGGAGACGGAGATCCTTCCAGCAGAGTCGACAGGATACTGCTCATGCCGTTGAGCCAAGTGAACCCACAGGAACGCTATAGTCGGCGAGGCGGCAAAAGGCCAGTGTGTACAAATAGAAGGACGGACCAATCATGGAGGACTGAGGATGATACATCACTTCCTGAGGCGTGGTGATTGCCTAGCAACAGAAGAAATTGGAGTAACCCTGTCCTGACTGGGTAATCTGCTTGAAGGAGACAAGTCGTGACAGCGACTTGTAACAGCAGCACTGTACATTGAGCAGATACTAACACATACAATGACATGAAACTGTAAGTAAAGATAATCCTGATAAGATGAGCTTACAATCTAAAGGCCCCCCTACATGGCATGATATAGGTGCTATATCGTGCCTTGTATGGGCACAATATCGTACCCGATATCGTACTGCGCGCTCCCGTGGAGTCGTAAATCACATCCTCAGATCTTCCTGCAAAACCATCTGAGCTGGGATGCGATGTACGATCCCATTCAGATCGTATATCGTGGGAAGTCGGCATATCGTGCGGTCTGCTGGGGACCGCACGATTGCCGGCGGTGACAGCACGATCCATCTGCCGATGGATCAGCAGTCGCCCTACACGGTGCATCACACCATGTATGGGCACCTTAACTGGTATGGGGAATGTCTGATACATAAGGTAGTGGAATAACAATTGTTGCTGCCAGAGGGGACAGTACTGTACATCTGGCTATATGACATTAATAATGTAGCCATTTTTGACTGGTTACCAGTGTTGGAGTATGGTATGTGTTCACCTGTACCTGAATAATACTATCTTCTTTTCGGGTAGTATCCGGATACAACAATCTCTACGCAGTAGTGCCTCCTCCCAAGCCTGTATTAACCGTCCACCAGGGCTGGCTTGGGAAACCCCAAATTCTGGTGACAGTTCTTCAGAGAAAGACAATACCTTTAAAGACTCGCAGCATAACACACGCTGACAATGGGTTACAGAATGCAGGAATATATATTTGATTACACTGGAACTCTCCTTGATAACTCCTGATGGGAAGTTATTGTTACAGAGGTTCAGCAGGAAACACGAGTTCTGTAAACAATAACATTTACATTAAACTAAACAAGTTAATACAATAGATACTGTACCTTTTTTACAGTTATCAAAACTGTAGTAAGAACACTAACAATGTTCTACTTCACTTACGGCTGCAAATAACTACTATCCTCTTACACATTGATTAGTGTATTTGGCTATTATAGGCTAAATTGTATTCACATTGATCCTTAAATAATTATTCTTACCAAAGTAGGAACATTACTGCACTGTTTGCAATACTATACAGCAGCCAGTACTTGAATCTATACATGAAAGATGGCGTAAATGGAGATGGCTGTCTTTTGGCCTGATTCAGCTTGGATCGCAGTTGCTAATACGCACGCAATTGGCCAATTGTTGCGTTCTGTGCATGCATATGCATCACAGTGCGCGAGTCGGCTACTGTGATCGAGACTGTGATCGCAGTGACTATGCAGACCCATCACAGAGTGATTGACAGGAAGTGCCGTTTATGGGTGGTGACGGGGGTGGTCGGCGAAATGCAGGCATGCCAGGGCGTTTGAACGCCGTTGCATGGGCATGCATAAAATAGCCACTGTGATGCCATACGCAGCCTGAAGTTTCATAGCATGCGATGAAGTTAGGAATTTCTGAATAAGGTCAGAACTTGTGCAACTGTGCGTGAGGCTGCGATGGTTCTCCATTGTACCGATGGTTTCGCAGTCTTGCTAAACATTACGTATGTGTGTAAGGTAAAGTGGGTGTCCTTATGTTGTGCTGCGGCGACATAGCAATCGCAATGGATTAGCATACTATCGCAGTTGGTCTGCGTGCGTAATCGCTATTGCATTTGCAGTTGTGATCGGTAGTGCATCAGGCCCTTACTCCAGTTCTTAGGGACACCTGTAATAACAAAGTGACATCATTTTACATGGTAAAGATGTTCCACACTAAGGGGTAAATTTACTAAGAATCGAGATAGGTCGAGATGACCATCTTGGGTGATTTATTAACTTTTTTCCTGCTTGCAAATTTTCTAAAGGCAAAAGTCGGGTGAGTTAGAGAGAGATTTCTCTCATCTCACTCGTAAAACTCGGGTGAGATATCAATCTCGAATGAAATCACAGTCAGGCTTGGACTCGGTACCTCCCGTTTATTTGTTTTAACCCTTTGGATGCCTACTTGGAGAAGAGGACGTGAACTACGCATAGGAGAGGTGAGTATGTTTTTTTTTTTTTTATAGGTACCCCTATGGATTACTTCGGATACTAAGTGAGTGTGTGTGATAGTGAGTGTGATAGTGAGTGTGAGTGTGCATGTCTGTTATAATAAAATTTTACTTTCACGGTGTATGTTGTGTTTTTTTTCCAATTGCTTTGGTTGTGGGACTACAAGTGCCAGCGGGCCCGTAATGCCCCACATACTGGTATTTGTGGTTCTCCAAATACCAGCATGAAGGGGAGGTTTGCTGGTACGTATAGGTCCACAACTAAAGACAATATTTAACCACTTAATTTACACTACACACTAACACTATCAACCCACTGCCCTAGGGTGCCGGGGATAGCCCCGGGCTATCAGCCTAGGCCAGGGGTGCCCTGGAGAGGGGGACCCCTTTATTGGAGGGGTCCCCAACTCCCAAGGGATCCCTGGCCTGGGCTGACTAATGGTCAGGGCTGAAAGGGCACACCTGGCTGTGGCATCAGTCCCCCGCTAGAAAGGGTCTGGAGCTGGTTTTAAATATAGGGGTAACCTCACGCTAATTTTTTTATCCCTCTATTTAAAACCAGCTCTGTCTCTGCTGCCTGGTGCCGATTCTTAAATTACAGTGGAACCCTACACGTTTTTTCCCTATAATTTTAAGAACCAGGACTGGCTGGCAAATCTGGGGCTGGTTAGTCTTTTGGAGGGTCGGACCTCACATAATTTATTTCAAGTCTTAACACACAAGCAGCAAGCACATATCTCACTGATATGTGAAGGCTTCTAGCTCGGGAGAGATTTGCAGAGAGAAAACACTGTACCCCAAACAGTGCATGTTTTCCAGACTTACAGAATTGCAAGTGAAGTAATTAGCTCCACCTGTGGATCTTTTAAAATGTGTCAGTGAGTAATGAATACACCTGTGCACATGCTGGGTGACCTGGAAAATGTGCTCTGTGTGGGGTCCTGAGAACTGAGTTTGAAAACCACTGTTATAGATATAGTTTTATATATATAATTATATATATAGTTATATACACACTGCATACGGTGTGGCACTCTCGGTCGGAGACGGAGCAAGTAATGGTGAACACATGTAATAACGTTTCAGTTATTTATCAAACTGTCTTCAGAAAATACAAACACATAGTAGACACATACCTTAAAAACCCCATTACCAATCACCACGTGAAACCACGACCACCAGCAGCATCCATCGTTCCCGCCCGTCGGTTCCGGCAGCAGATGATGACGTCAGAGTCCCGGCGCACACCACGTGAACCACCACCCGCGTTACTAAGTAACAATCTAACAACAAATAACATTAAGAGCAGCTACCATCTACAGTCACTAGATCGCTATCTGCCCAGTAGTCAAAAACATAAATTAGATCATAACAAATATTTAAACAACTGACGGACTTTAACAATCTGGATATCCTACTAACATTACCATAACCCCAATTAAACCAGAGTCAATGTTACACATAAGGAAAAGGAGTGTTATTATCACTCTAACAGAAACTGTTGCTTATTATAACCTTTGAAATAGATAACAGGTTGTCTAACTCGTTCCTCAGTACCCCAAACAGTGCATGTTTTCCAGACTTACAGAATTGCAAGTGAAGTAATTAGCTCCACCTGTGGATCTTTTAAAATGTGTCAGTGAGTAATGAATACACCTGTGCATCTGCTGGGTGACCTGGAAAACGTGCTCTGTGTGGGGTCCTGAGAACTGAGTTTGAAAACCACTGTTATAGATATAGTTTTATATATATAATTTTATATATATATATATATATATATACAGTCAGGTCCATAAATATTGGGACATTGACAGAATTTTCAGATTTTGGCCTCTATTCACCACCACAATGGTTTTGAAATGAAACAAACAAGATGTGCTTTAACTGCAGACTTTCAGATTTAATTTGAGGGTAATTACATCCAAATCGGGTGAACGGTGTAGGAATTACAACAGTTTCAATATGTGCCTCCCACTTTTTAAGGGGCCAAAAGTAATGGGACTATCAACTCAAAAGCTATTTCATGGACAGGTGTGGGCTATTCTCTCGTTATATCATTATCAATTAAGCAGGTAAAAGGTCTGGAGTTGATTCTAGGTGTGACATTTGCATTTGGAATCAGTTGCTGTCGACTCTCAATATGAGATCCAAAGAGCTGTCACTATCAGTGAAGCAAGCCATCATTAGGTTGAAAAATCAAAACAAACCCATCAGAGAGATAGCAAAAACATTAGGTGTGGCCAAATCAACTATTTGGAACATTATTAAAAAGAAAGAATGCACCGGAGAGCTCAGCAACACCAAAAGACCCGGAAGACCACGGAAAACAACTGTGGTGGATGACAAAAGAATTATTTCCCTGGTGAAGAAAAACCCCTTCACAACAGTTGGCCAAATCAAGAACACCCTCCAGGAGGTAGATGTATATGTGTCAAAGACAACAATCAAGAGAAGACTTCACAAGAGTGAATATACAGGGTTCAGCACAAGATGCAAACCATTGGTGAGCCACAAAAACAGGAAGACCAGATTAGAGTTTGCCAAACAACATCTAAAAAAGCCATTACAGTTCTGGAACAACATCCTATGGACAGATGAGACAAAGATCAACTTGTACCAGAAAGATGGGAAGAGAAGAGAAGGAAAGGAACTGCTCATGATCCAAAACATACCACCTCATCAGTGAAGCATGGTGGTGGTAGTGTCATGGCGTGGGCATGTATGGCTGCCAATGGAACTGGTTCCCTTGTATTTATTGATGATGTGACTGCTGACAAAAGCAGCAGAATGAATTCTGAAGTGTTTCAGGCAATATTATATGCTCATATTCAGTCAAATGCTTCAGAACTCATTGGACAGCGCTTCACAGTGCAGATGGACAATGACCCGAAGCATACTGCAAAAGCGACCAAAGAGTTTTTTAAGGCTAAAAGTGGAATGTTATGCAATGGCCAAGTCAATCCCCTGACCTGAATCCAATTGAGCATGCATTTCACTTGATGAAGACTAAACTGAAGGGAAAATGCCCCAAGAACAAGCAGGAACTGAAGACATTTGCAGTAGAGGCCTGGCAGAGCATCACCAATGATGAAACCCAGCGTCTGGTGATGTCTATGCGTTCCAGACTTCAGGCTGTAATTGCCTGCAAAGGATTTGCAACAAAGTATTAAAAAGTGAAAGTTAGCTTTAGGATTGTTTAGTTTGTCCCATTACTTTTGGCCCCTTAAAAAGTGGGAGGCACATATAGAAACCGTTGTAATTCCTACACCGTTCACCTGATTTGGATGTAATTACCCTCAAATTAAATCTGAAAGTCTGCAGTTAAATCACATCTTGTTTGTTTCATTTCAAAGCCATTGTGGTGGTGAATAGAGGACAAAATATGAAAATTCTGTCAATGTCCCAATATTTATGGACCTGACTGTACATATATCTTTATAAATTAAGGATGGGATGGTGTTTATCCTCCAGGTGAAGATTGCGCATAAATTGTAAAATGAAGTTAGATCTCTGCTGAGGGTTTCCTGAATGTGGATCTGTACAGTAGCTTCCACCTTGCCTTACAATGGCATCTGATAATGGTCTTCATTTAGAGAAACAGCTGCTGGGTGGCTATTCTGCATGTGAGTGTCTCTGCTGTGGTGACATTATGTATATCTACAATGTGTGATCTCCAATGTAGATACAAGGGCTATTTGTCCTGCTGTATGTAAATAATCACTTGCACTAGTCCTGAAGCCGTATAGTCTCATACAGCCCATTACATTATTTACTGCTCAGATAGTCACTGTCAGTCACCTATTTGGTTGTCAGTGGAGAAGAGACTGAGCATTAGTAGATTTCCACCAATAGTGTAAATGTGGAATCAGATAGTTATTGTGTAATTTATACATTTGTGGTCTGCTTATTTGCCTTGTGGATAAATAATATTTTTAGTCAGGGTAGTGAGAACAGACCTCTATTGGAATCCCTCAGTCAGTACCTCAGCTAATGGATAGCTCCAGCCACTCCCCCATCTCCTCTCACCAGGTGTAATTGGGCATAGGGGCTGCAGAACCAGCTGTAACCTGTTTAAGGCAGCCAGAACCTTCTGACAGATTCTAGCCCACACCACTACTTATGTATAAGTACACATATTTATACATATTTGTGGTACTATAATACACAGGGTGTTTCACTATTGGCCCCAAAGTTTTACTTAGAACTTTTAAAGTAATTGATGTAAGTGAGTGAAATGTGACACAGACATACCTTGGTCTATGAGAAACATGAGGAAGTCATAGCAAGTATTGAAAGTGTTCACCATTTGCATCCAGGCCAACTGTTCACACATGCGTGAAGTGGGCCAACTGTTCACCACCCTAGTCAACAGTGCAGTCCAAAATTCAAACAGGGAAGCCACACCAACTGCCAGTGAAGAAGCCAGTGAGGATGGCAGCTGGTGTGGTTCCCCTTTTTGAATTTTTTACTGCACTGCAGCCCCACTTTCTGCCAGTTGTGTTGTTACTGAGGCCAGGTGCGGAGCATGGGCGGAGCCTGTGGAGCTCATGCTCCGGGCACCGTCTATGCCACGGGGCACCAAATGGGGAAATCAGACAGCAAACACTTTATTAATTTATCAATGGGGATTGGTCTCCAGCAGAGTGGAGCCTAAACAACTCCTTAGCTGCATGCAACCCTAGTGTAGCTATCATAGCTTGCGGTGGTGCGGCTTCTGTGGTGCCTGACCAGTCCTCCCAGGGACTGTCTTTCCCTCTATAATACTGCACCTTTGCCTGGCCTGCTGGAAGGGAATGATAACCATGAACTGCACTGGGAACGCCCCTCCTCTGAGCATCAGAGAGAAAGAATGCGCTGGGAAGCCCCCTCCTCCCAGCATTAGAGAGATGGACTGCATCAGGAATAGAGAATCCTACACTTCCCTGACTGCAGCAGGTCACGCAGCCAAACAGAAAGTCATCCTGTCACATCTCTGAACAGGCAATTCTTGACGATATTGTCAGATTGGCCTGCATGTACAGACGACAAAGACATTGTTATCGTCCTGCGGGAGCATGCATAGTTGGTCGTTCATTGCATACACATGGAACGATATAAACCATATATCGTTGAATGATATCGTTATTGTTCATATCGTTCAAAGATATCGTCTCGTGTGTATGCCCCTTTAGTCTGAGGGAAAGTTGAGGAGAGGAGTGAATCTCTAGTAGCTGGATGGGGGACTTTCAAAACTGTGCTATAGGGCCCTAACTGTTCTAGTTACGCCTCTGCTAGCATCCACTGTTTCACTGGTGGGCACTGCTCTTCCTGTGCCTATGCTACCCCCCTGACTGCAGCTCCTCCTTGGTGCTCAGCTCTTGAGCACCTCTTCTCATTCTCCCCCTGTTTCATTCATTCTCCCCTCCCCCAGTGGGCATTCTTCTATCACCTCCTTCCTCATGTCTCTCTTTCTCCTCATGATGTGTACCTACAGTATGCTTTCTTTGGGTCGGGTATGAAATACCGGCAGTCAGGATGCCAGCTGTCAAAATACAGACAGCGACATCCCGTTGCTCGGTATACCCATAGCCTAACCCTAACCCCCCCATTTGTAGCCTAACCTTAATCCCCCAGTGGTGCCTAGTAACCCTCCCCACCCCCCTCCCACGGCACACACCTAACTGACCCTTATTGATACCGTTTGAACAGCATCGATATTAGAGAGATTTGATTGCACAGACCAGATTGCCCATACCTCCCATTTCAATATAAAATAACTTTGTCACACAGAAACAGTTTGCGGTTCCAACACACACAAAGGTACTATATTGTAAAAAGGGTATAATCAGCCTTAATCTATACAATGCAGCTATATACAGGATAAAGACAAAGATACAGTTACCAACACTTCGCCATGCGGTCTGGATCCTAGACTAACAGCTGTCCATCAGGATTGCTGTGTGTTTCTTTAGAGTCAGGCAGAGAGGAAAGGGAGGAAAAGGGGTTGGGATCCAAACTGCTTAGGAATTTATAGTTGTACAATTTCCTTTGAACATCAGCTGAATTCTCAGGGTGGTTCCCTATTGGCCCCTTATTACTGAGTCACAATGGTTGTTGCTATTCATTGGTTAGTAGATGGTTGACGTCACTGGAGGTTGAACTGTGTTAGAAAATCCCTTTGTCCTAACATTTGGCATGCAACTCTACAGGGGATGTGTACAGTGATTTTTACAGTATAGAGTATAATTCTTGGCAGGTCTTCATAACTCGATAGTGATCCCTTCCATATTCATTCTGTTGGTTTCATATTCCTGTTGAGACAGAGGGAAATCGGTAGATACTACTCATGACCCATTTATCTTATTCCTAATCCCAGATATCATATAACTGCTATTTAACATGTAACATTCACTGTATACCTTTAAAACACATAGCATTGTGCGTATCTCAGTCAGTTTAGGGTTAAATGGGATATAAGTTTATTGTAAGGAAAGGCTTCTGTCCATCGGGGTAAGGTTTCCGACAATAATACTTAAAAGCTGGCTATGCGATTGAAACGCAAAACAGTATTTAAACAGTATTGCTGTACTAACTTTGTTATGTGTTTATGTAATGTAAAAATGGCGCTTAACCATTGTGAGCACAGAAGCATGGCTCGCCATTCACAATATGGCGAGTTGCGGGGGTATGGGATGCGTGTGCATGTATAGCAAGCATGTGCAATTGCGCATGCGCAAGTGCGTGCGCGAATGCGGCGGGAGCGTGTGTTCGCATAAAATGGCCGTGGACGATCAAATCGTCCAATGGATGTCGTGTTGCAATTCTTGTGCAGTCCACCCTTTGATAGCAATTATACGCTATCACCATACGCAAGCAACAATTAATAATTGGTTATCTGATTAGCCATACTATAAGACATTAGTTAATGTTATTGTTATGGGATGGCATGAGTTGTTAATTTACCCATCAATGAAGCGCTCTTGGGGGAAGGGACATAAAACTAGCCTTATGTGCACACCACAGGCCAGACTGAAGAGGTCGTGACCATATGTTAGATGTGGGAATGCACCTAACCCATAAGGATAATTTTGAATTGTGTAGAGACTTCATTTTAAGATGTTTTGAAATAGCATTAATAAACTTTTATGCACTGCTAAACAAATCCAAATCACATCATTACAAGGTACGTGTTCTTATGGGACTACTATCATTCGGATCTTATTTCATGTGGACACTGTATTATAAAGTATTGTTCAATGTTCTTAACGATATGACTCTGTGTGGTCATTTGAATCGTTGAATAATGCGCCCCTGGGGACATAAAGTAGCCCCTCGTAAGCATACCACGTGGACCAATGAGGAGCTAGTGTGGGAAAGCACCACTCCATGGAGAGGACAACCTTGGAAGAAAGGGGAGATGAAGACTACAATTAAACTAGGGTGTTCTAAAGAAACATTGACAATACTTTATTATACATGGCAATATGCAAGCAAACATTAGATCGTACTCTCTAATTCAGGGTTATAATGTAGGGTATTAGTTACATTAGTATTCATAGCATCATGGGTAACTACCATCATAATTTCATTTTCCTGGTTTCCATTGGAACAACCTTTTGCACACTTCATAGCCGCTGGAACACATTTGATACATATGCCAATTATTAGGATGACCACCAACACTAGGATCAGGAGTTTCCCTATACTTGCAATCAGTCCTTGGACCCACTCTCCTAGACCCGAGAACCATTTCATAGGGTTCAACCAGGAGAACCACTCTTCGACCTGTTCCTCCACTTCAGTGATTGAAGCATTATGGTTCTTCCGAAATTCCCATTTCAACTGCAGAATTTCATCCATTTTCCGGTCTATCACCTCCTTGGGGTCACTAGTGCTATTGGTGATATAAGTACAACATTTAACACCAAACTGGGTGGCTAGGGTTACGCAATACCCTCCAGTGACAGCAGTTAAATAATTCAGCACTAAACGATGTTGGACCAGCTCTTTCTTGTACGCTTGCAACTCCTTACCAGTGTACCTAAAGGTGTCATCATATAGCTCGGTGATATTATCTATTAATTTTGCGAGATCTTGAATATACCTAAAATTTAGAGATCCCCGAGCAATCCTGGTGGGATCAAGTGCAACTAAAATCTGGAAGCCAGTCGTCTCACTTATTATTTGCGTGGCTTTATGCACATCACCAGGAATCATGTTTCTCTTATTTCTGTGTTCATAATGCGTATGAAGGTACCTTTCCCAAATAGCATAGTCCACTGGAACTTGGAGAGAGCCATTTATACGCTTTTCTACCACAAATATAATATACATCATCTGGGAGGATGAATGGGATGGTATGTTTCATGATACCGGTACACATCTTTTCTATGAATGATCCCATCCCTATCTCCTCCATTTGGCTAATACAAGTATCAGGTTGTATGATCTTCGCACAGTACCCAGGTGGTACTCTTCCAACCATCACTTTAACATTACTCCGCGTATACCTGTACCTATAGAATTTCCCACTTGTAACAATGTTGTATAAAAGTGCTGAGTCTATAGATACATTATCGGCTCTCAGTGAGAAGGTCATTGTCTGATTAATTTCTGTGACTTCCCAATTCCCAGGTTTGTTGGGATTGGTGAAGTTGAAACATAACAGGGATTTATCTACTTGATATTGGTGGAGCTTCAAATTAGGGGAATCGGATATGTTACATTTTCTGTCCACCGGTTTGCCTCCCTGTAAGTCAATGACTTCAGAGACCTTTAAGGGGAATGGGACTAACCCTACATTATGCTGTCCTTGAGGAACCTGGGAGCATACCCAACATTCGATTTGGTTCAAAACCTTGCCTACTAGGGAATGGTAGTCCTCTAACGGATGCTCGCCCAAGTATAAATGACTCTGGGTCTCACATCGTAGGATGCATTTATCATTGACTACAGGCCCACAATTTGTGCATATACAATACTCTTCAGACAATAAACCTTCACACTGCCTCCGAGATTCCAAGAGAGCAGATCTTTTAACCATTACAGTGCTAATATTGGTCAGGTACTGGCCTTGTTTTTGCAGCTCTTTCTCTCCCAGCTCCTCTCCACCGACACCACTACCGATCTCTCTCTCCATCCTCCGACCACCAGCACAGAACCAGGACATCCCGAAACACAACAGTATGATATGAACTCTGGGAGGATACACAAAAGCAGTTAAAACCTGAAACCCCATCACCATACCAGGTCTTACCAGCCTTGTTCAAGTGCTACTGATACAATTAGTAGCTTTCACGGAACAGGCTTGCAATTGACAGGTCCAGGTTCTCTGTCTCTCCCCTGGTCTGGTTCTCCTCAGGATTTTTGACCTTCCGACAATGGCTGGAATGGACCCAGGTGTCTCTCTCAGCTACTTTCACGGATGTTGTACTTGTCAGTAGCACTTGGTATGGCCCTTCCCAATGGTCAGTCAAACAACCTGAACGTAAAAAGTTTTGGATCATAACATACTCTCCAGGTTCAACATTATGACAGTTCATTTCAGGCATATCAGGTGATAACAGTTTTAGTTTCTGCTGCTGCTGTTGGAGCTGCTTACTCATCCCTATAAGGTACCTCACAGTAACCTCGTTGTTACTTTTCAAATCTTCCTGAGGACTTATAATTAAATGAGGTTGCCTCCTGAACAGTATTTCGAATGGGGAAAGATTAAGAGGGGATCTAGGGGTGGTCCTGATACTATGGAGTACAAGAGGCAGAGCTTCTGGCCATCCCAAACCAGTTTCAGCCATGATTTTACTCAGCTTGTTTTTAATAGTACCATTTACCCTCTCCACCTTGGCACTGGCCTGCGGTCGATATGGGGTGTGAAGCTTACTATTAATACCCATCAACTTACACATACATTGAAAAACATCTCCGGTAAAATGGGTACCCCTATCACTTTCAATTACTCTAGGGATACCATACCTACATACAAACTCCTGAACTATTTTCTTTGCCATGAATGCAGCAGTGTTGGTAGCAGCTGGGTATGCCTCTACCCAATTAGAGAATACGTCTATGCAAACCAAAACATACTTCAAGTTCCTGCAGGGTGGTAACTGGATGAAGTCAATTTGTATGACCTGGAAAGGGCCGTCTGCTGGAGGGATGTGAGATGGTTCGGTGGGTACAGTTTTTCCTATATTCTTCCTTAAGCAGGTCAAACAGGACATTGCCCTCTTCTCTGCTTGGGAAGAAAAGCCAGCTGCATACCAGTATGCCTTCACTAACTTACACATACCCTGCTTACCCAGATGGGTCAGACCATGTGCTGCTTCTGCTAAGCTTGGGTAGTATGCCTTAGGAGCTACTGGCTTCCCTTGTCCATTTCTCCAGAGCCCAGAGGACTCTTGCTCACATCCCTTGGATCTCCAGCTTGCCTTTTCCTGATGGGTACACACACCTTGCATTTCAACCAGTTTCTGCATGTCAACCGTTTCAAATACCAACACTTTATCCATTTGATTAAGTTTTAAACCTGCTGCCCATTTGGCAGCTTCATCAGCCCTGTTGTTACCCAATGATACTGGATCATCTTCGCAGGTGTGGGCTTTACACTTAATGACAGCTACTGTCTTGGGTAGCTGTATTGCCGTCAACAGTCGTTTTATGTGATGTGCATGTGCGATTGGTGTGCCTGTTGCCGCTAGAAAATTTCTTAGACGCCATAGGGCCCCAAAATCGTGCACCACCCCAAAAGCGTACCTGGAGTCTGTGTAAATATTGGCCGTTTTTCCTTCGGCCAACTCACACGCTCTCCTTAGTGCCACGAGTTCCGCCACCTGCACTGAATGGGGTGGACCGAGTGGTTCGGCCGCTATAACGTCCTTGTCATCAACCACAGCATAACCTGTACATAACTCACCTGGATCAGTCTGTCTATGGCAACTCCCATCCGTGTAAAACGTTATGTCTGCATTTTCTAACGGTGTGTCATGAATGTCAGGCATAGCTGTAAAATTTTGATTTAAATACTCCATACAGTCATGCCTATTAATTCCTGTACCAAACTCACCTTCTACCACTGGTAACGGTTCACCTTTACCTTCCACCCTTTGTGCATCATGAGGCACACTTGGTAAATATGTAGCAGGGTTTAAAGTATTACACCTCTTTATAGTAATGTTGGTCAGTGCAATTAATGCTAGTTCCCATTTAGTGAACCTAGCGGAGGAAACGTGTCTGGTCTGGGCCGAATTTAACAGGGCAGAAACAGCATGTGGTGTATGTACAGTCATGTCATGGCCTAACTCTACATCCTCACTCTTTTCCACTAAGAGTGCGGTTGCAGCTACGCTGCTTAAACACGTTGCGAGTGCTCTTGCCACAGCGTCCAACTGGGCACTGTAGTATGCTACTGGTCTATTGGCATCACCATGTTTTTGTGTGAGAACTCCTGCCGCACAACCAGCAGCCTCCGTACAAAATAAATCAAAGGGTTTCCCATAGTCTGGAATCCCCAATGCAGGTGCTCTTATCAGACTGTCCTTAAGATTAAGGAAGGCTTGCTCTGACTCTTCAGAGTGCAAGACACGGTCTGGTTTTGTGGAAGATACTAACTCCTGCAGTGGTAAAGCCAGGATGGAAAAACCTGGTATCCATGACCTGCAATACCCACACATGCCCAAGAAGGTACGGATCTGGTGCTGGTTCTGCGGTAGTGTCATGGTCTGTATGGCGTGGATTCTGTCCACTGTCAGATGTCGGAGGCCTTGGGTAAGACAGTGTCCCAAGTATTTAACCCTGGTCTGGCATGGCTGTAACTTGTCCTTAGCAACCTTATGCCCTGTGTGCGAGAGGTGAAGCAACAAAAGTTTAGTATCATTTAAACATGACATAAACGAATCAGAGCATAACAACAAATCGTCTACATATTGGATTAGTACCGATCCATTGGCAGGTTGAAAAGACTGTAAACAATCATGTAAGGCCTGGGAGAAGATACTGGGGCTGTCAATGAAGCCCTGGGGTAGTCGTGTCCATGTGTACTGTACGCCTTTGTATGTGAAGGCAAATAGGTATTGGCAATCAGGATGAAGGGGGACGGAGAAGAAAGCGGAGCATAAATCTATTGCCATGAAATGGGTTGCGGTTGATGGGATTTGCATAAGGATGACAGCTGGGTTAGGCACTACGGGAAATTGGCTTTCTACCACCTTATTAACCCCTCTAAGGTCCTGTACCAGCCTGTACCCCCTCCCACCACTCTTTTTCACAGGGAAGATGGGACTATTGGCTACACTGGCTGTACGGACTAAAATTCCCTGCTGTAGTAAACGCTCAATTATGTGGTGAACCCCTAACTCCACTTCTGGCTTTAATGGGTATTGGGGAATTTTAGGAGCGTGTCTACCGTTTTTCAGGTTTACCATGACGGGAGCTACATTTGCCATTAACCCAGTGTCCTGTCCATCCTTAATCCAAAGGAAACTAGGTATTTGTTCTAACATATCATCTACCTGAGCTGAACCCTTGTCTGATGTTATGGTGTGCAGCATTAACCTTTGGGGAGTGTCTAGCACATCCCTTACCTCGTGTGCAAACCTTCCTGGGACATCCATAAATATCCCGTCAGGGGTACAATAGATAATACATCCCATTTTGCACAATAAATCTCTTCCCAGGAGATTAGTAGGGGCTGTTACTGCCAGGAGGAAAGAATGCCTGGCATGCAAAGGCCCAATGGTAACCTCCGTGGGTTTGGTTAAAGGGTAATGCTGTACACTACCTGTTACACCCATTGCTGGTACTGTCTGGTTTGGTATCTGTAGATTTTCAAGAGATTTTAAAACAGACCTGGTCACCCCTGTGTCTACTAGGAAGGAACGTTCAGTACCAGCTACATTAACCTTTATTACCGGCTCTTCCCTAGTACCTCCCGTTATCCTGACTGCCTGCAGACTACAGGTATGACCTAACCCCTACAGTTGGCTATCTTCCCCCAGCAAGGCATTTGCAGCAACTATGTGGGCAGGATTTATCTGGTAGTTCTTATGGTTACGAGACGCATCAATACGTTGCTGCATGTGGGGTTCCTGAATTATGACTCTACAGTCCTTCCTAAAGTGTCCTACTTGGTTACAGTTAAAACATTTCTTAGCTGATCTGTTGGGGAAATTTTGTTGAAGTCCAGGAGGAGGGGATTTTGAGTGTGGGTATGATGGTTTTGGGTGTGTGTGAAGAGTGTGTTGTGGTCTGGTGTGGTATGTGTGAGGGAATTGTATGGGTTGGGCCTGCGCAGGATGGTAGGTAGGGGTGTGCACCGGCCACTTTTCGTGTTTTGTGTTTTGGTTTTGGATCTGGATCTTTCTTCGTGTTTTGGATCTGGATTGGTTTTGCCAAAACCACCCTTCCGTGTTTTGGGTTCTGGGTTTTGTGCTTTGGATCTGTATTTTTTTTAAAAAAAGCATAAAAGCAGCTAAAATCACAGAATTTGTGGGTTTTTCTGCTCCTATGCTATTATTAACCTCAATAACCTTAATTTCCACTCATTTCCAGTCTATTCTGAACACCTCACAATAGTGTTTTTATAGCCAAAAGGTTGCACCGAGGTAGCTGGATGCACCGAGGTAGCTGATGCTAAGAGATACGAGTGGGCGGCACAAACACGTGGTCCATCTAGGAGTGACACTGCAGTGGCAGACAGGATGGCAGTTTGAAAAACTAGGCCCCAAACAGTACATAATTCAAAGAAAAAAAAGAGGTGCAAGATGGAATTGTCCTTGGGCCCTCCCACCCACCCTTATGTTGTATAAACAGGACATGCACACTTTAACAAACCAAACATTTCAGCGCCAGGGTCTGCCACACGACTGTGGCTGAAATTATTGGTTCGTTTGGGCTCCCACAAAACAAGCTGGCAATTAATGTGTCCCTGCACAAACTGGCTCTACGGAGGCAAGATGTCGTCCTCATCCTCCTCATCCACCGATTCCTCACCCTCTTCAGTGTTGTGTACATCCTCATCCTCACAGAGTATTAATTCGTCCCCGCTGGAATCCACAACCACAGGTCCCTCTGTACGTTCTGGAGGCTGGTCTCCCTGGAAGAGTTGATAATTCATTTTATGAACATCATCTTCTCCACATTTTGTGGAAGCAACCTCCTACGCCTTTTGCTGACAAGGTTCCCGGCTGCACTAAACACTCTTTCGGAGTACACACTGGAGGGGGGGCAACTCAGGTAAAATAGAGCCAGTTTGTACAGGGACCTCCAAATTGCAAATGCCTACTTGGATGCTGTCACCGATGTAATCCTTTAACAGACAGATGCACGCTTGTCGCTGCTGCTTTAAGGATGCAGGTGTGGCTACAGCCCACACATTTCACAAAGACAGAAAAAAAATACGAATTTTTTAATTGTTTGTGGAGCGCACTTTGAGGGTTACACCACCCTTTAACAGACAGACGCACGCTTGTCGCTGCTGCTTTGAGGACAGTATCATATGCAGTGACAGTAGACTTGTCAGAAATTGTTGGCACGTCCTTCAGTCCGGACCAGATGTCCAAACCGGCCCTTGACTTATGACACAGGCGCACGCTTGGCGCTGCTACTGTGTTGCTGCACGTGCGGCTACATCGCACTCAAGTCACAAACACATAAAAAAAATATTTTTTATTTTTTGGAGCACTTTGAGGGTTACACCACCCTTTAACAGACAGACGCACGCTTGTTGCTGCTGCTTTGAAGATGCAAGTGCAGCTACAGCCCACACAATTCACAAAGACAGAAAAAAAAAGAAGAATATTTTTATTGTTTGTGGAGCGCACTTTGAGGGTTACACCACCCTTTAACAGACAGACGCACGCTTCTCGCTGCTGCTTTAAGGATGCAGGTGTGGCTACAGCCCACACATTTCACAAAGACAGAAAAAAAAAGAAGAATATTTTTATTGTTTGTGGAGCACACTTTGAGGGTTACACCACCCTTTAACAGACAGACGCACGCTTGTCGCTGCTGCTTTAAGGATGTAGGTGTGGCTACAGCCCACACATTTCACAAAGACAGAAAAAAAAATAAGAATTTTTTAATTGTTTGTCGAGCGCACTTTGAGGGTTACACCACCCTTTAACAGACAGACGCACGCTTGTCGCTGCTGCTTTAAGGATGCAGGTGCGGCTACAGCCCACACATTTCACAAAGACAGAAAAAAAAATAAGAATTTTTTAATTGTTTGTGGAGCGCACTTTGAGGGTTACACCACCCTTTAACAGACAGACGCATGCTTGTCGCTGCTGCTTTGAGGACAGTATCATATGCAGTGACAGTAGACTTGTCAGAAATTGTTAGCACGTCCTTCAGTCCGGACCAGATGTCCAAACCGGCCCTTGACTTATGACACAGGCGCACGCTTGGCACTACTTTGTTGATGCATGTGCGGCTACTGCGCACACAATTCACAAACACAGAAAATATTTTTTTATTTGGTTTGGACTGGAGTGTACTTTGGGGGTTACAGCACCCTTTAACGGTCAAGCCAGCCGGCCCTTTACTTATGACACAGGCGCACGCTTGGCACTACTTTGTTGATGCACGTGCGGCTACTACGCACACAATTCACAAACACAGAAAATATTTTGTTATTTGGTTTGGAGTGTACTTTGGGGGTTACAGCACCCTTTAACGGTCAAGACAGCCGGCCCTTTACTTATGACACAGGCGCACGCTTGGCACTACTTTGTTGATACACGTGCGGCTACTGCGCACACAATTCACAAACACAGAAAAAATATTTTGTTATTTGGTTTGGAGTGTACTTTGGGGGTTACAGCACCCTTTACCGGTCAAGCCAGCCGGCCCTTTACTTATGACACAGGCGCACGCTTGGCACTACTTTGTTGATGCACGTGCGGCTACTGCGCACACAATTCACAAACACAGAAAAAAAATTTTGTTATTTGGTTTGGAGCGTACTTTGGGGGTTACAGCACCCTTTAACGGTCAAGCCAGCTGGCCCTTTACTTATGACACAGGCGCACGCTTGGCACTACTTTGTTGATGCACGTGCGGCTATTGCGCACACAATTCACAAACACAGAAAAATTATTTTTTTGGGGTTTGGACTGGAGTGTACTTTGGGGGTTACAGCACCGTTTAATGGTCAAGCCAGCCGGCCCTTTACTTATGACACAGGCGCACGCTTGGCACTACTTTGTTGATGCACGTGCGGCTACTGCGCACACAATTCACAAACACAGAAAAAAATTTTTTTTGGGGTTTGGACTGGAGTGTACTTTGGGGGTTACAGCACCCTTTAACGGTCAAGCCAGCCGGCCCTTTACTTATGACACAGGCGCACGCTTGGCACTACTTTGTTGATGCACGTGCGGCTACTGCGCTCACAATTCACAAACACAGAAAAAATATTTTTTTTTTAGCACTTGGGGGGAGCACCCCTGATAACAGAGCACCCCCTGGACAACACTACTTTGGAGTGGACACAGCCCCTATGGAGAACTGACTGCACAACACAGTCCACCCAGCCCCTATGGACTTTGAAGTAGTGGACACAGCCCCTATTAACAACAGCAGCACAGCACATCACAGCCAGCCCCTATGGACTGAAGTAGTGGACAACAGCAGCACAGCACAGCACAGCACAGCACAACACAACACTAATCTGCACTACACTACACTACACAGCCCAGCCAGCCCTAACTCCCACCCTCCCTCTTCACTGTCCACAGCCGAGTGAGAAAATGGCGCCGACGCGGGTACCTTATATAGGATCCAAAACCCGCGAGACCCGGAAGGCGGGATGATGACGTTTTGCCTCAATTTCAGATCCGAGTCAGGCGGGAAAAGTCGAGCCTGACTCGGATCGGCCTCGGATCGGGGGGGCTCGGGGGGTTCGGATTTCAGAAATCCGAACCCGCTCACCCCTAATGGTAGGTGTTTAAGACTTGTAACTGTGCAGGTGGATATGTGTCTGTTGGCTGTAAGTGCATATCTTCTAGAGCTCGAATGCTAACAGCCATCAATTTCTCGCTCTGAGCTTCACGTTTCCTGGTGATATTCTTGTCATGGTCTATTGCAGTTTCCCTGAGTGCGTCAACTGTTATCCCTCTCCAACCAGGGTGTGAGGTCTGAACTCTGTCTTTCAAACTGTCTTTTAGACCGTCCATTAGAACAGTGATGACCATTCCCCGGTAGTGCGTGCTATCCTTAATGTTTTCGATCCCAGTGTACTGAGTGATCGTCTGCAGCACACGATTAAAGTAATCTTCTGCAGGATCACTTTCTGCATCATAGACATTTTCCAAATATTCACTCAGGACCGGGTACAACTTACTTGGTTCAGTTACAACATTTTTATAGTTTTTGTTATGTGGTAATGTATCATCACCGCCCACCACATAAGGTGGCGGGCGTGCGCAAGCGCGATTCGCAATACCTTTGGCAACGCTACCGTGCCGCAAGTTTGCATTTCCCTGTGATGCGTACGCTACGCTGTGTAGCGTTGCGAGCGCATCACCCCTAGGCATGCACGTGGCTCCACGCGGTGCCCCATGCACGCCATTAACCCATGTGCGACTCTCATTCAGCCAGAGTTTCAAAGAATCATCATACTCCACTCTTTTCTTTAGGGATTTCACTCTACATATGTGATCCCTAAGGTTATTTAAAATCTCCATATTAAAGCTTCCAATCTTTGGGAAAGGTTTCTCACTCTTACCCGTCATCTTAACCCACACAGTACAGTGCGTCGTTGCATACGCACCATATTTAGTGTACATTATATGAAGAGCCGACCCGGTCGGACCTTGCATACACAGCGCATCGTCTACCATCCCTGTTGACTGTTTTGCGCCCATTTTGCGAAAAAAACAACAACAATGATGAGACCGGTGGAAGAATTAACTGATAGGCTGCCTCCACGCACCTATTCTACAGTTAGCTAATATCTAAAAATAGGGAACACAGCAATACCTACTAAGGCAAGCACAGTACCACCTATAATAGGGAACACAGGAGTTATCTAGCTATAGATAAAACCACAGTAACCACCTATTGTCCTTTTGTCCCCGCAACCAGCCTCAGTCAGAGATGCCACACTCGTATGGTCCGGTCGCAACACTCAAAGGCCCTAACTGACCCATGAATATTACAACTACACTGGAAGCTATATTTTATCGTTAACTCTCTTTAACGATAGAAAACCAGGAGGATCCCCTCTGCCAGTATACCTGTTATGTATACCCTATATTTATTACTTAAAATAGGGACCACGAAGGCACAACCTATTTCACAATCTCAATCATACACCTTACACACTTCTATATTGTGGCCAAATAACAAAAAAAAAAAAAAAATACCTTTCTTTTGATTAATAGCCTTTTGGAGATTACAGCCCTATCAATATGACGTATTTCAGTCTTGATGATTTATTTGAATTCTAACAGAAATGCTAGTCACATGCTTCACTTGCTATTGTGCGTTCGGTTACAAACAATTAGATGTAATCACTACACATGGCAGGAAGTGGCCGTACATCCGGTCGCACGCACTATGCTGCGACTGTTTGCACGTGGTGTACACTAAAACCTTTGTGGCGTTATTGTGCGATCGGTTGCCCATGCAATGCGCGGCCGTTCTACAACAACGTGGGCAAGCACAAATCTCTCTCCACTATCCCAGATTCTAATCAGCCCTCTCTGAATTCGCAAACTGCGAGTCTCCGTCTCTGAACAAAAATAGGAATGCAGGTAAAAACTCTGCAGGCGCCTTTCCACTCTTTTGTTCCAAGACGAGGGGAGCAGTTCAAAAACACAGCGATGGGTGATATCCAACTCGGTGAGCCCCCATTTATTGATACCGTTTGAACAGCATCGATATTAGAGAGATTGGATTGCACAGACCAGATTGCCCATACCTCCCATTTCAATATAAAATAACTTTGTCACACAGAAACAGTTTGCGGTTCCAACACACACAAAGGTACTATATTGTAAAAAGGGTATAATCAGCCTTAATCTATACAATGCAGCTATATACAGGATAAAGACAAAGATACAATTACCAACACTTCGCCATGCGGTCTGGATCCTAGACTAACAGCTGTCCATCAGGATTGCTGTGTGTTTCTTTAGAGTCAGGCAGAGAGGAAAGGGAGGAAAAGGGGTTGGGATCCAAACTGCATAGGAATTTATAGTTGTACAATTTCCTTTGAACATAAGCTGAATACTCAGAGGGGTTCCCTATTGGCCCTTTATTACTGAGTCACAATGGTTGTTGCTATTCATTGGTTAGTAGATGGTTGACGTCACTGGAGGTTGAACTGTGTTAGAAAATCCCTTTGTCCTAACATTTGGCATGCAACTCTACAGGGGATGTGTACAGTGATTTTTACAGTATAGAGTATAATTCTTGGCAGGTCTTCATAACTCGATAGTGATCCCTTCCATATTCATTCTGTTGGTTTCATATTCCTGTTGAGACAGAGGGAAATCGGTAGATACTACTCATGACCCATTTATCTTTTTCCTAATCCCAAATATCATATAACTGCTATTTAACATGTAACATTCACTGTATACCTTTAAAACACATAGCATTGTGCGTATCTCAGTCAGTTTAGGGTTAAATGGGATATAAGTTTATTGTAAGGAAAGGCTGCTGTCCATCGGGGTAAGGTTTCCGACAATAATACTTAAAAGTAGGGATGTGCAGGCTCGGATAGGTTCGAGTTTGCACGTGGAGTTCGGATTTTTCCCTCCAAAAAAACGGAACTCAGAAAGAGGCAAAACGTCATCTTACATGGACGAACATCATATCCGAGCCTGCACATCCCTACTTAAAAGCTGGCTATGCGATTGAAACGCAAAACAGTATTTAAACAGTATTGCTGTACTAACTTTGTTATGTGTTTATGTAATGTAAAAATGGCACTTAACCGTTGTGAGCACAGAAGCATGGCTCGCCATTCACAATATGGCGAGTTGCGGGGGCATGGGATGCGTGTAAATGTATAGCGAGCATGTGCAATTGCACGTGCGCAAGTGCGTGCGCGAATGCGGTGGGAGCGCGTGTTCGCATAAAATGGCCGTGGACGATCAAATCGTCCAATGGATGTCATGTTGCGATTCGTGCGCAATTAAGTGATCGCAACCAATGTATACAGTTTCGACACCCTGCTATACTTACGATCGGGATGCCAGTTGTCGGGATTCCGGTGTTTGCATCTCCACTACTGTCGGGATTCCGGCTCTGGTCTTCTGGCCGTAAGTGGGGATTCCTACGCCAGGATATCGAGAGCCGGCATTTCTGTTGTAGGTATCCAAACTACATCCTGCTTTCTTTCTCCCCACTCTGACTGTCTCCCTTTACTCATTAATATAGCTATTCCCCACCTTCTTCTACAATTAGCTCTAATTACTTATCGTTTCCCTGTGCCCTACATCACACACTTTTCCCTTTGAGCATCATCAAGTAACTGCAGTTACCAGACATGTTACATAACCTGATAGGATGTAATACATTTTCATCATGACAATACTATTTGTAATGAGGGTCATTGGTACTCCACCACCTTTCCCTTTTGCTAAACAGTAAGGGTAACTGAACTCTAATTGTAGAGTGCATGAAATGTGCAGTCAGAGATGGCTGCAGTGTAGATCAGCTATGTGCCCTACCTGTCCTCTTCTCACAGTTATACTATCAGTTATAGTTGGGGTAAGGAGTGGAAAATTACAAAGTGATGCTGAGGAAAGGTCATAACCCCTCAGACCGGGTTGTTTGGATGCTCTACTGGCTACCATCTCAGTCCAACTGCCGGACCCAGTGACTTTAGCTGCCATTGCTGCTGCCATCTCAGTTTATCAGTTACAAGTAACTGGAGAAGGAAAGAAATGGCTGCCAGCATCTTACAATGACTCATTTGTGTTTCAAGTCTCCACCTCACAGGTCTATTTATCAAGCAGTCCAAAGTGTGGAGAAATGGACCAGTGGAGAAGTTGCCCATAGCAACCAATCAGCTTTGAAGTAGCATTTATCAAGTACAGTCTATCAAATAATAGGTAGGAGCTGGTTGGTTGCTATGGGTAACTTCTCCACTGGTCCACTTCTCCACGGTTTTCACTGCTTGATAAATAGATCCCACTGCAGTGGGTATTTACTGTCTTTGACTGTCTCCCTTTACTCCTTATTATATCTAATCCCCACCTTCTTCTACAATTAGCCCTAATTACATATATTTTCCCTGTGCCCCACATCCCACACTATTCATTTTGAGCATCATCTTACATCACCCCTTAGTGCCCCTTCACCCCTTACCTTCCTCTTCCTTTTCTGATGAAGTAGCTAGAGTCTGCTGGATACCGATAATACGGTCTTTGTCACACCTATTTACCTCTGTAATGCTAGGGGTTAGGTCTTACTTGCCTACTTTGAAAAAGCTTTTCAGGGAGATCGTGAAAGCAACAACTATGAGCGCGGCGGTAAAGTGGGCGTTTACTGCTACTGTACATATGAGAGTTGTGTCATACAATTTACACATCCAAATGTAAATGAGCCCCAAAGCAGTTAGTAAGAAATACTTGTTGATGAAAATGCACTGATACGTTTCAGAAAATGCATGTAGCCATAGGGATCATTGGGCCCAATTCAGACCCGGACGCTAAGCCGTGGACGCGTGCTATGGGCGATTATCGCCCATCTGCGCATGTGTTAGCGGAAAAAAAACTAATGCACCTACCAGTCACTGTGTCCGGGAATTGTGCACTCGTAATACACAAACTGGACGCTACTTTGAGAGACAAAATGTGCCGTTTTTGTGAGTGGTAACAGGGGAAGGTGCTTGTGAACGGGAGAGTGGTGTTTCGAAAGCAGTCGTTCCACTCTCGTGTATTGGATACACACCTTAACTCAGCCAACTAGTTTAGGACCTTTACCTTTAGGGTGATGAAATTATACCATAATTTCATATATATCCAAATGAATGTGGGGCCTGTTCATTATCACTTAATTTTCACAAAAGCAGGTGAAAAGGAACATTTTCACCTGCAATTGTGAAAATTAAGTTATGGGGCCATTCATCAAGAAGGTAAAGCAGGAGATATCACAGACATCTCCTACTTACCTTCCTCTCGCGGAATGGCCCGCTGTCCCCATACACTAGTATCACAGACATCTCCAACTTACCTTCCTCTCGTGGAATGGCCCACTGTCCCCATACACTAGTATGGGGACAGAATTCATCAAGCTCCAAAAATATAATATTTTCGGAGCTTGACTGCGGGAGCATTCGCCATCTTCAGATGCTCCGGCATCGCAACCCGCTCCTTCCCTATGGGAAGAAGAATCCGGGTTGCGAAGAGGGATCCTTTTGGATTCCTCCACTCCTGTCCGGCTCTTTATCTTTTCCTCCGAAAAGGAGCAGTAAAGCCGCTCGTGGGGGCAGCTGATATCGCATCAGCTGTCACCGCGCCAGAGCAATGATGAGTTGCTCCGGTAGCAGCGGCAAATTAGAATGTTAATTATCGGGGTCACAGTAGCCGCACGTGCATCAACAAAGTAGTGCCAAGCGTGCGCCTGTGTCATAAGTAAAGGGCCGGCTGGCTTGTCCATTAAAGTGTGCTGTAACCCCCAAAGTACACTCCAAACAAAATAAAAAAATATTTTCTGTGTTTGTAAATTGTGTGCACTGTGGCTGCATGTGCATCAACAAAGGAGCAGCGCCAAGCGTGCGCCTGTGTCCCATTAGTAAAGGGCCAGCTGGCTTGTCCGTTAAAGGGTGCTGTAACCCCCAAAGTACACTCCAAACAAAATAGAAAAATATTTTCTGTGTTTGTGAATTGTGTGCACTGTGGCTGCACGTGCATCAACAAAGGAGCAGCGCCAAGCGTGCGCCTGTGTCCCATTAGTAAAGGGCCGGCTGGCTTGTCCGTTAAAGGGTGCTGTAACCCCCAAAGTACACTCCAAAGAAAATAAAAAAATATTTTCTGTGTTTGCGAATTGTGTGCACTGTGGCTGCACGTGCATCAACAAAGGAGCAGCTCCAAGCGTGCGCCTGTGTCCCATTAGTAAAGGGCTGGCTGGCTTGTCCATTAAAGGGTGCTGTAACCCCCAAAGTACACTCCAAACAAAATAAAAAAATATTTTCTGTGTTTGTGAATTGTGTGCACTGTGGCTGCACGTGCATCAACAAAGGAGCAGCGCCAAGCGTGCGCCTGTGTCCCATTAGTAAAGGGCCAGCTGGCTTGTCCGTTAAAGGGTGCTGTAACCCCCAAAGTACACTCCAAACAAAATAGAAAAATATTTTCTGTGTTTGTGAATTGTGTGCACTGTGGCTGCACGTGCATCAACAAAGGAGCAGCGCCAAGCGTGCGCCTGTGTCCCATTAGTAAAGGGCCAGCTGGCTTGTCCGTTAAAGGGTGCTGTAACCCCCAAAGTACACTCCAAACAAAATAAAAAAATATTTTCTGTGTTTGTGAATTGTGTGCACTGTGGCTGCACGTGCATCAACAAAGGAGCAGCGCCAAGCGTGCGCCTGTGTCCCATTAGTAAACGGCCGACTGGCTTGTCCGTTAAAGGGTGCTGTAACCCCCAAAGTACACTCCAAACAAAATAAAAAAATATTTTCTGTGTTTGTGAATTGTGTGCACTGTGGCTGCACGTGCATCAACAAAGGAGCAGCGCCAAGCGTGCGCCTGTGTCCCATAAGTAAAGAGCCAGTTGGCTCATTTCTTAAAGGGTGGTGTAACCCACAAAGTGCACTACTCTCCAGCAAAAATAAAAAAATATTTTCTGTGTTTGTGTGTGCCTTAGCCGCACGTATATATCAAATCAATATAACATAAATGGAGGACCAAACTTTCTCCGATAAAAATAAAATAGGGAAAGATCAAGAACCACTTCCTCCTAGTGCTGAAGCTGCTGCCACTAGTCATGACATAGACGATAACATGCCATCAACGTTGTCTGCCAAGGCCGATGCCCAATGTCATAGTAGAGGGCACATACAATCCCAAATGACAAAGTTCAGGAAAATGACCTTAAAAAAAACATTTAAATCATCTGAAGAGAAACGTAAACTTGCCAATATGCCATTTATGACACGGAGTGGCAAGGAACAGCTAAGGTATTTCCCTATGTTCATGACTAGTGGTTCAGCTTCACATGACGATGGAAGCCCTCCTCCCGCTAAAAAAATCAAACGAGTTAAGCTGGCAAAAGCATAGCAAAGAACTGTGCGTTCTAAGAAGATATCACAAATCCCCAAGGAGAGTCCAAGTGTGGTGGCGGTTGCGTTGCCTGACCTTCCCAGCACTGGTCGGGAAGAGGTGGCTCTTTCCACCATTTGCACGCCCCCTGCAAGTGCTGAAAGGAGCACCCACAGTCCACTTGCTGATATGCAAATTGAAGATGTCACTGTTGAAGTACAACAGGATGAGGATACTGGTGTAGCTGGCGCTGAGGAGGAAGTTGGCGAGGAGGATTCTGATGGCGATGTGGTTTGCTTAAATCAGGCTCCGGGGGAGACAGTTGTTGTCCGTTGGATGAAAAAGCCCATCACGGTCATGCCTGGACAGAAGACCAAACATTCCACCTCTTTGGTCAGGCAATATTTCTATCCAAATCCGGACAACAACTTTCTTGCCATATGTACCATATGTAAAGGTGAAATAAGTAGGGGTAGGGACGTTAACCACCTAGGAACATCCTCCCTTATACGGCACCTGCAGTGCGTTCATAAAAAGTTACTGTCAAGTTCAGAAACTTTGGCTTTGACCATAAGCAGTCCAGGGACACCTAAATCCTGTTGTCCTGTTGTATCCAAGCGCCTGCAAACCACACCGTCAACTCCCTCCTCATCAATTTTCTCCTTAGTCAGGATCAGACGTAGTCCTGCAGGCCATGTCTCTGGCATGACTGACTCTCCTATCTGGGATTCCTCCGGAGGATCCTGCATTGCTATGCCTACTGCTGCCGCTGCTGCTGTTGCTGCTGCTGGGAGTTGTGCATCATCCCAGAGAGGAAGTAGGAACATCACTACTTTTACTAAACAATTGACCCTCCAACAGTCCTTAGCGAGCAGGATGAAGTACGACAGCAGTCATCCTGAAGCAAAACATATAACTGAGGCCTTGACTGCTATGTTGGTGTTAGACGTGCGTCCGGTATCCGCATTAGTGCAGTGGGATTTAGACAATTGATGGAGGTAGTGTGTCCCCGGTTCCAAATCCCGTCTAGATTCCACTTCACTAGGCAGGTGATACCGAGACTGTACCGAAACGTCAGAAAAAGTGTCCTCAGTGTCCTGAGAAATGCGGTTGTACCCAATGTCCACTTAACCACGGACATGTGGACAAGTGGAACAGGGCAGACTAAGGACTATATGACTGTGACAGCCCACTGGGTAGATGTATCACCTTACGCAGCAACAACAGCAGCGTCACCAGTAGCAGCATCTCAGAAACGCCAGCTCGTTCCAAGGCAGGCTACGCTGTGTATCACCGGTTTCAGTAAGAGGCACACCGCCGACAACCTCTTAGAGAAACTGAGGGAAATCATCGCCCAGTGGCTTACCCCACTTAGACTCTCCTAGGGATTTGTGATATCTGACAATGCCACCAATATTTTGCGGGCATTACATCTGGGCAAATTCCAGCACGTCCCATGTTTTGCTCACACAATAAACTTGGTGGTGCAGAATTTTCTGAAAAGCGACAGGGGCGTGCAGGAGATGCTTTGGGTGGCTCGAAAAATTTCTGGCCACTTTCACCATTCAGCAACTGCGTGCCGAAGACTGGAGCACCAGCAAACACTCTTGAACCTGCCCCGCCATCACCTGAAGCAAGAGGTTGTGACGCGGTGGAACTCAACTCTCTATATGCTTCAGAGGATGGAGGAGCAGCAAAAGGCCATTCAAGCCTATACATCCACCTATGACATAGGCAAAGGAGGGGGTATGCACCTGACTCAAGCACAGTGGAGAATGATTTCCGTGTTGTGCAAGGTTCTCCAGCCCTTCGAATTTGCCACACGTGAAGTCAGTTCAGACACTGCCAGCTTGAGTCAGGTCATTCCCCTCATCAGGCTTTTGCAGAAGCAGCTGGAGAAAGTGAAGGAGGAGCTAAGACAGAGCGATTCCACTCGGCATGTGGGACTTGTGGATGAAGCCCTTCATTCGCTTTGCCAGGATTCCAGGGTGGTCAATCTGTTGAAATTAGACCACTACATTATGGCCACCGTGCTCGATCCTAGGTTTAAAGCCTATGTGGTGTCTCTCTTTCCGGCCGACACAAGTCTGCAGAGGTGCAAAGACCTGCTGGTAAAAACACTGTCAGCTGAAGCGGAACGTGACACGTCAACAGCTCCTTCTTCATTTTCTCCCGCAACTGGGGCTGCCAGGAAAAAACTTAGGTATCCTAAGCAATCCGCTGGTGGTGATGCAGGGCAGGCAGGACCAAGTTTGGACATCTGGTCCAGACTGAAGGACCTGGCAACAGTTTCTGACATGTCTACTGTCACTGCATATGATACTGTCACCATTGACAGAATGGTGGTGGATTACATTGGTGACAGCATCCAAGTAGGCATGTCAGCCAGTCCATACCTGTACTGGCAGGAAAAAGAGGCAATTTGGAGGCCCCTGTACAAACTGGCTCTATTTTACCTGAGTTGCCCCCCCTCCAGTGTGTACTCCGAAAGAGTGTTTAGTGCAGCCGGGAACCTTGTCAGTGAAAGGTGTAGGAGGCTGCTTCCACAAAATGTGGAGAAGATGATGTTCAATAAAATGAATTACCAACTCTTTCAGGGAGACCAGCCTCCAGAACGTACAGAGGGACCTGTGGTGGTGGATTCCAGCGGGGACGAGTTAATAGTCTGTGAGGATGAGGGTATACACAACACTGAAGAGGGTGAGGAATCGGTGGATGAGGAGGATGAGGACGACATCTTGCCTCCGTAGAGCCAGTTTGTACAGGGACAGATTAATTGCAAGCTTGTTTTGTGGGGGCCCAAACAAACCAATAATTTCAGCCACAGTCGTGTGGCAGACCCTGGCGCTGAAATGATTGGTTTGTTAAAGTGTGCATGTCCTGTTTATACAACATAAGGGTGGGTGGGAGGGCCCAAGGACAATTCCATCTTGCACCTCTTTTTTTTCTTTGCATTATGTACTGTTTGGGGCCTAGTTTTTCAAACTGCCATCCTGTCTGCCACTGCAGTGCCACTCCTAGATGGGCCACATGTTTGTGCCGCCCACTCGTGTCGCTTAGCATAGCCTTTTGGACATAAAAACACTATTGTGAGGTGTTCAGTGTTCAGAATAGACTGGAACTGAGTGGAAATTAAGGTTATTGAGGTTAATAATAGCATAGGAGCAGAAAAACCAACACATTCTGTGATTTTAGCTGTTTTTATTCTTTTTAAAAAAAAAAAATACAGATCCAAAACACAAAACCCAGAACTCAAAACACGGAAGGGTGGTTTTGGCAAAACCAATCCAGATCCAAAACACGAAGAAAGATCCAGATCCAAAACAAAAACACGAAAAGTTCACAATGACGTACCAGAACTTACGTTCATGAAATTTGGTTACCACTTGTAACGGTATCTTTATGTCGTGCACATTAAATCAGATGGGAGCACCAGAAAGTGTCATTGTGATACTATTCAAAGCTTGGCATACCCCACTCACATTGAGACATAGCAACAACACATCAAGGTATCTTTTTTCTCAAAAGATGCGTACCATACTCACAAAAATACTATGTGGATTCCTCCTATAAAGGTATCTTTTTTGTCCTCTAATCTTAATATATGAATTATTCCAAATTCCATGGAGAGTTTAAAACAGGTAATTTATTCCACAAAATATCCAATAAATAAAACAGGATAATAAAAATATATAAATATCCCAATAAAAATTAGTCCAAATCTGGAGTGTAGAGAAAACACAGGCTCTGATTCAGAGCCGGACGCTCTGACAGAGCGCTCGCTCTGAATCAGGGCCGTCCCTGCTCCTTTTTGGAGCGGCCTCCTGGCCGCTCGCATAGCTGTGGGTGACCATCGCGACCATCGGGCTTGCGACGAGACCCTGCGGTAGGGTCTCGTTGCCGCAAGCCCAGGAGTGCTTTTGGCTCTATCAGAGCCCTCAGTCTCTTAAAAGCAAATGTGGTACAGATGGAAACAATATGGTTTAAGGTAATCATCCGGATCGATACATGAACCAAAATAGTGTATATACCTCTATTGCTAGAGGATTCAATTTGTCCAAGATTGCAGATGCCCCACAGCCCACCATTTTTACATATTTTGTTAAATCCATGCAGTCACAAAGACCGTTTTGCCATATACTGTATATACACTAGACTGGGTGATGTCCAATCTAGTAGAAATAAATAGTTAATGCACACAATACACACTTTGCCAAAGGAAGCTCGTAATAAATTTGTGTCATTTTAATATATTACAAAAAAATTAAAAAGTTATACACATATACTGTAGCTAAATGTGTTACTTTAAGACACAAATAATTTACAACTGTGCAGTAATGTTTTTGCAGAATGATTTATCTAGATGGCTGCAGAGTACATTGGGTAACGTTTATGTAGTATAGTCTGAGCTTTTTTTAACCAAGTAAAATGAAACAACCCAGGATGCCGCCTTGTTAATCTGACAAGAGCACAAACTCCTCATTAACATCCACCATTGGCACATAGAAGGAGGGAGTTTCATTAGCACATAGAGAGCCATGGCTAAAGGGATCCATTTCTTCCACTTCCAACTGCCACTCTATCCAGAAGATGAACCATCTCCGTGTGTCCGTTTAGCCACCTTCCTGTCACCTCCCTGCCACTTCCCAGTCACTGCCCAGGAACGCCCAATACATTTTCAAGACATTTTTAACAGCGTGCGTCTCAAACGCAGTAGCTAAAAATCTCTCAACTGTGTCCGACATCGACTCCGAATCAGGCCCTAAGTGAGTTACATTTAAATCAAATTTAGATACATGTACAGTATAAGAATTATATTGCACTCTCCCATTCATCAATAATACCCTGGATTTAAATTAATAAACTAAAACAGCAGTTTTCTACTAAGTAAGAGACCTCTAATTATATTACTTCTATCTGTTAGGGAGTTTCAATGTACTCCATTATCGATCTCCTGCCAAAGTGACATTCCAGATTATTAACTAATATATCATATAATTTTTTATATTTTGCCTATCAATTAGTTTTTTTCTCCTTTTAATATACAACTAATAAATATTTAAATGTTTAAACACTAAAACAGACAAATCTCAGGAGCACAACTCCAGACGAAGGTGTTGAGGAGCACAGAAACGCGTTGAGTTCTGTCTTTAACCGGAACCTATCACTATCCGGACGTTTTGTGCCGAATCACCGTTGTCACTGACTGTGACTGCTAGAGCGGCATACATATCCCAGGCACTCCAATACCAGCAACGGTACGCTTTCAGCTGGTTACCCGGTCTATGGACAAGGGACGGATCTTTTGATCCAGGTACGATCTTCCACTGCTCTAACTGCAGAGTTCACGGATGGCTCACCTACACCGACCGTGGTGCACCCGGTAAAACCTACTCGAGAGGGAGCATTGGATCCCAGCTGGATTTCTCAGTTGTCTACATTGACTAGTGACATTCACCTCTCGCAGATACTGGGGATATAATATATACTCTACATATCCCAGCCGCTGTCGCGTATATTACAGTGCCTCATAGACTGAAGATAGGTGAGATACCTGTTTAATACTGTCATCACACAGCCGTATATTGGGATTTATCTGTACCGCTCCATTTACTTTTATGTAAGCAGTCCAATATCAGTGAAATTTATATTGTGACTCATGGCACCTATTTAAGAAGATAACCCTTTATATTCACTTTGCCACCTATAAGTGAACAATAGTGATATCGTTCCGGGACTACAACTATTTAGCTATACAGCTAATCTGAACATTTTTATTAACATCCATTCCTTATTTTGTATTTTTTATTTTTTCTGTGTGTTTATTTTCTAATTTTAGACTGCAAATTTCTATATTGTATAGCAGGACAGCCCATGCTGCTACGGTAGAGTGCTTGATATTTTTTAATTGACTATGTACTGTGATCTTTATTTTGAGAGATGTTAATAAATGTTTTTTTATTGTTATTAATTGACTAGACTGAACAGCCAATTTGTTTTATATTGCTAGTTTGGGGATGTCCTGCGCTCTGGATTTGAATCGTAGAATGTTAGGGACCTACCCTACAGAGGTTACCTGGATATGGTGGGTAGGCCCATAACCTTGGCCAAGATTATGCTAAAAACCTCTATTGATTGCTACATTTTATTGCATTTTTATATTATTAATAATTTGGAATTGTGCACCTGAGATTTGTCTGTTTTTGTGCCTGCAATTAGTCTCATCAGGTAGCACCTCCCATTATATATATATATATATTATATATATATATAGTGTGTGCAGTCCAGAAATCCTTCCCATATACAATGTTTAAACACTGCAATCAGAACACATCAGAGGATACCATTACCTACTGTCCCGGAATGACCGGGAAGCTCAGGAAAATCGGGTGGTGCTCCCGGACACCCGGAAAAGTGGGCAAGCATCCCGCACCTCTCTGCCATCCCCCGCGGCAATCCACTTACAGAGCACAAGTGGGCGGTCTGGGGTGGGGCAATGACACGATTCGTGCTGAATCGCATCATGTAGCCACGCCCCTCTATGCTCTGTTTTCTTGACATTGTATAGTGGGGGGCAGGGCCATGATGACGCGATTGTGCTACCCCCTCTGTGCCAACCTGACTGCCCCTCCCGGGGGAGGGGGCAGCAAAGTCGGTAAGCAGAGCCACCTCTACCATTAGGCAGCTCCTGAGTTTATCACAAAATTAAGGATGTCTCTGAGAGAGGCATCCTTGTTGTACATGATGCAGGCGGCAGCTGTGGAACTTCTAAGATGCCACTTCCACATTTTCATCTACCTAGGGTGACGATAAGCATTGTACCGGCCCTGTCAGTAAATATGATCTAAAGAAGCCAATTCCGCCTCATTTTTGTAATCCCAGGATTTGGCCTATTGAGGTAGCTTCCCCAGACTCCTACATACACTGACTGCATGGGGGATGGCAGGGGGACAGTATAAGAGCAGGTCTACATGTTCCCAATATAACATTCCAAAAATAGCTGAATAACCCCCGTTGTCATCCACAGGAAAAAAAAAAAACACATTCATGATTCATTGCCCCAGCCCCAAATTGAAGAATAACCCTAACCTCATCTGTCAGACATCACTCCATGGGTGGGATGTACTAAACAGAAAAATGTGGAGATGTTTCTCAGATGGAAAAGATCCCTATGGCCTACTTTTCGGGACACACCCCTAGGAGGGATCCAATCGGATCCCTCCAATCTCCTCCCGCAGCCTGTTTCCTTCTGCCCATGCACAGAAGGATGCCAGAGTGACTTCTGGGTGTTAAACCTGGAAGTCCCTCTATCCAAGGGTAATGTAACGGACAGCTCTTATTTCTAAGTACATACCGCAGTACCCAATGAGAGGCAGGATATACTGCATCGTGGATGCTTACTACATCCCGCCCTATGTCACTTCAACTTGCAGAACCAGAGACATCGGCTCACAGGCAGTGAAAGAAGAGGAGCTCTGCCTCTCAGTTGCTCCCTTGCCCACCTCAGTTGCCACTCACTTCATCACTAGTACTACTGTGACAGTTGCCTGCAGTGTACGGAGGCTTCTGTGCAGATCAGAAGAGTGCAGTATACTCGGTGTGGGCAGGACCGACAGCGAGTCCTATGGCGTCACACCGATGCATAGACTTTCATAGGTCACGGCCAGGGCCATGATTGAGCCGCTGCCAGGCCACACCAATTAGTTAGGACTGCAGTGGCTTTGCACTACGGAGGACGCAGCACCCTGTCGTGACCAGGGTTTCCCGGCATAGGGAATGATGGGTATTACCTGTGAGGGCGCTGTGGCATGGTCCTTCCGGCAGAGGGGCTGGTGTCTGGCAGCAGGCGTTGGCTGTGTGAGGTGTTCCGCAGGCACTGTGTCATTCTGGCTGGGGTAAGCCTGGTGGTGTTTCCATTCTGTTCTGGTATGGGTGCCGCCATCTTGCTTCTAGTCATGTGACTTAGTTGCTCCAATCCTGGTGTGTCACATGCTCTCTCCGACCATTCACGATCCTGCACTGAGTACTTAAGGGAGTTTAGAGCTCCCCATAGTTGCCAGTGCAACGTGTTTCGCAGCGCATGCTGTGAGAGAGTTCCTGTGCTTCTGAGACCTGTCTGTTCCCTGCTTGCCTGTGCTCTTGCTGGATCCCAGCTTCCAAGCAGCCTGCATTGCTTTGCCTGCTACCAGTCTCCTGCTGGAACCACCTTACACCTTCTATTAACTCTCTCCCTGCCTAAAGACCGGAGTGTATAGTTAACCCTGTCCCTACACTGCCTCCAGTTACCTAGCTCTCTGCAGCTATCCAGTTTTCTACACTGAGCCATCTCAGTACTACTCATCAGTTAACCAACTGCTCCTACTATTCAACTACTCCATAACCTCTCTGGATTTTATCTCACCAGTATTCATTTGTAACCTGATATCCTGTCTGCAGTCTCACAGTAACCATTTGGATTACAAAGACTTTTTATTATTTCTGTCACTACATGGACATTACCCACTCTTGCTTCACTTCAGTTTCAAGTCATCACCTCCCCATCTATATTCAGGACTTTATATTAACAGTGCACATGGCTTCAAGTTCACCCATTAAAAAACCCACTTTTCAGTTTAAGATCCGTATTCAATTTGAGCGGATATTTTGTCGCCTCCCGGACTTTTTGCCTACATCGCGTGTTTTACAGGTGGAAAAGTATCGCACGCGTGCCCTCTTATCCCCGTATTCAATTTGAAAGTAGGTGAAAACGGGACCCGGCGAAACTTAAACATGTGGAAAGTACTGTCAGATTTGGGAAAATCAACCTGAAACCCCCCAAAAGATGCTCTGACATGGGGGTTCTCTATGATACCCCCTGATTTGGCTTGCTGAAGGTATTTGGTATTTTTAATCGGGCACAATAGCTGCTAAATAGCGTTTTTGTATAAGTGGTGCAGAATAGTATTCTGGAGGGTTTTTTTGCAGAAAATGACTTATCCCAGCAAATTTGGGGTACTTGAAAATGGGGTCCAGCATATTTAAAAGTTTAAAAAATCATGAAAAATCCACCTGCTGCAAGCAACTGCAATCAAAAAAACACTTGGGGCATACTTGGGGACCTCCTGGTATCTAGTTCGCTAGTTTTTAACTTTGTCGTCCCCAATTTTTTTTTTTCGCCCCCAAAATCAAAGTAATTTTTTGGGGTGTTCTTAAGTATTTAAAAAATTTTTTTAAACAGTTTACCTTTGGGGGACTGTCTGAAGGCTACACGGGGGTTCCCGCAATGTTGCACCTCAAAACCCCAGTTCTGCACTTTTTTCCGCCTGCTATTCATAGGCGAAACTTTTCCGCCTATTACATAGCATTGACTTTCAAATTGAATACGGCGATACTTTTCCGCCTGGCGAAATGACGTCATTGGCGAAACTTTTCGCTGATTCTGGCTTTTTCGCCTCAAATTGAATACGGGCCTGAGTCTGTTCAGGTGTCTGCTCCTGTTACTACCCCGGGTCCACAACAAACTCAGATCCTAACACACAACTGTAAGTGATCTTGAAACCTAGGAATAAAGCCTCCAATCCCGGGATTAAAATCCCAGACTTTTAGGGGTTAAATCGTGGGTCGGGATCCAGTGATTGGTTTCCCTAAACAGATCATATGTATTCCTTTCCCTTTGGTTACTGGACCAGATATACTGTAGCTAGTTCCACTCCCTTGTAATAAGAAAATAAAGGAAATACCATAAGCAATTTAGTGAACAAATCTTATTCTCTTGGAATATCCCACTTAAAGGATAATTTTTTTCTTTTTCTTCTTTGTTTTATACAGTTTGAAAAGCATTATCTGAAAACACCCTATGTCAACATAATGTATAAAGGATTTAATGTATAGGATAGAATAGGAAACGTATCATCAGGGGCGTATCTACCCATTGGCCAGGATGGCACTTGCCAGGGGCGCCGACCAAAGGGGGGGCGCCGCCTGGCAGTGCCACCAGTAGCCAAGGGGTGGACAAGTCCCTCGGCCCCACAAGTGTAGGGCAGACCGCAGTGAGAGCGTTTTCTTCTATAACGTCAAGTTGGGAGTCCCCTATTCTCCTTTGACTGCACATTTAGTTATTCCTTTGGTGCTGTTCATAAGTTCTGATTAGATCTCGAAGTGATTGCTACCTATTATCTATCACATAAGTAACCAAACAGGGTACCGCAACCTGCATACCAGATGCAGTGGATGTCCCTGAGTGGGAACCCTGGCGAAAACCATTGGTGCATTAGATTCTGCACCTTTGTCTCTGGAAGTGCTAATACTGGTTTATATCAAGTAGTTATAATCTAAAAAAAAAACAGAACTGCTACTAACAAGTATAGATGTGTGCCGACCCCCATGTTTTTGTTTTGGATCTGGATCTCCCCTGGGTTTGGATCTGGATTGGTTTTGCCAAAACCTCACCTCTGTGTTTTGTTTTTTGGTTTTGGATCTGGATTTTTTCTTAAAAAATAAATAAAACAGCTAAAATCACATAAAATGGGCCTGTTTTTGTTCCTACAGTATTACCAACCTCAATAACATTTATTTCCACTCATTTCTAGTCAATTTTGACCACCTCATAGCTCACAATATTGATTTTTTTCATCTAGTTAATGGCCAAAAGGTTGCATCCAGCTAGCTGGCTCAATACTGACTGATAAATAGAGTTGAGGACTGTGCAAAGATGATGGTTGGGGTACCCCTTGAGGATTGAAGAATTGATAGCTGATAGTTGGAGCAGACACTGGCTGAAGTAAGAAGAGTTGATACTTGATAATTGGTACAGCCACTGGCTGAAGTAAGAAGAGTTGATACTTGATAATTGGGACCTCATTCAGAAGCGGTCGGAGGATGCAAGCGGTCGCTCAGAAACAGGGTGGCCACTTGCATCCTGACCGGCCGCCTCTGTTGCGGTCGTTAGGCTGTGGTGTACACCCACAGCTCTAACGACTGCTCGGGTGATGGTCGCGATGGTCAGAGACCATCGCGACCATCGGGGCTTACGATGCGACCCTAAGGTAGGGTCTCACTTGTCGTAAGCCCCGGAGAGCTTCTGGCTCTGTCAGAGCCGGAAGCTCTCCACTGACATCACTAGTGATGTCAGTGGGGCCTCCCCCAAACGGCAGGCGTTCCCATGGGAACGCCTCCATTTGGGCTGCCACCCCCCGGCCCGCCTTCCAAATGGGGCCAAACATCGAGGCGGCCATGCGGTCGTAGACCGTACGGCCGCCTCTGAATAAGGTCCTTGGTGCAGTCACTGGCTGAAGTAAGAAGAGTTGATTCTTGATAAGTGGTGCAGCCACTGGCTGAAGAATTGATAGTTGATAGTTAATTGTTGATGCAGCCTCCGGGCTGAGTAGTAGTGGAATACAGAGCTATGATTAGGAAGGAACCAGTCCTGCAATAGCCTTGAGGGCTGGAACTCTTGGCAAGTTGCGGCCGTTACAGCCTTGAGGGCTGGTGAGGAGTAACAACAGGTGACCTTTGGGCTGTGAAGCAAGATGCGGCCTTTGGGCCGTGTAGCAGCCTTGAGGGCTGAGAAACCTTGGCTGAATGTCACTGTTGTGTGACTTGTGCCACCAGGTTGACACAATGAGTAGCAGTTGGTTAAGAATTTTCTTGATAAACAATGAAAGGGGCATGCAGGAGATGCTGTCTGTGGCCATTATAATTTCTGGACATTCATAAACCATAACATTAAAAATGTCAGGCAGCAATGACCCAAAGAGCACATAATGGAAAGGAAAAAGATGCAAAATGGAATTGTCCTTGGGCCCTCCAACCTACCCTTATGTTGTATATATGAAACAGGACATTCACAGTTTAACAAACCAATCACTTCAGCGACAGGGACTGCCACTTGTGGCTGAAATAATTGGTTTGTTTGGACCCCCCACAAAACAAGCTGCCAATGTGTAGTGGACATTGGTGGCAATGATCCCATACACAAACTGGCTTTACAATACATTAGATTAGATGTCATCATTGTCATAGTTATCGTCATCCCCATCAGTGTGTGCATCCTCCTCTTCACACAATATGAATTTGTCTCCGCTGGAATCCACCATTACAGACGTTTCTGTATTTTTTGGACTTAAGTGCTGGTAAAGGTCTTCCTCATATAATTTGTAATTCATTTTGATGAACATCATCTTTTTCACATTTTGGGGAAGTAACCTCCTACGATGATCACTGACAAGGTTCCCGGCTGCGCTGAAAACTCTTTCAGAGTACAGTTAGTCAATAAAATAAAAGATCCAAACTGCCTGCGCCCTGAGACTGCAGCCCAGTACAAGCTTTAGGAGCACCACTCCTCCAGACACATATATAGACGAAAATAAGCGTTCCACAGGCCCTGTCACAAATAAGTAATCCACTTGTTTTCTAGATGTGATACGTCATAGATAGGGGAGAAAGAACAAAAAATAAAAATCAATCCAACAAAAACGTAAATAATCGGATAGGTGAAAAAATAGAGAAGTTACAAGGGCACTCACCAATTGGAGGTGCCCTATGTTCCTATAAAGGTTTCTTTATTTCCGTTCATCAACACCAACAAAGATATCTTCACTGCATGGGATACAAGTTTTCCCCATAGGAGATTAACTCACCTGGGACCGGGTATGGATATTCCCCAAAAGGTTTCTTTGCATCCCTTGATATTCCACATAGAGACCTCACAAAGTATATAAAAGAAAGTCCTTTATTCAAAGTATTCCTTCCGTAAAAACATTTTATTCCAAAAGATCATAAATAAAAGATCATATAAAATATATATATAAAAAAATATAAAAACCAAAGTAGGGGACCACCTAAAATGTCTGGAGTTTCCTTATATCCAGATCAGGGTTCCTCCAGAGCAATAATTAATAAGGTAAGTCCAACACTGCATAAAACATCAACGCGTTTCAGACCTTCCTGGTTCTTCCTCAGGATGAATACTAAAATGCTGCTCTTATCATGCATATATACCCCTTCTCCTCCTTATAGGGGAGTGGTTATCCTCAGTTGTTTCTAAAACCTGGAACCTTCTATTTCTTCATAACCTCAACATTCATACTTAAATATTGTATTCTAACTATCTTCAATGTTATTAATTCCTCTCTCCTATACATATACAAAAATAAACCCATATAGACAATATTCATGATTATTATCGGTGTACAATTACATATAATCCAGTCCATATTTCATTATAGTTCGTCTGGAAATGGCGCCAAAAAACACACGTGTATAATTTTCTCTATCCTCATCTTCCGAAAGAGAACGAGTCTGTCAATACACTCCCAATTTCCGGGTGTGTGAACCGCAACTACCAGAAGTCCATAGACCACGTTATCTCCATCTCGTCATATCCCAGATGCTGTGGGGACCTCCGTCTTCGTTTCTCCTACCCGCGTGTATAGACAGGCACCCGGAAGTTAACAATAACATCATATCCGGGTCATCTCACACCAGACACTAGAGGGAAACTCCGTCCTTAGTTTTTTTCATTTAGATGTGTTTCGGGCGCCATATTTCATTGGACCAGACTCATGTCATGTATTCAACAGCCTCACGTAACCAGAGATATAGATGAGGATATTTTCACTATAATATAGAATATAAAAAATACATAAAAATACATAATTAGTCTCCACACATAAACACAGATATAATAACATATTCGAATACAATAAGGAATAATAAATAAAAAAGGAACTGCCTAATATACATTAATTCAATATATACCTATAAAAACCACTTCATTTCGAAATTGACGTTTAAACCCCTCGGTATCTGAGTTTTCAATAGATAAATTATATGCATTTCCTCTTGTGCCAATATATTTTCCCTATTGTCAGTACGCCAATTGGGTTCCACCATCTTAATCCAAAAAAAAGAAACCATATGCTTAATATTGCACTGATGGGTAGTTTTAAAATGTAGGAAAACATTGTGGGTCTCCAACCCTTTTTTTTATATTTCTCACATGTTCCCCTAATCTAATTTTAAGCATTCTTGTGGTCCTCCCCACGTACTGACTCCCACATGTACATTCCAGTAGATAGACACAATATTTAGAATTACATGTGATAAATTCATTTATGGGAAAACTGTTTTTGTTTGGTTTGAATGATAATGTGTAATTTTCAATTTCTCTGATTTACATAGTTTACACATACTACAAACTCCACACCGAAAAAAGCCTTTTGTTACAAACCTATTTTGTATTTTAGGATTTGATACAGCACTCCGTACTATTTTATCTTTTATATTCTGCGCTTTCCGGTAGACAAACTTGGGGCGTGACGTGATATATTCCTTTAGAATCAGGTCATTGGTTAGTATATTCCAATGTTTACTTATCACTTTCTCCAATTGTTTATATTGACTGTTATATTGAGTTACAAATGGGATAGTGTTCTTTTTCTGATGTTTTTCTACTTTTTTGGTATTTGAGATAGCTTCCTTCCGATTCAGATTTACGCCTATTTCCCTGGCTTTCTTGACAATTTGCATATCGTACCCCTTCGATACAAATTTTCTTTCTAAAATGTCGGCTTGTGATTCATATTCTGTTAACTCAGAACAATTACATCTTATTCGTTTAAATTGGCTATGAGAAATACTCTGTAGCCAATTTTCATGATGATTACTACTGAAATGTATAAAGGAGTTACAATCTGTTGTTTTCACGTAATTTTTAGTTTTAATTTGTCCATCCTCTATATATATACTCAAATCAAGAAAATTGACTTCTTGTTGACTAATGGTAAATGTCAGAACAATATTATATACATTCCTATTTAGGTATTGGCAAAATAGGTACAGAGATTCATGGTCACCTTTCCAGATAAAAACAATGTCATCTATATAGCATCGCCATGTCACCAGACCAGCACCATATGGGTGGCCCTGCCAAACATGGTGGGCCTCCCACCACACTATAAGCAGGTTGGCATAGCTTGGTGCCAGTCTGGTGCCCATGGCAGTGCCTTTTAATTGCAAATAGAAGGTCTGGTCATACCAGAAAAAATTATTCTGTAGAATCATCTCAATACCCTCTATTACAAATTCTTTATATTCTTCCTCACAATTTTTATTATCAAGAAAATAATGGATAGCTCCTAGACCGTAATGATGTTTAATTATCATATACAACGATGTAACATCTGCTGTGATTAACCAAAAGTTATCTTGCCATTCAATCTCCGAAAGTAACTTAATAGTGGATATAGTATCCTTAAGATATGAAGGGGTCTCCTGAACCAAAGGCTGTAATTGATGGTCTAAATATTGATATAGATTGGATAATATAGAATTAGTGCCTGCCACTATTTGGCGGCCAGGGGTTTTTTCTTTACTTTGGTGTATTTTTGGCAGTATGTATATGACAGGAATTGATGTTTGTTCCACTCTTATATAGTCCTTAACTGTCTCTGTGATTATATTTTTAGAAGTATAAAGGGTTAAAAATACTTCCAACTTTTATGTTATTTTATCACTGGGATTACCCCTAAGTTTTTTATATGTTGATTCATCTGACAATTGTCTGATGGTCTCCTCATTATAGTCATTCCAGTCCATTATTACTACACTCCCCCCTTTGTCGGCAGGTTTAATTACGATCTCTTTATTTTCTTTCAATGTCTTAATTGCCAATCTCTCTGCCTTTGTTAAATTTATATTTTTGACAGATTTAAAATCTAATCTTTCTAGGTCCTCCCTTACTAATCATTCAAAGGTATCAATAAAACACCCTTTCTTATGCATCGGGTGAAAAGTAGATTTCTTTTTAAAGACAGAATAATTTTCATTATCTGTTACATTCTCTGTTGTTTTATTACTATCATGGAAACATTTTTTTAATGTTAGACGTCTGATAAACTTTTGTAGGTCAACAAAGACCTCAAATTCATTTACACGGCTAGAGGGAGCGAATTTCAGTTCTCACTCAAGGACCTTGGATTCACATTCATTAAGTTGATATTTGCTAAGATTACATATCTTAGTTTTAGTTGATTCTCTACTTATACTGTCCTGTTCGGCCAATTTCTCTTCACTAGCGGGGATATTTTCAGGTCCGTTTCTATTTCTATATTTTTGGGATTTATGTTTCCTATTTTGTCCCCCTCTTTTCCCCCTCGATTTCTTCTTTATCTCCTGTAATTTCTCGTGGGGCGTTGTTCTAAAAAAACACTATTTTCCTTTCGCAAGGGACTATACCTATTATTTGTTCTCCAATTGTCCTCATCTATATCCATCTCCTGTCGTCTATTTCTTCCCATATACACATCCTGTGTTTGTTTATCTCTTACATAATATGGTTCATATTTTCTAATATGACGTCTATTTATACCAATGTTTGGGGGTCGGTAGGATTTAGGGGTATTATCTGACTTCTCCCTCTTATCAATGAACCTATTTCTTTGATCTGAAATACTCTGATTCATCATTCCTCAAATTTTTTTCCCTTTTTTGGTGATAAGATATTGTTTCCCCAGACTATAGTCTTCTTTATCCCTAAGATATATTTATTTTTTTCTTATTTTTTAACTCTCTCTCATTCCTTTAAATTTTCCTTACGATACGTTCCTCCATTTCCTTATAATCCTTTGATTCTTTGAATGGTTCAGCCAAAGTTTTAAATTCATCAATAACTTCCTCCAATTTACGTAATTCCTTAGCTTTTTCTTTAATAATTAAACCCATTAATGCATTAGAGCATGAATCCAAAATTTTGAACCATTCATTTTTAAATTCTTTCGTTGAGTTATCAAAGGAAGGGACTTTGTCTATTCTCAAACCCCTTGGAATCATATGTTCAGAGCAATATTTCTCAAGCGAAACCATTTCCCACCAAATTCTCCCTTCTTTTAATAAAGTTTGTTCTATTTTCAACATAATACCATCTAAATCTTCATCCATTAGTTCTTCTATATTATCTTCTTTAAACACATAATTTATATATGATTCTCTATGCCCTCTGTGACCAAACATATTAATGGGCAGCTGGTGGTTTGGAAAACCGGTGCTAAGGAAAACAGTTAGTCAATAAAACAAAAGATCCAAACCACCTGCGCCCTGAGACTGCAGCCCAGTACAAGCTTTAGGAGCACCACTCCTCCAGACACATATATAGACGAAAATTAGCGTTCCACAGGCGCTGTCACAAATATGTAATCCTCTCTCGTTTTCTAGATGCGATGCATCATAGATAGAAGAGATAGAACAACAAATAACGATCAATCCAACAAAAACGTAAATAATCGGATAGGTGAAAAAATAGAGTAGTTACAAGGGCACTCACCAATTGGAGGTGCCTTATGTTCCTATAAAGGTTTCTTTATTTCCGTTCGTCAACACCAACAAAGATATCTTCACTGCATGGGATACAAGTTTTCCCCATAGGAGATTAACTCACCTGGGACCGGGTATGGATATTCCCCAAAAGGTATCTTTGCATCCCTTGATATTCCACATAGAGGCCTCACGAAGTATAAAAGAAAGTCCTTTATTCAAAGTATTCCTTCCATAAAAACATTTTATTCCAAAAGATCATAAATAAAAGATCATATAAAAATATATATAAAAAAATATAAAAACCAAAGTAGGGGACCACCTAAAATGTCTGGAGTTTCCTTATATCCGGATCAGGGTTCCTCCAGAGCAATAATTAATAAGGTAAGTCCAACACTGCATAAAACATCAACGCGTTTCAGACCTTCCTGGTCCTTCCTCAGGATGAATACTAAAATGCTGCTCTTATCATGTATCTTATCATACCCCTTCTCCTCCTTATAGGGGAGTGGTTATCCTCAGTTGTTTCTAAAACCTGGAACCTTCTATTTCTTTATAACCTCAACATTCATACTTAAATATTGTAATCTAACTATCTTCAATGTTATTAATTCCTCTCTCCTATACATATACAAAAATTGGTTGGTTCCGATGTTTTACTTGTCTTGACAATTAAAAATATTTTTGTACCTCTCCTACAAGCAGAGGAGCTTAAATTATCATTACAACCATCAGTCATATGCCTTATCCTTTCCTCGCCACTTCGTGTAGTGAATGGCATATTGCCAATTTTTGGTTTCTCTAAAGCTGAATTAGCTTTAATTTTTTTTGCTTTAACAGGGTAAAAGTTGATTTTTTTAGCCTGACTTTTTGGCCTGACTTAAGCCCTGGTACATCGGCCTTCATACTTGAAGTTGACGGACTTGCATCGTCACCATGACTGCTGCCGGCAGCTACAAGACTATGTATGTGGATCCTGCTCTCCGGACATGTGACTTTTGTCTATACTCACTACGCACACAACCACACACAAAAAAATTGTTTTTGTTTTTTTTTAACACTGGGGTGAACCCCTGAAAGAGACAGCAGCCTCTTGACAGAGAGCAGCATAGCACCCCTGCGCACCTACGCCGATGACAGGTGTGGCTAACATGCACACAAATAAAAATGTTTATTTTTTTTTAGGCAGTAGCCACTTGACAGACAGCAGCACAGCACCCCTGCGCACCTATGCTGATGACAGGTGTGGCTAACACGCACACACAAAAAAAATATTTTTGGGGGGCAGCAGCCCCTTGACAGACAGCAGCACAGCACCCCTGCGCACCTATGCTAATGACAGGTGTGGCTAACATGCACACAAAAAAAATATATTTTTGGGGGGCAGCAGCCCCTTGACAGACAGCAGCACAGCACCCCTGTGCACCTACGCTGATGACAGGTGTGGCTAACATGCACATAAAAAAATTGTTTATTTTTTTTTGGCAGCAGCCCCTTGACAGACAGCAGCACAGCACCCCTGCGCATCTACGCTGATGACAGGTGAGGCTAACACACACACAAAAATTTTTTTTTTTGGGGGGGGGCAGCAGCCTCTTGACAGACAACAGCACAGCACCCCTGCGCACCTACGCTAATGACAAGTGTGGCTAACACGCACACACAAATTTTTTTTTTATTTTTTTCACACTGGGGGGGAACCACCCCTGAACGAGGCAGCAGCCCTTGATAAATGAGACACAGGCAGCACAGCACCCCTGCACACCTATGTTGCTAATAAGTGTGGCTAACATGCACACACAATTTTTATTTTATTTTTTTCACACTGGGATGGAAGCACTCTTGAATGAGGCAGCAGCCCTTGATAAATGAGACACAGACAGCACAGCATCCCTGCACACCTACATTGCTGAAAAGTGTGGCTAACACACACATGCAAAAAATGTTTTTTATTTTTTTCACACTGGGGGTGAAGAGCACCCCTGAAAGAGGCAGCAGCACCTTTATAAATGACACGGGCAGCACTTCTGCTCAGCTACATTGCTGATAAGTGTGGCTAATGCACACACAGAAATAAAAAAAATATATATTTTTTTTCCACACTGGGAGTGAAGAGCACCCCTGATGGATAGAGCAACCCCTGGACAACACAGTAGAACAGCCAGCCCCTATGGACAACAGCCAGCCAGGCCCTATGGACTACAGCCAGCCAGCCCCTATATGGATTATGGACAACAGCCAGCCAGCCCTTATGGACATCAGCCAGCCCCTATTGACAGGACAACCTCACAACAGCCAGCCAGCCCCTATGGACATTAACCAGCAAGCCCCTGAGTGACAACACAACTGTAGCCAGCCCCTATGCACAGCAGCACAGCTCCCAGCTCCCTCCCTCTTCACTCTCCACAGCCGGAATGAAAAATGGCAGCGATCGCGGGACCTTTTATACTGTACAATCCAAAACCCAGGAGAATCCGACAGCGGGATGATGAAGTTTTGCCTCATTTTGAGATCCGAGCCAGTCAGGAAAACCCGAGTCGGCTCGGATCTGACTCGGATCCCCTAAGTTCGGGTGGGTTTGGATCTCTGGAATCTGTACAGTTTCTAAACATATGTTAAGGTTTCTGATTCTATCTATCTATCTATCTATCTATCTATTTATCTATCGTTACTAGATAATGCCCGCGGTTTCGCCCAAGATGAAATTGCTTCTGCCAACATTTTTTTTATTTGAGGTGTTCTAGTTGTATTGCTTTGCATAGCCGCGCATACAGTGCATCCGGAAAGTATTCACAGCGCTTCACTTTTTCCACATTTTGTTATGTTACAGCCTTATTCCAAAATGGAATAAATTTTATATTTCTCCTCAAAATTCTATACACAATACCCCATAATGGCATCGTGTAAAAAGTTTTTTTGAGATTTTTTAAACTTTAATAAAAAGAAAACTAAGAAATCACATGTGCATAAGTATTCACAGCCTTTGCTCAATACTTTGTTGATGCACCTTTGGCAGCAATTACAGTCTTAAGTCTTTTTGAATATGATGCCACAAGCTTGGCACACCTATCTTTGGGCAGTTTCGCCCATTCCTCTTTGCAGCACCTCTCAAGCTCCATCAGGTTGGATGGGAAGTGTCGGTGCACAGCCATTTTCAGATCTCTCCAGAGATGTTCACTCGGATTCAAGTCTTGGCTCTGGATGGGCCACTCAAGGACATTCACAGAGTTGTCCTGAAGCCACTCCTTTGATATCTTGGCTGTGTGCTTAGGGTCGTTGTCCTGCTGAAAGATGAACCGTCGCCCCAGTCTGAGGTCAAGAGTGCTCAGGAGCAGGTTTTCATCCAGGATGTCTCTGTACATTGCTGCATTCATCTTTCCCTCTATCCTGACTAGTCTCCCAGTTCCTACCGCTGAAAAACATCCCCACAGCATGATGTTGCCACCACCATGCTTCACTGTAAGGATGGTATTGGCCTGGTGATGAGCAGTGCCTGGTTTCCTCCAAACATAACGCCTGGCATTGATGCCAAAGAGTTCAATCTTTATCTCATCAGACCAGAGAATTTTGTTTCTCATGGTCTGAGAGTCCTTCAGATGCATTTTGGCAAACTCCAGATGGGCTGCCATGTGCTTTTTACTAAGGAGTGGCTTTCGTCTGGCCACTCTACCATACAGGCTTGATTGGTGGATTGCTGCAGAGATGGTTGTCCTTCTGGAATGTTCTCCTCTTTCCACAGAGGAATGCTGTAGCTCTGACAGAGTGACCATCGGGTTCTTGCTCACCTCCCTGACTAGGGCCCTTCTCCCCCAATCGCTCAGTTTAGGCGACTGGTCAACTCTAGGAAGAGTCCTTGTGGTTTCTGAACATCTTCCATTTACGGATGATGGAGGTCACTGTGCTCATTGGAACCTTCAAAGCAGCAGATATTTTTCTGTATGCTTCCCCAGATTTGTGCCTCGAAACAATCCTGTCTCGGAGGTCTACAGACAATTCCTTGGACTTCATGCTTGGTTTGTGCTCTGGCATGCACTGTCAAGTGTGGGACCTTATATAGACAGGTGTATGCCTTTCAAAATCATGTCCAAACAACTGAATTTACCACAGGTAGACTCCAATTAAGCAGTAGGAACATCTCAAGGATGATCAGTGGAAACAGGATGCACCTGAGCTCAATTTTGAGCTTCATAGCAAAGGCTGTGAATACTTATGTACATGTGATTTCTTAGTTTTTTATTTTAATTAAATTAGCAAAAATCTCAAAAAACTTTTTACACGTTGTCATTATGGGGTATTGTGTGTAGAATTTTGAAGACTAACATGAATTTATTCCATTTTGGAATAAGGCTGTAACATAACAAAATGTGGAAAAAGTGAAGCGCTGTGAATACTTTCCGGATGCAGTGTATGGTGCCACACCTATCTCTTGCATATATGATGCCAATAAATTATGTTTTTGTTATTGCTCAGCTTTACCTTGTCGGATTGAGAAGAAACAAAGTGCAGGTTATTTCCAGGAGTTTCCACTACACAATTATGCAGTTTTCATGAAAATCGGTTCAGCATGGCCGGCGGTTGAAATCCTGGCAAAGGCAGCCCGACAGAGGAGGAAAGCCCGATCGTCCTAAAGGTAAGTATAAACTAACCTAATTCTACCCCCTAACCCTAACCCTCCTTTAGGGTGCCTAACCCTAACCTCCCCCCCTGTGCCTAAACCTAACCCCCCCTTCCCCTAGCCTGACCCTAACCTCCCGGGGGAGTGCCTAACCCTAAGTCACCCCCGGGAGCCCTAAACTTAACCCTCCTGCCCCCCTGCGGATGTCCGCGCTCAACACCTGGCATCCCTTCAATCGGGATGCCGGACACCGGTCTCCCTGCATTGGTAAATGACAGGCATCTAGATTTAGACGTCTATCATTTAACCCTTGCCGGGATTAAGTAGTCAGGAAGCCGGCGGTTGGCATTGCGTCTGCCGGCTTCCTGAATGTATAACGCCATGCCATGTACAAGAGCTTTGGCAATACACAATTCCCCCCAGGATAGAAATCCCTGTGTGGTTTGACTCCAAGATGTCATGACAGTATTGTGTAAAAAGCATCCACTTGAGAAAGTGACGGTAATAAAGCCACAGCTTGTGCTGACAGCCCATCTGCATTCTCGGGGCCTGAATCAGAGATGTATGTTCATCCAACCCTGCAGTAGTCACCATTCCTGGCCTCGTCCCTCCAATTTTCCAAGAGGGACGAGGCCAGGGGAGGATCAGCAGATGCAGATTACATGACTAACACCCGGTCTGGCTGCGGGAAGTTTCAGCTCCAGCAGTCTGACCAAAAGAGCAACCATTGTGACCATTGATCGCGATGGTGATCCCAGCCTGCGACGTCCGTCGCAGTGCTGGGATCGCAAATGCAGCAAGGAGGTGTCTGACTTCTCCTTCTGCATTTGCATCTGAGACAGACGGATTTGCACAGCCACTTGTGTACAGCTCTGCAAATCCGTCCATCTCTGAATCAGGCCCTCAGTTATTATAGCTTATTATGGGCTGACTTATCAGCTAAAAAGAGCTTTTTAATACCAGGGAGATCTGTGGAATGGGTTCTTCTATGCTAGGAGAAGATCTGTGTGAGGGGGATCTTCTGTTCTAGGAGATGTGTGTGAGGGGGATCTTCTGTGCTTTGCAGAGATCTGTATGAGGAGCATCTACTGTGCTAGGGGGAGATCTGTGTGGAGGACTTTCTGTGCTAGACGGAGATCTATTTGAGGGGGATCTGTGTGAGGGGGATCTTCTGTACTAGGAGGAGAACTGTGTGAGGGGTATCTTTTGTGCTTTGTTGAGATCTGTATGAGGAGCATCTACTGTACTAGGGGGACATCTATGTGGAGGATTTTCTGCGCTAGGCGGAGATCTGTTTTAGGGGGATCTCTGTGAGAGGGATCTTCTATACTAGGAGGTGATCTGTGTGAGGGGTATCTTCTGTACTAGGAGGAGATCTGTGTGAGGGGAATCTTCTGTGCTAGGTGGAGATCTGTGTAGAAGTGGACCTTCCGTGCTAGACAGAGATATATTTGAGAGACATCTGTGCTATGGGGTGATCTGTGGGCCTGATTCAGAGCCGCTCGTAAGCGGCCGCTCGTTCGTTCCGAGCAATGTTTGCCCAACTGCACATGCGTACGGATCGTAATATGCATGCGCGAACCAGTCAGTGCGGCCAAAAATCGTTTGTTCGCTAAATAGCGAATGCCTGCTATTTTGAGTGACAGGAGGAGGCGTATGTGGGTGGTAACAGGGGAAGGTGCTTGAAAACGGGGAGTGGAGATCCGAACGCAGGCGTGCTTAAAGGTCAAAACGGGCATTTTATGGGTGTGCATAATTAATACAGCAGTCACTGGGTTATTTTATAGTCAGAACTGCTCGCAAGATTGCGGTAGGAAAAACCAACCACAAGAATAGAGAGCAGTTCATACGCTGGTCGATGTACTCGATTAATCTAATAAATAGCGGACATGACATAGGATGCAAGCGGCCAGGGGGCGTAGTTATCCAAAAAACGACCGCAAGTTTTGTTCGCTCGTTCAGACCTAGAGGCGTGAACAGACCGCAAAGAGCGAACGGTTCATTTGAATAGCCACCCCTTTTTTCTCAACGAACGACCGTAAATAGCGTCCGGCTCTGAATAAGGCCCTGTGTGTGTGATCTGTGCGAGGGGGGAGATTTGTGCTAGGGGGAGCTGTGTGAAAGAGGGAGCTGTGTATTATGGGGGGATAGGTGTGTGAGTGAGAGATCTGTGCGAGGGAGAGAGCTAAGTATGTACTTATATATACATTAATAGTGGGCCCCAAACCAGTATCTTGCCTAGTGCTCCATAAGGTCTTTATCCAGCTCTACCCCCTTAATCCGGCTCTGCCTCTGTCCACCTTCGAAAGCACCTACAATTGGCAGTGTCAGAATTGGACCATAGAGCAATGGAAGTGGAAGGAAAGTGGCCTGGTCTGATGAATCACGTTTTCTTTTACATCATGTGGATGGCCTGGTGCATTTGCATCGTTTACATGTGAAGTAAGCAAGTAGGTGCCTTGCCGAATCTTCTTGTAGCTCCATACCTACCTCCAGGTGGGTCATCCTCCTCTCCTGCTAGGGTCTGTCCCATCTCCCTAGCAGTGACAGCTGTTGAAGGGGCTGCAAGCTCCTTGACTCGCAGAGCACATGGAGACGGGACAGACCTTAGAGAATTATTACATACATACATACTCACATGCACATTATACATACAGTATATTTACTTGTTGAAAGATAGCCACCAGTGTAATGATCAAGCCTTGTCTTATCAAAAATATATTTGAGTCATATGAGTTTATCAGTGTATTATAATTTACCGCACCTCCACAATCTCACCCGTTTGTATTTAGTACATGTCTTACCTTTTAGTAGATATGTTATCTCACGCTCTGACAGCAAGTCTGCACGCACTGATTTACTTGGGAAATTCAGCATTATGTGACATAATCTCAGGTACTCTATGATAAACAGCAGTCAGAATGAGTACGGGAAACCCCTATAATAACACATCATGTATATTCATATATTGGATCATATTTTTGCTATAGTGTATTATGCTTATATTATATCTGCTATACAAATATTTGTGTGATCTATCCTAATTCTCTTCTCACAAATATAAAACAGTTAAAAGTGCAACTGTTGTTGTTAGAATCTCTGGGGGTCATTCAGACCCGCTCGCAAGCAAAGTTCGCTCGCAAGCGGGTCGATGTTGTGAGAATGTGCATGCGCACGATGGAGGGAGCTCCGTCGTGGGCATGCGCGAGACCCGGCGAGCGACGAGAAATACGTTGCTCGGGGTCTCGCACCAAAGGGGGCGTGCTGTTGATGGAGACTGACAGCACGCCCCCTTTGGTGGGCGTGTGGGGGGCGTGGCGGCCAGACGGAGGCGTTCCCATGGGAACGCCTACCGTCTGAGTCCGGTCCCACTGACATCAGTAATGATGTCAATGGGAGTGACTTTGGCTCTGATAGAGCCAAAATCACTCCTGGGCTTGCGGCAGCGAGACCCTACCGCAAGGGTCTCGTCACAAGCCCGATGGTCGCGATGGTCTTGATCATCGCGACCATCATCATGGATGCTCGCATAAGCTGTGGGTGGTAACCCACAGCTATGCAAGCGTCCATAAGGCCGCTCCACATTTAAATAGGACGGCCCTGATTCAGAGCGAGCGTTCTGCTCAGAGCGTTCAGCTCTGAATCAGGGCGTCTGTTCATCCATTTGTGGTCATTATGACCTCCTTGGTGGCAACAGCTGCCGATTCAACTTCTGTGAACATGGGGAACAGGACAGTGGCAGGTGGGGGTGTACAAATCAGTGGTGTAGGCAACCACTCCCTCTGCTGAAACATTGTATAACACAGTGCCTAAGCCTGTCTTTTGTTTCATCAATCAAGCTTGTGCCAGTGAAGGTGTGTTGGGGGAAAGGTATTGAGATACTGGTGGCTGTTTAATCCCGACAGTGGATGCCTGACGGATGAAGATCCCGACTGGGGCAGGTAAGTACCCTAACCCTTCCCTGTCCCCCCCTAACCCTCCCTTAGTGGTGCCTAACCTCCCTCCTAGTGCCTAACCCTAACCTCCCCCCGGGGGTGCTTAACCCTGACCCCCTCTTACCACTCCCTAAACCTAACTCTCCCAGGTGGGCGCCTAACCCTAATCTCTCCCTGGGGGTGCTCAACCCTGACCCTCCCCCTAGGGGTGCCTAGACCTAATCTCCCCCCCAAACCTAACCCTAACCCCGCTAGACTCCCTAATCCTAACCCTCCCTCTCGCGGCTAAGGCTAAGGGCGCCCCGGAATTACCTTCGTTCAAGCTGGCATTCTCTGCGTTCCGGCATCGGGATTAACATAGGCGTTGGTATTTCGACGCCCATATTAAATCGCTTGCCAGGAATCCGCTGTCAGGATTGAGACCGGCGACCGTGCAGCCAACGGTCTCATAACTACATCCCGTGTGGGGGGAGGAGAAGAGGGGGCAGTTGTGCAATCTCTGATCAGGTACATTGTATGCATAGGAGAGAGGAGCAGGGGTGGTCCCTCCAGAGTAAGGGGCATATGTAGCAAGCTGATTTTTACATAAAATGTAATTATTAGTTTCTGTATAATTTTATGTATTGTTGCTATGTACTAATAGCACAATGCAGGGGATTACACAGTGCTAATTAGCACTTCAGATCGCAGTCCCTCCTCATTATTATCAATGAGGACTACGTTCTGACCCCTATGTACTAAACTCCAAAAAGCAAAGCTTTATGGAGTTTAGCACCAGTAGTCTTCACCATCTTCAGATGGTGTAAACTGCTTTAAGCCTCCAGGGGCTCCAGGGGCAGGAGAGAGATCATTCAATCTCGCCCGCGCCAAGTTCCGGAAGCTGACACTGTGCGCATGCGCAGTGTCAGCTTCCCCTGGAGAAGTCTTTCACTTCTGTGAAAGACTTTTCCTAAATGCCGGGGTAATGACTGACAGGGACAGCAGTTACCGCAACTGCTGTCCCTGCGAGTTCCACTTAGTATATAGCCGGGATATTTTTATTAAAAATAAGGATATCCACGGCGAGTTCGGTACATAATAATCACGGCAGTACCGCGATTATTAGTACATAGACCCCTTAGTGCTCAATTTAGTAAAAAATGTGATAATAGTTTGAAATATAGCCACAAAGAAGAAATACAGGTGCACAACTCCAAATTAACTGATTATATATAAATAAATACATTTTGCAGTAAATACAATAGAGGTTTTTGGCATAATCTTGGCCAAGGTTATGGGCCTGCCCACCATATCCGGGTAACCTCTTGTCGGGCAGGTCCCTAACATACTAAGGCTCAAATCCAGAGCGCAGGACACCCCCAAACTAGCCCAGCCAAACCACCCCAAGCCACCGCTCTAATAGGAAAAGTGAAGTGTTAAGAGCAGCCGCTGGCCACATATAAAGCATAAAAATAAAAAAGAGAAATACATATATATAAAAGAAACAGACAGTTAGGTATTAAAATGTGTTAAAGGAAAATGTGTTATACTGCGGTGCCCTGAAGCAGATCAGCAAAGCAATCTAGGGGGACCCACACCCCAAAAATGAGCCAAAGCTGCACTACACAGTCTAAATATTAGCAGGACTTACCTATATTGTGCCCTGACTGGTGTGCATATTACATTGCCAGACTCCATGCTGTAACCAATGTAGTAGAAGTGCTAGTCTGAGTGGGAAGTGGCTCAGGCTTCCCAGGTGTGCAAATCAATGCACTAATTAGTTTACAAAGAAAATGGATCTCAGACTGCACATTCTGGACATATATATATATAATTGGAGGTGCTACATGTGGAGACCATTGATATATAAACAAAGAAGAAATACAGGTGCACAACTCCAAATTAACTGATTATATATAAATAAATACATTTTGCAGTAAATACAATAGAGGTTTTTGGCATAATCTTGGCCAAGGTTATGGGCCTGCCCACCATATCCGGGTAACCTCTTGGCGGGCAGATCCCTAACATACTAAGGCTCAAATCCAGAGCGCAGGACACCCCCAAACTAGCCCAGCCAAACCACCCCAAGGCACCGCTCTAATAGGAAAAGTTTAGTGTTAAGAGCAGCCGCTGGCCACATATGAAGCATAAAAATAAAAAAGTGAAATACATATATATAAAAGAAACAGACAGTGAGGTATTAAAATGTGTTAAAGGAAAATGTGGATCTAGGAAGGAAGGGGTGGGTCAGTACTGTGCATGCGCAGGCTCAGACTTCAGGTGCTGGAAGGAACTCCTGAGTGCTCGCCTGGAGCCCTGTGCAAGCCTCCCAAGTCCTAGTGTATCTCCTGGTGCATGTTCCAAGTAGCAACTGGGTAGCTGAATTGAGAGGCTACATATGAGAGCTGCTGCTGGCTGCTTAATGGGCTGCATGCTGTGGGCTGTGCTTTAGGCCACAATTCTTCCATGAAGACCACTTCTGGCCAGACTTCTCTGAACAGTAGATGGGTGTTCCTGGGTCCAACTGGTTTCTGCCAGTTCTGAACCGAAGGGCTGGAGAGTGGTACTATAATGAGTGTCTGCAGACAACAGTGAAGCATGGTGGAGGTTCCTTGCAAGTTTGGGGCTGCATTTCAGCAAATGGAGTTGGGGATTTGGTTAGGATCAATGGTGTCCTCAAAGCTGAGAAAAACAGGCAGGTACTTATCCATCATGCAGTACCATCAGGGAGGCGGCTGATTAGCTCCAAGTTTATTCCGCAGCAGGACAACGACCCCAAACATAAAGCTTGTTGTTTTATTAGTCACTTTAAAGTGTCTTTGAGTTCGTAATGGATATATCAGGCTTGCCTACCCTCCCGATTTGGCCGGGAGCCTCCCGATTTTCGGGTGCCGCTCCCGGCCCCCCGGGAAGGCAGGCAAGCCTCCCGCAAGCCGCCATCCCTCCATACCCCCCTGCAGAGTTACTAGGGAAACCCCTGCAGCGGGGAGGCCTGGTGACGCGATTCGCGCTGAATCGCGTCATCATGGCCCCGCCCCTCGCTTTACAATGCCGTTTACTCCAGCATTGTGATGAGGGGGCGGAGCCGCGATGACGCGATCTCACGGCCACCCCCCCGGCCTGCACTGGCCACGCCCCCGCAATGGCATTATCGTGCGGCCACGCCCCCCGCTGTAAGCTGACATTCAGCCCCCTCCCGGAAGGAGGGAGCTGAATGTCGGCAAGTATGAGATATATTGGTTCATCATTTACACTCCCTAATCCTAAGAAGAGATGTTGCCCATAGCATATCAGATTCTACTTAAGATTTAACTAGCACCTTCTAGAAGATAATAGCTATAATCTGATTGGTTGCTATGGGCAACATCTCTTCTAAAACTCACTTCTAAAAACTCTCACTTTAGTAAATGTACCCCTGGGTGTATGATAAATTAATACTTGTTCTAAATTATACACTTACAGATTAGCAATGTGCTAGTCGATGGGAATATAATATACTGTACATGTCTGGAAAAAACTATATATACTATTTAGGTCAGTGTAGAAAAATGTACTGGGTGTGTTTCTTTGTGCTTCAGAAAAATAACCAAACGTCTGACTTTGTGCAGATTGCCTTGTGGCTAATTATTTATACAGTGTCACGCATGCAAACTATGATAGGCGAGAAAAATAATCATTATAATTTACGTATTATGTGTAGGGTGTAAGTAAATACAGAGAAAATAGCTCTGAAACACACAAATTAATGAATTAGTACAAGCTTGTAAAGAATGTGTGTTGTGTGCAGAATACCCATGAGCAGCAATTTCATGTTTGCAATTTCATGGTTACAGAATGAATACTTTAGAACTGGTTGTAGTTAGAAGATTTTTCTGCCCTCTTACTGTACTTCACATTGTGACTTGTGCAATATTCTAGGGCAGTGATTCTCAACCTGGGTAACCCCCAAGGACACTCGCTTCAATGTCCATTGGTATACAAACAAATTTCTGTAATGGTGGGATGGGGGGACATCCATATTAATTTAGACACATCGGGGTCAATTCAGTTACCCGTGGGTCCCCACGTGGTACAAGTAAGTGCGGTTATATGCCACACTTAAGGTACATCTGGACTCACAGACTTTTGTTTGCAGTCCCAAAGGGCTGCAGACACAAATCCACGTGTCCAGGGCAAGATCGGGCAGCGAGGGGGGAGTGTTGCAGTGCCATAGGTGGCAACTCACCCACCTCACAGCTAATTGAATCAAACCTATAAGGCAGCGTTTTTCAACCACTGTGCCGCGGCACACTAGTGTGCCGTGAGCAGTTGTTAAGTGTGCTGCGGCAGTCAGCTCAGCGTACTTGTACTGTAGTGTGTTTTATTCCTGTGGAGGCCAATGTAGTGTGTTTTATTCCTGTGGAGGCCAATGTAGTGTGTTTTATTTCTGTGGAGGCCAATGTAGTGTGTTTTATTCCTGTGGAGGCCAATGTAGTGTATTTTATTCCTGTGAAGGCCAATGTGTGTGTATTTTTTATGTGAGACCCGGGATGTTCGATGCCAACGCTGAAATCTCGACAAGAGAGTTAATATAGGTATCGAAATACCGACGCCTATCTTAATCCCAACGCCGGAATCCAGGAGGACGCGTGCCCGAACAAGGTTTGTCTGGGACGCCCATCCTGTTAGCTGTAGGGGATTTAGAGAAGTTATCAGGGTTAGCGTTAGGTTTTTTGGGGGGAGGTTAGGGCTAGGCACCCCTAGGGGGGAGGGTTACGATCAGGCACCACTGGGGGGGGTTAGGATCAGGCACCACTGGGGGGGGAGGGTTTTTTTACAGTTTTTTTGGCCTTGCCCCCTTGACGTTTTTGGACTTTGGGTTATTTGTCTGTTTTTAGTAAGTGTTTTTATTTTCATGAAGTTACAATTTCGATGTGTTGGTCCTCGCCTATGTTTTGCTAAGTGTTTTTTGGGGGGTTGGAGGACCAATCATGTCTTCCCACTAAATATAGCGTACTCTTTTGCGAAATATTGTTTGAGTTGTTTTTATTTTTAACTGAACGTACTATTTAGCGCACTAATGTCTCCTTATTGAACTGTAAAAGTAGCGTAATATTTAACGAACTCATGTGTCTTGTTTTAACTGTAAAAAATGCGTACTATTTAGCGCACTAATGTTTCCTTATTGAACTGTAAAAGTAGCGTAATATTTAACGAACTCATGTGTCTTGTTTTAACTGTAAAAAATGCGTACTATTTAGCGCACTAATGTCTCCTTATTGAACTGTAAAAGTAGCGTAATATTTAACGAACTCATGTGTCTTGTTTTAGCTGTAAAAAATGCGTACTATTTAGCGCACTAATGTCTTTTTATTATTTCAGTGTAAAATCATGTTTGACCAATAAATGTAGCGTTGGTTTTCCAAAACTAATGTGTGCTCCCTTCTCTTTTTTTTAGGCCTAAAAAATGTGATCACAATCCAAGTTTTCCCAATAATAACTAAATATATTTTCAACTTTTGAAATGTAGGTTGTTCTACTCATGACAAGACTCCGGCCTGTAAGCATCTTTGGATTTCTTAAAAAAGATAAGTATATTTTTCTTTTAAAATTTTTGGAAAATAACTACCTGGCTTACCATTTCAGGTTGATGTTGGTCGTATTATCTAGGCCATGGTTCCAGGACCCGACCAACCTCAACTTCGTCCCGGGCGTAGGTCTCATAGGTGTGCAAGGCCCCAGATATATAGAACACGTGTCACCCTTTTTGGAATGCCTGATGATGAGGTTTTACGACGATACCGTCTTCCTGCACAAATCATCCTAGACACTCTCTCATTAATAGAGAGTGATCTTGAACGGCAAATTAACAGTCCTACAGCAATACCACCACTTACGCAATTAACGTCGGTGTTACATTTCTGTGCCTCAGGATCCTTTCAAACCACGGTGGGAATAGTTGCCGGAATCTCCCAATCCTCCTTTTCAAGGATCCTGAGGGCAGTGATGAAGGTCATTTTCAAACACCTCCATCATTTTATTAATATGCCATTGGATATGGGTTCCCTTAGTGTGGCGAAGGCCAGTTTTTACCAAATAGCTGGCTTCCCACACATCATAGGGGTTGTGGATGGCACTCACACACCACTTCAGCTTCCAGCAAGGCTGGAGGCTATTTATAGGAACCGAAAACACTTTCATTCCCTGAATGTAATGGTGGTATGTGATGCCTCCCTCCAGATCCTGTCCCTGAATGCCAAATTCCCCGGGAGTGCACATGATTCCTTCGTCATCCGGCAATCTGGGATTTGGCCCAAATTAGACAACCTACAAGCTAGTGATGCATGGCTTCTGGGTAAGTTGACACCTTCAGTTGAAACCAATGCAAAGCTTGTTACACAATGGTCGTGAATGTTATATTTGTCTTTTCACAGGAGACAGTGGCTACCCTTGCACGCCCTGGCTGCTCACTCCTTATTTGGCTCCCACACCAGGGCCACAAAGTGAGTTTAATTCCGCACTTACAGCCACCAGGCAGGTAGTGGAGTGCTGTATCGGCCTTTTAAAAGGCCGATTCAGATGCCTCCACCACTCTGGTGGCGAACTCATGTATTTGCCGGCTATGGTTTCTAAAATTGTGGTCCTGTGTGGGATATTTCACAACATCGCCATAAGGAGTGGTTTCCCAATGCAGCCAGAGGAGGCCTTGCCTGAGGAGGGCCCCCCCGAGGTTGGTTGGAGGTCAGTATGTGGGGAGGCCATACGCGATGATGTGGTGGCCAGATATTTTAGGTAATTATTGTTGCAAATTTAGTTAATTGACACAATGTAGACATGTAAGATTTGTAATGTGCAATTGTAATTTTTTTTTCCTTGTTTTTTCTTGTATTCCCTTAAATTCCACGGAAAAACGATGCCTACTACCTGATCCACAAAATTGTCTTCATGTTGCCACATTGGATATAACTTCGGGAACAATTAATTCCTCGCCTCATTTGTGGATTCATGTTGGCCTGCTACTTCTTCCACCAGTTCTTGTTTTTTTATTTTTGGTTTTGGGTGTAGGTTTTTGTTGGTAGTGTGTTTTCACTGTGTGAATTGGTTGTCACAATTCACTTTTGGTTTATTATTTGTGTGTAATAAATTTTTACTTGACGTTATAAAGACTTTTCCTTGGTAAATTACAAGCACGTGTAACGTGGGCCAAAACAAACAAATTTTCATAATGGCTAATCCTGTAATGGTTTAAATTGTTAAGTCTTTTAACAGGCTTTGTGGCTAAAAACAAACACCAAAGGTATTATGGTGAAACAGTATGTCTTCTAAACTAGGCCTAAGCAGGTTTGAATTTATATTTACATTACCCACCCAAAGGTAGCAAAAAAAATGCTGGTATTTCTAAAAACCTATTGGTATTGTTAGGTGTTTAATGTGCCAGCTTTCATACTTACTAGCGCTTTGTCAAATCTAATTTACCTTACTTTAAAAAACATGCTCAAATAGTCGACTTAGGGAAGGTTAAACAATGTAATATTTACAGACAAGGAAAGAGACTTGTTAAAATACAATGCAATTTTAATGGAACACACATTATTTTTGGTTGAAAACAAAAAAAAAATTAACAACGAAGGTCCGCCGACATGTGGTCAAGGACCACAAGCATGACAATTATATGTGCCTGCAAGGCTTGCAATCCTGCCTGCATTGATTGCAGCCGCCTCTGGTCCTCTATGGGAATTAAAAAATGTGTGGATTAATAAAATGACACCTTATATTAGATGTTTTCAAAACAAAACAAAAAAAGACTATAGTTTCAACAAAGATACAGTTTATTTGACAAAAACAAAGTACTGGCAAATGCAAAGATGGGAGAAATACAAACTTAAAAATTTACACACAAAAAGCCAAGCCAAAAGAGGGCATAGTACTCCAAAAAAAAACATTTGTTGGTACGGTAAACAAGAAATACACAAGTATGAGTGTTTTGATATGTGTCAGTGGTAAACATCCAAGACATTGGCCCTCATTCAGAGCCGTACGCTCTGAACAGAGCGCACGCTCTGAATGAGGGCCGGGCTCCATTTTCATGGAGCGTCCTCCTGGACGCTCGTATAGCTGTGGGTCACCACCCACAGGCTATACGAGCGTGCTTTGTGATGGCCGCGATGGTCGAGACCATCGCGACCATCGAAATTGCGAGCCGGAGCCTGCGGTTGAGGTTTTCAACCGCAAGCTCCGGAGTGATTTTGGCTCTATCAGAGCCAAAATCACTCCCACTGACATCACTAGTGATGTCAGTGGGCCGGCTTCTGACGGGAGGCGTTCCCGTGGGAACGCCCCCGTCAGGGAGGCACGCCCACCAAAGGGGGCGTGCTGTCAATCAACATTGACAGCACGCCCCCTTTGATCGGACACAACGAGCGAAGGACTTTCCTTCGCTCGTCGCGTCTGGCGCATGCGCACGACGGAGCACAAGGAACACAACAGGTTCAAGTTACATGATTTTAGCTGTTTTAATCAATGTTTAAAGAAATTCAAAACCAAAACCAAACCAAAACACTAGATGGTGGTTTTGCCAAAACCAAAACACGACAATAATTTAGAACCAAAACGAAAACACAGGGGTCTGCGCACATCTTCAGTTTTAAAATTTTGGGGCCTATTCATCATACCTTAAAAATCAATGGAGTTAATTAGGTTTAGAACTCGCATGGAGTTCTACCTAATCACCGAAGGAATTCATCATTCCTCCTCTCCATCAGTATCTGTTCCGAAAAGCTGTCATTTTTGCGATGACAGCTTTTCGGGAAATAGATACTTTTCTCTACACTAAGTTACCGCAGCTGTAAACAGTGCTGTGCATGCGCTGTCACATTCGTAAACCCAGCACATGCGCAGCACTACCTACAGCGGCGGTAAGTTTGTGTGCCCCGCCCAACCCCCCGTCCCTCCTCCCCCCTCCGCTCATTTCCCCCCGTCCCGCACTTACCTGCCACGCAGCAGCCTCCGGCTCCATCCTGCTGGTCTGACACGTGGTCTCCCAGCACACCACAGTACAGTTTAGGGGGAAAAAAATACTTTTTTTTTTCTAAACTTTATTATGTTCTGCTGGGAGAACACAGTGTGCGAGTAACCACCGGAGCCAGAGGAGAGACCAGAGTGCCGGAGGGAGCTGCGGGGGACCTGTCCAGCTGACCACAGGTAAGTCTCACCTGCTATTCGCCACCTCACAGTGGCGGATAGTACGTCCATCAAATTCCGAAAATAATAAATTTTCGGACTTTGATGATTACCATAATTTCCATATCCCCATACTAATGTATGAGGAGTGTGAAAATTAACGCAGGGGGACTTAGCACAGGAGATAACACTGATATCTCCTTGCTAAGTGTCATCATGAATACTAAAATAATGTTATTTAAGGAAAATGTCCTTAAAAATGTTATTTTAGTGTTGATGAATAGGCCCCATTGTCTCTTTAAATCAAGCAGCAAAACCCCCGAAAAGTTTGCACTTTTGACAAATCAGAAGCTATTACATCTGGCTCCTGTTTCACATTTGTGGTAATTGCACCAGCTCATAAAGGATATCACAGGTACTATTTTTACAACTTACTTCTTTCTGTCCTCCAAAAATCCAAAAGCAACATCTAGCCCTATAGCCATAATTAGAATATTAAATCTTCAACATTGGAATAAAGTAGAGACACCGGGACTTATGTAATAGAATGCGAGCTGCAGCCGCCGTGGGAACTCCTGTGAGTCTTCCTGTATTTTTAAAGCGGCAATCATTTTAAAGGCAAAAGGATTAGCTTCCTGCTGCTGCCTAGTGGGCATTTCTGACTGGTCGCATCAGATGCGACCATGTCAGGGAAAGCCCAGCCTGGTGTGGTCGCATCTTGCCAGGCAAGTGGTTAATGCATTGGACTGCGCTCACGTATGATGGTTTCTTTATTGCTTTTTATGATCTGTAATTGCCATCATATTATTGGTTTATTATCTTCTATATCAGAATGTTTGTTAATATCCATGAGCTATTACCAATATATTTTTTTAACTTAGTAAGTTGGTATCAATGGTATGCAATCGGGAAGCTGACTGCCTAAATACCGGCAGCCGGCTTCCCAACTGTCATATCCCGGCAAGGTTGAAATGCCAGGCGTCTAGATGTAGACGCCCGGCATTTCCCCGACGCCGGGAGACCGGCGCCCGGCTTCCCGATCGTAGTGATGCCGGGCGCCGCGAGCGGACAGCCGCGGGGGGGGGGAGGGTTAGATTTAGGGCTCCCGGGGGGGACTTAGGGTTAGGCACCCCCCTGGGAGGGTTAGGGTTAGGCTAGGGGGAGGGAGGGTTAGGGTTAGGAACCCCGGGGGAGGACTTAGGGTTAGGCACCCCCCCGGGTGACTTAGGTTTAGGCAGCGGGGAAGGGGGTGGTTAGGGTTAGGCACTTAGAGGGGGGATTAGGGTTAGGCTCTTGGGGGGGAGGTTAGGGTTAGGCACCCCTAAGGAAGGTTAGGGGTAGGGGGGTTAGGTTAGGTTAGACAATACTTACCTATCCACGATCAGGATTTCCAGCACTGTCGGGCTTCCGCTGCTCGGAACTCTGCTGATGTCGGGCTGCCGCTGCCGGGAATCGAACTGCCGGCCATGCGGCCGGCGGTATTTCATACCGATTCCGTATCAATAAACCCACAGACTTTTTTATACTTGGCATACACTATTCTTACATACTTTTGTTGTATTTGCGCTCCCGGGATACAAATAAAATTTTTCACATTTTGATTTTTGTATTCTCTGCCACTAACAGACCTCAAAGTTTTGAATTTTTGCCCTGTTTGAGTCTTCACCAGACTTACTACTTAATTTTTGGCTTTGATGAAGTAAACGTGTGTCATTCATGTGAAGTCTTCAATGAAGTCAGAAAATATCGGTATCCACTTATCGATTATATTTCCATCTGGCCACACACGTCTGTATGCACCAATGGTAACAGAGCCTCAGCTCTGGTTGCTGACTTTGGGAAGGGATATCAGGTCTGCTTACCCATTATACAGCTCTCACATGACGGTCTTTCTGTATTGCTCACGGTTATTCCTGTCACCATACTATCAAGTAGTTTCTGGATGTAATCATACCCCAGTGGCCTAGCCGCCTATGTCACAGTTCCACAGACTGGCTTGTCTCATAGGCCGACATCGCACAACACTCTTCTGTGTCATTTTGTTCAGTTACAGCAAGGCTTTTCTTTTATTTATCTTTATGCTGCAGATAAAACTAGCTGCTGATACAGTACCAAGGCCATGGACTGGTGTGCTGCTAATTGGCTACTGTGTGAAAGTGCACCCGTCTACTCCAGGTGACGTCATCCTTACCCTGGATTTTGCAATACGGTGGAAAATGCAAGCAACTGCACCTACAATGCAGCCACAAAATCCATGTGAAAAATGTAAAGGGACAGACTCCTATTTTTTTTTTTTTTGCTATTAGAACAGACTTCTATATAGTGAAATGCATGGTGGTGTCATTGTCAGATGTTTAGGGAAGCCAGATTCTGCCTTACCCCTACACCAAAAGCTAACATGGAAGACATAATTAAAGGCTACAGAAGGAATCTACCAGGGTTCAGCAATTGGCCATTGAGGAGGGCTGGAGAGAACTGCAATTAGATGTTGTGGAGATTCAGAGGCAACGCTGTCTAGGTGTATCACATACTGTGCATCCTGCCCAGATGTCAATACCAGGCTCCCCCACACCAAATTATAAAATTCTACTTTTCCCATTACCCATTATTGAGTTCCCGTTTGAGAGAATAGCTATGGATTTGGTTGGCTTTTAATAAAGTCTGCCAGGGGTTATCGGTATATTTTAGTAGTAATGAATTACGCTATGAGATACCGGGAAGCGATACCATTGCGTAATACGTTAACAAAGACAATTGCTGGGGGGCATGGCCATGGCAGGTATGGAGGAGTGAGCTTCATCTGAAGCTCTCCAGCATTAGTTATCCGGCAATACTGAGAAAGGTGCTATAAGATTCTGATTTTCCCCAGCACACGTGAGAAGGGACAGGAGCCGGAGGGTGGTAGAGTCCACACACCAGGGGCGTTTCTAGAGAGGTGGGGGCTCGTGTGCAGTCTCCGACACGGGCCCCCTCCTGAGCAGTGCCGAACCAGCACCGGAGTTATAGACTCTGGGCACTAGAGTGCGCCCAGAGTCTATAGTGTATGCACAGATCACCGGGAAAATGGCCACGACGGCCATTTTTCCTGTACTGCGCATGCGCAAACGACGGGAAAATGGCCGCTGCGGCCATTTTCCAGTTGTTTTTCAGCGCCAGACGCCAGCACCAACGTGGGACTCCGGAGAGGTAAGTAAAATTATGGGTGCAGGGTGTGCGGTGCGGGGCCCCCCTGGACCCAGGGGCCCGTGTTCCCCGCAGACCCTGCACCCACTATAGATACGCCCCTGCCACACACTGTAAGAGATCGAATGCACATATGCCGAGCTACTTATCCTAGCTACCTTAAAACACCATCGGCCTCAGCAGGTTTGGAAGCAGAGCCATTTGTCTGAAACAATGTACTTGTGTATTCTTTTTGAGTACAGACAATTAGCATTGTATAGCTGCTAATAACTGAACTAATCTCTATATCTCTGCAGGAGCAGATATTTACCAAAATTTTTCACTTATTCCACCTGCCGGGCCACTAATTTGGCTTTCCTAGGTGCAGCACAGTTGATTTAATTGCTGGAATTTTGAGTGCATTTCTAATATCACCTGCCTTAGCAGGAGCAGACATTTATTAACACTATTCACATTATCCACCTGCTAGTCCACTAATTCGCATCTGTTGGGTGCAGCACAGTTGATTTAATTGTTGGACTTTTGAGTGGTATATTCTGGAATCAGTTAAAAGAAAGCATTCTGCTAGAAGAACACTTCTAATACCACCTGACTCAACTGATAAAATATCGCCTCCTTCAGCTGACTTGGAAGCAAAGTTATACCGCTTTTATACCTAAATTCCGGGTCTGACACGGAGGTTGAAACAGGGGAGCTGATTCAGACCCTCTCGCTAGATGCATTCGCTCGCACCCAGCGTATGCAAATCCGGCACACACCCAGCAAGGTAGACGATCGCATGGCAAGGCATAGGCACACTCAATATATCTTGGCGTGCGATCATTTGTGTTTGCAGATGCCCACCAGCCTGTCTTAAGATGCCTACTTGCGCATGTCATCTGCTGGAAGTGTATGCAACCATCGGTACATCGAGGACCATTGGATGCGATCGCAGCGCTTGAGGTTGACTATACCTTGTCGCAAGCACTGCGATCACTTCAGTGTGAAATACAACCAGGTGACGTGTACAATGACGCTGCCTGTTAATTATGCACGTCTCTGAAATGGCGTTAAGATGCTCAGGCACGCCTGCGTTCGCATCTCCACTCCCCCATTTCTAGTGGCTTGCCTCTGTCACCATCCACAAATGGCTTCTCCCGTCACTCACTCTGCTGGGCAGTCTATGCGCAGCAAGTGAATGCTTCCCGAGCTTTTGCATTGGTTCGCCCACTGTGAGGCATATGCATTCACAGAATGCGAACATCAGCCAGTTACAAGGGAATGCTTCTTAACATCCGGGTCTGAATCAGATCTAGGGTTCCAAACCGGATCAGACCGGGAATTTAGCCGGTGCCGACCCAGGATATTCGAAGTCGGCGCCGTTCACACCGGAGCTGGGTCTGCAGTGACCCGGCTCTTCCGATGTGGAAGTGGACACTTGGAGATGACGTCATCACGTCATCAGTGAAGCCAGCCAATCGGCCTGCATGCGGCACACTCCAGGTCATCGTGACCCCGATCACTTCGTTTACACTGCAGGGTTTCACGGATCACTCCCATGTTAAACCCTGCAAGTTACCTGGATTGGATTGCCGGGTCACCCGACCCGGGAATCAAAGGCTGTTTCCTTTTACACCAAGGAGCTACCCGGGTTAACCCTGCAATATGCCAGGTTTTAGGTCTCGTGTAAAAGGGATATAACTTACTGAAACATTATATCCAGAGCTTGAAATCTTGTATTCAGTGCTGTGTATTCTTATTGCATTATTGAGTGCAGACTTTTAGTTGATTATATTATCTGGCAATTGAACATATTTATTGCCAGCACCAGAAATCTGCAATATTTTTATTTAACAAACTGTGACTGATATATTTGCACAAATTAATTCAGCTGCTTTGGTGGAAAAAAGTGATGTTTATTAGCTCTGCCAATTATGGCCACCATTTACAAATGAGTTTTATCACCAAAACGAGTGATAAACTTCACTGTGTATGATAAATGGTGTTCCACCCAATGCGCTCCCAACTGTCATTTTTGTAACAGTTGACAGTTGAGAGCTGATTGGCTGGAGCACCATTTATCATACACAGTGAAGTTTATCACTCGCTTTGGTGAGAAAACTCATTAGTAAATGAGGCCCTATATGTGCTGGTTTTAAAACAATATATCTTTCGATCCAATAAAAGGAAATAAGCTGCCTGAAAAGATGTGTTTTGTGACCTCTGTGAACTGCACCTAATTTCCCTGGTCAGCAACTTATGCTCCTATAAAAAGACTCCAATCCATTAGCATATACTGTATAGTGCCGCTACATCTGTTAATTTAATTATTTGATTTTGGAGTGATATATTCTGGAAATTTTATTTTTTTAGACACTGGTCCTGCACTCTGGATATTTATTGGTACTACGGAGATATAGCAAAGGGTTACATGAATCAATATTCCAGATAAGTTTTTTTATGCAAAGCAAATTTTACTCCTATAGTATACAAAGGGTCATATTCAATATGGGGCGAGAAGTCCGTTTTCGGCGATAATTTATGGTCGATGATGTCATTTTCGCCTGTTTCAATTATCCCCATATTCAATTTCAAAGACTTTTCGCCATCGCGAAAAGTCTTTGTTAAAATACAGGGATAAGTTTTCACCATGTAATGGTGAAAAAAAGTACAGAATTGGGGTTTAGGGGTGCAGAATAAAAAAAAATAGCCTGCAGCCTTTAGAATGTCCCGTTAATTTAATATGTGTCAAAAAATAAAAAAAAAATCCCTTAGGACACCCCAAAAAATGTACTTTCATTTTAGGGCAAAAAAAAAATGTTGGGGGGCACAATTAAAAACTAGCGAAACAGACTCAGGGTTGGTCCCCAAGTATGCAGCAGGTGTTTTCTTCATTGCGGGTGGTTACGGCAGGTGCATTTTTGAAGAATTTTTAAAAATAACTTTAGGTACTTGAAACTATGCTTGCACCCATTTTCATGTACCTTAATTTGATGGGAGTAGTTATTTTACCCCAAAAAAACTGCAAAATGCTATTCTTCACCACCTATTTAAATTAGAGATGAGCGGTTCGGATTCTGTGGAATCCGAACCTCTCCGAACATTGGGGATCCGAGTCCACCCGAACCCTGGTCGGGTGTTCACCGCCTGACTCGGATCCCCGTTCGGGGCCGAACGGCGGCCGCCTGATGTCGGATTCTCACTAGAGAATCCGACATCAGGTCTCCTCGCGTGTAGGGCAGAGCGCAGTGATAGCGCTCTGCCCTACACAGACACAGACACACAGCCGCCAGCGGCAGCTGTGTGTTTGTTACAGCAGCCAATGAGAGTCACACAGACTCTCATTGGCTGCTGCACGGAGGGAGCCGGCTGGAGCTCACACATGAGCTCCGTCTTCCGGCTCCCTCCTCAGCGTGTGACAGAGCGGACGGCGCGGGAGCGGGGAATCAGGTAAGTTTTATTTTTTTTATTTTTTTACTTGTCAAAGGTCCGGGGGCGCTACTGGGGGGGGGTCTGCACTACTGGGGGGGTCTGCTACTGGGGGGGGCTATACTACTGGGGGGGCCATACTACAGAGGGGCCTGCTACTGGGGGGGGCTATACTACTGGGGGGGGTCTGCACTACTGGGGGGGTCTGCTACTGGGGGGGGCAATACTACTGGGGGGGCCATACTACAGAGGGGCCTGCTACTGGGGGGGGCTATACTACTGGGGGGGGTCTGCTACTGGGGGGGCCATACTACTGGGGGGGATCTGCACTATTGGGGGGCCATACTACAGAGGGGCCTGCTACTGGGGGGGGCTATACTACTGGGGGGGTCTGCACTACTGGGGGGGTCTGCTACTGGGCGGGGCTATACTACTGGGGGGGCCATACTACAGAGTGGCCTGCTACTGGGGGGGGCTATACTACTGGGGGGGGTCTGCTACTGGGGGGGCCATACTACTGAGGGGCCTGCTACTGGGGGGGGCCATACTACTGGGGGGGCTTACTACTACTGGGGGGGGGCTGCTACTGGGGCAGCCTACTACAGGGGGGGGCCATACTACAGGGGGGGCCCATACTACAGGGGGGGCTACTACTGGGGCAGCCTACTACTGGGGGGGCCTGCTACTGGGGCAGCCTACTACTGGGGGAGCCATACTACTGGGGGGGCATACTACTGGGTGGCATGCTAATGGGGGGCATACTACTGGGGGGGCCTGCTAATGGGGGGCATACTACTGGGGGGGGCCTGCTAATGGGGGGCATACTACTGGGGGGCATTCTACTGGGGGCACTGCATAGTGGACCCTACTACTAAGGGGACTGCATAGGGGGCACCACTGCTGGGGGACATTGTGTAAGGGACACCGCTACTGTGGGCATTGTGTAAAAGGGTCACTACTGTGGGCATTGTGTAAAAGGGGCACTACTGTGTGTCGTAACATAAATAAGAGACACTACTTTATGGTGTAATGTGAATCAGACCCTATGTGCGGTGTAATGCTAATAAGATTGTGCACTGTGACTCCTAGGGCTGTAGCCCACTTTGTAAACAAGTACTGTGACTCTGCTGGCCATACCCCACTGGGTGGGTGCACTACTTTTCATTTCTGCCACTGCTGTGTGGCAATGTGTCATAGATGTGCTTTATACTGTGGTGTCTGTGTCGTTGTGCCGCTGCTTTGTCGCTTAGTAACCAGTCAGCTCACTGCAACCTTTGGCCAATAATGTTGAAAACAATATTATAAGCTGTGATATGGTCTAAATTGACTGGAAATTAATGTTATTGAGGTTAATAATACTCTAGGAAGAAAAAAAAGACCAATTTATGTGATTTTAGCTTTTTTTGTAAATTTTTGTAAAAAAATCCAAATCCAAATCCAAATCCAAAGCCAGTCACCGCAGTTTGGCAAATCCAAATCCAAATCCAAAGCCGGACGACGAATTAGAACCAAATCCAAATCCGGCAAAAATGGTCCGGCGCACATCCCTAATTTAAATACGCAAAAAAACACATGCCGACACCGTTTAAAAAGCCCTAATACTATTAGCTGGCCAATTAGGGGGATCCCACAGTGATCCCCCATGTCAGACCATATTTGGGGGGGTGACAGGCTGATTTCCCGAAAATTGACAGGAGTTTTCACTTCTTAGATTTCCGCCGGGTCCCGATTCCGCAGATTTGTAATTGAATATGGGGATAAGCGGGCACGCGCCCGATACTTTATCCCCAGAAAAAGCAGCGATGATGGCGTAAAGTCCTTCCTCTGACTTTTCCCCTGTAATTGAATACCCCCCAATTGAAATTGGCAATTGCAGAATACATTCAACTCAGAAACTTACAGTATAATATAAAAATATACAAGTTCACTCCAACCTTATAATGAGCACTTACCTATCTACTGGAATCAAAATACTGTCTGTTTTTTAAACGTTGGCATTTACCACCAACAACCAAACATATAACAACAAGTGAAGCAAGTTTTAACACATATCAAGGAAGTTAATTTGAATAAATAGACTATAAAACCATTTTCCTTGCAAAGACTGACAACCCAGGTTCACACAGTTCAAAATTTATAGCCGCGGTATTCTACAGAGTTATAAAATTGACAGCAATTATGTACAGTATTTGACAGCACAATATATGTAATATAATATGTTATGTTCTCATGGCATACTGTACAGACTTCTGCGTTAAAACATTACCCACTTATGAAGTCGCTTTAAATGTAGTTTCAAAGTGCCTTAGGTAGGTCAGGTGGCTTGTGCTCTGACAGGAGAGATCAGCTGGAGCATAGAGGTAGTGATACTGAGCCTGTGGCAGTCCATAAGCCATTTAAAAGATTAGAAGCATTGTAAAAATGTCTCTACTTACTTATGTCAGATGTCTACACTGGCTGTAAAACCACTTAAAGGCAATATTTTACACGTTCTAATGTTATCAATGTGGGAAAATACTGTAACACAATTAAAAACAGTTCTAAATACTGCAATCATTCCCAAATACAGTGTGATCTGAGGACTACTCATACTTATGTGTCATTGTTTGTTTTTGTAGTACTTAGTATGTGTGTTATGTCTAATGCTGGGTACACACTCGACCAGTGGTCTCCAACCGTAATTGGGCTACTTGAGAAAAATGAGACGTCTTGAGAGCTACATTTATTATTGAAAACTAAAATCTGGCTAATAACCACATTTTTCATAGAAGAAAAATTTGGTTATTAGCCAGATTTTAGTTTTCAAAAATAAAATGTGGAGAGCTATTAGCGGGGAGCAGGGGGCTGCTGGATAGTTTGTGTAGGCGGGACAGTATATGGACAGGCCCCACACCCCCTTTCATAGTGCCTGACTCTACCTCTGATGCCTGTGGAGAGCTATCAGTGGTGAGCAGGGGGCTGCTTGATGGATTGTGCAGACGGTACAGTAGATGGTCAGGTCCCACAATCCCTCCAAACAAGTGCCCGGTCAGCATGTCTCATAATGTGGTCAGTGGCGAGGCTGCTGCTGGCAGTGTCCGTCATGCACTGCCAGCTCGCCGCATCACGTATAACATACACGTCCTATGCGCGGCTTGTGCTCCGTCAGGTTACTGCCATAAAGAGAGCTACCGCTGTGAGGCAAGCTACCAAGATTGCGCCCATGAGCTACCAGTGGCTCGCTTGCGAGGTGTTGGCGACCGTGCACTAGATTATATGTCGACCGATATTGTGGATCGGAGCAACATATCGGGTACATTGTCGAGTGTGTACCCATGATATGCACGCTCCCGCCAATTGCTAGCGACAATGCCCGTCGGCCCTACTGCAGGGCCGACAGGGGAAGTCGCTGACGATTACATGCTGCAGAATGCAACATGGCACGTCCCTCCCCCCTTTGGACCTGGCATTGGTAAGTGTGTATGCACTTGCCGCATGCCAGGTCCTGTCGCCGGTGATGTCGTGCTGGATACATATCATCTAATATGTACCAAGCTTAATTCCAAGTGGGTTACCAGTACAGAATAATATGATTATGCTATATAAATAAAGGAAAAATAGAACTAGTAATAATAATAAATAAAAAAAAAAACATAACTTAACTTTTTAAATACCTGCAGAATAAAGCACACAATGGGTTAAATGTAATGGAGGGCAATTTGCTCAATTATGGGCAGAGTTGAACACAAGTGGGAATAATTTCTCCCACATTGGGCCTGATTCTGAGTTGGACACAATGTCGATGTCAGACGCAGTTGAGCAATATTTTTCTGCTGCGTATGTGTCTCTAAGTCGCACTGCGCATACGCCCAGAGTCCCAGCCCATACAGTTGCAGCTGTGATTGAAATGCATAGTCTCAGAAATGTCTTGAAAATGTATTGGGCGTTCCTGGCAGTGACTGGGAGGTGATAGGAGGCTGTGCAGGTGCACAGAGATGCTTTGGTTTATGAGCGTGTTATGGGAATGTTATGGGAGTGTTGCAGAAGTGTCACTGAGGTTGTTGCGAACTCAGATGCACAATTGCTCATATTGGAGGTCTGATAGACATTCTGCACCTAGCACAGGGCTGGTGCAAGCTCCGATGGTGCGACCGGTGGTTGTGCCTAAAGATGCACCAAATGGAGTTTGATTGTTAAAAGATGCTGACAGTGGGCGTCTCAGTCCCTGCACATGCAGACACATGGATGTACACCAGGGGAGGGTTTATAGCGGTATTTGCATAAAGTTGTAGAAACAATGCTGGCAAAAGATGTGCACACTCAGGCCTATTTGTGTGCATTGGAAAAAATGCATCTATACGCTCACTATATACAGTTGTACGCATAGAGCCGGCCCTAGCCATAGGCAACATAGGCAAATGCCTAGGGGCATTCCAAGCCTAGGATCGGCGGAGGTTTGGGGCATCTGGATGGTGGCTCTGGCAGCGGACAGTAACTAGAATGGTCCGGCGGAGCTAGCGGCGGTACAGCCGATGCATGGCACCAGCGCACGCCACTATGAAGGGCCGGGCTCGCAGCCGGCCGCACCAGACAAGTAGTAATAATGAGTCAGCCTGACTCATTATAGTACACTGACAGCCGCGGGCTGTAAAGAAGAAGAGGGAGAAGGAGGCGGTCCGGCCGCTCCACTAACCTCTGTTCATCTCTCCCCTGGCGCCGCCTCTCTGTGTGGATCCTCTCCTCCTGCAGTTGCCGCCGGGGATTTGATTTTTTTTAACCGTCCCCAGCGCAACCAAAGAGAACCGAACAGGGAAGAGAAAAACCCTGCCAACCCCAGCACAGCCAAACCAGCCCTGAGAGCTGTCAGCCTGCCTGTCCTGAATTGCCTGCTCCTGGTAAATATTTCCCATTCCCAACAGTACTGCAATGCCCTGTCAGCAGATAATGTGTTTAAATATTTTCCTCTGTGGGGCAGTGATTTTTCCTGTGTGGGGCAATGTATATGATTTATTCCTGTGTGGGACAATGTATATGATTTATTCATGTGTGGCGCAATGTATATGATTTATTCATGTGGAGGCAATGTATATAATTTATTCATGTGTGGGGCAATGTATATGATTTATTCCTGTGGGGGAAATGTATATGATTTATTCCTGTGGGGGCAATGTATATGATTTTTCCTGTGGAGGCAATGTATATGATTTATTCCTGTGTGGGGCAATGTATATGATTTATTCATGTGGGGGTAATGTATATGATTTATTCCTGTGTGGGGCAATGTATATGATTTATTCATGTGTGGGGCAATGTATATGATTTATTTCTGTGTGGGGCAATGTATATGATTTATTCCTGTGTGGGGCAATGTATATGATTTATTCATGTGGGGGTAATGTATATGGTTTATTCCTGTGGGGGCAATGTATATGATTTTTCCTGTGGGGGCAATGTATATGATTTATTCCTGTGTGGTGCAATGTATATGATTTATTCCTGTGGGGGCAATGTATATGATTTATTCCTGTGGGGGCAATGTATATGATTTTTCCTGTGGGGGCAATGTATATGATTTATTCCTGTGTGGGGCAATGTATATGATTTATTCATGTGGGGGCAATGTATATGATTTATTCATGTGTGGGGCAATGTATATGATTTTTCCTGTGGGGGCAATGTATATGATTTATTCCTGTGTGGGGCAATGTATATGATTTATTCATGTGGGGGCAATGTATATGATTTATTCATGTGTGGGGCAATGTATATGATTTATTCCTGTGGGGGCAATGTATATGATTTATTCCTGTGGGGGCAATGTTTATGGTTTATTCCTGTGGGGGCAATGTATATGATTTTTCCTGCGGGGGCAATGTATATGATTTATTCCTGTGTGGGGCAATGTATATGATTTATTCATGTGGGGGCAATGTATATGATTTATTCATGTGTGGGGCAATGTATATGATTTATTCCTGTGGGGGCAATGTATATGATTTATTCCTGTGGGGGCAATGTATATGATTTATTCCTGTGTGGGGCAATGTATATGATTTATTCATGTGGGGCAATGTATATGATTTATTCCTGTGTGGGGCAATGTATATGATTTATTCATGTGGGGGCAATGTATATGATTTATTCATGTGTGGGGCAATGTATGTGATTTATTCATGTGTGGGGCAATGTATATGATTTATTCCTGTGTGGGACAATGTATATGATTTATTCCTGTGGGGGCAATGTATATGATTTATTCCTGTGTGGGGCAATGTATGTGATTTATTCATGTGTGGGGCAATGTATATGATTTATTCCTGTGTGGGGCAATGTATATGATTTATTCATGTGGGGGCAATGTATATGATTTATTCATGTGTGGGGCAATGTATATGATTTTTCCTGTGGGGGCAATGTATATGATTTATTCCTGTGTGGGGCAATGTATATGATTTATTCATGTGGGGGCAATGTATATGATTTATTCATGTGTGGGGCAATGTATATGATTTATTCATGTGTGGGGCAATGTATATGATTTATTCCTGTGGGGGCAATGTATATGATTTATTCCTGTGGGGGCAATGTTTATGGTTTATTCCTGTGGGGGCAATGTATATGATTTTTCCTGCGGGGGCAATGTATATGATTTATTCCTGTGTGGGGCAATGTATATGATTTATTCATGTGGGGGCAATGTATATGATTTATTCATGTGTGGGGCAATGTATATGATTTATTCCTGTGGGGGCAATGTATATGATTTATTCCTGTGGGGGCAATGTATATGATTTATTCCTGTGTGGGGCAATGTATATGATTTATTCATGTGGGGGCAATGTATATGATTTATTCATGTGTGGGGCAATGTATATGATTTATTCCTGTGGGGGCAATGTATATGATTTATTCCTGTGGGGGCAATGTATATGATTTATTCCTGTGTGGGGCAATGTATATGATTTATTCATGTGGGGCAATGTATATGATTTATTCCTGTGTGGGGCAATGTATATGATTTATTCATGTGGGGGCAATGTATATGATTTATTCATGTGTGGGGCAATGTATGTGATTTATTCATGTGTGGGGCAATGTATATGATTTATTCCTGTGTGGGACAATGTATATGATTTATTCCTGTGGGGGCAATGTATATGATTTATTCCTGTGTGGGGCAATGTATGTGATTTATTCATGTGTGGGGCAATGTATATGGCAGCTCTTAAGAGTGAGTTTTTAACTTATGCTGGGTACACACTAGACGATATGTCATCCTATCCGGCTGTTCGGATGACAAATCTGGCACAATGGCCAGTATGTACCCACTATGTCGCTGACTATGCGCGCTCCCGCTCAGCAACTCGCCGTCAGACCTGCATGCATGTCTGACAGGCGATATTGCCAGCGATGGGTGCTGCTGATGTGATCTGCGCTGCTGGGAGAGGGGTGTTGGGTCAGAGGCGGACCTAGAGGCCGTGCTAGGGGGCTCCAGCCTAAATTTTGCCTAGGGCATCAAATTGGTTAGGGCCGGCTCTGTGTACGTATCTCTACAATCACACTGCCCCTGATTCAGAGTTATACGCTATTGCAAACACATTTGGTCATTTTTCCTGCTTAGCAATTGCTAAAATATACCAATGCATCAGCCAGCAGAATTTGTATTGAGATGCCCACCGGAGCCCTCACAGCTGCCCCCTATCCATATACTTGGTTTCATAGCGGTCATCATAAGTGCGCTTGTGCATCAGTCTTATCCCTGCTGCAAAAGATCAGTCTGAAAATAGGTGTAATAACGTGTACATATTACTCTATATAGCTCATAATTCTGCCAACCTGCCCAGCTACAGCTATGCTCCTTCAGCCACAAGTGGAGGCAAGACTGAGCTGTGTGCAACTCAGCATCTCCTATAGCTGTCTGCGCTCGACTCCACAGCGTACACAGCATGGTTCTTCTTCTGGGAGGGAGCAGCCAGATCGGTATGGCAGGGGGCTTGGCTGGCGCAAGAGGGTGGGGCCGGACAGCTTATTGTCATTTCTGGCCTGAGCGAGGGCGGGGCCACACGATCATGTTATTTTGACCCCGCTACACAATGCCGATATTACAGGCATTGTAAAGCGGGGGGGCGGGCCAAAATGATGCGACTCAGCGTGAATCGGTCACCGCCCCCACTCCCATTGCAGGGGTTTCTCAGGTTATCGTGGGTGGGGGTCACTGGCTTGCCTGACTTTCCCGGGGGCCAGGAGAGTCACCTGATTTACCTGAGGTTCCTGGCCGAATTGGGAGGGTAGGCAAGTATGATACACAGTGCAAAACACACAATAAACATCCGTAAAACTGACTTGCGTTCAACTCTTAGCATGATTTGCTGAATTAATATGGCCCTAATCTTATATATAAATTTCATTGGTCTGCTTACTGTTTGTTTGTTTGTCTGCCCAGTTATGCATTCGCATACCCCGGCACCAATTGGGATGAATCCAATATGAGGTGGTCCAGTTGGATCCTGGCCAGGTTTTATGGAGGTTAGGGTCCCGATCGGACTTCTCATTGGTGTAAGCTGATCCTGGGACACTGGGAAGAACTTTGAGCCTGTTCTGGGCCTTCCACTAGATGGATTTGGATGAAATCGTCACAGAGAGGTGGTAATTTGTCTGGGATGCCTAATGTAGTGGTTGGGGTCCCATTCGGACCTCAAGGCGGAGTGTGCCGGGCAGAACTTTGACCCAAGGAGCCTGTTCTGGGCCTTCCACTGGATGGATTTTGATGACATCAACATAATAAAACTTAATAACTTGAAGATTTAAACCCAGGCAATGCCGGGTACTTCAGCTAGTTAAATAATTATTACCATTGTTAATGAAGGTACTGGTCCATTAAAATGTAATATTATATTGTTACGTAAATAAATATTGTATTTTTATTTTATAATTTAATACTATATTTTCTCCTAATATAAATTCAATAAATAATTGTGCCCCACAAATGTTTATTGTTTAGCCCACTTAGGGGGGTATCCAATTAGCAGCGCTAAAGCAGCACTGCTAATTGATCGCGGCGGGGCTATCTAATTAGCCTCAAAGTGCCGGCCGACGCCTACACATATCGTGAATATTTTTCCGGGACCTGATGTGTCCCCAAAAATAATCCACGATAAGTAACTAAATGGTGAAAACACATAAGCTCGCAGATCATGTGTTTTTGGGAGAAATATTTCTTTAGACCGAAATAATAGAATAGGGGGGAAAAAACATCTCTGAAAAACGGGGATGATTGGCGAAAAAATCCTGTTTTTCGGAGATCACGGCTAATTGGATACCCCCTTTAATTAAGTATTAATTTAGTATTAATTATTGCCAGTAATGCATATGTTGACTATGGCTTTTTATCCAGTCCTTGTCTGATAAATAGCAATCTTATTAGCTCAGACATTTCGTGGCGGTTTTTCAGGAGGTTTGTGTTAAATCGCTTGTGATTTGCATTTAGCCTCCAAACCACTTGGCATTACATATGGCAGCTTTTAGGCCAGCACTGCTTAATACTGTACAAGTTTTCTTTCTTATAGTAGTGACCAGGGGCACCGAGAGGGGGGGAAAGCGGGTACTGGGCTGCTGGAGGGGCCCGGTGCCGCCCCCCTCCCTCTTACCTCACAGCAGGCCAGCATACTCTGCTGGAAGCAGCAGCAGGTTCCTATGCCTGTGGAGGGAGAGCGATCATGCTGATCACGCCCCCCTGGGTTTGCACAGGGCTGAAGGGCTCACAGTGCCCCCTCCTTTTCTTTTTTTATCATAAGGGGGTGTGGTCACGCCTCTCACAATTAGGCCACGCCCCTTCACCCAGGCCCGGATGGTCTCTCTACGCGCCTGGTAGTGACCCAATGAAATTAGCATCAACACTCAGTAGGTATGGCTCTATCTTTTTTGCACCCCTATTACAGGACTTAATGGATTCAATGTCCAGCACATTGGTATTAAACAATAATGTTTCTACCAGTAATTAACAAATTCATTTTATTAAAATGTGGTAAATAGATGTCACTCCAGGTCTTTGTACTTTCATTTTATTCCTGATTAACCACAGTCTAAAACATCATTCATAAATACAGCAAGTCTCATGCTTCAAATATTTTACAAAAAGAAACAATAACACCTCACTAAGAAACAATAACACCTCACTAGGGTTAGGGCCACATTAAGTGAACTAAGATGGTCACCTAGGGCACCAACATTTTGGGTGCATCTAAAACATTGCCACTCATCCTGTTACTCATTTAAGGCCCTGGATCAGACTGGTACATATCTGTTTTGCGGATGACCCTTTACATTATTCGAACTGTGCATTCATCCAAGCCGATCCTACGCAACTATGAGCAACTACATGTGATTCAGAGTCAAACTCATTTTAGCATCTCCACTTACAGCAGAATGGGTGTTATGGGCATCTTCCTATGCAGCGTTGAAGGTACACAGATAATATGTCTAATTTCACTGGATCTCTTACAAAAAGTAAATGGGCTGGTACAAATGCTCACTGATAGTGATGATAACTAACTCCACCAGCAGCTGGATAGGGGTGGTACTTTGAATTTAAATACAAAGATCAGTATTTATTTCTTGCTGGAGAGCAAGAAACATGTAGTTAGTGGGAGTACTGTGTAGTCACTTAGACCAACCTACATCAGAGAACAAGCTGCAACACTTACAGACATGGCTTCCGGTTTAGTCAGTAAAGCTGCCAATCTCTCAAGGAGAGCTGCAAAAGTCCTTGGGCTAGAATCCAGTGCAGATGTGTGGATCATAATAGCCTCATCATCACTAGGTCAAGAAGGGACTAAGCTTGCGACCTTAAATAGGATTAAACTCTACCCCATATGAGGAAGAGGTTGAAACACAGGAAGTTAGCCTCTTCCTCGCACGTGGCAATCTCTCACTCTGCCACACAAAGGAATAGAGAGAGCCAGGACCAGCCTAGGAATCCAGGGAGAATCCAGAAGTGTTCCTGGTTTTTGTTATTTGTCATTTCTCTTTGCCACTGTTCCAGGCTCCTTCTGCTGTTGTAACTGCTATCAGTTTGTTCTATTCTGCCTTTGGGGAGGAGTGTCACTGGAAATCATGCCAAGCTTTTGACTCATGTTCACAGAACCCTCCAGGTTTGCACAACTGGTCAGTGTTTACTGCATGTGTGAGGACCTAGCATAAGACTGCACTACAGTATAGCTGACCCAAGTGAAAGTCTATTTGAGACAGTGATACAGGGCCATTTCTTCCATCGGGCTTGTTGGGCAGTTGCCCAAGGGCCCGAAGCTTGTAGGGGCCCACCAACCTGCCACCCTGCAGCCGCGGCCAGTTGGTAAATTTGTGATATTTTTATAAGCCGGCTGCCGGTGCACTGTATTCTGATCTAACCTCCCCCACCCCATCAACCCCCCGGTGATGAGTACTCACCTCAGTCCCAGTTTCACTTAATCCGCTGGCTTCAGACCAGTCAGACAGAGTCTCTCTGCATGTGTGGCAGGTCTGATGGGCATGCAGGAGGGTTTAATTTTATTGACCATTTACATTTTTTTCCCGTGAATGGGTGGGTAGGGACCCCAGTGCATTGCTTTGCCCAGGGCCCAAACTGCTGTTAAGACAACCCTGCAGTGATATAGCCTTATAGTCCTCTACATTGCTGGGACAACTACTCCTCTCATACTTATCTTTGATTCTATATATTTAATACTGTTTTCTTCATTTTCCATTGCACTTATCTAAACCTGGTATTTATTTGTGTTCAATGAATAACCAGTTGTCCTAGAACTGGGTATGATCTTCCTCATAATAAAATAAATATTAGTATTACAAGTCCCATTATCATTGTTAAGTTATCCTCAGTTGCAATGACCTGTCCTCCTTCAAACCCTCCATACCTTCAGTCACTGAAACTCCTTTCTTGACCTCATAGCTGTCAACCACTCCTTTTCTTTCTCCTCCTCTGACTCCACTTCCCTTTCTCTCCCTATACCTGTTGGTGTAGATGGCACCCAAATCTTCCTCTCCTCCCGAGCTCTCGCTTTCTATCCTCTCTTGTGTCTACTCCTGAATGTCCCAGCACTTTCTCAAACTTCATATATCTAAAACTGAACTCATTTTATTCCCCGCATCTAGGACCGCCTCTCCTCCATTGCTTTATCTATCTGTTGACAATACCACCCTCTCCTCTGTCTCTCAATTCCACTACCTGGGCATCATCCTTGACTACTTCCCCTTCACTTCCCACATTCAGTGTATTTCACAATATTACAGCTTCCATCTTCATAATATGTAAAGAATCAGACCCTTCTCACCAGAGATGCCACTAAAATTGTCATCTATGCACTAATCATGTCCCACCTGTACTACCGCATTTTGGGTCTGATTCAGAGTTGGGAATAAAGAGAGAGATAGCACTTAACTGTGTACCTGGACAAACCATGTAATGCAAGGGGTGTAAATACATAATTTTTTTTTGCATGTAGGGTAAATACTGGCTGCTTGTACATGTAGCCCACAAATACTGCACAGCTTTATTATTACTCTACAATTTAGATGTCAGTTTGGACACCTCCCTCCCAAATCTAAATCTCTCTGCAAGTTTTATATCTGCCCCACCTGCAGTGCAGCATGGTTTCACCAAGATTATCAGTTGAGAGAGATATCTATCTATTCCCAACTCTGAATCTGGCCCTTTCTCCTCAATGGCCTTCCTTGCACCCATCTCTCCTCATTTCAATCTATCCATTATGCTACCACCTCATTTCCTCTACTGCTACTCTGCATTGGCCTTCCCCTCTGCAAACTTCTTCAAAATCTCCCCAGAGATCACAGAATGTAGTTTAAGCACTTTCCCCTCAGACATAAAGCGCTCAATTACTCCACACCCTCCTATATCTCCAACCTAATTTCTATACATACTCCATCCTGCCTCTCTGCTCCTCTACTGATTATCACCTCACCTTCTCTCTAGTCACCTCCTCTCACTCCCACATCCAAGATTTCTCTTCTGCTGCCCGTCTACTATGGAACTCACTCCTCATTTTATCAGACTCTCTGCCATGCATCATGTAAAGTAATAGGGATTATATATGGGACCTGAAAATATATTATTTTTGGAGTTTGATGAATTTGGGTCTGGGGACAGCAGTCCACATCGGGGCTGAAATGTAAGCAGGAGATATCTGTAATATCTCCTACATTACCTTTATAATGAATAGCCCTGACACTTAATTTACACAAAAGTAGGTGAAAATTTTAATTTTCACCATCTTTTGTAAAAATTAAGTGATGACGAATAGACCCCTAATAAAGGTATTCACCTATAACTGCCGCCTTTCCTGGATGAAAGAAGTTCACCCGGTACTAGGATGCCACCAGGACTTAGCTCAGGTACAAAAAGTCAATGGGGAAACTAGGCAGTACAAGGAATGGGCTGAGGTGGCAGCAAGAGATAATCCAGGTCCAGAAAAAGGTAGATTACCAAACAGATTCAAGATTGGCAAAGACAGAGTGCAGGCAGGGATTCATACAAGTAGGGACAAGTAGAAATTCAAGAATGGCTGCCAAAAACTGGCAGAAAACAACTAGAATACTGCAGCAGGGCAGATGACTTCTGGCAGGACAGAAGCTATAACTGGCAATGCACTAAGGCCTTGACTGTGCTTTAGCTATTCAGTGAGCCAATTAGAATCCATGAACAGAGACAAGCCCCTGGTAATTTATTACACTGCAGCTGAGTAACTGCACATACAGAGACAGGTCCCTTACAATTAATTATACTACAGCTGAATAGCTGCACAGGGATGTAGTTGAAATCCTGGCTGTCGGGATGCCAGTGCTCAGAATGCCAGCACTGGAATCCCGACACCAGTCAGAATCCCTGTGCCAGCATCCCGACAGTAAGTAGTGGGGTTAGGGTTAGGAACCTGGGGGGGAGGGTTAGGCACTAGGGTGGGAGGGTTAGGTTTAGGCACTAGGGGGGCAAGTTAGGTTTAGGGTACAGGAAGGGAGGGTTAGGGGTAGAGTTAGGATACTTACCAACAGGTGTCAGTAATCCTAACCCTGTCGGGATGCCAGCATCAGGATCCTCACCGTTGGGATCCTCAGCACCACCATACCATACCCAACCCGCTGCACAAACAGAAACAGGCCACTTACAATTAATTATACTGCAGCTAAGTAGCTGCAGGTACAAAGAAAGCATCCCAGCTGTAATAACAGCCAGAACCAAAAGTCAGTGTGGCCGTAGAGAGTCCCGGGTGCTTAGCAACCTTCAGTACCATCAATCATTGCAGCTGGCTGGACACGGTGTCCCATTCACTCAGCAATGACCGGGACCTGCAGAACCTGTGAGCAGCTGCAGTGGCTCCTAACAATGGGTCAAAGTTTGTCATAAATGTGTATCCACCTATCCTTATGAGTGCTACATACAGGAAGAGCCTGAATTGACATTGTAACATCTCCCTAAGAAAGCACTTAATGGGTTAAATTCCACCTCCATGGGGGACACTCAGGAGTTGAGTGAATTATGCACCATTGTCCTGTTTACTCTTATTGTCCACTTGCAAGCTCAGGAGTCAGACCCTGCTGGGGGTTACCATGGGTAAGCAACCTGTGCGAGGTAAGGGGGGATAAGCAATCTGAGCAACCCATGAATCTGGACCTTTTATAACCTCTCTGGGCAGACCATTCCCATGGTAAGATTAAGGGTGTAATAAAAGGGACCCCTGACAGTTGGAGGGGTGATTCACTGACCTGAGGCTAAGAGGTGAGGCTCTGTGTTACAAGTCGCGGTCACGACTTGTCTCCTTCAAGCAGATTACTCAGTCAGGATGGGGTTACTTCAGTTTCTTCTGTTGCTAGGCAATCGGCACACCTCAGGAAGTGATGCATCATCCTCAGTGCAGCTTGATTGGTCCGTCCTCCTATTTGTACACACTGGACTTTTGCTGCCTCGCCAACGATAGCGTTCCTCTGGGTTCACTTGGCTCAACGGCACGAGCAGTATCCTGCCGACTCTGCTGGAAGGATCTCTGTCTCCTCGGTTTTGTCTCCCAGCTGTCTCCGGCTCTTGTGGCTGCTCCCTAGCCGCACCATCAACTCCCGTTCTGTGCTCCGGCTTCGTTATTCCACCTGCGGCTTCCTAGCTGTATTAGCAGTGACAGCCGCTCCAAGCAGAATCAGCATTCTCGGTAGGTCAGTGGACGCTAATTTGCACACAACTTGTACACAAACTTGTACTCAAATTTATGTATTATCCATCAGGACTTTGGATGCTAGTTTGTACACAAACTTGCACTCAAACCTATGTATTATCCATCAGGACTTTGGACGCTAATTTGTACACAAACTTGTACACTAACTTGTACTCAAACCTATGTACTGTCTGTCAGGACTTTGGGCGCTAATTTGTACACAAACTTGTACACTAACTTGTACACAAACTTACGTACTGTCTGTCAGGACTTTGGATGCTAATTTTTACACCAAGCCGAATCAGCATCCTCTGTAGGTCAGTGGACGCTAATTTGCACACAACTTGTACATAAACTTGTACTCAAATCTGTGTACTATTCATCAGGATATTGTATCTAGTTCAGTGCTCAAGCCACAACATCGGCTCTCTAAACAAAATCAATTGTCAAACTCTTCAGTACAGATTCTAAGCCACAACATCGGCTCTCAAAGCCAAATCAATTGTCTAACTCTTCAGCATCGGCTCCAAGCCGCACCATCAGCTCTCAAAGCCAAGTTAAATATCTTCCTCTCCTCAGCACGGGCTCCAAGCCACAACAACAGCTGTCAAAGCCAAATCAATTATTTGACTCTTCAGTACGGGCCTCAAGCCGCCTTTTCTATTCTTATAACCATGCCACATTTACTACCAACAGCATCTTGAACCAGCTTTTGGCCGCATCGATAGTGTACCACCTCCTGTTCTGGTTCTATTCTCATATCTACTATCCATGATTTAGTCTCCATTCCAACTGTTGCTCTCATCATTGTATCCTTTTGCTCCTCCATGTGAATTAATACTACCTCGAGCAATAAGTCCAGGCGGCCACCTAAGTACCGGTGAACGTATCCTAGTTCTAAGGGAACAACAGGCGGTTGTTATTGGCAGAAGATCTCGCTAGCCTGGTCCTAGACTTTTCACATGGAGTAGGCATTGGATATCATAACACTCTGCCATGGGTTTGCTGTGGAACCCATTGTATTGGATTATTTGAAATGTTGAGCCAGGTTATTCACCTGGGATCCTGTGTAGCTTGAGGACTTTTACATCAATCTGTGGACATCTTGATGATGCTTCGATATTCTGTACCTTGCCCCGCAGTGTTATCGGACTCATTTCTTCACGTATTGAATGTTTAAGTGTGCCGTGCTGTATTCATTTTGCCAGGCATCCCTAGGTACATCAGTCTGCTTAAAAAGATGGATTTGATGGTAGGCCTATTTTCCTTCATCATGTTCTGATATCAAATGAATTGCATTTACATTAATAAATAGGCCTACTCTCACAACCAGCCCTGACATCAAATTAATATTATAAGGGGTATCCAATTAGCCCCAATATTAGTTTGGGGGTGAAAAACAAGTTTGCAGATAATCCCCCTTTTTCACCAATGTATTTTTTCCACATATCCTGTTATTTCGGATGAAAAATTAGGATATTTTGGATGAACACACACAGGGGCATATTCAATTGGGTGCGAGAATATAAAAAATTTCACACCTGTAAGGTTTTTCCTGTAGGTGCGGGATTTTTACTATTCAATAAGGTGCGCGTTTGTATGTTTTTTGTGACCCGGGAGGTTTTTCATCTTTATCTTTATCTTTACTGATGTCAGTGGGGCCGGACTCAGTCTGGCCGCCACGCCCCCGGCACGCCCACCAAAGGGGGCGTGCTGTTAGTCACCATCGACAGTACGCCCCCTTTGGTGCGAGACCCGGCCAGGTCTCGCGCATGCGCACGACGGAGCTCCCTCCATCGTACGCATGCGCAGTCTCACAACATCGACCCGCTAGCGAGCGAACTTTGCTCGCGAGCCGGTCTGAATGACCCCCAATGTTTTCTCGATATTGCGGGGGTGAAAAAACTGCACTATTCGTGGATTATTTGTTGGGACACATCAGGTCCCGAATAAAAACACAATAAGTGCCGGCGTTGGGCGGCACTTCAGGGCTAATTAGATAGCCCTGCGACGATCCATTAGCAGCGGTACTTTAGCGCTGCTAATTGGATACCGGCCTATATATGTTTACTAAATAGGTATCATCCAAACCATTCCTGAAATTAGATAACATTCATGTTTAATAAATAGACATCTATTACCTCAACCAGCCCCAACATCAACATTCATAATATAGAAACCCCACCTAAGATTAATAGCCTACAAATTATATTACTAGCTTCAATCCCCCCCAAACACACCCCGGACTATCCCACACACAGCCCAATCCTCATCAAGTCTGGCCCTGACCAATTCGGGCAAGATTTTAACTGGTACCCCCACTCCAGAAATAGATGCCACCTCAAAGCAGTTTCGCACCAAACATCTTACTCTCCACTCACCTATGCGGCCACAGTGGCACGGGTCTATAACTCGAATTTAATCTTATCACCGACAGGCCTAGTACCTGAACTTAATTATGCTCACAGGCCTAGTGCCCGATCTAATCACCCACAAGCCTAATCCTCAAACTAAACATCGCCCACAGGACTAGCTCCGCCTACCATGCCTTTATGCCTACCACCCAACTGCATGCCTCAGACCTAACGCCCGACACCCTGGTGGATTCAGAGTGGTAACAAGGAATGACCTTACCTTACCTGCTGCACAGAATGGTACCCTCTACGCCGGTCCTTCCCCGAAAGGGTTAGCTGCCCAACTTGCCAAGCACTTGCAAGGGGGCACACACACACACAAACACACATATATTTACAAAACATGAATGGGAGCGGCAACCTTGAGACTTTCAAACCATGAAATAAATGCTTGTCATAGAAATGTCATGTCTGATGATTCAGATGTAATAATCTTTCCTCAGGGACTGGCATTGCTGTCACAAGCATTTATTTCATGGTTTGAAAGTCCCAAGTGTGCCGCCTCCATACATGCATTGTGCATCTACTTCTGCAGAAGGCACCTGGGCATTGACACGAACATAGGGCCTGATTCAGACCCATTCGCTAGCAAGTGATCGCTCGGAGCGAGCAATGTTTTGCAAAGTGCGCATGCGTATGCATCACAGTGCGCGTGCACTAACTAGTCCTAGCGATCGGGAAGCAATCGTTCGCCCAGCAGAGACAGCCCAGCTGAATGAGTGACAGATCAAGCCATTTGTAGGTGGTAACAGGGGCAGGCCCCTGGAAATGGGGGAGTGGAGGTGCGTACGCAGGCGTGCCTGAGCATCTTAACGCCATTTCAGAGGCGTGCATAATTAACAGGCAGCGTCATAGTACACGTCACCTGGTTGAATTATACACTGAAATGCTCGCAGTTCTTGTGGTAGGGTACAGTCAATCGCAAGCGCTGCGGTCAGTTCCGATGGAACCTGATGTACCGATGGTTGTATACACTTCCTGGAGATAACGTAGTGGGCAGCTAAAGACAGGCTGGTGGGCATCTGCAAACACAAAGTGATCGCACGCCAAGACATAGTGGGCATGCTTATGCCTTGACGTGCGATCACCTGCCTTGACGTCACTTAGCTGAATCTGCATACGCTGGGAGAAAGCGTCCGAATCTAGCGACCAGGTCTGAATCAGGCCCATAGTGTGGACGAGTGTTGGATCTTCCATACTCATATATCTTTCTCTCCCGAAATGGCCCGCTGTCCCCATACACTAGTATGGGGACAGAATTCATCAAGCTTTGAAAATACTATATTTTCGGAGCTTGACTGCAGGACCATTCACCATCTTCAGATGGCGTTTGCTCCTGCAACCTGCTCCTTCCCTATGGAAAGGATGCCCAGGATATGTGAAGAGGAAATACTTTCGTATCCCTGGACGACATGGCTTTTGTGAACATGTGAGAACTATAGGTCACGCAGGTGCACTGAAAGGAGCAGTGAAAGCATTCGGGGAGAAAGCTGATTTTCGTATGAGCTGTCTCCGCGCAGGAACAATGATGAATTGATCCGGCGCTCACGTCGAGTTGGGATATTAATTATCGGGGTTCGTTTGGACCCTGATAATTAACATAATGAATAGAGCCCTATATACTGTGTAGCCTTTACACTAATAATACTATTGCCATCATAAAATATTTTGTCTTTAAATCTTATTTTCCATTTTTTTTTTATATTGTTCTTCCATGTCTGTATGTATGTGTCCCTATGTTCTGCATTGTGCCTCCCCCCTATATGTTCTGTATTGTGCCCCCTATATATTCTGTATTGTGCCCCTTATACTGTATGTTCTGTTGTGTGCCTCCCCCTTGTCTGTATTTTTTTACTGTTTCTCACTAGATACCTCCTACTATCCTCATTATGCATCACACATCTTCCTTTGTTTTATTTATTGTGCCACTGCATATACTGTATGTTATATAACCACACATCCCCATATGTAATTATTATAATGTATATTCATCCTGTTTCTCCCCTTCTCCCTTCCCCCATCCACTTTCCACATTGTGTTCCCCTTCACCCTCCACATCCCACATTGTGCTCCCTTTCCCCATCACACATTGTGCTTCCTTCCCCCTTCATATCCCACATTGCGCTTTCTTTCCCCATCCACATTATGTTTCTCTTCTCCCAACCCACATTGTGCTTATCGTCCCCCTCTACATCCCGCATTGTGCTCCTCTTCCTCATCCACATCCCACATTGTGCTCCCCTTCCCCCATCCCACATTGTGCTTTCCTTCACCCTTCATATCCCACATTGTGCTTACTTTCTCCATCCACATTGTGTTTCCCTTCCCCCAACCCACATTGTGCTTATCTTCCCCCTCCACATCCCGCATTGTGCTCCCCTTCCAGATCCACTTTCCACATTGTGCTCTGCTTCCCCCTCCACATCCCACATTGTGCTCCCCTTCCTCCTCCACATTCACAGTGTGCTCCCCTTACACTTCCACATCCCACATTATGCTCCCCTTCCTCCTCCACATCCCACAGTGTGCTCCCCTTACACTTCCACATCCCACAATGTGCTCACCTTCTCCATCCACTTTCCACATTGTTCTACCCTTCCCCTATCCCACATTGTGCGTCCCTTCCCCCTTCATATCCCAGATTGTGCTTCCTTTCCCCATCCACATTGTGTTTCCCTTCCCCCAACCCACATTGTGCATATCGTCCCCCTCCACATCCCGCATTGTGCTCCCCTTCCTCCTCCACATCTCATAATGTGCTCTCCTTCCCCATCCACTTTCCACATTGTGCTCCCCTTCCCCCTCCACATCCCACATTGTGCTCCCCTTCCTCCTCCACATCCCACATTGTTCTTCCCTTCCCCTATCCCACATTGTGCTTCCCTTCCCCCTTCATATCCCACATTGTGTTTCCCTTCCCCCAACCCACATTATGCTTATCGTCCCCCTCCACATCCCGCATTGTGCTCCCCTTCCTCCTCCACATCTCATAATGTGCTCTCCTTCCCCATCCACTTTCCACATTGTGCTCCCCTTCCCCCTCCACATCCTTCATTGTGCTCCCCTTCCTCCTCCACATCCCACATTGTGCTCCCCTTACACCTCCACATCTCACAATGTGCTCCCCTTCCCCCTCCACATCCCACATTGTTTTTCCCTTCCCCTATCTCACATTGTGCTCCCCTTCCCCCTCCACATCCCACATTGTGCTCCCCTTCTCCATCCACTTTTCACATTGTTCTACCCTTCCCCTATCCCACATTGTGCTTCCCTTCCCCTTCATATCCCACATTGTGCTTAATTTCCCCATCCACATTGTGTTTCCCTTCCCCCAACCCACATTGTGCCTATTGTCCCCCTCCACATCCTGCATTGTGCTCCCCTTCCTCCTCCACATCTCACAATGTGCTCTCCTTCCCCATCCACTTTCCACATTGTGCTCCCCTTCTCCATCCACTTTCCACATTGTTCTTCCCTTCCCCTATCCCACATTGTGCTCCCTTTCTTCCTCCACATCCCAACTTGTGCTCCCTTTCCCCATACCACATTGTTCTTCCCTTCCCCATCCCACATTGTGCTTCCCTTCCCCCTCCACATCCCACATTGTGCTCCCCTTCCCCTCCACATCCCACATTGTGCTCCCCTTCCCCATACACATCCCACATTGTTCTTCCCTTCCCCTATCCCACATTGTGCTTCCCTTCCCCCTTCATATCCCACATTGTGCTTCCCTTCCTCCTTCATATCCCACATTGTGCTTCCTTTCCCCTATCCCACATTGTGGTTCCCTTCCCCAACCCACATTATGCTTATCTTCCCCCTCCACATCCCACATTGTGCTCCCCTTACACCTCCACATCTCACAATGTGCTCCCCTTCCCCATCCACTTTCCACATTGTGCTCCCCTTCTCCATCCACTTTCCACATTGTTCTTCCCTTCCCCTATCCCACATTGTGCTCCCTTTCTTCCTCCACATCCCAACTTGTGCTCCCTTTCCCCATACCACATTGTTCTTCCCTTCCCCATCCCACATTGTGCTTCCCTTCCCCCTTCATATCCCACATTGTGCTTCCTATCCCTATCCACATTGTGTTTCCCTTCCCCCAACCCACATTATGCTTATCTTCCCCCTCCACATCCCGAATTGTGCTCCCCTTCCTCCTCCACATCCCACAGTGTGCTCCCCTTACACCTCCACATCTCACAATGTGCTGCCCTTCCCCATCCACTTTTCACATTGTGCTCCCCTTCCCCCTCCACATCCCACATTGTGCTCCCCTTCCTCCTCCACATCCCACATTGTGCTCCCCTTCCCCCATCCCACATTGTGCTCCCCTTCCTCCTCAACATCCCACATTGTGCTCCCCTTCTCCCTCCACATCCCACATTGTGCTCCCCTTCCCCCTCCACATCCCACATTGTGCTCCCCTTCCCCCTCCACATCCCACATTGTGCTCCCCTTCCCCCTCCACATCCCACATTGTGCTCCCCTTCCCCCTCCACATCCCACATTGTGCTCCCTTTCTTCCTCCACATCCCATGTTGTGCTCCTTTTCCCCATACCACAAAGTGCTTCCCTTCCCTCTCCACATCCCACATTGTGCTCCACTTCCCCCTCCACATCCCACATTGTGCTCCCCTTCCTCCTCCACATCCCACATTGTGCTCCCCTTTCTCCTCCACATCCCACATTGTGCTCCCCTTCCTCCTCTACATCCCACATTGTGCTCCCCTTTCTCCTCCACATCCCACATTGTGCTCCCCTTCCCCCTCCACATCCCACATCGCGCTCTCCTTCCTCCTCCACATCCAACATTGTGCTCCCCTTCCTCCTCCGCATCCCATATTGTGCTCCCCTTCCTCCTCCACATCCCACAAAGTCTAGTTACGGCTCTAGCTGATGCAGCCCTTCCCCCTCAGCAGTTATTTGCATTACAGCACTTGAATGGGCTGCCCAGGCTGTCTTCTGTCTTCTCCCTGCTCCTCAGTCTTATAGGCAATGCATGATCATCACCACAATGGCAATGCTGCAGGGAGCAATTAACCACTGGCACTGCTGTGCTGAGGACTAGGGATTGCCATTGACCATTGATGATTCAAAATCATCAATGGTTTATGGCCAATGTCGAATGCTTTTGCCATCGATGGGGAAGAACCAGATAGTTTCCCTCCATCAATGTCTAAGCATAACCGATTGTTGTTGTTTTTTACACAGCACCCGTGAATGCCCGCCCCCAGGTCCAGATTGGCCCATGGGCCAGTCAGTCAAAAAACAGGGATGACTATCGGTTGGTGAAACCATCAATGGTCATCCATTGCATAGTTGGTAACCATCGAATGGCTACTTGCTTTTTTGCCATCGATAGTACCCACACTGATGGCTATCCCTACTGATAATGTCACAGGGGCCGAGTGCTAGACTGAAAAGGCTGAGGTGGGGCCGGAGCTGCTTGACAACTCCTCAGATTTCTCAGCCAATGAGTCTAAAGTGACAGACAATTCATCTTACTTTAGACTCCTCGTATCACTGGCTGAGAGATCCGGGGAGTCATCAGGCAGCAAACCTGCCCAACCACAGTGCTCAGATTAAAAAGCATGAGCTGCTGATACCTGACAGTTTAATGCATTCACCCATTAGTGCTCTCCCATAAATTCAACACTGGCCACCCCCTGGAGGCTGGGTCACTTTTGCCAATTGCCTAGGTTCCTTATGCCTATGGTCCTAACAGTATATACACACACAAAAAGTCTAGCACACACATCCTTACAATCTAGGGTGGATAATAAAAATAAAACATGATAGGAGAGGCATGGTCAGAAATAAAAGGTTATCCCTCTACTCCCACTACCTTCACCCCCCAATCCACTGCTGCGCATATTATGTTTGCCCCACCTACATGCACCAGTGAATGTACTTTGGAAGGTACCTTAAAGGAGGTGTAGGTGGGAGGGGCAGGGGACTTGGTGCTGTAATTCACACCGTCAATGCACCACCCCTTGCTGCTCAGTGTCACGATTAGCAGCACTAGTAGCATAACCACATCATCTTGCCTACTAATATCTACATCTGACCCATGTATCTCCTTATTTCTAGTAACCACCTCACATTTAGCAGTCTACAAGACTTCTCCCAGGCCAATTCCGCTTATGGAATGTTATAGCCATTCAGAATCTGATTCAGTCTTCAAATTCGTAAACACTGTCTGAACTTAATCACTTAATTAAAACTTACCATAATCACTTATACTACCCACAATAGCCTTCACACCTACACAACTACCCGACTCCCACCTATACTACCCACAATAATGCACCTTCACACCTACCCTACTCCCACTTATATTACCCACACTAATGTACCTCACACCTTCCCTACTCCCACCTATACTACCCAAACTAATGCACTTTCACACCTACCCTACTCCTACCTACAGTATATTACCTGCACTAATGCACCCTCACACCTTCCCTACTCCCACATACACTACCCACACTAATACGCCCTCACACCTACCATACCCCCACCTATACTATCCTGACTAATGTACCATCACACCTACTCTACTCCCACCAATACTACCCTCACTAATGGCCCTCACATCTACCCTACTCACACCTATACTACCCACACTAATACACCTTCACAGCTACCTTACTTCCACCTATATTACCCACACTAATGCACCCTTACATCTACCCTACTCCCACCTATACTACCCACACTAATGCACCCTCACACCTATCCTACTCCCACCTATACTACCCACACTAATGCACCCTCCCACCTACCCTACTCCCACCTATACTACCCACACTAATGCACCCTTACATCTATCCTACTCCCACCTATACTACCCACACTAATGCATGCTTTCACCTACCCTACTCCCACCTATAATACCCACACAAATACACCCTCACACCTACCCTACTCCCACCTGTACTACCCACACTAATTCATCCTCACACCTACCCTACTCCCACCTATACTACCCACACTAATACACCCTCACACCTATCCTACTCCCACCTATCCTGGGGGCGGAGACTCTGCAGTGTGTGCTGTCTGAGCTGTGAGGAGGTTGTGTAGAGGAGAGCTCTAGCTGCTGCAGGTGTGTCCCGTGTCTGCAGGGAGACTCCCTGCTGGCTTCCCCAGGGGGATGGATCCTCCTGGGGGAGAGTGCTCCCGACATTCAGCCCGTGGCTCGGGCTCTAAAGCAAAAGCCAAAGCAAAGACTCGTGGTGTCCGGATAACTAGTGCGGCAGGCCAGTCCGGATCATCAGGAAGCAGCATGAGTGACAGTGGAGGCAATATCATCAGCCCGGCTTCTGTGCAGTTGGAACCACAGCTTGTTCCCCCTATGTCTGAGGGTGCTCCCCTATGTGATGGAACAAAGGGTCGAGCAGTGCTGGAAGCTACCTACCCTGTCGGTGTGGGCCCAGTGAAGAAACTGGAGCCACAGTCGGATTCCCACAAACTCTCCCTGGGTGCTCCCCTGTGTGATGTAACACAGGGTGGAGTGACAGCAGCTACTGTCTGCCCAGGGGGTAGTGAAGTATGTGGGGGGGTGAAGGCCCTTGATGCCTTGGAGAATGTTCCTGGATCCCCTGGTGATACTGGGGATGAAGAGGAAGATGAGGAGGAAGAGGAATCATTTGATAGCTTCTCTATTGAGGAATTACAAAGAGAGGCAAAACGTATATAGAACAGAATTAATTATAAGAAGAAAAAAAGAAATACCTGCTATAAATGGGAGAAACCAGTGTTAAAAGAAGTTATTGAAACCCTTTCTGTAACTCTGGGAAGGGTTAAAAGTAAATTGCAAGAAAAGCGCTTGGAAAAAAAGGAAAAGCAGATGCAAACAGCAGTGAAAGGGTTACCAGTTCATGCAAAGGTCCAATCAAGGCCAACACCCATGGAGACAGGTGTTATCAGTGTACCTGGTGATTGCAGCAGCAGCAGCATCCCACAGCCTGTTTCTGCAACTGAAAGTGAAACAAACCTACCAGCTGATGTCCAGGCAGAGTGTATGCAGCTGGAGGCAGTAGCTGAGTCTAATACAGCTGAAGATGCAGTAAATATGGAGGATAAAGTTATGACAGAGGTGGTGGTGTCTGGTGCTGTGATTGCTGATTCCCAGGAGAAGTTCGTGGCAGGGGACACAGTGGAGATGTCTTGCGAGCCTGAGGTGGAGGATGTTGCGGAAAAGGGCGCTTTCGGTGAGCCGGCTGTCCTGCAGGTGAGTAACAGTGTGCCGGGTGCTGGGGGTAAGGCAGGTAAGAAGTGGCAGTGACGGCTGAGCCTGACAGTGCCCGGCATGAACTATTTCCACCTGTAGTGATGGCAGATGGCGGAGCCAGGAACACAGAGGGCGCGGTGTTCCCGGCTCAAATGGAGGTTGTTATGGCGGAATTAAGGCTTGAGGAAGCTTTACAGAAAAGTGGCACTGAGGGGGGATCTCCGGGTGAATCTGCAGTGGCAGGTGAATTACCTGTTACTGGGGAGGCTCTGGGGATTGTTCCCGGAGACGTGCAGGGCGAGAAGGTTATAGGTACAAGGAGGTTGCCGCATGGTACTGGTTTAGGAGGGCGCATAAAGGAAAGACAATTTGCACAAGGAATGCCTGCATTAGAAAAGACTGGGCTGCCGGAGGAGCAGATTAAAGTAATAGAAACTGTTTATGGAGATAAAATGCTTGTACCAGCCAGGGCTGCAGAGGCAGCTAAAATAATTTGTGATGATGTAAGAGAGGAGGTGGGGGGAGTGTGGTAACAAACGTATCGGACAAACAGACTGTTCCTGGAAGTATATCGTATGCTAAAATGGTGACAAGATCTAATGTTTTCAATATGAATGTGAACAATGCTGGTCCACAAATGCCGGGTGCAGCAGGCCAGGTTGGAAAAAGGAGAAATTTAATCCAGTTCCGATGGGCAGGAGAGGGGGAAGTTCCTACAAAGGAGACTTTCTTAAAAATGATTTTTGGTCTGGGGTTTAAACCCTCAGATTTATATGCTTGCATACACTCGGTCAAATCTGCAGAATTTGATTTGAGTTTTTTTATCCTACCAGGGACTACAAGTGTTCTGGACAAAGTGGCAGGCATGTAAAATGTCAAAACCATATGATATGTACAGAGTAAATTTGGTTACAAAGCATGATAAAGTGAAGGTGCATATTCTAGTGAGGAATGAGTCCATTCCTGTCCAAGATATTGCGTACTGGTTGTCCAGATATTGTGATATACAGTCTGACCTAAGCAAATCTGGATATACAATGGGGGTATGGGGGGGAGCTTGGGAGGCCCTGGTAAAGCTGCGTCATTCTGACAGAGGATTCATCCATGTACCGTCCGCTGCATACATTGGCAGGGATCGAGTACAATGCTTCTACCAGGGTCAACCAAGAACCTGCTTAAGTGCGGGGATTTTAGGCATCTGAGCAGCGAATGTAATGTGATAAAATGTTCATTGTGTAATAAGATCGGCCATGTATCCAGAGAATGTGGGGTGGTCAAATGTAATTTATGCGGGGAAGAAGGCCACCCGTATAGCAGATGTCCTCGGGCCAGCCATAATAGTGGGCAGGAGGTTAGGCCAGAACCAAGAAGGGAGGAGGAGGTGGTGAGATAAAAAGAACCACTAGGTGTAGATGAACATGTAAAGCAGGTGCAAGGGAAACAGGTAGAGGAGGCACCTTTTCAGGAGGTAAGGAGAGGAAATAAGAAAAAGAGGAAAGGTGAAGATGTGCAAGTTGTGCTAAGCAACAAATTTGATGTATTTTCCTCTGATGAGGAGGAAGTAATGAGGAGTGGGGGTGAATTGATTTTGGTAACAGGGAAGGATAAGAAGCAAGCAAGGAAAGTGACAAAGAAAGTTAATAAAATTGAAGGGGGGGAGGAAAGGAATAAAAGGAGGAGAAAGAGATCAGATCAGGAGGAAGGTGATGGGGAGGGATTAGAGTGTGACCCTGCTGGAAAATATGTGCAGTTTAGGGAGTGTGGTAGAGGAAGTGACGGTGATAGAGGAGACCCAGGGTATGGAGGAGGATAGGGTGGCTCAAGGTGTGTCCCAAGGCTCCTGTGTAGGGCCGAGTCAGGTACAGGTACCTGGTACTGAGCATCAGGTTATCAAGTTTGTACCCAAACCTCCTGATCCTGGGCCTTTTTGTACGGGGGAGAAGGTCCCTGTAGATTGTCAGGGAGTAAGGGAGGAACGGGTAGTGATAGTTGTCGCTATGGAAGAGAAGGCTGGCCCGAGTAGGGTTAGCTTGTAGTTTTGTGGTGGATTTGGTGCTGGGAATTGTGCAAGGTAAAAGTAAGCAAGGTCTTGCATTTAATAATCTATACATCCTGGATCCCCAACCCATACGATGTGCCACAATTAATGTGGCTTCCGTAGTTTCTGAACGTGCTCGTGTAATGGCCTTTGATTTTTTCAACACGGTTGAGGTTGATTTTTTGTTTTTGCAGGAGACTAGGATTAGTAAATTGGATCTCCTCCACAAAGCGAAGCGTGAGTGGAGGAGGGGTCCTTCTTACTGGTCTCTTGAGGCCGAGCCGTACGGTGGGGTGGCAGTGCTTTTTACTGACATGGTAACTGTGTACAAGGTTATAGAGTTGCAAGCAGGTAGATGTATGATTTTGGATATCAACATGAAGGGACAGGACCTTAGGTTAATCAATATTTATGGTCCTCAGTCACAGTGGGATAGGAAATGTCTCTTCATGGAGATAAAACCTTTTCTTTTTACGGCCCAGCAAGTTATCTTTGGTGGTGATTTTAAAACCATAATTAGGCCAAAAGATAGGGGAGGCTCAAAGAAAACTCTGGGCTATGACTCCAATTTTTTAGTTAGCATGATTAGACAGGCGGGTCTGGTAGATGTGCATATTCGGCATTTCCCAGACCTCACAGGTTTCACCTTTTTTATTGGTAGTCATAGATCTAGAATAGATAGGTTTTTTGTTAAGGAATCTTCAAAGACCTCATCTTTAGGGGTGAGGTTAGTGGAGTTTTCTGATCACGCTTTTCTCTCAGTGACTTTGAATGCCTCAGAAACCCCTCAGAAAGGGCGGGGCCTGTGGCGATTGAACTCAGAGCTTCTGGAAGAAGAGAGCATTAGACAATCCTTTAGGGTCTTCTTTCAATCTCAGGAGACACTTTTGGAGGCGGGTTGGAGTAGATCTGAGTGGTGGGAGGTGATTAAAAAGAGAATCCGGAAGTTTTTCCGTGGGTCTATTGCCAAAAAAAACTTGTTAAGACGAAACATCTACCATAGCCTGAGAAAGAAATTGAATCTCTTGATCTCTGAGGAGGGAGATAGTGGGGAAATCTCCCGGGTGAAGGCTCGGATGAAGGAGTTTCAGTACAACCGACTGGCATCCTTCGTTCTGGAGAGGGATTATGGAACATACCACTCGCCAGATCCCTACCAGAGCTGTAGGAGGTCAGTTGATGCCAAAGAGATCAGGGGACTGAAGGATGGACAGGGTGTTCTTCATATTGATAAGAAGGGCATTCTGGAAGTGATTGAGTCCTATTATTCAGATCTTTTATCTGAGCATTCACTCATCAGGGAGAGGATGGAGGAATTTCTGAGGAGGACACCAGGTTTGGGTTCTCAGGTTGTTTCTTCTGAAACTTTGGAGAGTGATATAACGGCAGAGGAAGTTAAGATAGCGATAGAGGGGTTAAACTCCAAAAAATCTCCAGGACCGGATGGTTTAACATCTGAATTCTATAAGACCTTTTCAGACCTCTTAATTCCTCGCCTTGTGGAAGTATTTAATGAGAGCCTGGATGAGGGAGTCCTCCCTCCTTCCATGAGGATATCTGCTCTTATACTACTGTCTAAAGGAAAGGATCCGTCCCGTATTGAGAACTGGCACCCCATAGCCCTTCTTAATACAGACAGGAAGATTTTGGCAAAGGTACTGTTCAATAGGCTATCGGAATTTTCTGAGCTGTTGCTTTCCCCCTCTCAGCACTGTACGGTGAAGGGCCGTAGCACCTTTAGTGATGTCCTAGGTGTCCGGGAGGTCATTGAGCGGTGCAGGGCTGAGAAGTGTGGAAAGTATTTACTGGCATTGGATCAATCTAAGGCTTTTGATCGGGTAAACCATGAGTACCTTTGGGCCCTACTGAAAAGGTATGGTCTTCCAGAGCGGGTGGTGAATTGGCTGCAGGCTATTTATCGTCAGGCCGAGAGCTTCCCACTTGTAAATGGTTGGGTGGGTCCCACTTTTGGGGTAGGCTCTGGTGTTCGTCAGGGATACCCCCTGAGCCCCCTCCTATATGTTTTTGCGATTGACCCCTTCGTCAGAAGGGTAGAGAGCGGAACTGTGGGTGGGGTGCAGCTGAGCCCAGGGTTTCCACTAAAGGTGGTGGCCTACGCAGATGATGTCACGGTGGTTCTCTCCTCACGGATAGAGGCCCGTGATGTGGAACATCTTATCTGTGAATACTCTGAAGCCTCGTGCTCCAGGGTAAACCGTGAAAAGTGTGAAGTTTTCTGGATGGGGGAGGAGGGTGATGAATTTTGCCTTCCGGACAGCTTCCCTCGGGCCAGTCAGCAGGTTAAAATTCTAGGCATAACATTTGACCATGGTGACTATGCCTCCCTAAACTGGGATAAGAAGCTGGAAGATGCTACCAAGAAGGTAGAGAGCTGGAAGAGATGGAAGTTATCTCTGAGGGAAAGGGTTGACTTGTGTAAGACTTACTTGATTCCGATTTTTTTATATGTCAGTTATGTGTGTTTTTTGCCTCAATCTATGTGGTCCAGATTGAATTCCTTGTTTTTCCTTCTTTTGTGGGGAAACGGGGTCAATATTATCAGGAGAAACATCACCTACAGACCGAGGAAAGACGGGGGTTTAAATATGGTAAACCCCGTTGTCTTTTTTGTAACAGCCTTTTTAAAATTTAATCTTGGGAGTTTGATTTTAGATGCTCCCCCTCGGTGGGTAGAGGGATTTAGATTCTGGATGTTCCCCTTCCTCAGGTTGTGGCTAGAGGGTGGCCAGGTGAAAAGCTTTCGGATTCGGTGTGGTTACCTCCCGATCTACGTCATCCAGAGTTTGAAGGAGATGAGGCGTTTTGGCATGGTGGTGAGTGAAGTCAAAAACTTCTCTAGAAGGGAGTTGGAGAGAAGAATTTTGCAGACTCACTTCCATGACCAGCTGTCCCTGAGGGACTGTCCGAGTGATGTCGCTTCGACCGAGTTAGCTCTGTTAAATTCACAGAGGATACCGCAGAAGTTTAGAGACATTGCTTGGCTCTCTTTTCACGGAAGACTTTATGTTGGGGAGAATCTCAGGTTGAAGAGTGTCAATGATCGTGGTTGCCCACGGGAGGAGTGTCCAGGGGTGGTGGAGACGATGGACCACTTTCTGCTTGAGTGTCCCTTTAATGTAAAGGTTTATGAGGAGGTGTCAAAAGCCATTGGTATTCCGTGCCTTTCGGGGCTTAGTTACCCTGAGTGGGTTTATGGGGTAGTCAGAAGATACGGTGGATTTAATTTAGTCACGATTTATTTAGTTAGTTTAGCAGTTAGATTTCACACGTGGAGCGCACAGTGTCAGGTGTCCATAAGGAAAAAGGTCCTCCCCTATAGTAATGTGGTGGGTTTGATTCTTCAAGAGGTGAGAAGGATGATGGATCTGGATAGGGAGGGGTTGGATGCTGTTGGCTGGTCTCGTCGGTGGGGCCAGTTGAAACCCCCTTGAGTGGGTGGCAAACAGTCTCTCTGAATTCCAGCTTTGGGTTTTCTTTTCTCTTTTTTCACTCCCTTGTAGATGGTTTTTTGAAGTATTTTGTTTTATTTATGGAAAGGTTTGCATACATCTGCCTGTAGGTGTTGGTGATGGGTAATATAGTTTAGGGTTTGATGTATGATTTAGATAGTTTCCTTTTACTTGAGGTGGTTTCTAAATCCTTGCTTAGTTTTCCCTTGCAGGTGGTGGATTGTATATAGGTAGTAGGGTAGATAAGTGTTTGTATTAGGTTAGGAAAGTATAATATGAAGTAATATTTATGTATTTTTTTTGCCTTTTTTATTAAGTTTTTGATTTTATGTAATTATTTATTTACATTTTATGTATTTATTATTATACTTGTTGCAAGTTTTAATAAAACGAAGCATGACCTATACTACCCACACTAATGCATACTCTCACCTACCCTTCTCCCACCTATATTACCCACACTAATACAGCCACATACCTACCCTACTCCCACCTATATTACCCACACTAATACACCCTCACACCTACCCTACTCCCACCTACACTACCCACACTAATACACCCTCACATCTGTCCTACTCCCACTTATACTACCCACACTAATGCATGCTCTCACCTACCCTACTCCCACTTATATTACCCACACTAATACACCCTCACATCTTTCCTACTCCCACCTATACTACCCACACTAATACACCCTCACACCTACCCTACTCCCACTTATACTACCCACACTAATGCATCCTCACATCTATCCTACTCCCATCTATACTACCCACACTAATGCATACTCTCACCTACCCTACTCCCACCTATATTACCCACACTAATACACCCTCACACCTACCCTACTCCAACCTATATTACCCACACTAATGCATACTCACACCTTTCCTACTCCCACCTATACTACCCACACTAATGCATCCTCACACCTATCCTACTCCCACCTATACTACCCACACTAATACACCCTCACACCTACCCTACTATCACCTATACTAACCACACTAATGCACCCTCACACATACCCTACTCCCACCTATACTACCCACACTAGTGCATACTCACACCTTTCCTACTCCCACCTATACTACCCACACTAATGCATCCTCACATCTATCCTACTCCCACGTATATATTACCCACACTAATGCATCCTCACACCTGCCATATTCCAACCTTTACTACCCACACTAATGTACCATCACACCTACTCTACTCCCACCTATACTACCCACACTAATACACCCTCACACCTACCCTACTCCCACCTATACTACCCACACTAATGCATCCTCTTATTTGTCCTGCTTCCATCTACACTACCCAAACTTATGGACCTCACACCTACCCTACTCCAACCTATATTTCCCTCACTAATGCCCCTCACACCTACAGTATAAAACCTAACTTTTTTTTAGATATCCCTCATGTAAATTTTAATTGTTGCTTCCCATATTGTGCCTTTTATATCACCCATCATTTGTATTGTTAAAAGTAAAATTATTATATTTTTTTCTTGAATTTATGAGATTATAGATTGGTTGGAACAGTGCCAAAACTACTATTCCAACCTATACTACCCACACTAATGTACCATCACACCTACTCTACTCCCACCTATACTACCCACACTAATACACCCTCACACCTACCCTACTCCCACCTATACTACCCACACTAATGTACCATCACACCTACCCTACTCCCACCTATACTACCCACACTAATGCACCCTCACACCTATCCTACTCCCACTTATATTACCCACACTAATGCACCCTCACACCTACCCTACTCTCACCTATACTACCCTCACTAATGCATCCTCACACCTATCCTACTCCCACCTATACTACTCACACTGGTACACCCTCACACCTAACCTACTCCCACCTATACTACTCACACTGGTACACCCTCACACCTACCCTACTCCCACCTATCCTGGGGGCGGAGACTCTGCAGTGTGTGCTGTCTGAGCTGTGAGGAGGTTGTGTGGAGGAGAGCTCTAGCTGCTGCAGGTGTGTCCCGTGTCTGCAGAGAGACTCCCTGCTGGCTTCCCCAGGGGGATGGATCCTCCTGGGGGAGAGTGCTCCCGACATTCAGCCCGTGGCTCGGGCTCTAAAGCAAAAGCCAAAGCAAAGACTCCTGGTGTCCGGATAACTAGTGTGGCAGGCCAGTCTGGATCATCAGGAAGCAGCATGAGTGACAGTGGAGGCAATATCATCAGCCCGGCTTCTGTGCAGTTGGAACCACAGCTTGTTCCCCCTATGTCTGAGGGTGCTCCCCTATGTGATGGAACAAAGGGTCGAGCAGTGCTGGAAGCTACCTACCCTGTCGGTGTGGCCCCAGTGAAGAAACTGGAGCCACGGTCGGATTCCCACAAACTCTCCCTGGGTGCTCCCCTGTGTGATGTAACACAGGGTGGAGTGACAGCAGCTACTGTCTGCCCAGGGGGTAGTGAAGTATGTGGGGGGGTGAAGCCCCTTGATGCCTTGGAGAATGTTCCTGGATCCCCTGGTGATACTGGGGATGAAGAGGAAGATGAGGAGGAGGAGGAATCATTTGATAGCTTCTCTATTGAGGAATTACAAAGAGAGGCAAAGCGTATACAGACCAGAATTAATGATAAGAAGAAAAAAAGAAATACCTGCTATAAATGGGAGAAACCAGTGTTAAAAGAAGTGATTGAAACCCTTTCTGTAACTCTGGGAAGGGTTAAAAGTAAATTGCAAGAAAAGCGCTTGGAAAAAAAGGAAAAGCAGATGCAAGCAGCAGTGAAAGGGTTACCAGTTCATGCAAAGGTCCAATCAAGGCCGACACCCATGGAGACAGGTGTTATCAGTGTACCTGTTGATTGCAGCAGCAGCATCCCACAGCCTGTTTCTGCAACTGAAAGTGAAACAAACCTACCAGCTGATGTCCAGGCAGAGTGTATGCAGCTGGAGGCAGCAGCAGTAGCTGAGTGTAATACAGCTGAAGATGCAGTAAATATGGAGGATAAAGTTATGTCAGAGGTGTCTGGTGCTGTGATTGCTGATTCCCAGCAGAAGTTCGTTGCAGGGGACACAGTGGAGATGTCTTGCGAGGTGGAGGATGTTGCGGAAAAGGGCGCTTTTGGTGAGCCGGCTGTCCTGCAGGTGAGTAACAGTGTGCCGGGTGCTGGGGGTAAGGCAGGTAAGAAGTGGCCGGTGACGGCTGAGCCTGACAGTGCCCGGCATGAACTATTTCCACTTGTAGTGATGGCAGATGGCGGAGCCAGGAACACAGAGGGCGCGGTGTTCCAGGCTCAAATGGAGGCTATGACGGAATTAAGGCTTGAGGAAGCTTTACAGAAAAGTGGCACTGAGGGGGGATCTCCAGGTGAATCTGCAGTGGCAGGTGAATTACCTGTTGCTGGGGAGGCTCTGGGCATTGTACCCGAAGACGTGCAGGGCAAGAAGGTTATAGGTACAAGGAGGTTGCCGCATGGTACTGGTTTAGGAGGGCGCATAAAGGAAAGACAATTTGCACAAGGAATGCCTGCATTAGAAAAGACTGGGCTGCCGGAGGAGCAGATTAAAGTAATAGAAACTGTTTATGGAGATAAGATGCTTATACCAGCCAGGGCTGCAGAGGCTGCCAAAATAATTTGTGATGATGTAAGAAGGAGAGAGGGTGGGGGGAGTGTGGTAACAAACGTATCGGACAAACAGACTGTTCCTGGAAGTATATCGTATGCTAAAATGGTGACAAGATCTAATGCTTTCAATATGAATGTGAATAATGCTGGTCCACAAATGCCGGGTGCAGCAGGCCAGGTTGGAAAAAGGAGAAATTTAATCCAGTTCCGATGGGCAGGAGAGGGGGAAGTTCCTACAAAGGAGACTTTCTTAAAGATGATTTTTGGTCTGGGGTTTAAACCCTCAGATTTATATGCTTGCATACACCCGGTCAAATCTGCAGAATTTGATTTGAGTTTTTATCCTACCAGGGACTACAAGTGTTCTGGACAAAATGGCAGGCATGTAAAATGTCAAAACCATATGATATGTACAGAGTAAATTTGGTTACAAAGCATGATAAAGTAAAGGTGCATATTCTAGTGAGGAATGAGTCCATTCCTGTCCAAGATATTGCGTACTGGTTGTCCAGATATTGTGATATACAGTCTGACCTAAGCAAATCTGGATATACAATGGGGGTATGGGGGGGAGCTTGGGAGGCCCTGGTAAGGCTGCGTCATTCTGACAGAGGATTCATCCATGTACCATCCGCTGCATACATTGGCAGGGATCGAGTACAATGCTTCTACCAGGGTCAACCAAGAACCTGCTTAAGTGCGGGGATTTTAGGCATCTGAGCAGCGAATGTAATGTGATAAAATGTTCATTGTGTAATAAGATTGGTCATGCATCCAGAGAATGTGGGGTGGTCAAATGTAATTTATGCGGGGAAGAAGGCCACCCGTATAGCAGGTGTCCTCGGGCCAGCCATAATAGTGGGCAAGAGGTTAGGCCAGAACCAAGAAGGGAGGAGGAGGTGGTGAGACAAAAAGAACCACTAGGTGTAGATGAACATGTAAAGCAGGTGCAAGGGAAACAGGTAGAGGAGGCACCTTTTCAGGAGGTAAGGAGAGGAAATAAGAAAAAGAGGAAAGGTGAAGATGTGCAAGTTGTGCTAAGCAACAAATTTGATGTATTTTCCTCTGATGAGGAGGAAGTAATGAGGAGTGGGGGTGAATTGAGTTTGGTAACAGGGAAGGATAAGAAGCAAGCAAGGAAAGTGACAAAGAAAGTTAATAAAATTGAAGGGGGGGAGGAAAGGAATAAAAGGAGGAGAAAGAGATCAGATCAGGAGGAAGGTGATGGGGAGGGATTAGAGTGTGACCCTGCTGGAACTCAGCTGGAAGAGGAAAATATGTGCAGTTTAGGGAGTGTGGTGGAGGAAGTGACGGTGATAGAGGAGACCCAGGGTATGGAGGAGGATAGGGTGGCTCAAGGTGTGTCCCAAGGCTCCTGTGTAGGGCCGAGTCAGGTACAGGTACCTGGTACTGAGCATCAGGTTATCAAGTTTGTACCCAAACCTCCTGATCCTGGGCCTTCTCGTACGGGGGAGAAGGTCCCTGTAGATTGTCAGGGAGTAAAGGAGGAACGGGTAGTGACAGTTGTCGCTATGGAAGAGAAGGCTGGCCCGAGTAGGGTTAGCTTGTAGTTTTGTGGTGGATTTGGTGCTGGGAATTGTGCAAGGTAAAAGTAAGCAAGGTCTTGCATTTAATAATCTATACATCATGGATCCCCAACCTATACGATGTGCCACGATTAATGTGGCTTCCATAGTTTCTGAATGTGCTCGTGTAATGGCCTTTGATTTTTTCAACACGGTTGAGGTTGATTTTTTGTTTTTGCAGGAGACTAGGATTAGTAAGTTGGATCTCCTCCACAAAGCGAAGCGTGAGTGGAGGAGGGGTCCTTCTTACTGGTCTCTTGCGGCCGAGCCGTACGGTGGGGTGGCAGTGCTTTTTACTGACATGGTAACTGTGTACAAGGTTATAGAGTTGCAAGCAGGTAGATGTATGATTTTGGATATCAACATGAAGGGACAGGACCTTAGGTTAATCAATATTTATGGTCCTCAGTCACAGTGGGATAGGAAATGTCTCTTCATGGAGATAAAACCTTTTCTTTTTATGGCCCAGCAAGTTATCTTTGGTGGTGATTTTAATACCATAATTAGGCCAAAAGATAGGGGAGGCTCAAAGAAAACTCTGGGCTATGACTCCAATTTTTTAGTTAGCATGATTAGACAGGCGGGTCTGGTAGATGTGCATATTCGGCATTTCCCAGACCTCACAGGTTTCACCTTTTTTAGTGGTAGTCATAGATCTAGAATAGATAGGTTTTTTGTTAAGGAATCTTCAAAGACCTCATCTTTAGGGGTGAGGTTAGTGGAGTTTTCCGATCACGCTTTTCTCTCAGTGACTTTGAATGCCTCAGAAACCCCTCAGAAAGGGCGGGGCCTGTGGCGATTGAACTCAGAGCTTCTGGAAGAAGAGAGCGTTAGACAATCCTTTAGGCTCTTCTTTCAATCTCAGGAGACACTTTTGGAGGCGGGTTGGAGTAGATCTGAGTGGTGGGAGGTGATTAAAAAGAGAATCCGGAAGTTTTTCCGTGGGTCTATTGCCAAAAAAAACTTGTTAAGACGAAACATCTACCATAGCCTGAGAAAGAAATTGGATCCCTTGATCTCTGAGGAGGGAGATAGTGGGGAAATCTCCCGGGTGAAGGCTCGGATGAAGGAGTTTCAGTACAACCGACTGGCATCCTTAGTTCTGGAGAGGGATTATGGAACATACCACTCGCCAGATCCCTACCAGAGCTGTAGGAGGTCAGTTGATGCCAAAGAGATCAGGGGACTGAAGGATGGACAGGGTGTTCTTCATATTGATAAGAAGGGCATTCTGGAAGTGATTGAGTCCTATTATTCAGATCTTTTATCTGAGCATTCACTCATCAGGGAGAGGATGGAGGAATTTCTGAGGAGGACACCAGGTTTGGGTTCTCAGGTTGTTTCTTCTGAATCTTTGGAGAGTGATATAACGGCAGAGGAAGTTAAGATAGCGATAGAGGGGTTAAACTCCAAAAAATCTCCAGGACCGGATGGTTTAACATCTGAATTCTATAAGACCTTTTCAGACCTCTTAATTCCTCGCCTTGTGGAAGTATTTAATGAGAGCCTGGATGAGGGAGTCCTCCCTCCTTCCATGAGGTTATCTGCCCTTATACTACTGTCTAAAGGAAAGGATCCGTCCCGTATTGAGAACTGGCGCCCCATAGCCCTTCTTAATACAGACAGGAAGATTTTGGCAAAGGTACTGTTCAATAGGCTATCGGAATTTTCTGAGCTGTTGCTTTCCCCCTCTCAGCACTGTACGGTGAAGGGCCGTAGCACCTTTAGTGCTGTCCTAGGTGTCCGGGAGGTCATTGAGCGGTGCAGGGCTGAGAAGTGTGGAAAGTATTTACTGGCATTGGATCAATCTAAGGCTTTTGATCGGGTAAACCATAAGTACCTTTGGGCCCTACTGAAAAGGTATGGTCTTCCAGAGCAGGTGGTGAATTGGCTGCAGGCTATTTATCGTCAGGCCGAGAGCTTCCCACTTGTAAATGGTTGGGTGGGTCCCACTTTTGGGGTAGGCTCTGGTGTTCGTCAGGGATGCCCCCTGAGCCCCCTCCTATATGTTTTTGCGATTGACCCCTTCGTCAGAAGGGTAGAGAGCGGAACTGTGGTGGGGTGCAGCTGAGCCCAGAGTTTCCGCTAAAGGTGGTGGCCTACGCAGATTATGTCACGGTGGTTCTCTCCTCACGGATAGAGGCCCGTGATGTGGAACATCTTATCTGTGAATACTCTGAAGCCTCGTGCTCCAGGGTAAACCATGAAAAGTGTGAAGTTTTCTGGGTGGGGGAGGAGGGTGATGAATTTTGCCTTCCGGACAGCTTCCCTCGGGCCAGTCAGCAGATTAGAATTCTAGGCATAACATTTGACCATGGTGACTATGCCTCCCTAAATTGGGATAAGAAGCTGGAAGATGCTACCAAGAAGGTAGAGAGCTGGAAGAGATGGAAGTTATCTCTGAGGGAAAGGGTTGACTTGTGTAAGACTTACTTGATTCCGATTTTTTTATATGTCAGTTATGTGTGTTTTTTGCCTCAATCTATGTGGTCCAGATTGAATTCCTTGTTTTTCCTTCTTTTGTGGGGAAACGGGGTCAATATTGTCAGGAGAAACATCACCTACAGACCGAGGAAAGACGGGGGTTTAAATATGGTAAACCCCGTTGTTTTTTTTGTAACAGCCTTTTTAAAATTTAATCTTGGGAGTTTGATTTTAGATGCTCCCCCTCGGTGGGTAGAGGGATTTAGATTCTGGATGTTCCCCTTCCTCAAGTTGTGGCTAGAGGGTGGCCAGGTGAAAAGCTTTCGGATTCGGTGTGGTTACCTCCCGATCTACGTCATCCAGAGTTTGAGAGTGATGAGGCGTTTTGGCATGGTGGTGAGTGAAGTCAAAAACTTCTCTAGAAGGGAGTTGGAGAGAAGAATTTTGCAGACTCACTTCCATGACCAGCTGTCCCTGAGGGACTGTCCGAGTGATGTCGCTTCGGCCGGGTTAGCTCTGTTAAATTCACAGAGGATACCGCAGAAGTTTAGAGACATTGCTTGGCTCTCTTTTCACGGAAGACTTTATGTTGGGGAGAATCTCAGGTGGAAGAGTGTCAATGATCGTGGTTGCCCACGGGAGGAGTGTCCAGGGGTGGTGGAGACGATGGACCACTTTCTGCTTGAGTGTCCCTTTAATGTAAAGGTTTATGAGGAGGTGTCAAAAGCCATTGGTATTCCGTGCCTTTCGGGGCTTAGTTACCCTGAGTGGGTTTATGGGGTAGTCAGAAGATACGGTGGATTTAATTTAGTCACGATTTATTTAGTTAGTTTAGCAGTTAGATTTCACACGTGGAGCGCACGGTGTCAGGTGTCCATAAGGAAAAAGGTCCTCCCCTATAGGAATGTGGTGGGTTTGATTCTTCAAGAGGTGAGAAGGATGATGGATCTGGATAGGGAGGTGGATGCTGTCGGCTGGTCTCGTCGGTGGGGCCAGTTGAAACCCCCTTGAGTGGGTGGCAAACAGTCTCTCTGAATTCCAGCTTTGGGTTTTCTTTTCTCTTTTTTCACTCCCTTGTAGATGGTTTTTTGAAGTATTTTGTTTTATGTATGGAAAGGTTTGCATACATCTGCCTGTAGGTGTTGGTGATGGGTAATATAGTTTAGGGTTTGATGTATGATTTAGATAGTTTCCTTTTACTTGAAGTGGTTTCTAAATCCTTGCTTAGTTTTCCCTTGCAGGTGGTGGATTGTATATAGGTAGTAGGGTAGATAAGTGTTTGTATTAGTATAGGAAAAGTATAATATGAAGTAATATTATGTATTTTTTTTGCCTTTTTTTATTAAGTTTTTTATTTTATGTAATTATTTATTTACATTTTATGTATTTATTATTATTATACTTGTTGCAAGTTTTAATAAAACGAAGCATGACCTATATTACCCACACTAATGCACGCTCACACCTATCCTACTCCCACCTATACTACCCACACTAATACACCCTTACACCTACCCTACTCCCACCTATACTACCCACACTAATGCACCCCCACACCTACCCTACTCCCACCTATACTACCCACACTAATGCACCCTCACACCTATCCTACTCCCACTTATATTACCCACACTAATGAACCCTCACACCTACCCTACTATCACCTATACTAACCACACTAATGCACCCTCACACATACCCTACTCCCACCTATACTACCCACACTAATGCATACTCACACCTTTCCTACTCCCACCTATACTACCCACACTAATGCATCCTCACATCTATCCTACTCCCACGTATATTACCCACACTAATGCATCCTCACACCTACCCTATTCCCACCTATACTACCCACACTAATGCATCCTCTTATTTGTCCTGCTTCCATCTACACTACCCAAACTTATGGACCTCACACCTACCCTACTCCAACCTATATTTCCCTCACTAATGCCCCTCACACCTACAGTATAAAACCTAACTTTTTTTTTAGATATCCCTCATGTAAATTTTAATTGTTGCTTCCCATATTGTGCCTTTTATATCACCCATCATTTGTATTGTTAAAAGTAAAATTATTATATTTTTTTCTTGAATTTATGAGATTATAGATTGGTTGGAACAGTGCCAAAACTACTATTCCAACCTATACTACCCACACTAATGTACCATCACACCTACTCTACTCCCACCTATACTACCCACACTAATACACCCTCACACCTACCCTACTCCCACCTATACTACCCACACTAATGTACCATCACACCTACCCTACTCCCACCTATACTACCCACACTAATGCACCCTCACACCTATCCTACTCCCACCCATACTACCCACACTAATGCATCCTCACATCTATCCTACTCCCACCTATATTACCCACACTAATGCATCCTCACACCTACCATATTCCAACCTTTACTACCCACACTAATGTACCATCACACCTACTCTACTCCTACCTATACTACCCACACTGATACACCCTCACACCTACCCTACTCCCACCTATACTACCCAGACTAATGAATCCTCTTATTTGTCCTACTTCCATCTACACTACCCAAACTTATGGACCTCACACCTACCCTACTCCAACCTATATTTCCCTCACTAATGCCCCTCACACCTACAGTATAAAACCTAACTTTTTTTTAGATATCCCTCATGTAAATTTTAATTGTTGCTTCTCATATTGTGCCTTTTATATCACTCATCATTTGTATTGTTAAAAGTAAAATTATTATATTTTTTTCTTGAATTTATGAGATTATAGATTGGTTGGAACAGTGCCAAAACTACTAATGCATGTTTAATGGTTAGCATTTCTGCCTCACAGTACTGAGGCCATGGGTTCGATTCCCACTACAGCCCTAACTGTGTGGAGTTTGTATATTCTCCCTGTGCTTGCGTGCATCTTCTGAGTGCTCCGTTTTTTTCCCACACTCCAAAAATATACTGGTAGGTTAATTGGCTCCCAACAAAAATAAACCCTAGTGTGTATGTGTGTGAGCATGTGATAGGGAATATAGAGTGTAAGCTTCACTGGGGCAGGGACTGATGTAAATGGCCAAATATTCACTGTAAAGTGCTGCATAAAATGAGTGCGCGATATAAATAACTGGTAATAAATAAGTAATAATATAGTGCAATAAAGCTATAAATGCAGGATGTAGTCAGGATCCCAGCAGTCAAAATCCTGACACATGTTGAGTTTTCTAACACTTACCCTAACCCACCCCTCCCGCAGCCTAACCCTAACCGCCCCATTTGGCAGCCTAACCCTAACTGTCCCTTCCCGCAGCCTAACCCTAACTGCCCCCTAGTGCCTAACCCTATCTGTCTATTCCCGCAGCCTAACCCTAACTGCCCCCTAGTGCCTAACCCTATCTGTCTATTCCCGCAGCCTAACCCTAACTGCCCACTTTGGCAGCCTAACTCTAATCCTCCGCCTAGTGCCTAACCCTAAACCTAATCCCTAACCCTTAATCTCACTGTCGGATTGTGACCATCATGATTTCGGAGCTGGTATTCTGATGACCATCAGGATTCCAGAGCTGGTATTCTGGCCGTCGGGATTCTGACTACATCCCACTTATATAGTATTATTGCACTACATTAGTATTTTTGGCATTGTGTCAACCAATCTATAATCGCATAAATTCAGATTTTAAATGTCCCACAAATAGAGAAAACAAGAGCCATGTTTTTACTGTATTTGTTTGTACATGACTTGTATTTGTATCCTTTTACATGTAAATGACATCCACATGAAAATTAGAAATCTTTTTATTTACATATATCAATATCTAGCATCCTGTTAATAAAATATGCATCTGTGAACCTACAATTGGTCTAGTTGGTGGAAATTTCCGAAAGTGAATTTACAGTGGTACAGTATCAGGCTTCTATCACAAGATTCTCTGCAGCTTTTACAGTCAGGTCTCTGTTCTACATTACAGAAGAGAAACAAAACAAAGGAAAGCAATTCATCTACAAAACCACAGGATAGTTATCTATTCAGTTAGAGAGTTCTATTGATAAGTGTCTTCGTGTCAGAACATAAATAATCATGTCTGTAGTATGTGTTATATATTTTTCATGTAATAGTTTCCCCTGAAGTATTTAGAGCAACACAAGCACTGGTTAGTGACAAATTTATCAAGCAAAGGGAACTTAAGATGACTACAAACAGAGCAATATGGTCATTCAGCTTATTAAATAAAATCACCTCATGTGTGAGCACATGGCCTGATTCAGATTTGGGAATAGAGAAAAGGCCCCCATACATCAGCAATCGATTGTGGCAATTCTGCAATATGCAGATGATTGTATATAAAATCTGCAATGTATGGGGATCACAGATCGCAGATTGCAACCAAAAAGTGATTGGAATTGGTAAATCAGGTTGTCCAACAGATTTGCAGACCGTTACTAGTAAAAGGATGGGCCTTTCAAGATTGGAAGATCTGTATTTACCGAAAATGATCTGCAAATCACTGAAAAAGATCTGTAATGTATGGGCGCAAATTGCTGGATTGGGAAATCCTAATGTCGGGCAAAAAATCATCAAATTGTTAGATTGTAGTTTTCAGATCGCTGATGTATAGGGGCCTTGAGATAGAGCAAGTAATTGTGCACTTGGACAAACCATGTTGCAATGCACAAGGTGCCTGCAGGGTAAATACTGGCTGCTATTGCATGTAGCCTACAAATGCTGGGCAGCTTTATTTTTACACTGCAATTTAGATGTCAGTTTGGACACACCCCTCCCAAATCTAAATTTCTCTGTACAGTTTAAATATGCCCTTCATGCAGTGCAGCATGGTTTTACCAAGATGCACAATTACTTTCTTACTCTATTCTCTGAATCAGGGCCAAAGACTGACAGAAATGATTGTTATCAGGGCTGCCGAGAGCTCTGCCAGGGCCGTTACTGGCCAGTTGTAAATACAGTATGTCATATTTCATGCAACTGTGGGCACGGCTAAGGCTTCCTGCAAGGTCCAAGATCATCGGCAGCCAGATGCCCCCCCCCCGAATTGTTGGACCTCCCTGACTAGCCAAGGCGCCACACTTCAGTATCTCCCATACCCACCTGAAGGTGGTCCTGATTGTAAGCTATACTAAAAGATGTGTCCTCATACACCTAGCGTCTATGGGCCTGATTCAAAGATTGCATACAACTCCGATTGTTGGAGATCTGCACTGCACATGTGCAGGTGTCCTTCTGCAACTACAGCCTGGAGTACCCCTAAGCCGCAGCATGATTGACATGCTGTTGCAGTTTGGGGGCAGAGAAAGGTTGGCGGCGCCAGCGTTCCCAAAAATGGGGGAGTGGTGCCCCATTTTCAGCTACAGAGCTGTGACGGCCATTCTGAGTAGCCTTAGGCTCATTCAGATGGTCGATGATGCAACCGATGGCTGCGGCGGTGATCCGATGCTGCGTATTCTGACTCAGCAATTGGTCCTGTGATGCCATCAGGAGGGCATCTCTTGTCCTCACACACCTTCTGCGTGATTAGCATATTTTAGAATTGCTGCTGCATCCATAGACGCAGTAACTGTACTAACAGTGTACAACTTTGATTCAGGCCCTATATGCCATATGGAGTAAAACGCCCGGTGACACCCTGAGAAGAGTAGGGTACCATATCGTTGTTTATATTTTGCATCTTATTTCAGTTATTTGCAGACACAGCAAAACACCACTCACAGTGTATTAGAGACGCTGGGCCACAACTTTAACTGCACAGGAATTAGTTTTAAACACATACAAACTTACAGATGAAGCACAACAGAACCGCGCGTGAGAAAAACTGATGGCAGCTGCAGCCCTTCTTACACAGATTCAGATGAAGCACCAGGGGCGTTTTAAGAGAGGAGGGGGCACCTGTACAGCCTCCGTTTAGGCCCCCTTAGTGTCGGCGGCACTAAGCGCAGTAGATTGTGGCTTCATGCCAGAATCTACTGCGCAAGCGTGGGTATCTGGGAAAATGGCATCCGCGCCTACTTTCCCAAGGACATCTTTACTGTGCATGCGCAGGTCACTGGGAAAATGGCCGCTGCCATTTTCCCAGTGAGTGTTTGCTACTCTGCAGCGCCGGTCCGGCCATCGCGACCATCATTGTGGCCGCTCGCTATAGCTGTGGGTGGTCTGACCAGTTGTGACCACCCACAGCTATAGCGAGCGGCCAAAATGATGGTCGCGGTGGTCAAGACCATCGCGACCATCGGGCTTGCGACGAGACCCTTGTGGTAGGGTCTCGCTGCCGCAAGCCCAGGAGTGCTTTTGGCTCTATAATGTCTAGTGATGTCAGTGGGGCTGGACCCAGACGGTAGGCGTTCCCATGGGGGCGCCTCCGTCTGGGCAGCCACGCCCCCGGCACGCCCACCAAAGGGGGCGTGCTGTCAATCACCATCGACAGCACGCCCCCTTTGGTGCGAGACCCTTAACGACGGCTTGGCCATCGTTATTCGGGTCTCGCGCATGCGCACGACGGAGCCGCCTCCGTCGTGCGCATGCGCACTTGGGCACCATCGACCCGCTTGCGAGCGGGTCAGAATCAGGCCCTGAATTCCTACACTTATGCTCAATTTAGCAACCTTTAGCCTAGGTGCTATACATACAGATATTTTTGAGTTGTCTATCCATGTGAGACCAAAACTTGACTAAAACCACTTCAGATTCTTGAAAGTGAATCTCAGACAGGATAACTAACGAAATCCAGTAAATATTGGGTCCTGACCTCTGCAGTGTTTTTGCTGCCAGTAGTTTTTTTTTTTTTTTTTTCATTTCAACCTTAACAACAAAGGATCAGATGTTGTCAGGAGAACCATCCAGCCTATAACCTGACTTCAGGGACAGACTGGATACAGAAGAATGATCTAGCGCAATGATTGAAGGTATGTGCTTTAAGCATGACCTTCATGAGCAAATGGGAAAAATACAATACTGTACAGTGGAAGAAGAGGGTTTAGTACATTGTGTGAAATTAACTCACCTGTAATAAGTGTCAAATTTGCATTGGACAATCGTAACACTGCTGCCTGTTGAACCAGAATGTACTGTTGTGCTGGAACTTCAATGAATGTTCCAATCTGGATACTCACACTCGTTCTGATTATGTATATCAAAAAAAGAAATGACAACAATAGTGTATACTATATAATGGGGTAAATTTACTAGGATGGGAGTTCTATTAAGAAGTGATGTTGCCCATAGCAACCAATCAGATTCCAGGTATTATCTTGTAGAAGGTGCTAGATAAATGAGAAGTAGAATATGATTGGTTGCTATGGGCAACATCACTTCTTACATAGAACTCCTATTTTAGTAAATTTACCCCGATGAGTTATAAAGTTGGTTGTGTGGATTACATTCACCTATGTGTGACAATTTTTTTTGCTTGATAACCATGTTACTTCAAAGGGCTTAATCCAATCCAAGGGGGAAATTGCCATTGCAACGGTATAGAAAAGCTGGCAATGGCACTGCAATTGGCCCCCCTCGCGTTCCAATCTCACCCTGGACTCAAACATTGTTATACGCAGCCATATGCATTTGAAAGTACCATAATTGCAGCATACAGTCGCACTTGACTTAAGGCCCCCATACATCAGTAATCCATTGGGGCAATTCTGCATTTTGCAGATGATTGTGTAAAAATATCTGCAATGTATGGGGTTCACAGATCGCAGATTGGAATTGATAATCAGATTGTCCAACATGTTGGATTTCACAGATCGATTGGGGCTGTAGATTGCTAGCGTATGGAGAAGATGTGCAGATTTGCAGACCGTTACTAGTAAAATGATGTGCCTTTCAAGATTGGCAGACCTGTATTTGCTGATAATTATCTGCAAATCACTGAAAAAGATCTGTAATGTATGGGTGCAGATTGCTAGATTGGGAAATCCTAACATCGGGCAACAAATCTTCAAATTGTCCAATTGTGGTTTTCTGATTGCGGATGTATGGGGACCTTTACTCGCAGGTGCAAGTAATTGCAACTAGTTGGATTGAGCCCAAAGTCTCCAGTTCCTGTCCATTAAGGTTTCAGCAGCGCAGTGGATATCTGTATACTATTGTCCAAAGTGTTAACTATCAAATAAGAGAATTAGTATTCTATACTAAAAACTTAACTTTTATTAGAAATAAAAAGTAAATTTTATTCTAGAGAGCACCTCCTATATAAATTATTTCAAATGTACATATATAGTAAAAATTATTTATTTATGTGGGAGCAGTGATCAGATTTTGTTATAATTATCCTACTCTTGTGCAGGTTTTATTGATTACATTTACGCTAACTAACATATGTGCAGTCACCACTAACGAACCCTCTTCCATGGCAATTCACATCGGAGAAGTCTAACAGGATGAACCTCCCAGCGCAGTGTTTTGCCAAAATGGTTGGATGTCTTCTACTGGGATCAGTATGAAACAATCAAACAGTTCTGGATCGGTTCAAATCCCGAAGCTGGAAGTCCAGCAGTGAAAATCTCGACAGGTAAGTATTTTCACTATTTACTAACCTAACCCCCCCTAACCCTAACCCTCCCTTAGGGGTGCCTAACCCTAACCTCCCCCCAAGTGCCTAGCCCTTCCCCCGCTAAGTGCCTAAACCTAACCCCCCCTTCCCCGCAGCCTAAACCTAAGTCTCCCAGGGGGTGCCTAACCCTAACCTCCTCGACGCCTGTCATTAGACCCTTGCCAGGATTCGACAGTCGGGAAGCCGGCAGTCGGCATTTCGAATGTCGGCATGTCGGCATTTCGATCCCCTTCTACTGCACCACAGCAGCTGCCCAACTGTGCTGCCACTGCACTTCACCACACAGGGGTGGCTTAGTATTGAACTGCTTAGTTTCCTAGCAGTTATGTAGTCATTATGTTGACATGGACATCATGTCGACTGTGAATGTGTTGACAGTCACAATGTCACCATTACAGGGTTAGGTTTAGAAAGGTAAAAATTACTCTTTCTGTGAACATTAAAGAATAAAATATACGACAAATGTTAGTAAAACATTCAAACTTCAAACAATAATTAATGCAATAGATGAAATCATTTTTATAAGTAGCAAATATGATTAAGCTGCGGGTTTTGCAGCAAGGAAACGCATTAGGTCCCCTGAAGTAACACTTGATCATTATTATGGATTTGTTTCCACCATCAGCTAATTGGGACTTCTATCCACATTCTACAATCATAGGAACCGATTATCTGCAAAGTATCTTCTTTGCTTATGGTACTAGTTGGCACAAGGACTGGTATCTTTTTCTCCCATCTTGCCTCTTCGCATACATGAAACAGTGATTTGGGACAAATTCATGCGCAGTAAAGATGTCCCCGGGAAGAAGGCATGGGTGCCATTTTTTCGGAGCCCTGTGCATGCACAGTAGATTCTAACACCAAACCAGAATCTACTGTGATGCCAGAGAGGACTGGGCCAGCACTGAGTCTGCACACAGGCTCTCTCCTTTCTTAAAACGCCCCTGATTGCTTAGAATGTCTGACGGTATTTGGCTGCAAGTATGGGTGGAGCTGTGTCTTATGACGCAGTTTTTGACACCGGCACGCCCGCCGACACCCCACCTTTTGTCCCCGCCCAGTAACACCTTCCGGAACGGCATGAATCTCCATGCTGTTCTGATCTGCATCCGATGGCAGTAACCATAAGGACACATGAGGAATCAGGCCCACAGTCCATTGCATGAAGTGTAAGAAACTGTGGTCTTGCAAAAGTAATTCTGATCCTTTCTATAGTGATGTTTACAATGATTTCTTAGAGTGTGTGCAGTGCCATCAGGCAGGCAGAACAGAAACATTTCTTTTAGGCACAGTTTGTTGTTTTTTTAGGCATAAATGTAATAGCAGTCTGCAAATAGAACCTTGTGCTGTTATCCATAGCAACTGATCAAACATTTCCAAATACAACAACTATGCTAATTCACAACAAAAGGACAATGTGTTAACTTGTAGCCTTGTCACAAGATTAACACAAAATAACATTTATTTTAATATGTTTAATAGCCTTCAATTATGAGAAGTTTCACAACTGTCGCCTGGAGCTTGTCAGTGAATGCACAATGCTCTTTATGTAACTATGTTTTGCTACCTAACTCAGCACATTCTTTTTAAACATGTTCTGCATTCTCTTACTGTGTGTTGTATTGCTTTCCATTGTGTTATGTATACTATTTTCCATTAATGAGTGACTGTGATATCTACACTGGCTGTGGAGCTTTTGAATATACCAGCAGAAACTCTGGGCCCGATTCTGAGAAGTGTCGAAGCCAAATAATTGGCTAAGACAGAATCAGAATCTGCACAACGCCATCTTGCGAATGGTAAACTAGACGCCATTTTACAACTAGTCGCAAAACGCCATTTTTAGCTATAACAAAAATAAAATCCTTATATTAAACATTCAGGGTTGACAAGACGGGTTTTGTGGATTTGTCTGTGACAAGTGATTGAAGAATAAACAAAGATACATTGAGCATTTGCTCTGCACACAGAACAGTATGCCTATGAAAATTGAACCACAATACAGACATTGATATACTCAGACAGAGTGAATTAGGAAACCATTGTTAGGCATTTAAGCTATCGATAGCCATTGTAGGCCATTAGTATCTGATGTGGTTTAAGCTAAATAAACCAATGTATTTATGTCTGAGGCTTAAACAAATTAGCCTTGCCTTTGTGATTTCATTAGACATCGTTTGATCATCTGTGTAAACCCCATTGCCTGTCATTTTTGTAAATCCAGACAAATAATGTCAAAACCAAGAAATTCATAGAGAGATATATATATATACAGTCGCTATTTCATACACATGAATGCACACCCGCACAGCGTTAACTAGCGTCTTTTCCTCATATTCCTAATGCTCACATATTACACAATTACATAAAAAAAGGTTCCGCATTAATAAAGGTTATTTACCAAGATTTTACTCTTATTTGCAATGCTGGGAAATGTATGTTTTATGATAACTATGTTTTAGTACATGATAAGTGGACCATGTTTGGTACCGTTCTAAACTACTGTGTCTTTGCAGATCTCCGGTTCCATCGGCGGGGATATCGTAACATGTGTCTGCGAATTATGAACTATATTAGAGTTAGGCATTAAAATGTATTTTGTAATGTGACCAGATTAGATTACTATGCAGCAGGAAAGCGGACACAATGGGCTGTTTGAGGCTGGATTGTGATCTTTACACTGACCTATGAATTGTACCGTAACAGAAGAAGCAAGAAGAAGAACCAATGGGAACATGCCAAACGTGTTTTATTGTATTGCTTATCACGGTAAGGGTATATATGTAGTCGCTCTGTAACTGGAACCTCAGTCTTCCTACTTTGCTGTTGACGAAGGTTTCATCTTGATGCCGGGATCTGGTTCCAGAGCGCTTGCGTATGTATCGACTGTACCTTCTGACTGTATGATTTATTTGCGCTTATTATATTAGATCACAGCATGTAACTATCTGTACTTTTCTTGAATAATAACTTTAGTGCGTTGGACCACAAGTGCCAAAGTCTGAGAGCATTTATTGGGGTGTGCGACTGGTCATAGCGTTACTTAGCGCTATTTATGTTTTAGAGGTTTATAGGCGGGATTGTCTAGAGGTTTATAGGCAGGATTGTCTAGAGGTTTATAAGCAGGATTGTGCAAAGGTTTAATCAGGATATAACAGTTGGGGGCTCGCAGTGTAATCATGCTATTTGATACACGGTAACACTTGGTCAGTTGTCTCTCAGCAAAAGGGTGGAGGTGCCATAACAGGAGACGCATATAGCTGTCGCCTGTTACCATTTTGTTGCTGAGAGCGCACTGCCGGTTATTGTGTAAAAGGAGTGCTGTTTAGAATCCAGGGACAAGGAAGGAAAAAGTTTGTTTTCCCTCGTTGATAGAATTGTATGTTTAAAAGGGGAAGTCGCATTATTGTGTATGCGACCAGTCGCACAATAGCGTACACGTATTTCCGGTAGTGCTTCCACGTGTTTTGAACAAAGCCGTTGAAATTGCATTGTGTTATTGATAGTTAACATTGTTGTAAGTATCTCGATCAGTGTTGCCATACTCTGGGAGAACGTTTATTTTCTGTGCAGGAAAAAAGTGTGTAACAGTGAGCATTTGTTGGTTTAGGGTGTAACACAGTTCCTAAATGTTATGGGTATCGTAGGACCCTTAAGTGCTAGGCGTAAGGAGCGGCCTAGTGACTCGGTAGCAGGTTACCATTTACTATACACAAAGCAGGTTGTTATTTTTGTTAGGGTTCGGCTCGCAGTGTGATTACAGTATTCAGTAATCGGTTAGACTTATTTGAGCACTGTAATTGAACCGCGTAGTTTTGGCTAAACTGTGATTGTGAACTGATGAGAGAGTGGACGAAATCAACTGGAAAACAAAGGGTAAATATTACCCCCTAGCAGTTGAAAGGTAGTCAAAAAGGGATTTCTGCGCGGAAGCAGCTTCTTCCATAGGTGAGGGGAGGCGTCTAGAGGTCTTCCATAGGGTTTGTGGATACGCCCTGTTTCAAAGACGTCCACAGGTAAGTGAAAGTGTCTTTCACCAGATTAGATCTTTATTGAAAAATGTAGGGGTTGTCCCAGGATGGGAGCCACGCAAACAGTAGAGATGTTAGACAATGATGTGCTGCTAATGGAAGCACTGTTTGGGTCGGCACGCCATATTATGCATACTAAGTACGGTGCTTATGCAATTAGGTACTGTGATGTATGGTTTAAGATGACGATGAAGTGTGTTAGACCGTTTCCCAGAATTGGTAGCTTTGATAAGGATGTATTGAACAAAGTCCAAGATCACATCAGTCTGGTGCGTTCTTGAGTGAAAAAGGTAAAATATAACGAATGTTTAAAATAATGGCAGCATGAAGGGGATGTGTGGCTTAATGGTGTGCAAGCGACGCACATTACCGGAAGGTATTGTCAGTGGTTAACGCACACCACCGCCGCCCTATGCTGATGGGGGTGCAGGTACAGTTGTTGAAAAAACCCATAAAAATGTAACAAATAATTTGTACCCTCCATAAGGAAAAAATGTTTATGATGTGGATGATGAGCCTATTGTTATGTCTGCCATTTCCTGTGCTGTACACATGTTAGATGCTCCCACCATGGCAATCACAAGTGGTGCCGCCATCTTCATCAGTGATAGTACAGGAAGTGTTAACATCCACTGCATCCGTAGAGGAAGTTGTTAACCCTATACGTAGCAGTAACAGACTAAACCCCCAGCCAGGTAATAAGGTCAAAAGTAGCAGTGCGGCCGGTCTGCATCCCATCCGGACAATAACTGTTCCGAATGGGAATGCGGATGCGAACGGTGTAGTGCCCACAAGGGAAGTAGCAATGCATTGTCCTTGGACAAGAGCAGAGCTAAATTCCATAATGAATGATCTCCCCGATCCCAAAAAGGAATTAGCCAAATGTCAAAGATTTTTGAAAAATTTGGGTAGTTCTCACGAGCCAACCAATAAAGATTGGCGAGTGGTGTTAAGGGCTTGTCTTCCACGCAATACCGAAGTGACAAAATTTATCACGGATTGTGTATTAGATGGAGATGTTACCTTAACAGACAAAGTAAACCAAGGTAACATTTCCTGAATTGTAACTCAATTGGGTGTATATTTTCCAGTAGTAGTTAACTGGAGCAAAATTTTCACCATAAAACAGAAAGAGAGTGAATCTGCAGAAGATTATTGTAACCGGGCTCTGCAGGCTATAGCCCAGTACACTGGGTTAGAAGATATTAAAGATCGCACTCACCACAGGGGAATGATTGTCATTGTACTTATGGATGGCCTAAAAGATAACCTAAACACCTGAATTCAGACCTCACAGCCTGGCTGGAGGGGAGTCACTGTAGACACCCTCATAGAATCCGCTATTGAACATGATAAGAACATCTCTAAAAAGAGAGAGACCCAGGGCGAGAAACTAATGGCTGTTGGTATCCAAGCTCTAGAAGGAATGACTATAACATCACAGCCAGCAGACACACCTGCACCTGCACAGCTACACGTCCCCACACTAATCCTACACCACCACAAACACAGCCCTACCCCACTTATCACTCACAACCACAATTTCCATACTATCCACAACCACCATATCTCCCTCAATATCCTTACCCATACCCACCACCTTTCCCTCCTGCTCAACCTACACAGCAATCCTTTCATCCACCCCACTCACGAAAGTGCTTTAATTGCAACCAACCAGGACATGTGAGTAGGAACTGTATAGCGAAGAGGGTAGGACCCCCTAACCAGGGAGTACCTGGATATCCCCATAAGGGATATACACAGAGACCAACAAATGTCCAACAGGCACCAGCTACAATTGTGGCCGTTAATGCTTTATTGGAGAGTGGGAGTCAATGCTAGGGGTCAGGTCATACCTGTAGTCTACAGATAGATAGGTTAACAGGAAGTACTAGGGAAGAACCGGTAATGATGGTTGATGTAGCTGGTACTAAACATCCTTTTCTTGCAGACACAGGGGTAACCAGATCAGTGTTAAAATCTCCAGCTAATTTACAGGTGAGACAGTACCAACAATGGGCGTAACGGGTAAAGTGCAACATTATCCTTTAACAGAACCTGCGGAGGTCACTATCGGGCCATTGCATACCAGACATTCTTTTCTCCTGGCAGCAGTGGCTCCTACTAATCTACTGAAAAGGGATTTGTTATGTAAGATGGGATGTGACATATATTGTACCCCTATTGGTGTATTTCTAGACATCCCAGAGAGAGTTGCGCATGAGGTGAGGGATATGTTGGACACTCCCCAAAGGATAATGTATCACTCTACCAGTTTAAGTGAGAATCCATCTCAGGTAGATCAAATGTTGTCCCAAATGCCAGATCCACTTTGGACCAAGGATGGACAGGACACTGGATTAATGGCAAATGTAAGTCCCGTAATGGTAAATTTAAAAAGCGGTAGGCAAGCTCCAAAAATTCCCCAGTACCCATTAAAACAGGAGGTAGAATTAAGGGTTTATCCTATAATTGAGCGATTGTCACAGCAGGAAATTTTAGTCCGTACAGCAAGTATAGCCAACAGTCCCATTTTTCCAGTAAAGAAGGCTGCTGGGAGGGGTTATAGGCTGGTACAAGACCTTAGAGGGGTTAATAAGGTGGTAGAGAGCCAATTTCCCGTAGTGCCAAATCCAGCTGTCATTCTTATGCAGATCCCACCAAACGCAACCCATTTCACTGTCATTGATCTCTGTTCTGTTTTCTTCTCTGTACCTCTTCATCCTGACTGTCAGTACTTATTTGCCTTTGCATACAGGGGTGTACAATACACGAGGACATGATTACCCCAAGGTTTCATAGACAGCCCCAGTATCTTTTCCCATGCCTTACATGACTTTTTACAATCTTTTCAACCTGCCAATGGATCTGTTCTAATACAATATGTAGACAATTTATTATGTTCTGATTCATTTATGTCATGTTTAAATGATACTAAACTTTTGTTGCTTCATCTCTCGCAAACAGGACACAAAGTTGCTAAGGACAAACTACAGCTGTGCCAATCCAGAGTTAAATACTTGGGACATTGCCTAACCCAGGGGTTACGACATCTAACTACTGATCAAATACAAGCCACACAAAACATGACACTGCCATGCAACCAGCAGCAAATCAGTACCTTCTTGGGAATGTGTGGATACTGCAGAATGTGGATCCCAGGTTTCTCTATTTTGGCCTTGCCTTTACAGGACTTAATTTCTTCCTCAAAACCCAATCATGTCATACACACAGAGGAAACAGGAAAAAGTGGTAGGCAAGCTCCAAAAATTCCCCAGTACCCATTAAAACAGGAGGTAGAATTAGGGGTTTATCCTATAATTGAGCGATTGTCACAGCAGGGAATTTTAGTCCATACAGCAAGTATAGCCAACAGTCCCATTTTTCCAGTAAAGAAGGCTGCTGGGAGGGGTTATAGGCTGGTACAAGACCTTAGAGGGGTTAATAAGGTGGTAGAGAGCCAATTCTCCCGTAGTGCCAAATCTGGCTGTCATTCATATGCAGATCCCACCAAACGCAACCCATTTCACTGTCATTGATCTCTGTTCTGTTTTCTTCTCTGTACCTCTTCATCCTGACTGTCAGTACTTATTTGCCTTTACATACAGGGGTGTACAATACACGAGGACACGATTACCCCAAGGTTTCATAGACAACCCCAGTATCTTTTCCCATGCCTTACATGACTTTTTACAATCTTTTCAACCTGCCAATGGATCTGTTCTAATACAATATGTAGACGATTTATTGTTATGTTCTGATTCATTTATGTCATGTTTAAATGATACTAAACTTTTGTTGCTTCATCTCTCGCAAACAGGACACAAAGTTGATAAGGACAAACTACAGCTGTGCCAATCCAGAGTTAAATACTTGGGACATTGCCTAACCCAGGGGTCACGACATCTAACTACTGATCAAATACAAGCCACACAAAACATGACACTGCCAAGCAACCAGCAGCAAATCGGTATCTTCTTGGGAATGTGTGGATACTGCAGAATGTGGATCCCAGGTTTCTCTATTTTGGCCTTGCCTTTACAGGACTTAATTTCTTCCTCAAAACCCGATCATGTCATACACACAGAGGAAACAGAGCATGCTTACCTTAATCTTAAGGATAGTCTGACAAAAGCTCCTGCATTGGGAATACCTGACTATGAGAAACCTTTTGATTTGTATTGTACGGAAACTGATGGGTGCACAGCGGGTGTTCTCACACAAAAACATGGTGATGTCAGTAGGCCGTAGCATACTACAGTGCCCAATTGGACACTGTTGCAAGATCACTCCTAATGTGTTTAAGAAGTGTAGCAGCAACTGCTCTATTGGTCAGTAAAAGTGAGGACGTGGTATTGGGCCATGATATGATTGTTTATACTCCCCATGCTGTATCTGCTCTGCTGAACTCTGCCCAAACTAGACACGTCTCTTCAGCTAGATTCACCAAATGGGAACTAGCTCTAATAGCACCTGCAAACATCACCGTTAAACGATGCAATACGTTAAACCCAGCAACGTATTTACCATATGTGTAACATGATGCACAAAGGGAGGAGAGAGACGAGTTGCTGGCGGAAAAAAGTGAGTTCAGCGGGCATAGTGATGCACAGGATTGTATGAAACATCTGAACCAGACCTTTACTGCAAGACCTGACATACGTGACACACCTTTAGAGAATGTGGATGTGACATTTTACACGGATATGAGTTGTCATAGAAAAACAGACAAATGTGAATTATGTACAGGTTATGCTGTTGTAAATGACAAGGACATCATAGAAGCTGAACACCTTGGTCCTCCTCACTCAGCCCAGGTGGCAGAGTTAGTAGCACTAAGAAGAGCGTGTGAATTAGCAGCAGGCAAATCTGCTAACATTTACACTGACTCCAGGTATGCATTTGGAGTGGTACATGATTTTGGAGCTCTATGGCGTCTGAGAAATTTTATGACAGCAGCAGGCACACCAGTTGCACATTCCAGACAAAAGTATTACTAAAAGCAATTCAACTGCCCAAAACAGTGGCAGTAATTAAGTGTAAAGCCCATACATGTGAGGAAGATCCGGTGTCACTGGGGCAGTGACACCGGATCGAAGCTGCCAAATGGGCAGCAGGTTTAAAAATGAATGTAACTACTGAACAAATAATGATGTTCCAAACAATTGACATGATGATATTAATTGAGATGCAAAATTTGTGTTCCATCCAGCAGAAAGCAGTCTGGAGGTCGAAGGGATGTGGACAGGAGTCCTCTGGACTTTGGAGAGATGGACAAGGTAAGCCGGTGGCACCCAAGGCGTACTACCCAAGCTTGGCTGAGGCAGCACACGGTCTGACTCACTTGGGAAAACAAGGTATGTGTAAGTTGGTCAGGGTGTATTGGTGTGCACCGGGCTTCTCTTCTCAAGCTGTGAGGAGAGCCATGTCCTGTTTGACATGCTTAAGGAAGAATGTTGGAAAAACGATACCAACTGAGCCATCCCACATCCCCCCGACAGATGGACCTTTCCAGATGATACAAATTGATTTCATCCAATTACCACCCTGCAGGAATCTCAAGTATGTATTAGTTTGTACAGATGTATTCTCTAATTGGGTAGAGGCCTATCCAGCTGCCACTAATACTGCTGTGTTTACTGCTAAAAAGATTGTACAGGAATTTGTATGCAGATATGGTATCCCCAGAATTATTGAAAGTGATAGGGGTACCCATTTCACCGGTGACGTCTTCCAGAGTATGTGTAAGTTGATGGGTATTAATAGTAAACTTCACACCCCATATCGACCCCAGGCCAGTGTCAAGGTGGAGAGAGTGAACGGCACTATTAAAAATAAATTAAGTAAGAGCATGGCTGAAACTGGACTAGGATGGCCAGAAGCACTACCGTTCATCCTACATAGCATAAGGACCACTCCTAGGCCTCTCTTAATCTGTCCCCCTTTGAAATACTGTTTGGTAGACAACCTCATTTAATTGTAAGTCCACAGGAAGACCTGAAAATTATCAACGAGGCCACTGTAAAGTATCTTATAACAATGAGTAAACAGTTGAAGCAGCAGCAGCAGCAGCAGAAACTGAAATTATTGGCACCCGATATGCCAGAGACAAACTGTCATGATGTCAAACCTGGAGAATTTGTTATGATCCAAAATTATTTACGCTCAGGTTGTCCGATAGATCGACGGGAAGGTCCGTACCAGGTGTTGTTGACGAGTAACACATCCTTGAAGGTGGCCGAGAGAGATACCTGGGTCCAGGAAGGAAGGTTAACCAACCGGTGGAGATACAGGGCTGAGTCGAGGCAGATAATGAGGATCTGGCAATTGCGAACCTGTTCCAGGAGGATTAAAAAGGTGGCAGTGAGATATCTGAGCTGAAAAAAAAAATTGTAGATCAGTGTTGCAGCAAGGGATTGTTCTGCTGTGTTCATTTTTGTATTTTTCTTCCAGAGTTTCCATCATCTTGGTTTGTCTGGGGATTTCCGGTTTCTGTGATGGAGGACAGATAGAGGAGATGGGAGCTGATGCTGGTGTTAATGGAGTGGAATCGAGAGGAAGAGTTTTATACCAAATCAGGGGAGTGTCTGACTTATTTTAGTACAGTAAATTGTTAAGAGATATGGATACCAATATTAAGGAAGAACTGTATTACAATCCTGAGCTAGAATGTACTGTATGACAATGTAATCTGAATTTGTGTGGTTGTGCATAAATATATCGTTTATGTTATTTTAAGTCATCTAAGGTAACGCAGTCCCAATCCCCCTTTCCAAACTTCCTTTATAGGTAAGATGAGTTCCCACATCCTGCCAATGGTCCCTTGAGGATCCGCAGATGGCGTATAAGGGTTGTTTTACCCTTCTTGAGACGCATTATCTAATGGTTCAAATGACCAAACTGTGTCATACAATAATAACATTAAACGGTATATTCTCATGCATGGCTAAACAGATTCAAAATATGTTGTGATAGCGTTTGATTGGCTATCAAAGGATGGACTGTCGAAGCCAGATACTTGGCTAAGACAGAATCTGTTTACAATCGGAAGCTGCACAACGCCATCTTGCGAATGGTAAACTAGATGCCATTTTACAACTAGTCGCAAAATGCCATTTTTAGCTATAACAAAACTAAAATCCTTACATTAAACATTCAGGGTTGACAAGACGGGTTTTGTGGATTTGTCTGTGACAAGTGATTGAAGAATAAACAAAGATACAGTGAGCAGTTGCTCTGCACACAGAACAGTATGCCTATGAAAATTGAACCACAATACAGACATTGATATACTCAGACAGAGTGAATTAGGAAACCATTGTTAGGCATTTAAGCTATCGATAGCCATTGTAGGCCATTAGTATCTGATGTGGTTTAAGCTAAATAAACCAATGTATTTATGTCTGAGGCTTAAACAAATTAGCCTTGCCTTTGTGATTTCATTAGACATCGTTTGATCATCTGTGTAAACCCCATTGCCTGTCATTTTTGTAAATCCAGACAAATAATGTCAAAACCAAGAAATTCATAGAGAGATATATATATACAGTTGCTATTTCATACACATGAATACACACCCGCACAGCGTTAACTAGCGTCTTTTCCTCATATTCCTAATGCTCACATATTACACAATTACATAAAAAAAGGTTCCGCATTAATAAAGGTTATTTACCAAGATTTTACTCTTATTTGCAATGCTGGGAAATGTATGTTTTATGATAACTATGTTTTAGTACATGATAAGTGGACCATGTTTGGTACCGTTCTAAACTACTGTGTCTTTGCAGATCTCCGGTTCCATCGGCGGGGATATTGTAACGTGTCTGCGAATTATGAACTATATTAGAGTTAGGCATTAAAATGTATTTTGTAATGTGACCAGATTAGATTACTATGCAGCAGGAAAGCGGACACAATGGGCTGTTAGAGGCTGGATTGTGATCTTTACACTGACCTATGAATTGTACCGTAACAGAAGAAGCAAGAAGAAGAACCAATGGGAACATGCCAAACATGTTTTATTGTATTGCTTATCACGGTAAGGGTATATATGTAGTCGCTCTGTAACTGGAACCTCAGTCTTCCTGCTTTGCTGTTGACGGAGGTTTCATCTTGATGCCGGGATCTGGTTACAGAGCGCTTGCGTATGTATCGACTGTACCTTGTGACTGTATGATTTATTTGCGCTTATTATATTAGATCACAGCATGTAACTATCTGTACTTTTCTTGAATAATAACTTTTGTCCGTTGGACCACAAGTGCCAAAGTCTGAGAGCATTTATTGGGGTGTGCGACTGGTCATAGCGCTACTTAGCGCTATTTATGTTTTAGAGGTTTATAGGCAGGATTGTGCAAAGGTTTAATCAGGATATAACAGAAGGACGCAGTTAGCATTGACACAGAGGTGACGCTAACATATGGTAATGCAGCAAGAGGGGTCTGTAGAATAAAAGACACCTCCTGCCAGCATCTTTGATCCCAGTACTGTGTCTGAAGACACACAGCATCAGATCGCCATCGCAGTCATCAGCCATCTGAGTAAGCTTAAGATTACTCAGAATGGACAACGGAACTGCTCATTTTGGGTCAGGAAGTCTGTGTCGTACGACGCAGACCCTGGCCAGACACGCCCAGAAAATAGAGACGACACACTCCCATTTGCAGGAACTTAGGCCGGCTCCACCCACTCCCTGACCCAAAATTACTGCAGGCTGTGACTTTGGGGAACTACGAGATATCTCACAGTAGAAGACTGAGGCATGCGCAGTACAGATCCTGCGCACGCGCCGATATTCTAACATTGGAGATGTTACCATAGGGCTTGCGTACATATCTGAATAAGGCCCATTGATTCTGATTTAGGGATTCTGTTTTGCATGTGTACTACAGTATCTGATCAATTACCTCACTATTTAGGTTTTCAAGACTCATTTAGTCCTGAATGGGTACTAGCCTATTGCCATTATGCACAGCGTAGACTGGTATCTCTTGGCAAGGAAAGTTGATGAACTGGCATATAAATTGTGGTTAGGCTAAACAAAATGAAATAAGAGCCTGCTGACATACTTTATGTTTGTTTCTTTTCTACTGTATTCATGATTAGAGTCGTAGCTAGACATTTTAGAGCCCTATGCCAGAAAGAGCTTTGGTGCCCTAAAAAAAGGGCATGGTCTCATAGGGAAAGGGCATTCACATTACACCACACAGTAGTGCCCCTTATTTACATTACACTACATACTTGTAGTAGTGTCCCTTATTCACATTACGCTAAATTGTAGTAATGCCCTTTACACATTATGGGGCCTATTTATCATCACTTAATTTTCACAAAAGCAGGTGAAATAGCACTTTTTCACCTGCAATTGTGACAATTAAGTATTCGGGCCATTCATTAAGAAGGTAAAGCAGGAGATATCACAGATATCTCCTACTAACCTTCTGTTTGGAGAACAGCCCACTGTCCCCATGCACTAGTTTGGGGACAGAATTCATCAAGCTCTGAAAATATTATATTTTCGGAGCTTGACTGCGGGAGCATTCGCCATCTTCAGATGGCGAATACCCCCGCTTGTGGATCGCTACCCGCTCTTCCCTATGGGAAGAAGGTCCGGGTTGCGAGAAGGGATCCTTTCGGATCCATCCACCCCTTTCCGGCTCCTTCCGCCGGACGTCGGGGCTCTTGAGCGTATGCGTGACCTGTAGGTCGCGCATGCGCACCGCCGTCACTGCTCCGACAGGAAGCCGTTTGTGGGGGAAGCTGATTTCACATTAGCTGCCACCACCCCGGAGCAATGCTGAATTACTCCGGTGGCCGCGGCGAGTTAGAATGTTAATTATCAGGGTCCCTTCGGACCCCGATAATTAACATCATGAATAGGCCCCTATGCCACACAGTACAACTCTCCCCCTACTCCCTTACACATTATGCCACACAGTACAACTCCCCCTACTCCTTTACATATTATGCCACACAGTACAACGTCCCCCCTCCTCCCTTACATATTATGCCACACAGTACAACTCAGTACTTAACTCATAGTGATTATTTCCCTAGTAGGAAGACTCTTGTGGTAGCTATATTACAATCATTTATAGCTAACATGATATTATATCATAGGGGGCTCATACATTGTTTAGGAACGCATAATATCTTTAAATATTTTATTATATAGAAAAATAATTTTTTATATATATTATTATAAAATAGATGGGTTCTCAGAATGTCTTTACTGCATTAGTATCATATACGGAGCCCAGAAACCCCAAACAAAAAGAGCTGATTCTGAGTCAGACGCAGCTGCGTCCAAAGCCCTTCCCTGGTGTACATCTGGGCGACCGCATGTGCAAGGACTGAGGCTGCCACTGTCAGCATCCAAAGATGCTGAAATACCAATTGGTGCGTTTTTAGACACCACCATCATTTGCACCATTGAAACTTGCACCTGCCCTATGACAGATTCTCTGTCCGTGGGTGGCCTCCTATGTAAGCGGATGAGTGTACTGTACACAAATGCTTTCGCCGACACACCCATACAATTGACCATCTCTGTGCATGCGCTAAGCCACCTCTCTGTCTCCTCCCGGGGATGGCAACTACATTTTCAACACATTTTGAGACCATGGGGTATATTTACTAATGTTCCATTTTCATTTTTGAGTGATTTGACATTCGATTTTGCATTTGGATATTTACTAAAGGCAAAAGTGAATGTCAAATTGAACCTAAAACCAAATTTCACTCAAATCCCACTCAAAATCGAACATCGGAAAAGCATCGGACCTTTTACATAGACCAACACACAACAGAGCCTCCACCTCTCTCAGCCAACGAACGGCTACCACCATTGGGGCATATCCAATTAGGTTTACCCTCCAGCTAATTATCGCACAGGTCGGATTTCAATTAGCGGGGATGTCCCCCGAAACCCCGCGTGCGAGTCCCTGCTGTCGGACTTTACCTCGCACCTCATGTAGGTGCGAGGTAAAATCTGTGTGAAGCCGCCCTATTCGGCTTTGCGCGAGCCGGTATAACACACTGATTCTGCAGTTCTCGCGGAATCAGTGTGTCCTCGCGTGGGAGTTCTGTTCTAATGACGCGGGGAAAAAGCTATTTAATTGAATAGCTAATCCCCGAGTCACGGGACTTTTGCCCGATAATTAGCCACGAGTGAAACCCCGCGGCTAATTGGATATGCCCCATTGACTTCATTGGTAAGAACCACTGGGTTACTAAAGGTTAACTGGCGGTTCTCACCATTGAAGTGAATGGTGGGAGCCGCTCATTGGCTGAGAGAGGCACTCAATGAATGCTCAGCCCCGGCACTTCTAAGGGAAATGCCATGGTTGACCTGTCATTCGGGAGGTAGCGTCCTTAGAGGATGGTACTGAGGGCCTGATTCAGACCCACTCGCTAAGATGCGTTCGCACACAGCCAGACGATGTTTGCATTCTGTGCATGTGTACGCATCGTAGTGCGCGTGCGCGAACCAGTTTGAGCGATCGGGAAGCATTCGCTCGTTGCGCTTAGATAGCCCGGCTGAATGAGTGACAGGAGAAGCAGTGACAGGGGCTGGCCGCTAGAAACGGGGGAGTGGAGGTGTGAACGCAAGGCGTGCCTGAGCACCTTAACGCCATTTCAGAGGCGTGCATAATTAAGACGCAGCATCATAGTACACTTCACTTGGCTGAATTTTATATTGAAGCGCTAGCAGTACTTGCGGTAGGGTATGGTCAACCACAAGTGCTGCGTATGCATCCGATGTTACCGATGGTTGCATACACTTCCTGGAGATGACATGCACAAGGGGGAGTCTTAAGACAGGCTGGTAGGCGTCTGCATCCACAGAGCGAATGCACGCCAAGATATAGTGGGAGTGTTAATGCCTTGCCATGGGATCGCCTGCCTTCCCGGATTTGCATACGCTGACTGCGTGCGAACGCATCTAGCGAGCGGGTCTGAATCGATCCCTGAGTTTGTGGGTCAGGTGAGTATCTGTGAGTGTGTATGTGTGTAATAAACTTGTACTTTCACAGTGTATCTTGCCTTTATTTTAACATTTCTTTAAAGGTGAACTAAAGGTACCAGCTGGCCCTTAATGCTAGTACTTCTGGTTCTCCATCAGAAGCATGCAGGGGAGGTTTGCTGGGACCTGTAGTTCTATTGTTAAAGACAATGTTTTCTCTTCTATTTTTTACACACACTTTACACAATCAAGCCAGCACCCACCACCCAAGGGTGCCGGGGGATAGCCCCGGGCTCAGCCCAGGCCTGGGGTGCCCTGGAGAGGGAGACCCCTTTACCGGGGTGGTCCCCAACACCCCAGGGATCCCCGGCCTCGGCTGACTAATGGACAGGGGTAATGCTTTGGCTGGGGACCCAGTGAAAGGGTTCCCCTGGCTGTGGCATTACCCCCCGCTAGAAAGAGCCAAGTGCTGGTTATGGCAAATACAGGGGACCCCTACTCATTTTGTCCCCGGTATTTCCAAAACCAGGACTGGCTCGCTTAGCCCAGTGCTGGTTGTGCTACATACAAGGAACCCCTACATCTTTTGTCCCCTGTATTTTCACAACCAGTACTGGTTATGAAAAGTACGGGGCTGGTTGTGCTTAAAAAAATTAACACTCTACAAGCATTTTGCACAAAGATGCATTCACGGTTCTCACTGATCTGTGCATGTGTCTGTGTCAATCAGACCTGCTCATGCTAAAAACAAAAGCATGAAGCAGGTTTATTACTTTGGGGATCTGGGATTCGATTTTGAGTTGGATTTGATGTTCGATTTGCAAAATCGAACATCTAATCACTGTTCAAGATCGAACCAAATCGAATTTGAAAATCGAATTTTAGTATTTGTGGGATTTTGACAGGGATTTGTATATTCAAATTTGACTCGATTTGAGGTGAGCTAAATCAAACATCAAATCAAATGTAAAATCGACCTTTGATAAATATACCACCATGTGTCTCCCCTGCACCTCAATTGCATCTCCGACTCTATCTGGACGCATGCGCAGCATTGAAAAAACGCTCCACTACATCCGACATCGGCAGTGTGTGCAACTTAGAATTAGGCCCTAGGAGTAAATTTACAAAGATTCGTGTTTGGTCAAGATTGCAATCTCGGTGTGTTTAGGCATTTTTTCAACACTCAAATTTACTAAAGACAAACTCGGGGGAGATTTTTCTATTTACACTGAAAAACTCAGGTGAGAATGCAAACTCGATTGAATACACCATCAACCAAACTCAAAAGTACTTTCAGTGAAAAAGAATCTACCCGGCTACTGACTGCACATCCCATGTGGAAACTGTCAGTACCCGGAGCCGCCAGTCAATCAGCGGCAGCTAACTGTATTTTACTTACTACTGTGCATGCTGAATTCATGTGTGTTTTGTGGTTTTTTGTCAATTTTTTTTACGGCGGGTGTACGGATGCCAGCCGCCTGCTAGAACTTGTAGTTCCACAAGTGCCAAAGGGCAGGCAGGCAACGGCCAGGTGTGCGGTGAAGAGCCCCGGTCTTCATCTTAAGCCTGGGGTGCTTGGAAGAGGGGGGTCCCCAACTCCCCTGAGATCCCCGGCTTTGGCTGAGTGGCTTGGGTGATAATGCTTTGGCTGGGGAGACCCGCTAAAAGGGGCCCTGGCTGTGGCATTACACCCCGGCCGGATTTGATCCCAGTGCTAGTTTTAAAAATAGGGGTAGCCCTACGTAATTTTTTTTCCCCTATATTTAAAACCAGTACTAGTTCAACAGCCCAGTGCTGGTTTTTTTCCCCGTATTTTTTGGGGGGGGACCATACGTCAATTTTTTTTTCACATTTAACCCTTTTTTTACTTTAAGAACACACAAGCAGCCTTCAAATTGCTTCTTGCTCAGGAGTATTTGGCTGAGGTCAGACACTTACAAGTCAGGGAAGAAATCTCGAACAGATACACCTTCAGAAAACATGATCTCAGCTAAACAAGCTTCTTGGTGAATTTGAGTGTTTCAAAGGCCTAAAAACAACCAATTTTCAGCGATGCAAATCAAGTTTTTAATCGTAGAAATTAAATCAGACACGAATCTTAGTAAATTTATCCCTTGGCCAGTGGTTCCCAAACTGTGCACTGTGGCTCCCCGGGGGTGCCTTGGGACACTTGCAGGGATGCCCCAGGTTTGGTGGTCCAGCACCAAATAAAATTATTTTTGATCAATATAATGTAAATATGTGAACAAACAGAAGTACAAACCTGTCCACCATCACTACTATTTTACTAGATTTTTTTCTGAATTCCTCAATAACAAACTTAAACTTAAGGGTGCCATGAAAACAATGCTGATACTTTAGGGCGCCATGATTCAAAAAAGTTTAGGAACCACTGGTCTAGGCTCTATTTTGATAATGTGTCTAATGCAAAAATCCCCAAATTCACTACCTGTCTAAAGACAAGAAAAGAGCATATAACATGCAGCATGAAACATCATCCAAATCTTTACCCTACACCAGTGGTTCCCAAACTTTTTGAATCTCGGCACCCTAGAGTATCGGCATTGTTTTCATGGTACTCCTAAGCCAAAAGTTTGTTATTGAGAAATTCAGAAACATTTTAATAAAGTAGTAAAGTGAAGTAAATTGTGCTTACCTGTCATCTTTAGGTTCAGTTATGTGATGGTGTACAGGTTTGTGCTTCTGTTTGTCCACATATTTACTTTGACCATAAATAATTTGATTTGGTGCTGGACAACCAACCTGGGGCATTCCTGCTAGTGTCCTGAGGCACCCCAGGGTGCCACGGCACACAGTTTGGGAACCACTGCCCTACACTAACTAATTTTCTTTCTTCAACCTTTGACTGACGTATGTCTTTGCTATCTTTAGTTCTTCATATCCAACTTCTGCCCAGTACAAGATCGTAACTAGGGGATTGCGTGCAGTGCCGCCACCGCCACCACACATATCGCAGGACTCTGTGTGGCATCGGCGCTGCCCCATGCTCCCTGCATCTGGCTAGCAGGGTGCCAGTCACTGCTGCATCACTGCCAGATCATCTGTTGGATGCTCCAGACATGCAGTCGGCAGCCTGTACAGCACACTGGAGCATCCTGAGGATGCTCTGGCAGTGCTGCTGGCCTTACCGGTGCTGGTGGACCCTCCCACTTAGCATGACTTCATGTGGTCAGGGGGCGTAGCCGCACAGGGTGCCATAAAGCCCTGTTACGGCTCTGGCCCAGTTTATCCAACTCCTTCACACGTAATTTCATTTCAGTACTCATTTCTCACTACAGTATACTAGAATGTGAATCTCCCATACATGCATTCATTATAATATTTTGTTCCATCCTCTCTAGTTATCTATTCCACAGTGTCCATCTTCTCTGCATTTTTTCCATTTTTGAACATCTCCCAAGCTCGTACAGGGTACCTTAGTCTCAGCTTGACCTTTCGTCTGGCATCACTCACTGCTTTGCCCTGGATCAGCTCTAAGGGGTCTATTTACTAAGCCTTGGATGAAGATAAAGTGAATGGAGATAAAGTACCAACCAACCAGGTCCTTACTGTCATTTTTCAAACAGCCTGTAACATGACAGTTAGGAGCTGATTGGCTGGTACCTTATCTCCGTTCACTTTATCTACATCCAAAGCTTAGATAAAATAGACCCTAACTTCTTTACTGTCCTAGCTGCCAATGCTGAAAGCTTTCATTAATAATTCACCTGGCCTTTCCTGCTCCTTTGGTCTGAAGAACACAGCCCTGTAGTACTGTATGTTGGCTCTCTTCCCACCTCTCTCGTCATTCCTTAAGCATCTCCTTTGAATGATCTACAAACACAACACAATTAGAATTTATGAAACGTTGAACTTTATGGACCTGTCTTTTTTCTATTTTTGTTTCAACCTACTTAATGTCTTTCATGTACTGTACCTTACTAATGGCAATAAGATGTTTAACATCCTCATATCAACCGTTCCTGATTTATGTAGCCTCTATCTCTATTCATTACAGTTTTGAAAAATGTATACTCGGTAAATTACAACTACTACTATACTAAGAGCAATTTATCTAAAGGAAGTTAGGAATGTATTGTGAATCTGTGTTGCCCTCCCCCTTCTCACAAATTGTTTATCTTAGACTTTATTGCATCCCAATTTAGTGTGTGTTTGAGCTTTCGGTGTGGGGTCCCAATCAGTGAGCACAGAGACACGTTTGTAACTTTAGATATTACTGCTCACTCAGGCTGCATAGCCGGTGGCTGCCATAGGCCCTGATTCAGAGCCGCTCGTAAGTGGCCGCTCGTTCGTTCTGACCGATGTTCACACATCTGCGCATGCGTACAGATTTTAATATGCATGCGCGAACCAGTCAGTGCGGCCGAAAATCGCTTGTTCGCTATATAGCGAATGCCTGCTATTTTGAGTGACAGAAAGAGGCGTATGTGGGTGGTAACAGGGGAAGGTGCTTGAAAACTGGGGTGTGGAATTCGAACGCAGGCGTGCTTAAAGGTCAAAACGGGCGTTTTAAGGGAGTGCATAAATAATACAGCAGCGTCATTGACCACGTCACTTGTTTTTTTTTTACTCAGAACTGCTCGCAAAATAGCGGTTGAAAAAACCAGCCACAAGAATAGCGAGCAGTTCATACGCTGTTCGATGTACTCGATTAATCTAATAAATAGCGGACATGACGTATGGTGCGAGCGGCAAGGGGTCGTATTTTTCAAAATTACAACCGCAAGTTTTGCTCGCTCGTTCAGACTTAGAGGCGTGAACAGACCACAATTAGCGAACGGTTCATTTGAATAGCCACCCGTTGTTTTAGAACGAACGACCGCAAATAGCGAGCGGCTCTGAATGAGGGCCATAGTCCGTGTTAGATGCAAAGTGTTAGATTATAAGTATAATTACAATTTGATAATTAAGTCGGGGTTACGCCGGAGGAAAACTGAGGGAAAAGAAACTCAAAACCAGAACACTTTCTGAACAACAAAAAGCAACATACTTATGTGAATTAACAAAATCAACATCTTGATATGTATGCATATCCAGGCAACTACTTACTGCACTCACTGCTTGGACACTGCAAATACTTCCCTATCTGTGTACTGCTCTTGTTGATTGATCTTTGTTGATCAGAACACTTCGGACTGGATCAGCTCGGGTACATTGAAATTTAGTCCTCATTCAATTTGTATTGCCTTTTCCAATTGTGTCACATCTCTCCACTTTAATCATTTGTTTAATAACTAATTCCTGCACCCACTACTCACAAACCTCTCTTTATATATCACTTTTGGAGCTGCGCTCATACATTAGCAGCTCTGTTCTTTACATGTATTTTTGAACATTTAACAACTTTAATCCACACTGTCTCTATATCACACAGCCTCCACTCCAGTTTACATCTCACTTATTACCTTGTCCACAGCATGAACACCCTTTCTACAAACACCCCCCTTATTCAGTGTCCACATAATCCTCTACTTTATCCATCCCTCTCCTCCCCCTCTTGTCTCCTCCACTTGCTGTTCCCCCTTTTTTCTCTCATCAGTCTGCTGCCAATCCTTTGCTTCTTTCCCCCACTTTTCCTGTCCCTCCATTCTCAACCACCTCCCTCCCTCCATGGCCTTGTTACCCCACCACTAAGCCCCATTCCCTCCTGGTTCTGTCTGTCACCTCCAGGGCTGCCAAGAGAAACTCTGGGCCAGGGTACTGCAACATCCTGTGGGACCACATCATGTATGGCTGCACCCATTTGTGAGTGGGTCTAGCATGTGAGATGCACCCACTCACAGGAGCATGGCATAGCACCCAGCAGCTGGGACTAAAGTAATCACTACTATATTAGGATGGCGGGACAGTCCCATTATAGCTGCATTTTTTGTCAGGCTGTATATAGACGCTAAAATGTAACACACAACAATTAAAGTGCTACAACTTTATTTTGTACATCTCTCATGTAAATAACACAAACAATCTATTTTCTGTCATAGAGATAGATGTATGAAGGACTTAATTTTTACATAACATCAGGTCATCTTATACACACACATTCCGCAGCACATATCCTAACCCACTGCTCCATGCTCCATGCTCCTTCCTCACTATCTACCCCTCTGTGTCGCCCCTGTCTGTCTGTCCTTCCCCTTTAGAATGTAAGCTCTCACGAGCAGGGCCCTCATCCCTCATGTGCTTCTCCTCCCCCTACTTATAGTATCATTTACTCCTAACTCCCCACAACGGCACCTAACACCTGGTTGCTCATGTCCTGCTGCTTGTGTTATGCAGCTATGTCTTTAAACCATGTCCCTGTCCTGCATTGTTTTGTATTACTATTAACTGTTTTTCTTGTGTGCTCATTTATGTACTGTGTAAGGCGCTGCGGAACCTTTGTGGTGCCATAGAAATAAAGAATAATAATAATAATAATTACAAATTGTACCTTTCATTCCAGTGGATGTCTGTACCGTATATGCCAGGAATCAACAATGCAATTATTCCTCCAACATTCAAAAGCATCAACACTGCAACACCTGCCTATGTTTTCACTCTGTACTCCATAGATCTCTCTATTGGATCTGCCAAGGCCATACAAATGTGTCCTCTTGCATCTCTGCTGTTTGCGCTGCAAAAATGCGCACGCATTGCGCCATGTGATTTTCAACGGCTGCGTTCACCATGGCATGCCATGCTATGCGCTGCATTCGCACCATGCAATCCTATGGATCGCAGGTGCAAGAGCAGCACGTGTACCCATTTATGGGCACACGACTCGCGCCATATGTCGCAACTGGACATAGCTGTATACCTAATGTTATGTATTCTCACCACCTGCCAGAGGCTGGAATTCCTTTCCTCCTTCTATCTAACTGTATCTAGAGTTTAAGATGTCCCTAAAAACACCTTCATGGGAACATGCATCACATTAGCTAGTAATTGTCGCCTTGTCCAGTTGTTTCACTAAATAATCACTCTTATAATCGTAATTCCATAATTTGGTACTTCACCTGATGTCACCCTATAAAGCACTTTATTTTTGTGTCCAGAGATAAACCAGCTGTGTACATTCACTGTATGTCTGGTTGTCTTTTATTTCCATGTGCAATGCTGTTGGTGTTTTATAAATAAGTAACAATAATAGGAATTATAAAAGCGTAACATTGTCTCCTCCCCTCTTTGCAATAATTTAACCTTAATTACAAACAGTGGGGTCTATGTCTTAGCGGCCTGATTCAGAGATGTGCGCTAATGCATTCACAACTGCGATCTCTTACGGATCGCAGTTGCTAAAATATGTTAATGCCTTCCAAAGCACTGCCGGACGCCCCCTGCTGCCTTCTCATATCAGTCTGATGACGTGCAAAAGAATAAACATCGGTAACATCAACGCACATTTCGCGGCATGTAAGTCAGGTCTGACCAGCCACAAACACTGCGTCTCTCCTGACACACAGACAGCTGCTGCGAAGGAGAATGCAATGGCTAATTTATGCACGCCCATGAAATTTCACTTAAACGGTCAGATATGCCTGCGTTTTTTTAACCACCCCCCATTACCATTCCCAAATGCTGACTACCTGTTCCTATGTACGAGAGTAATCGCAATGCAATCACTGCGCAGTACGGCTTTCACACATGCGCATCTACAAACAATCACTCGATCTGCAAAAATATCAGCATAAAACTCTGAATTAGGCCCTAAGCCATTTTACGGGCTGTTGGGTCTATTTACTAAGCCTTGGATAGAGATAAAGTGAATGGAGATAAAGTACCAGTCAATCATCTCCTAATTGCCATGTCAAAGGCTGTTTTTGAAAATGACAGTTAGGAGCTGATTGGTTGGTACTTTATCTCTGTCCACTTTAACTCTCTCCGAAGCTTAGTACAGAGATCCCAATATACTGAAGGGTTTTCAGAATAAACAGATTACTGACATTAATAATTACACATCATTACTGATCGAAACTAAGATTAAATGGGTAATGAACTAATACAGTTTTTAACAACTTATTAACATTTCCATGTCATCTCTTTCAATTATTTGTAGTTATAGTTAACTTAGCGTTTTGGACTTGTTCTTGTTTTTTTCTAAATGTAAGATGACCAGCAAAAAATATATTTCCTCTTGAGAGGTGAGTAAACTAATAATCAGTATATTTTGTAATACAAATAAAGGCGATGCTCTGTACATGTGTAAAGGATAATACATTCATTTCCTGCACCAAAATCTATCAGCAATTACGTACCAACATTTTACAACATTCTAGCGCATGCGGTGGTCATAAATCAAATGAAACCCTGAACACTAGCAGATGTATGAAGCTCTGGGCAGTGAAAGAGGAGAGTGATAAACGACCAACCATTCAGCTCCCAACAGTCATTTTTCAAACACAGCCTATAACATGACAGTTGGGAGTTGATTGGTTGGCCGTTTATTACTCTCCACTTTATCACTTTCCAGAGCTTCATACATCTGCCCCATTGTTTGTTAAGAAAGTTATGCACACATCAAAACATAATTTTGGAGTGTGAAAATACACTTAAAATGTATTGGGTATGGCATGTTGGCTCTCAGGATCCCGGCAGTCAGAATTCAGATGCTGGCATTCCGATTGGGTTACATGGCCGACACACAGAGGTAAGTATACTAAGACTAACCCTACCCCTAAACTTATCCCTCCCTCCCTGCAGCCTAAACCTACCCTCCCACATAGCTTAAATATAAATGTTAATGACATTGTTGATTGCTGCACGCTCCCGCGGGTCGTTAACTATATCCCCAGTCACCTGTACATGCAGCTGAATCTGGGGAAATCATTAACGTTGCCATGCTGCCATGGCGGTACACTCCGGATACATAGTTACATCCCCTCCAGAGCTGGAGCCCGGCGGCAGGCGCCTCCATTGTCTCCCATAGTTCTGCCATTGATGGCTACATCACAGACCATCACTTACATTTTTACATAATCTTCTGTATGGCTGTGACCCTAAGGACAGTGTTCCCCAACTCCATTACCCAGGTAACCCTAACAATGTATGTTTACCTTAAGGCCCCCATACATCAGAGACGGATCACTGCAATGCGACGATCCAGAGATGCCGGGTCGGCGGATCGGTGAAATAGAATATGTTGGATTTCACAATTTGCCGATCATGATCAAAAAATTATTGTGATTGGCAGATCGGTGAAATTTAACATGTAGAATTTAACTGATCCAGCGATGAAACGCGGAACATCTGCGTTTCCAATCTGATCGCAGGATCGCAGCAATCCATCTCTGATGTATGGGGGCCTATACTCCTGCTGGTGCATAGGTGTGTTCATTACTGACTGATATATTTTAAAAGAATTATTTCATTTGTGATTCTGTGAGAAGACCGAGAACACATACACTGCTAGGATTGCCTGAGTCCTGAAGTATGGAAACCCTGCATTAGAGTGTAATTATTTTATTAATATACAGCCCCTCATTAATACCCCTTTTCCACCAAAATTCCGGGTCTGACCCGGAGTTGGAACAGAGTTCCTATCCGGATCAGACCCGGAATTTAGCCGACGCCAACTCTGGATATCCCCGAGTCAGCGCCGCTCACACCGGAGTCGGGTCTGCATAGACCCAGCTTTCCCGGAATGAAGGTGGATGTCATCACCTGGAGTGCGCTGTTCTCACAGCAGGGTTTCACTGGCTACGCCCGTGTTAAGCCCTGCTATTTACCTGGGTTGGATTGCCGAGTCATTCGACCCGGCGATCCAATCCTCTCCCCTTTTACACCAGGGAGCTGCCCAGGTTAACCTTGCAATAACCCGGGTTTTAGCTCCGGTGTAAAAGGGGTATAATTAATTCTTGGCTGTGGGGGAGATGTACTATCCTTGCAAAGAGAGAAAGTGGATGGAGTAGCAACCAATCAGCTCCAAACTGACAGTTTACAGGCTGTTTTTGAAAAATATCAGTTAGAAGCTGATTGGTTAGTACTTTATCTCTCTCCACTTTATCTGTCTCCAGGGCTTAGTGCATCTCCCCATATGTCTTAGAGGCCTACAGTATGTATTAATAATGGTGGAACTGGCGTAATTATTAAGTATCCGATTCTCTGCTATTTGCATAGTGCCTCTGTGTAGAAGCTGTTGGACTGCTTGAACAGATAAGTTGGTCAGCCACTGAGCTCAGGGCTCGATTCAGACCCGCTCGCTACATGCGTTCGCACACAGCCAGCGTATGCAAATCCCGCGATCGCACGGCAAGACATTAGGGCGCCCACTATGTCTTAGCGTGCAATCATAGTGTGTATTTAGATGCCCACTAGCCTGTATTAAGATGCCCATTACTGCCTGTCATCTCCATGAAGTGTATGCAACCATTGGTACCATCGAGTACCGTCGGATGCATAAGCAGCACTTGTGGCTGACCATACCCTACCGCAAGCGCTTCAGTATAAAATTCAGCCAAGCAACGTGTACTATGACACTGCCTCTTAATTATGCATGCCTCTGAAGTGGCGTTAAGACGCTCAGGCACGCCTGCGTTCGCACCACCCACTCCCCTGTTTCCAGCGACCAACCCCTGTCACCACCCTCAAACGGCTTCTCCTGTCACTCATTCTGGTGAGGTGGCTATGCTCAGCGAGCGGTTCGCGATCGCATGGACTGGTTCGCGCACACGCGATGCGTACGCATGCACAGAATGCAAACATCGGCTGGCTGTGTGCGAACACATTCTAGCGAGCGGGTCTGAATCGGGCCCTCAGAACAGAGCACATCTCACATGGGTTTTAACTTGTGCAATCGCGCTTGCCGCCACCAAAAAGAAGGGGCTATATACAGCTTTTACACACTTCCACAGCTCACAGGATAGGGAATTGGTGCCTAGACAAAGATTGTACTAAGGCAAACTTGCAGGGACAGTGGTTGCGAATTCTGCTCTCCCTGTGAGTTACATCCCCGCCATTTTGTAGGAGTCTTTCACATTTGTAAAAGATTCCTCCATTGGAATCTGTCACTGTGCACACACACAGTATCAGCTTCCACCGACGTCCGGAAGCTGCGGGAGATAGATCGTTAGATCTCTCCTGTTTGTAAACCTGTATGGGCTTAAACTGGTTTACACCATCTGAATATAGTGTAAAATAACAGTGCTTAGCTTTTTGGAGTTTGGTACATAGAGGCCAGACCAGGGGTGTAGCTACCGTGGGTGTGGTTGCTATGGGGCCTACAGCACCTTTGACACCACCTCACCCTGCACCCAGCTCACCTCAGCGGCATAACACAGTGAGAAAAGAGAAGTGGCCGCTGATCTCTCCGGCAAACTGCTTCTTAGTCACAGCCACATTTCAGCCTGTGAATAGGAAGCAGTTTGCTGCAGTGATCATCAGCGCTACAGGCCCCTGTCAGACTTACCAGCAGCAACTTCAGAACTCCCCCCATCCCCAATCCTTCCTCTAACACAGCTCTTCGCACTGATGCTGTGAGAAGGCGGTTCTGAGCCTGCTAGGAGATCCCCAGACCACGGTCAGGCCTCATCCCAGCATCGCCTGGCTCAGGAGGTGAGTATTGCAGGGGGGTGCATAGCTTGACCTACGGGGGCCGCATTCAAATTTTGCTGTAGGTCCCCATAGGTCTAACTACACCCCTGGGCCAGACTGTAGTCCCCATTGATAATACCTGCGATCTGTAGAGCTAATTATCTTTCTGCAGGAGATTTTTGTGAAATATCCTGCATTAGGCTATGAGTACATAGCAACAAACCATGGAATTATGCAGAAACTGCATAAAAAAAAGTTTGATAAATTGACCCCTCCCCCCCCCTAAATTTCTACCACTCCTCACTCTGTGTGTATGTATTTGTATATATATTATGCTGTAATACAGAGGTTCCCAAACACAGTCCTCAAGGCACCCCAACAGTTCAGGTTTTAGAGATATCCATGTTTGAGCACAGGTGGTTAAATCAAATGGACTGAGGTACTATTTGTCTGGAAACCCCCCATCCCAGCCCACACCATTACCACAATAGAAGAACATGCAGCACTAGTAAAATTCTAAGTATCACAAATTAAACAATTACCACCACTTGTGGATCTTTTTAAACATGTGTCAGCCAGTAATAAATACACCTGTGCACCAACTAGGAGATCTGGAAAACATGCACTGTTTGGTGTGCACTGCTATAGACCATCAATAAGGTTAATTATTAATACCGTATAATAATACACTATCTAGTGGATAAGGAGACCAATATGTACATATATGTCCAGAGCAGTGCTAGGTTCTTCTGCTGCTTCCCCAGACTGCTGGACTTGCTCCAATGCTTTGGAATAGTGCTCTCAGCTGAAATAAAATCATTCAGGTTAGACAGAATGGCCCTACTTCTGCATATAAAGTTTTACTGTGAGCGCTGGTCCTGTATATGCTGGAATTATGACACGCAATATACTTTGCATGACGCATATTAAAGCTGGATAAGTGCTAATTATGCCCTCTTCATGGATTGGCCCCACTCGCTCTAAAATCAAGCATTTGGAAACCCCCTCTAGAAATCCTGTGTTGCCACTGCCTTAAAACCTGGACTGTTAGGGTGCCTTGAGGGCTGCAATTGGGGACCTCTGCTGTAATGGCTTGATTTCTTCAATACATGATTTTTGTCTTCACCTAGTCTGAGGAGTCCCGTCTCTTCCTTGTATAGCAGGGATATTTGGATATTTGGCTAGTACCGATGCTCTAGGAAGGCACCCCGGCTCCATGACTATTTTCCAGAGATATATATAGATGTTATACATAAATTATCTGTCAAGTTTATTCAATTTTACCTACACTGATTTTCTGTTCTGTGCCATATTACTTGATAAGAAGTGGCATACTATATAAAAATTAATACGCATGCAACAATTAAAAGCTACAGCAACAATCTAGCACAAAAGGTCAATGAGTTGAGTAATAGCACACATTAGTAACGGGACAGTCCTTCTACATTGTAGCATTTTTGCCAGCTGTTAAACAAAATGTTGGACACTCTGCTTTTGTTACTTTTTCTGAACACCAGATATTTTGTATTTGAAGTTAATGACAAAACAGGACACAATTTATAGATAAATCTCTGATACTGTGGGATGTCTGCTATACATATTCAGCGCAACTCAGGATATTGTACAGGAGATTCACCATAATACAGTATAAATATGAAGTGTTTTTTTATTTTATTTTTTCATATGCAGTAAAACATTTGCATTGCAGTGTCCACATTCATAAATGAATGCCAATTACAAAATATTTGATCAAACATTTTTTTTCCTTTAAATATACAAAAGCAGCCCCTCCCTAATTACACAACTAGAAGACTACGAACATATTCCAGCTCAAAGTGCATTGAGGAGAGTGATTCTTCATAAAAGTTCTAAATCAGAACTAAATTAATCTGCCCAATGGCTCTTTAAAGCAGTGTTCATCTGCCTTCTCCAATAAAGGCACATATAGGGCATAAGTCTTTTATTTTCCTTCTGAAATCATTTAAATTGTGTTAGAATGTAAAAAAATATATGAATATAACTAAAACTTTCCTCTTACTTTAGCAAATAAATATTTTACGTATACTTCAATTGTGAAATAATGCCAATGTGCAACTTGACACTTTTTGTATTATTATTATTTTTGCTACTAACTAAGAGACTCTTCATTCTGGGGTTATAAAAGCACACTGCTAGTACTGTAGATCTGGCATATTAATACAGCTAAATGGTGACATGTTTTAGATTGTCTTAATCACCAGTAATTCAATAGTAAATATATCATGCTAAACCTTAGCACCAGTTGGCTAATACAAACCTTAAAAATCTAATTTTTTTTTGTAAAGATGCATTTCAAAAAACATTTGTTTTCCATATATTTCTCTCTTCACAGATAAATCTGTTTTCAAATGACAGATAGAATTAACCATTCACCACATCCTCTGCATCTAACCATTTGACAGAAGGATTTATGCTTTGTCCTGGAAAATTACACTATTAAAAGTGCCCTTGCATGGATGAGCAAGAATTATATTGTGTCCCATTACTGCATGTGAGCCAATCCAAAATATGAATTGCTAATAAGCCACCGTGAAACATTGCAAGGTGTCATTTTCCAATGAGATTTGACAAAAATAGGACGGATGAGCCCCAACAGTACTAATGGCCCAGTATGAATACAATCTAAAGCCTTCATTGTCTCTCGTCATTCGTATGAGATGATGGATTCTCCTGAAAGAACTTGGAGCTATCCGGTAGAGTGGCACGGACTTTCCTCTTCTCCTTAAAACGTCCAGAGCGAGAAATCTTGAGGTTCCGTCTGCCAGTATTAGCTCCATTAGACTTATCTGACCTGGCATCACTGCTGTGTTCTGTGACTCCACTAGGCATTGAATTAGGGTGTTGGTTTTCTCTATGCTCAGCCGAGGAACTCAAAGATCCACTAGTAACTGTCCAAGATCTATCCTCAGAACTTTCAGAAGCATTATAGACAGTAACTTCCTTAGGCTTTTTACGAACAGTCAGTGATTTCCACCAATTGTTGCTATTATTCTTTCCGGTAGCACTCTCTGCCATAATGGTCTTTTCCACAAATGACTATGGAGATGCTCAGTTGCTTTTCTTTTGTCTTCTGCAAAGCCCTGTAACAACACAAATAGTATTTAGATCATATACAGAGTTATATGTTATCTATGGAATACTTTGAGCAGTGTGTTGCTTTTATTTTAAATATAGAGCTACACAGTCATACTTTCTTAGCCAAAAAAGATTCCACGGTAGCACCACATGCCACGTAGAAGCCATAAGTTATGCATGCAGCCAAAACAAAAGACTTGATAATACACTGATTCCTCACCGGCCACTCACAGGTTTTCAAACTATGACAGTACTCTGAGTACCAAAATCTCTCAATGATCCCCAAGAACGTCAGATCAGAATATGAGAAGAGTGTGACATTAGACAATGTTTATAAAGTCACAGAAAGGGACAGTAATTACATTTCTGAAAATGTTTAATGTAATGTTCCAGCACTTAAGGGTTGATGTTGCAAAATATCAGTAACAATTAGAATATATTTAATGGGCGGTATTCAATTGTTGTCGCGGTCCGGATCTCCCATCTAAAATGACGGGAGATTGCGGGGCACTATTCAATTGTTACTGCTTTCCGCGCTAATCATGCCCAAAGTGGTCAGGTTTAGCCGTGTACATCGGCTTCCCCTGACCAAAGTGATGGGCGCGATCGTGAAAAGTGCCCCTGGGGCTGTGAGCTGAAATGGAGCGCTGGCAGCTGATCGTGCCCAACAGGAGCAACAATTGAATAGCTCAGTCGGGCATGAAAGGGTCTGGAAACAATTGAATTTCACCCTATATATCTGTAGGCGTGCTAAGAGGTTTGAACTTGCAACCATAAAATCTAACCCAAAAATGTCAGACAGGACCTTTTTTAACCAACACTAAAAAGAAGAAAATATTAGATAATTCCATACAAATATAAGTAGTCTATACAGCAGTAATAAAACAATACTGTATTACCAGACATTTACATAAGCAGACTGTATGGGAGCTATATATTAGACAGGTACATAGAATGTAGTATAGGGAGTTTATGTGTGCCATACAATATCAAACATCGTTGCGTGTCCTCTTAACACACCATTTAATGTACTGACAAATGATTTTACAACATTAGGGAGACTCATTGTAACAAACTGTCTCATTAAAAAAATTATCATATTTTGAGGTCTGTTCTTAACTTTTAAAACTCATTATTAACTTTTCACTATTCAAAAATAGAGGAATTCTATTCCATTTAACAGCTGACAAACCATATTGGGAGGTGTAGTGGTCCGACTCGCCAACTACAGGTAGGGGCAGTATCTGCATCATAATTAGTTACTTTGCTGCTTGACAAATTGGCCGGCTACTATATGCCTGTATCTGTATGTTGTCTTGTTCTCAGCAAATTGCCCTAAAGCCAGTGTGTGTTTGTGTTCTCAGCAACTATCATTCATTTTATTGTGTAGGCTTTTACTGCTATAGACTAGCATAGATCGTGGAAATACAGGGCCTGATTCAGACTCGCTCCTGAGCGCATAGCGCTCGCTAGCGGGTCGATGGCCAGGCAGTGTGCAAGTGCAGCGTGCGCACTGCGCGAGCCCTGCTGCGAGTGAATTGTCACTCGCTGCGAAACTCACTACAAGACGGGGTGGCTGTCGATTGTTATTGACAGATCGCCCCGTTTTGTAGGCGTGCAGGGGGGGGTGGCTGGACAAATGGAGGTGTTCCTGAAGGAACGCCTGCCATTTGTGGGCGGCCCTACTGACATCACCAGTGATGTCAGTAGCGAACTTCCTGCTCTATTAGAGCAGGAAGTTCACTGGGGCTTGCGGTGGACGAGACTTTACCACAAGGGTCTCGTTGCAAGCCCGATGGTTGCCATAATCGTGACCTTTCGCCAGGCCGCCCGCTAAAGCTGTGGGTGGGAACCCACAGCTTAGCGAGTTGCCTGGAGGCCGGAAAAAAAAAAAAAAACCGGCCTGCCCTGATTCAGAGCGAGCGCCTCCGAATCAGGGCCACTGACCCTTCCTTCCACAGCACCTAGCTCCACTGCCAGACATCCCAAATATGCCATTATTACAGGTGCCATAGCTGAAATAATTAATCATGCGGTTATCATGAGTTAATTCAGCACAGGTAATTGTTATAGTAAATCTACTGGGAAATACGCAGGTTGCACATTGAATAGTCTGTATATATGGGGCCAAACATAATGTATAGTGCAAAAGGCTACCTATAAAAAACAACTCTTGTCCATTAAAATGTCAAACAACTATAAAATATGATCTTAGTTATGTACTTGCTATTACCCACTAGCCAGACCTGTCCCACGGACGCACACACTGTCAGTGGCACTATCTGCGGGCTAGATGGAAACATGTGCCATTGGCATGTATAAGCAAAGAGCTGTGTAGGGTGTGTAGTGAATATTCCCTCAAGGCATACATAGATACAGAGATGGACAGATACATGCAGTTAATTTTGGTTTCGGCTATACTCGTACAGTATGTTTGGTTTACTTAGTAACACAATGCTGACGGAGCAACACCCAGCCATGCAAAACAACTTAGTTGTCAGCTGAAACAAGTGTTCATCACTTCTTAGTGATTTATACAGTATGCCGTCAGAGAGCCCTGTACAGTACAATTGTTTCCTTTTTTAATTATTAGAACATGCAAGGTTACTCCTTTCTTTTAATTTAGGGGTACATATAATATAGGTTGATTTTGATTTATTTAAAATAAATTAAATCGATAAAAAAATCAGTCAACATCAATGTTGTGTTTCTGGGGCTAAATCACACATTTACTAACAGACAATTTTGCATTTGTTTTTTTAAGCATTAGTAAATGTATGATTTAGCCACAGAAACACAACATCGATTAAAATAGACCTTTAGTAAATACACCCCCTAAGAACATTTATTAAAGTATTTTTGGAAATCTTTTGTATTATTGGTGCTCAGTAAAGAACTAAACCCATAAAACACTGAATGCAGGAAAATTTCTCTTACTACTAATACGGACAGGAATTATTCTTGGTGACAAGCGGTAGGATTTGCTTTGTAGTTAAACACAGCCCAGTGTTCTCTATTATCACTCAGTTTCACTCATGTGACATGAAGTTTACCCAGGCCATAAATATCACCTCAGACTTTCTTCTGAATTTCTAGTAAAACAAAACAACACTAGGAACCTTTTCAAACTAAGTGGCCTAGTTATTATTTCACTGGGGTTTTCCCTGATTAATAATAATTTATTTTGCATTGTTTAGCTCTTTTTGTCAGGGAAATGTAATAATGCTTGCCGGAACAGTGCTTCCAAAAAAAGGCTGCCCTGGCCAAGCACTTTCCTATTTAAAAGCCTTCACCTGATGGACACTACTACACATGCGCGGCGAGCTTTACCAATGAAAGCAGTACAATAGCTAATGGTAGCAAATCATTTTAACTCAGCTCCAAATAAAGCCACAGAGAAAAACAGAACACACAGGTGGCGCTGCTAAATATCATTAGAGAAAATGTGTATAATAAATAAAATAATTTTAGGATATAATAAACAGAGTACATACTCCCGGGAGTGTATTAAATATCATATGTAAATAATTACTAAGTATAAAAAGTGTATATATTAAAACATGCACCAGACATAAAGATAAAATAAATATGATGATGCACCAAACACAATAATTAAAGGATCTTTGCACAATGAATGATAGTACTGTTGCAATCTCTGAAGGGAAGTAAGTGTATCCAAATTGTATCACCTGATGAATTGATACGAGTGGCAACTTCCAAAATGATGCACCACTAATTACAGCTGGGAAATGAAAGTCAATAATATGTCTTTATAAACCGTGGAGGCTATAATGTTCCTCATCAGCCTCTCAACACGGTATACCAGTGATTGAAATAGTATGTATAGGGAGCGTGGGGGCTCTCAAAAGCGTGCTTATCAGTCTCCACACAATATTGAATGTTCCAGGTGATAGTTAGCTGTATGTTGGCACAGAGAAGTATATTTACTGTCAGGAAATTTGCTGATGTAACCGGAGCAGGGGGTGTCCTGCAGCGTGATGCTCACAGGGACCAGTTTCACAGACGTCTGCATTCTACCCCCGTCGGACCCAACAGGTTTAAAATGAGTTGGGTTGGAGGTGATACCCAAGGGTTGGAGATCGCTTTAGAATATTGTGTAGACAAGAGGCTGCATGGATCTTGAAAATGCAGTCGCTCAAACCACACAGTTTAAAAGATAATATAGATTTGGAATTTTTATGAAATATCTCTTATACATCATGAATTGGGATATGATAGCATATTTTTACACCTACCCTTATATAGATTGGTTCTGTGTTATGGTACTAATATCCTTTATGTATGTTTTACCATTTATGCATTTATATATGTATTCATGTGCTACATATACATTTTTTATATGCCTCACTTATTTATATATTTTTTATTATAAATGTTCCTACTATGTTTGGCTTACCTTTATTGAAAACTGCATGCTCTTATTTTGGTCTATGGGTCCTACTTGCTTAGTTATGTTTTATTATTTAAATTATTTCTTGCTCTATGTTTTCTTTTTCCCTTATTATATGTGATCTGTCTGTATAGCAGGTTATTATATTATTTTATTATATTATTATTACATTATACATATTTAATTATTTATTATTATGTATTTCCTTGGTTAAGTTAACCTCTGTGGATCAGGAGGTGCATGAGCACAAAGTACACCCCTATTGGGGGTTGATTGAAAGCTAATTAATCCAGTAACAGATGTGGAGGAGGTATTTAATCCCTCCCAGGATACAGAAGGGAATCTCCGCTTCTTGGAAAAGCTGCCGTGTGCAGAGAAATAGATTGTATTGAGGATTGGCACCCCTCTTTTCAGGTTGGCAGCTGCTTACTATATATGCTTGTTTACTACCACTAAACTAGCGCCAGGACTATACTCTCTTTTTATATTTCCAAAAAAAGCCAAGCTGGAACGGAGGTATCCAACATATAAGCATTGGAGAAACCCCAGCATCAGGGGTTTAATAAATAACCCAGATCATAAAATTGCTCTTCCTCCAGGGAAGACGGAAGGTTTTTGCAGAAGTTATGGTTTGATAAGTATGTCTCTTATTCTGATATTAAAGATGCATTAAAGCTTTGAATCAGTGAAAATAGTTTTTCCAAAATAAGGAATTTCAAGTTTTAAAACAAACAGCCCAGCCCTGAGAACAGAGGAGCTCATTCAGGGGAGCTAAGATGCCAACCCTCGCTGCTGCCGATGGTACGCAGTGTGTAGCATTGTGCACATGAGTATGTATCGCAGTGTGCGTGGCATACCTTAGCAAACGTTCACAATGTGTTCGCTCGTTGCGCATAGACAGCCCAGCAGAGTGAGTGACAGGGGAACAGTTTGTAGGTGGTAACAGGGGCTGGCCATTAAAAACGTGGGAGTGGAGGTGCAAACGCAGGCGTGCCTGAGCATCTCAATGGCATTTTAGAGGCATGCATAATTATAAGACAGCATCATAGGACACGTCACCTGACTGGTTTTTACACTGAAGTGCTCGCCGTGCTTGCGGCAGGGTATGGTCAACCTCAAGCGCTGCAATCACATCTGATGTTACCTGATGTACTGATAGTTGCATACACTTCCTGGACATGACGTGCACAAGTGGGCGTCTTAAGACAGGCTGGTGGGTGTCTGCATACACTATGTGATCGCTCTGTATGCTAATGCACTGCTGTGCGATTGCACTGCCTACGCAATTTGCATACACATCGTGCCAGCGATCGCATCTAGCGAGCAGCTCTGAATCGGCTCCAGAGAATGAAATTGGCCCCAAATATTGTGCACTCACCAACAACATTGCAGACCTGCCAGACATGGCAATAATATAATTTTACTGCATTTAAAGTAAGCACACTGAAGATATAATAACTTGCACAGCGCAAAATAAAACAGAATAGAAAAATAACATCAAACATACATAAAATTAAATCTGGTACAATGACTTCCACACTAAGAACAGTCTATATAATCATTATCATTTAGTTAAGATATTTCCCTTTATGCAAGGTAATTTTACCTAGCAATGCAAGAAGGAATATATGTAATTACCTATTTGGCTTCGCCATTATTATGCTCCTTCATTCCTGCCTACCCCATCTGTGTCACACTCTCCCTTTTAGAATGTAAGCTCTTACGAGCAGGGCCATCTACCCTCTTGTGCTTCTCCTTACTTTACTTTCATCTACTTCTTACTCCCCACTAGGGCACCTAACACTTGGTTGCTTATGCTCTGTTACTTATCTGGGTGTTATGGTCGCTAATGTAGCAATGTATATTATTTTTGTCCTCATCCTGTATTGTATTGTACTGTAAGTCACTGGTCAACCTATTTGTTTATGTACTTTGTAAGGCGCTGCGGAACACTTGTGGCGCCATATAAATAATTATAATAATAATAATTATTGGAATTCTTTCTGTACTAGTTGTCACTTTTGGTGCTTGTTTGTGAATTTGATTTTAATTATATAAAAATGTATATATGCCTAATAAGTATTGATTATGAACATTGAATTATATAGGAGGTGTGTATAATACTGTAACCTTCCCTCTGCAATATCCCAGCACTTTCCACTGTCTAATACACTTCCCCATCTCTCATCATAACACTGAACCTGTCACATAGACACCTGTTAAATACAGTAAAGAGAGGTGATCTGAGCCTAGTCAATGCAACTTAAATATTGTTAAAGTTAAATACCTAAGTTAAAAACAAGGACTGTGGCTAGATATAATGGATACATGTTAACTGCTTTATATAAATGTATTTATAATTCAGATCTTGTGTTGGAAAAGATGAGCGCAGCAATGCAGCTATGATTGCCTATGCGTTCTTTAATGTGCGGTTTTGTTTGCTCCACTGTTTTGCAAAATGCTACCTGTAGAATCGACAGTATACTGCTGACCCTAAATATACAGTCAGGTGCATAAATATTGGGACATTGACAGAATTTTCATATTTTGGCCTCTATTCACCACAACAATGGCTTTGAAATGAAACAAACAAGATGTGCTTTAACTGCAGACTTTCAGATTTAATTTGAGGGTAATTACATCCAATTCAGGTGAACAGTGTAGGAATTACAACGGTTTCTATATGTGCCTCCAACTTTTTAAGGGGCCAAAAGTAATGGGACGATCAACTCAAAAGCTATTTTCAGGTGTGGGCTATTCCCTCGTTATTTCATTATCAATTAAGCAGGTAAAAGGTCTGGAGTTGATTCTAGGTGTCACATTTGCATTTGGAATCAGTTGCTGTCAACTCTCAATATGAGATCCAAAGAGCTGTCACTATCAAGCAAGCCATCTTTAGGCTGAAAAATCAAAACAAACCCATCAGAGAGATGGCAAAAACATTAGGTGTGGCCAAATCAACTGTTTGGAACATTCTTAAAAAGAAAGAACGCACCGGAGAGCTCAGCAACACCAAAAGACCCAGAAGACCACGTAAAACAACTGCGGTGGATGACAGAAGAATTATTTCCCTGGTGAAGAAAAACCCCTTCACAACAGTTGGCCAAATCAAGAACACTCTCCAAGAGGTAGGTGTATATGTGTCAAAGTCAACAATCAAGAGAAGACTTCACAAGAGTGAATATAGAGGGTTCACCACAAGATGTAAACCATTGGTGAGCCTCAAAAACAGGAAGACCAGATTAGAGTTTGCCAAACAACATCTAAAAAATCCATTACAGTTCTGCAACAACATCCTATGGACTGATGAGACAAAGATCAACTTGTACCAGAGTGATGGGAAGAGAAGAGTATGGAGAAGGAAAGGAACTGCTCATGATCCAAAACATACCACCTCATCAGTGAAACATGGTGGTGGTAGTGTCATGGCGTGGGCATGCCAATGAAACTGGTTCCCTTGTACAGTATTTATTGATGATGTGACTGCTGACAAAAGCAGCAGAATGAATTCTGAAGTGTTTCGGGCAATATTATATGCTCATATTCAGTCAAATGCTTCAGAACTCATTGGACGGCGCTTCACAGTGCAGATGGACAATGACCCGAAGCATACTGCAAAAGCTAACCAAAGAGTTTTTTAAGGCTAAAAAGTGGAATGTTATACAATTGCCAAGTCAATCCCCTGACCTGAATCTGATTGAGCATGCATTTCACTTGATGAAGACAAAACTGAAGGGAAAATGCCCCAAGAACAAGCAGGAACTGAAGACATTTGCAGTAGAGGCATCACCAGGGATGAAACCCAGCGTCTGGTGATGTCTATGCGTTCCAGACTTCAGGCTGTAATTGCCTGCAAAGGATTTGCAACAAAGTATTAAAAAGTGAAAGTTAGATTTAGGATTGTTTAGTTTGTCCCATTACTTTTGGCCCCTTAAAAAGTGGGAGGCACATATAGAAACTGTTATAATTCCTACACCGTTCACCTGATTTGGATGTAATTACCCTCAAATTAAAGCTGAAAGTCTGCAGTTAAAGCACATCTTGTTTGTTTCATTTCAAAGCCATAGTGGTGGTGAATAGAGGCCAAAATATGAAAATTCTGTCAATGTCCCAATATTTATGTACCTGACTGTATGTTCTCTCTGCCTACAACATAGATCAGAAAATATGAGTTGACCTAACTATTAAAAAGACATACTGTAGTAATACACAGGTATGTGTACAAGAGAACTTCCTGTACAACAAGAGAACTCCTGTCAGCTAGTTGAGTATAATCTAATTTCTTCAGCATATATGTTATATCTCACTTCCAATGATGAAAGGGAAATCATGTAAACCACAGCACTTCTAAAGGGCCCCATACATCTGCAATGGTTTTCCGCGATCCTGCAACCTAGCATCGCAGTATCACAGAAATCCATCATGTTGGATTTTTCCGATTTGACGATCGCAATCAAAAAATTATTGTGATTGTCTAATCGGGAACATTTAACATGTAAAAATTCAGCGATCCTGTGACGGATCACTGAACATCGATGGTGAGCGGTCGACGTTTCCTCCCGGAAGATCGGCATTTCCGATCTCATTGCAACATCGTGACAATCGTTGCAGATGTATGGGCACCTTAACCTTGGCCCAGATTTATCAACGACTGATATTCTTGTTATCACTCGATACTAATCTTAAATGGTGCTCCAACCAATCAGCTCCAAACTGTCATGTGCTTGAGAAAGGATTGGAGAAACATGCAGACTCCTCACTTTGGCAAACCTATGTGTGTAAAGTTTGAACTAAATGAGGTCAGTCCCCTGGAAGAGTAGGTGATCCTCCCGCATCCTGCCCACTTCCTAGCAAAGTGGGCACTACAGGAAGGATAATGCCATGATTCGTGGGTATGCACAGGGGAGGCGGGCTAATATGTTGTGTTTCTATTTAAAACGCGGCATTAACTGCAAGGGGACGGAGCTTATTTATGTGTAGCGCCAGGCAGGAGGGTGAATCTTGGTGCAATCTCCATAGAAATTAAGCCTTAATTGCATATTTTTTTCTCAGTTATTCTAATTTCTGGCAAATTCCCAAATTATTTACATACATATTTTTGAAAGTTACTGTAAATTGGTGGCTAATAAAAAGAAGATTAAAGCTAAAAGTACTTCTTTGAAGACAATTGATAAAGAAATGCTAAAGTTCAGCACTAATCACAGGGATTATCTTCCACTGTTAGAAGCAGCCAGTGGAAATCACCTCTTTGTGAAGGTGCATTCTGTCAAGCTGCCAGATGACAAATGGCCTGCAATGACAGCATGGCAAACTATTTATTCTTCTCAGCAGTCAGATGCAGATAAGTCATAGCATTTTGCATGCTATCAAATGTAATATTAAAAGTGCAATCAATATAAAAGTTGCTTTAGGTCACAATATGCATTCTGAAGCTGTTGCATACTTAGGGGGTCTATGTACTAAGCCTTGGAAGGAGATAAAGTGGACTGAGATAAAGTACCAACCAATTAGCTCCTAACGGTCACTTTAAAAGTTATGTTTGAAAATGACAGTAGCTGATTGGTTTATTTTATTTATTAACAGTTTCTTATATAGCGCAGCATATTCCGTTGCGCTTTACAATTGGAAACATTTATAGAACAAAACAGGGTAATAACAGTCAGACATAAAGGTAAGAGGGCCCTGCTTGCAAGCTTACAATCTATAGGGTTGGTACTTTATCTCCTTGCAAGGCTTAGTACATAGACCCCTTAATACATGATACGTGTTGCAGTGAAATTGTACACAGAGTATTATATATTGGATTGTGCAGCATACAAACATTTACAGTTAGAATAGAGCAAATGGCAAAAATGTATTTATTATTTTATATTAATAACCTATTGATACCAGTAAAAATTCTAAAAGTAATTAACAGAAAATTATTTCCTCCACCTATTTTAGTAGTTTTGTATTTTGTTATACTTATTAATTATAATTATTTCAATAATTACAATTATTGAAAGACACTTTGAAGTGTGCTGCCGTTGGTGTGTTGGTGTGCTGACGTTTTGTGCAATACACTTGGTAATCCTGCATGTGGTAAACAAAAACATTTTGACAGCTCTTATTTTACAGTACAGTATATTGCACATTTCACTTGTGGTTTTTCTATTTATTTATCTTCCAGACAAAAAGCCTCAAATGTCAGTCATGTAGCAATATTAGTGTACAAACTTGATTATCCATTTTGCCATGCAACAGGTAGAAAGTTTGTTAGTAAAGTTCAGAAACAAATATGTATCTGTATATAAAATTATCTCTATGATAACATAAAAGCCTGGGGGTACATAAATTGTATATAAGGATTATTTCAGCCTATTAAAAGAACTCAAAACAACGAATTCCCAAACCTGTTGATCAGTGGTTCCCAAATTGTGCGCCGCGGCACCCTGGTGTAGACTCTTTTCTGCGATTAAATGCTATGCTTCTATATTTATGGTACATCCTTTAAGATTAAATTTAAGCACTCTTTAAATGTTTGTTTTTAGTAATATTATGTAGTGTATGCATAGAAATACATAATTATATAAATTATTTTTGAAGCTGTTTTTTTTTTTTTTTTAAATTCTCATAGTATAATTTGTGTTACATTGCATTAATTAAAGAGACAATGTAAGCAGGGGTGTAACTAGGTATTTGAAGACCCCAAAGCAAAAGTTTGTAAGGGCCCCTAGGTACCACTCAATGGTGAATAATTTATACAACAAATGTAACTCTGACAATGAAGATGGGCCCCCATAGCAGCTGCGCCCCTTGCACCCGTGGATGTTACGCCCATGGATACAAGTAATAAGCCTAGGGCAATGTAAACCATTCCCATTCTACAAGGATGGTAATTTGCATTTGTGGTGTTGGTGGTGATAGTGGTGGTGGAGTTGGAAGCAGTGGCTGTAGGGATAATGGTGGTGGAGATGGTAGTAGTGATAGTGGTGGTGGAGTTGGTATTAGTGGTAGTGGTGGTGATAGTGGCTTTAGTGGTGATAATGGTGGTGGAAATGGTAGTAGTGGTAGTGGTGGTGGAGATGGTAGTAGTGGTAGTGGTGGTGGAGTTGGTAGTAGTGGTAGTGGTGGTGGAGTTGGTAGTAGTGGTAGTGGTGGTGGAGATGGTAGTAGTGGTAGTGGTGATAGTGGTGGTGGAGTTGGTAGTAGTGGTAGTGGTGGTGGAGTTGGTAGAGATCCAGTATGATTGGCCAGCGGTTCAAAACCCGACAGCGGCAGTCTGACAAGGATGAAAATCCCGATCGTCCTAGCTAAGTATTTCCTAACCTAACTTTACCCCCTAACCCTCCCTTAGGGGTGCCTAACCTCCTGCCCAAGTGCCTAACCCTAATCCCCCTCTAAGTGCCTAAACCTAACCCCCCCTTCCCCGCCGCCTAAACCTAAGTCCCCGAGGGAGTGCCTAACCCTAACCTCCCCCCGGTGGTGCCTAACCCTAACCCCCCCCTTCCCCTAGCCTAAAACTAACCTCCCGGGGGGGTGCCTAACCCTAAGTCCCCCCCGGGAACCCTAAACCTAACCCTCCCCCCTGTCCGCGCCCGTCGCCCGGCTTTCCTTCGATCGGTAAGCCGGGCGTCGGTCTCCCGTTGTAGGGAAAATGACAGGCGTCAAATCCCGACGCCTGTCATTTAACCCTTGCTGGGATTGTACAGCCGGGAAGCCGGCAGTCGGCATTCCGTCCATCGGCTTCCCGACTGTTTCCCGTTGGTAGTAGTGATAGTGGCTTTAGTGGTGATAGCGGTGGTGGATTTGGTAGTAGTGGTGATAGCGGTGGTGGATTTGGTAGTAGTGGTGATAGTGGCTTTAGTGGTGATAGTTGGTATTAGTGATAGTGGTGGTGGAGTTGGTATTAGTGATAGTGGTGGTGGAGTTGGTAGTAGTGGTAGAGTTGGTAGTAGTGATAGTGGCTTTAGTGGTGATAGTGGTGGTGGAGTTGGTAGTAGTGGTAGTGGTGACAGTGGTGGTGGAGTTGGTAGTAGTGGTAACAGTGGTGGTGGGCTTTGGTTTCGTCCCTGCAGAATCCTGGCAGTGCACAAATGATGCACCTAAGCCTAGCACGAAAATAGTCCCATCCTATTCATTACCCCAAGAGGCCGATACTCACCTGTGTCAGTAGCACCTCTGCTATTAACTTGTATTTTCCACGAGTGGGGACAGAAAACAACAAAGAGTTACAGCCAAAGCCCAGCTCAGTCTCCGATGCAGGCAGCCAGGCGTGTGTCAGGTGTGTACCCGAGTCATAGTCCTCACTAGAAGGGTTGCAGGAGGCGAGGTGTGCCAGGCAGCAGCGAGCAGGTAGTGTGCAGGGGACTGGGAGCTGCACAGGTAGCGTAGCAGCAGCACAGGGAGGGGGGGGGGGGGGCAGACGTCACCGGAGAGAGAGAACCCTGGACCTGCCAACCTCACTGACTCCTACCTTCTCCCATTGGACGGAGGCAGCTGTTGGAACGATGCCCCTGATAGCACAGGAGCCAGGCACAAGTGATATACCTGCGTGTAATGCCTGCTGACACTGCTGCCACTCTCTCCCTGCCCGTCAGCAGCACCGCCCAGCACTGTACCCAGGTGAGCTACAGGTGTACTGGCAGAGAGGCGGCACCTGCTGAGCTGTGACTGGCCGCACCAGGTGCCTCTCCCTGGGTGATTGGCTGCAGCCGATGTCAGTCAGTCAGACAGGTGAAGTAATCTAGCAGCGAGGTTACAGTGAGGCAAATAAAAAAATGCACAACTCGACTAATGGGTCACTCAGATTTCATTTTAGTAAGTCCTACAAAACCAGAACATTAAAGACAATCCAGCATTCCTGGAGAGAGACAGCTGTTGGGAAAGTGACACAGGATACATTACATTTACAGTGCCCAACGCTAAACAATGGACATGCCCATAGCTGCCAGCTGCCACGGATCTAGTCTTTCCAAACCAGTAGGGAAACTTACTTTACCTTCATGACTTTATTTTAAAAATAGTTTTTTATAAAAAATAAAAACAAAATGACATGCAGCCACACTCCCTGTTATAAGACAGCAGACTAATGCTTGTTTTTTTCCCTGACAAATATGACAAATGTATGATTGTATCAACACTATAGGTTGTGTTTTGCATATGTAGTTCTCAGTTAAATTCATTTACAATTTGTTATACAAGGATAAATGTGTAACATGCAGCAGAACAGTGGAAGCAGTCCTGTGCAGCAGCATTACTAGGAATAAATGGCTTCATCTCCACTTCACCTGTTTTACAGCACATGCATTAGCATAAGGTCTGAAGTCATGAGGGGGACTACTACTGGGGGCACTGTATAGGGGGACTACTACTGGGGGGACTACTACTGGGGGCACTTCATAGGGTGGACTACTACTGGGGACACTGCATAGGGTGGACTACTACTGGGGGCACTGCATAGAGGGGACTACTACTGGGGGCACTGTATAAGGGGAGTACTACTGGGTGCACTGTATAAGGGGAGTACTACTGGGGGCACTGTATATTTGAACTACTACTGGGGGCACTGCATAGGGTGGACTACTACTGGGAGCACTGCATAGAGGGGACTACTACTGGGGGCACTGCATAGGGGGGACTACTACTGGGGGGCACTTCCTGAAACTATGCAGGGCGCCAGTCCATTACCTTGCCAGAGGTGCCCGGATCCCTATATACACCCCTGGTCATGACACAGGTACATTGATTCCATCTGAAATACTGTTTGTACTGGTCACCGATAAAATAACAATTGTGTGTCAGTAATTTAGCACTAGTGCTGTGTACTGTGTGCTGGACAAATGCTTAATTTCCTGAGCTAAAATACGTAGGAGCACAAAGTGCCCATATGCCCTTAGCTATTTTTATGCCACCAGACCCCTCCAAATGCACAATATAAAAAAAAAATTTTTTTTTGTAAAAAACACAACCAAAAAAGTTCTAATAAGCTTACAGTATACTGTATATTGCACCTATAATATCTCTGACTGAGCCGTAAATGTAATATACACCTGTATGGCTCTATATGTGATCCTCATCAAATATTAATACATACATATGCACAAAAAATACTAAAATATAGTAACCCTATAATGTAATTCTAAACAAGATAAACAAAACTCTTATTTCTACTAACAAGTATGTTGAAAGCAGTGGCAATATACTCTACACACAGTAGTAGGAGGTAATAGTATGTAAAAAACAAAAGCAGTTATGAATGACACTTTCAAAATAGAATTGCCAAGATCCATTTGAAGAGAATGTATATTGTGTCCTTTTGTAGAAAAAAATACAGTCTCAATATATTTGTAACAAAGTGTCCTTATACATCAAATGGTTCAAGCAGGCATAGTAAGCTTAAGCTGGGATAATGAGCTGTATTTAGATACCTGGCAACAAAGCAGTCCAATTAAATTTGTTAATATTTCAAGCTTGAAAATAGCAAGGCTGTGGATTTATTAGGTATGGGTGGCAGGGAGAGTTATGGCCCGTACACGGGATGATCAGATAATGATCAGATATCATTGTCTGATCGTCCTGCATGTGCTGGATGTTCGATATTGAACAACCAGCAACATGCCCCAACTTCCAAACGATGTAACGGGCTAACCTGGTCGATATCGACGAGGTTGGCCTGCATGCACTGGCGATGGTCGATATCGACCATCCCTGCCCACGCATCGACCATCGCTTGGTCGTTTGAAGGGGCCAGAAACTGGTAGAATTGAACGATAACGATATTTCGAATGTTAACATATGTCTGTTTGTTCTTTGATTGCCCTCCACATGCCATCAGCCACTCCACATCACCTTCCAATTTTATCAGTATGCCATTAGAACCCTCTGCTCAACATGCCCCTGTATATATGATATCCTACTTCTCCATATGATATGCCCCTTATATACCAGCATCACACTTAACATGTCCATAGTCTGGCATGATTTAAGACCTCTGTCAATTTTATGATTTATTGATAAATAACTTTTGATATATATTTATCAATGTATTTGATATAGATTTTGTTGGTAATCCAGATAATGATTATGATGGCTGCATCTACGCTAACACAGTGGGCGGGATAGGCATGCACAGGGCCTCAATAATAGATGTACAGGATATATTAACTTTAAACCCCTCCCACCAATTCTGTCAATATTTTGCCTTCAATTTAACTTTATTAGCTACCTTTTTTATTGTTTTACTGTCTTTGTCATCTTAGATGTATATATTATGTACAGTAGCATATTATATACAGTTGTGGCCAGGGGCGTTGAGAGCCGGCCTGGGGGAGTGACCTAATCGCAGGAGGCATAATCATGCCCCGCACTGGGGAGGGGGTTGCTGTGAACCCCTCAGCCCGATGCATATCCAGGGGGGGCGCAATCAGTGAGATCGCTCCCCCCCACAGACAGAGGAGACAGTCTCCCACTGCAGCCGAGCACACAGCGTGTGCTGGGCTACTGACAAGTAATGGGAGGGGGGGACGGCATCCAACCCAGGCCCCTGTTGGGCCCCTCCAACAAGCTCGGGTCCGGGTAATTAGTACCCGATCCCCACCCCTCTAAGCGCCCCTGGTTGTGGGTCTTGCCCTCTTGGATGATTACCCATGCTGTCTGCTCAATGGACGAGAGGAGGAGTGTCACTGCTGCCGACACTTGAGACTCCTGGAGGGAGGCAGACCTACTAGGCACAATAAACTGGGGTGGTCTTTGGAAATGACCTCTCCATGAAACTCAGTAGCACAGGATAAAAGTAAAATATTTATTCACAAAAGAATTATAATCAACAAGGTCTCATATAAAGTCTCAAACAGCACAGAGATTCATATATGCAATAATAAGTATAGGAGAGAATCCCCAAATATATATAAGCAGTCTTTAGCATATAAGAACTAACGTGGTAGGGAACCCTGAGTCCAGAATGAGGCTAACAGGATGAGGCTAACCTCAGGATGACATTAAGGACCTTTGCCAGGGTAGAACCCTGTAGTAATGGTGATCCGGAGCAGAGCGGACCCTGCAGAATAGTATAGTTCCGGGACAGGGCCGAGCCCTATAGTGCAGTGAGATATGAAGCATACTTGAGCCTTGTGGTATAGTGAAGATGGAGCAGGGTTAAGCCCTGTAAGGCAATGAGATTCCAGAACAGGGTTGAGCCCTGCGGCGTGGCTAGAGTTTGTAGCGGGGTTGAGCCCCATAATGCAGCGAAGATTGAAGCAGGGTTGAACCCTGTGATGCGATGGGATTCCGGAACAGGGTTGAACCCTGCAACGTGGCTAGAGTACGCAGCTGGGTTGAGCCCCGTGATGTGGAGAAGATTGTAGCAGGTTTGAACCCTGCAGTGTAGCTAGAGTGCGGAGCGGGGTTGAGCCCCGTGATGTGGAGAAGAATGTAGCAGGGTTGAGCCCTGTGGAGTGGCTAAAGTACGGAGCCGGGTTGAGCCCCATGATACGGAGATGACACTGTAACAGTGCAGTTGACAACTGTAACACGGATGAGTTCAATATCCACAGGAACGAAAAGACAACAGGTAAAGTGTAGCAAAATGATGAAAGCACAATGATGGAGCAAAAGCAAGACTTAGACAATAGGAATGCTGGGCTCTGTAGTGCAGCAGATAACTGGCATCAGAAGTTCATCTGGAATACAACAAAGTCAACAGCAATTCACAGGCACAGCGGGGATCTGGCAGGAATCCAAGAAAAGACCTGAAAGCAACGTTGCACAGACACTGAGACACAGTTAGTAACAGGCTTTATACTAGAGGTCTGCGATCCATAGGAAGTTTCAGAACATGTGACCCAAATGGAATCAAGTTTGAAATAATGAGCAATCTAGGAATCCCACAACCTGACGACACCTGGGAAACAGATGATCACTTTAACACTCTATCCCCTGAATGAGTAACATGCCAGCAAGCAGGATAGCTCCTCCAACGACCACAATGGAACTTTGGCAAAAGTAGTCTATCTTTACGTTCTGAAATAGTCGCAGTCCTGACAAGGAGACAGTTATGGGCTGGCCGGGTCCCTGCACCTACGCAACGGATCTAGCAGACACCAGGACCTGTGAATGCGCACAAGCAGCGGTGTAGCTGTGCATGCACAAAATGCCAGCTTCTAGGGACTGCATTGGCTGAAGCCCGAAAGGCAGAGGAGTAGCTTCCCACTGGAGGCACGCTCTCTGTTAATTGCAGCCCAGGCTGGCAGTCCCAGGGGGAGAAAACACCTTCCCCTGGGACTACATGTCCTGTGTGTGATTGGCAGTTAGCACTTACAATGGGAAGTCACTGCCAGACACAGTGTAGCCAGTGCAGTCATGGACTGCAAATGGCTCAAAGAGGTGGCAGATTTTACTGGGGAGGTGTGAGTGGCTGGGTGGATGGATGAAAGTCTAATGGAGCAAGGGAGGGCATTGCAGAGATTAGGGGCACTGCAAGAAAAATCCTGATTGCAAAAGTGGGAAGTGGTGATAAGGGAGGAGGTGAGGCAGAAATGCGTAAGCAGGGATCTGCAAATGATCCCGATGCAGATAAGCGCTGTAGAATTGTGGAGATAGTGTGTGAGAGTTGTTCAGCTATCTGTTGTGCACAGGAGAGGAATTAATGATTAGTGTGTGAGGGGATAGTGACTGCAGGAAAACGTAGGGTTAAAAGGTGGAGTTACAAGACAAGGGAGGTCCAAGGGGCATGGAAGGGGAGGCGACTTTGAAGGACAAAAGGTTGATGCATCCTCTTTTACAAGAAATCTTTGGCAGTTGGTGGTGCGGGAAATGCAATTGCAAACTAAATCATAATAAAGTTACAATGATAATCATGTGGTGCAAGGATGATATGTCCTCCGGGGGCCGTGTAGTGATTTTGCAAGTAATTTGGCTCATCTGCCTAGCAGCGGGCAGCGGGCACCTTCGTCGATGTGTGACACCTATGCGGGTGTATGCAGCAGTGCTGCAGTGATTGTCATGGCCCCCATTGATATTGAAGATCGTGAAGGCACCTCCCAAAACGAAGCGGTGAATGAGTCTAGATACGGACTTTACACTGCGTAGCGAGAGAGAAGTTTTGGCTGACTTCACGATCAGTGGGATTGGAAGAACCCAATCCGTGGGTAGGATTACCCACTTGGTTGACCAAATTTTGAGTAGTACAGTTTGCAATTGCTTATCCTAGGCCACCAACTTTATGGAAGTGATAGATAAAATTTGGACCTTCTTCCTGCCAGCTATGGTGTGTAGCGTCTTTATTTTATTGGGTATTAAGAGGTAATGATGAAGGAATCTATAGGTGGCTAACAAATTATGCACGAAAGCCATCATACTTAAGCGGCTTATCATTAGCAGTGTAAAGAAGGCTGAAAGGAGTGTGTGAGGAAATGAGGCTGGTGATGTAGGGAGGAGCACTGATATTGAGAGTTTAGTAGGTGAGAGAGGGTAGTTCGAGTTTAAATCTTAGTGGTATAGGGAGCAAGTAGAGTGATTGACAGAGAGGGGCAGCAAAGGTTGAGCGATGAGAGAGGACAATGTGAGTAGGCAAAGCTGAGGATAGACTTGAGATGTTCAAATGAGATGTCAATGAGATGTTCAAATGAGATGTCAACATAGTGAGAAAGGATGGATACAGGTGTCAGATTTTACTGTGAGGTCAAGGAGCAGGGGTGTATATGTATAATGAGTGCAGGGTGTGCAGTGCACATGGGCCCCTGGGTCCAGGGGGGGCCCACACTGCGCTCCTTGCACCCATATTATACTTACCTCTCTGGAGTCCCACATCGGTGCCGGTGTCAGAGCTGTAAAAACGCCTGGAAAATGGCCACCGTGGCCATTTTCCCATCATTTTGCGCATGAGCAGTACAGGGAAAATGGCAAACGTGGCCATTTTCCCGGTGACCTGTGCATGCACTATAGACTCTGGACACACTCTAGTGTCCAGAATCTATCAGTGCGGCACTGCGTTCAGTGCGCTGCCGGCCCCCAGAGAGAGAGGAGGGAGCCTGTGACGGAGACTGCACACGGGCCCCCTCCTCTCTTAAAACGCCCCTGTCAAGGAGTATAAAATTATATAATTGAGAATTGGCCTTTGGTTTTGGTCATTGGTGACCTTAGTGAGGGCAGTTTCGGTGCAATGAAGAGACCTAAACTCATTGAAGTGAGTCTAGGAGGGAGTGGGTGGAGAGAAAAAGGTGGTGGTTGTACCTTATCCACTTAAGAAGTTTGGAGTCCTAGAGAAGTAGAGAGATGGGATGGTAGTTAGCAAGGGAGGGACTATCAAGAAAGGCTTTCTTAAGAATATGGAGACCAGTGCATGACTAAAGCATGAAGGGAAAGTGCCAGATGTGAGAGATGTTGACCAAGTGGGCAATGTGGGAGCATGCTTTAGGGGGAGGGATCAGAGGAGGTCAGAAAGAGTTGGGTCAAGGGGGCAGGTGGAGGGTAGAAAGGAGTAGAGGTGGTCAGTGTGAAGGAGAACAGGGTTGGCAATCCCGGTAGGGGACAGTGAGGTGGGGCCTAAAGTGAAAAGATTTCATGGATTCTATTTTGGAGGTGAAGTGGATGGCAAAATCAATCACATTGAGGTGCTGATTATGGGTCACATACAAAGTGGTTGTAGTTTTTTTGATTTACTACTTTAAGCTAATGCGAGAATCCTTAGAACTAATGCAACATTCCTGTGTCTGCAAGTGAAAGCCCATGCCACCTATTATACACAAACCGCTGCAACCATTAGTATCATTAGCCCCATGCTAGGTACAAGAGATCTATCAGTAACAGGGTTCCCTATACACATGACTCAGAATTACTCAGAGCTTTAGATACAGATCCATGGTACTCCCATGACACTGTCATCATACTTCCACGTCAGGGTGGTTACGTGCAATTGCATTGTTATTACCCAGTTCCCACCCAAAATGCCCAATTTCACGAAAAGACCGGTCCGGGCGCCTAGTTTCTTCTGACTAGGAAATAGAATAGGATAGAGATATGCAAACAGCATAAATTCACAACTGCGCATGTGTTGTATGCAAAAACTCAACCTCTTGCGGCCGTGAGCAGACATCTGCCCAACTAAGAATCAGGCCCAAAGGGAGGATGTGATCCGGTCCACTACTGAATATACTGCTCTCCCTGTGATCCATTTAAGAAATTTGCTAAATGGTATGCTTCTGAAGAGTTTAAAGTTATTTATCCATAATACCAAATAGGTGTACTCACCAGAGCAGCATCTTGGCATCTGTGGAACTAATCTGCACACGTGTATGCTGTTGGCAGCCTTCGAAACCTCTGGTCTTAGCCTCCAGGCTCTTTAAAAGTGCCCTAACTGAGCGCAAATCACTAGGTGATTAATAATGTGTAAGACAATATCACTCTTTCCCAGTACCATAATAGGGTTTTATGCCGCCCTGTGCTGGCCCCACCCCTAAACACATGACGTAAATAGAGCATTGCTCGGGAAGTCCTAGAGCTCCACAGGCTGCAGAGTGCCTGTCTGGAGCATCCCTTGGACGCTCCGGTCAGCTATGCAGTATCGCTAGTGGCTGCAGGGTGCTGTTCCAGGCATAGGTTACACACCCCTAATTACGGGCCTGCTCTTTCCTGTTCTCCTTTACTGCCTGGATCCACCCCGTCAGGGGCATGGTGAAAATTAAAAGGGATAAAGGACACACCTGCCATGCGCCATTAGAGAGGGGAAAGGGAGAAGAGGTGACCTTGTGGGCTACCACAAAGGCTCTAGGATTATTATAAAGGGCAGTGATCCCATTATAGAATTTCCCTCCAAAAGCCATCGACCACAGGACCCCAAACATGAACGGCCAGGACATTTTATTTAAAAAATCTTTCAGCTCAGTGCCGCAGCGGATTTGAGACCATTGATGGCTGTCAAAATCTCAGATTCAGTTATATCCATGTTAAGTGCTGCTGTCTGTTCATTTATGCATGACAGGAGATTTTTGGTCAAATATGAAACGAGGGATGGCACCAGTGGCAGGCTGGGCCGGGGCGCAGGGTGCCATGTGCCCCCCGGGCCGCAGCGCCATGCGGGCCGCGGGCAGTCTGTGTCTCTGTGACACAGGCTGCACCGCGCGTGTAGCGCTGACCGAACAGAGGACCTCATCCAGAGTTGGTTGCGAGTGCCGATGCACTCGTAACCGACTCGATGGTTTGGCCTGTGCACGCGCAACAGCTGCACTGCGCGTGCGCAAGCCCCGGAGCGACAGAGAAACTCTGTCGCTCCGGATCTCGTTACCAAAGGAGCAGCTGTCGATGTTGATCGACATCTGTCCCCATTTGGTAGGCGGACCGGGGGGGTGGTTTCCAAAATGGAGGCGTTCCTTAATAATTAATTAAGGAACGCCTACCGTTTTGTGGGCAGCCACACTGACATCATCAGTGATGTCAGTGGGAGCTTCCTGCTCCATTAGAGCAGAAAGCTCCCTGGGGCTTACGAGTGCCCAGACCCAACCTTAGGGTCTGGTCGTAAGCCCCGATGGTCACGATGGTGATCACCATCGCGACCATTAACCTGGTCGGTCGTTAAGCTGTGGGTGGTAACCCATAGCTTAGCGATCGACAAGGAGGCGGCCATTCAGGATGTAAGCGGCCGCCCTGATTCAGAGCAACAGCTTGCAACTAACGACCACCTCTGAATGAGGTCCAGAGTTCGGTCAGCGCTACACTGACTAACACACAGCCGCCGGCTCCGGCAGCTGTGTGTTTGTTTTGATCAGCAGCCAATGAGAGTCTGACAGACTCTCATTACTGCTGCTACACCCACTGGGGGAGCCGCTCCATCTTCCGGCTCCCGCAGTGGGTAATGGGAGAGGCGTCATGACGTTTCTCCCATAATGCTGAGTGGCCCAGCCCGGGAGGACAGACGGAGGAGCGGATGGCGGCGGCAGGAACGGGGATTCAGGTGTGTTTTTGTTATTTTTTTTATTACGTGTTTCTACTGGGGGGGGCTGGCACTACAAGGAGGAGACCACTACTGGGGGCACTACAAGGGGGGGACTACCACTACTGGGGGCACTACAAAGGGGGGGGACTGCTACTACTGGGGACTACTACTACTGGGGGCACTACAAGTGGGGGACTACTACTGGGGGCACTACAAGGGGAGGGACCACTACTACTGGGGACTACTACTACTGGGGGCACTACAAGGGAGTAGCTACTACTACTGGGGGCACTACAAGGGGGGGGACTGCTACTAGGGGCACTACAAGGGGAGGGGACTACTACTAGGGGCACTGCATAGGGGGGAGGGGCTACTACTAGGGGCACTACATAGGGGGGAGGGGACTAACACTGGGGGCACTGCATCGAGGGACCACTGCTGGGGGCTCTATATAAAGGGCAATACTGGGGGTACTGCATAGAGGGTTAACTACAACTGGGGCCACTATTTAAGGGGCACTGCATAAGGGTTACCACTATTGGGGGCAGTGCATGGGGGGTGGACTGCTACTGGGGGCACTATATAAGTGGCACTGCATAGGGGGTACCACTATTGGGGGCACTATATAAGGGGTATACTACTGGGGGCACAAGGGGCACTGCATAGGGGGGATCACTACTGGGGGCACTACTGGAGGCCTGCATAAGGGGTCCTCTCCTGGGACACAGGGGGGCACTGCATATGGGCACTACTACAGGGGGCTGCCCCTAATCTTTATTTTTACTTTACATTAAGCCCATATGGACCCGCCTCCTCCCTGGAACACTTGAGGGGGGAGACTGGGGAAACTTCTAAAGTTCCTGATAATAAGAGCAAAACTCTTCTACCATGTCCACTGGGTCGTAGGTGACCCTCCTGGAATGTCATAATTTTATTTTATGTATCATTCCCGTGGCCATTGTCTGTCTGTGCTTGCCCGCCAGTACCAAGGGCCTAATTCAGACCCGCTCGCGAGTGCTCGCAAGTGGGTCGATGTTGCCCAAGTGCGCATGCACACGACGGAGGCGGCTCCGTCGTGCACATGCGCGAGACCCGAATAACGACGGCCAAGCCATCGTTATGGGTCTCGCTCCAAAGGGGGCTTGCTGTCGATGGTGATTGACAGCACGCCCCCTTTGGTGGGTGTGCCAGGGGCGTGGCTGCCCAGACGGAGGCGTTCCCATGGGAACGCCTACCGTCTGGGGCCGGCCCCACTGACATCACTAGTGATAGAGCCAAAAGCACTCCAGGGCTTGCGGCAGACGAGACCACAAGGGTCTCGTCACAAGCCCGATGGTCGCGATGGTCTTGACCATCGCGACCATCATTTTGGCTGCTCGCTATAGCTGTGGGTGGTCACCCACAGCTATGCGAGCGGCCAGCAGGCCGCTCCAAAAAGTAAGAGGGACGGCCCTGATTCAGAGCGAGCGCTCTGTCAGAGCGTCCAGCTCTGAATCAGGGCCCAAGACCGCTTTATCGGCTTTCTCATAATATCTTTGTTGCAGTTTCTTCTAAATGGTTAATGATCTTATAGTTATAATATGGCATTTGTTGGCCTTTGAGTGCTTCAATCCTGATAAGCAGTCAGCCAAGGAAGTCTCCTTGTGCAAGGGGATGAGTTAAGCTATTTTGATTTCCACTAAGGTAATTTCTTGGATTACTTGCTTCTTAGCTGATGCTGACTTACTAATTAGTCTACCACGTATCATAGCTTTATGGGCTTACCTTGGGCAACACCTCCTCCGAAGAGCTGAGGACCCGATTCAAACCCGGACACTAAGGAGCATTCGCTCGTAGCTGCCGATGGTTCGCATTGTGCGCATGCGTATGCATCGCAGTATGCGAACCACTGCGAAAGATCGGGAAGCATTCGCTCACCCAGCATAGACAGCCCTGCAGAGTGAGTGACAGGAGAAGCCGTTTGTGGGTGGTAACAGGGGCAGGCCACTAGAAACGGGGGAGTGGAGGTACGAACGCAGGCGTGCCTGAGCGTATTAACGCCGTTTTAGAGGCGTGCATAATTAACATGCAGCATCATTGTACATGTCACCTGGCTGGTTTTTACACTGAAGTGCTCGCAGTGCTTGCGATACTGTATAGTCTGCCTCAAGCACTGCGTTCGTTTCCGATGGTACCCGATGTGCCGATGGTTGCATACGCTTCCCGGAGATGATGTGCGCAAGTGGGAGTCCTATCACAGGATGGTGGGCGTCTACATACACAAAGCGGACGCACGCCAATACGTTGTGGATGTGCTTATGCCTTGCCGTGCGATCGCCTGCCTTGCTGGGTGTGTTCCAAATTTGCATACGCTAGGAATGAGCGTACACATCTAGCTAGCGGATCTGAATTCGGCCCTGAGATCGATATCTATTTGTATTCTTGTACTTGGTATTTTAAATGTACTCATGCATTAGTCTTTTCTTTATGTATTATTTTTAATTTATTTTTACTGTACCTTCAACTGTATTGATTATATTTTTTTGACTACACTCTTGATCATTTAACAGTGCTGCACTGTGGAATCTGTGGCACCATATAAATAAACAGCCATTATAATGATGATGAGGGCAGGTGTGTAAGTTACATAAATGAGTGTTTGTTTCCGGGTGTATTATACAATGCTTCATGAATTATGAATACATGTTTGGGGGGAGAAACTTGAGGAGAATGTTCACTCTGGGCCATAAGGATATATAACTTTCACGTATTGGACGAGGGGCTGCTATTGACTGATTCAAAGGAATTCAGAGCTCAGTCATTCTTTTCAGTCTGGACCTCACCACATCTACAAACCTTAGTGATATTAATTTAATGCTGGATTGTATATGAAGTCACCATTTCTCCACTTTTCATGCACCATTTTTCTAACCTGAAGCTTGGATATATATTTCTACCATAGGGATTAATTCCAGGAAATGTCAAATATATACAGAGGCATCACCGTGTGTGATGACACCCAATGTGGCACTTATCTACATCTCACAAGTGCTCGAAAGGGGGCATGACCTCATGCCATCCCCCAGTCCTTGTCATTGCTGGGTGCTTACACAGTGCTCCGGGAGCTGCTGGGAGACCCCCATCCTCGCCCACCACAGTGTGGTTGAATATGCTTTATTTTAAAACTTGCAATAAATAAAAACATACAATCTGAATAAATAAATACATAAAATCAAAGTAAACTCAAAATACAAGGTGGACATAATATTATATTACCCTCCATAGCATATTATCCTCCATACTAACCTAATACATCGACTTAACCTACCCTACCACTTTAATACAATCCTCCCCCTACAAGGGAAAACTAAGCAAGCATTTAAACAATATACTATGTATAAAGAACCATCTTAAATCACACAATAAGAATCTGAAGCTTAACCTATCACTACCCATCACCACTGACACCTACAGGTAGATGTTTGCAAACCTTTCTATAAAAAAAACACAAATTACATTAAAAAAACTACAGGGGGTGAAATAAAAGAAAGAGAACCCAAAGCTGGATTTGAAAGAGACTGTCTACCACCCACTCAAGGGGGCTTCAACTGGCCCCACCAACGAGACCACCTGACTGCATCCAACCTCTCCATATCCAGATCCATTATCCTTTTCACCTCTTGCAGAATCAAATCCCCGACCTCTCCATAGGGGAGGACCTTTTTCCTTATGGACACCTGACATCCGTGCATTCCACATGTGAAATCTAACTGCTAAGCTGACTAAATAAATTGTGGTAAAATTAAATCCACCGTACCTTCTGAGCTATAAGCCCACTCAGGGTAACTGAGATCCGAAAGGCACGGGATACCAATGGCTTCTGACACCTCCTCATAAACTTTTACATTAAAGGGACACTCAAGCAGGAAGTGGTCCATCGTCTCCTCCACTCCTGGACACTCTTCCCATGGACAACCACATTCACTCGCTCTCCTCCATCTAAGGTTCCCTCCAACATAAAACCTTCCATGAAAAGAGAGCCAAGTGATGTCTTAAACTTCGGCGGTATACTCTGTGAATTTAATAGAGCTAACCCTGCTGAAGCGACATCGCCTGGACAGTCCCTCAGTGACAGCAGGACATGGAAGAGGGTCTGCAAAACTCTTATCCATAACTCCCGTCTGGAGAAGTTTTTGACTTCACCCACCTCCACACCAAATTGCTTTATCATCTTCAAGCTCTGGATGATGAAGATCGGGAGGTAACCATGCCACAGTGTGGATGAAGCACGCATGCGTGCATCGTCCAACACCACTGCAGCGCTGCTCGGTGACACCATCCAAGGGAGTGACACCAAAATAGCAGAGCAGCTCTATGATTTTGGTGTTACCCATACAGATGGTATCACTTGATGTAACCCACACTCCCAGTACCACCCTAGTGAAGCCACTGAATATCTACAGTGTAGTATCACAACAGAACACACACAGGCATAATAGTCCTATTTGAACAAGCACCTATATTACATTGTATATGACATTTATATCTGTTCACATCAATTTTATTCTCAGGTAGCTTTGTAACATAAGTGCATGTGTTCTGTGGTAGTTATATATTAGTAATACTGTGTAGAAATGTGTAGGTGTTAAGGTGTGTACACATGTTACAATTAAAATGGACAATATGAACGATAACGATATCGATCATATCGTTATCGTTCATATTGTGCATTTTTCGCCCACCAACGACCTGCGATGCGCGGGCATGTATGGTCGATATCGATATCGACCATTGCCCATGCATGCAGGCCAACCTGGTCGATATAGACCAGGTTACTATAGGGACCTGGGATCGTTATAGTCGTTGGTGTATTGGTGGTGTGCTGGATGATTGATATCGATCGTCCAGCACACCCGGGAGATCGAATAACGATATTGTTATCATTGTCGATCGTCCCGTCTGTACACACCATTAGAATTGTCCTCTATTTACCATAGACAAACACTACAAACCTAAATTGGGAGACAATACATCCATGTACTGTGAATACATTATGTACTTTCATTCCCATAGTAAATAGTAATTTAGTACATCTGTACAAAGGAAACAGACTAGTTCAGCATTTTAAACATCGTCAAGGAACTTTGACTTTAATAGTGTTCAGATATTTATAGTTTTTACAACCAGACATTAGTTTTATGTGCAGATTCATGCAGAATGAATTGGTGTAACAAAACTGGAAAATCTACAACAAAGTATGAGTTAAATTAAGTTTTAATGCTTCTGAGTTCTTAGGTGCCTATTCTTAAGGTTAAAAACTATTTTATAAATACTGTAGCATAAATGTTGTTTACATTTTATTTTATAAAAGTGCAGCTTTACATCATGGATATTTACTGTATTTACTGTATGGGCATATACCTTAGCACTGGTGATGGAAGGTTTGTTAAATATTACACATACTGCTTGAGGTTTATAGGCATGAGTTAGTCATAGGGCTCTGCCACAGACAAGAGTGCAGACTGACCGAGTTATGGGAAGAAGTGTGAGGTGAATTGCACCCTGACTTACAAATGCTTTTCAGCATGCAGGATTTAGAACCTTTGCTCAAAGGTTGCTTTGATTTGAGTGAAAAAAACATTGGCCCTCATTCAGAGCCGTACGCTCTGAGCAGAGCGCACGCTCTGCATGAGGGCCGGGCTCCTTTTTCATGGAGCGTCCTCCTGGACGCTCGTATAGCTGTGGGTCACCACCCACAGGCTATACGAGCGTGCATTTTGATGGCCGCGATGGTCGTGACCATCGCGACCATCGAAATTGCGAGCCGGAGCCTGCGGTTGAGGTTTTCAACCGCAAGCTCCGGAGTGATTTTGGCTCTATCAGAGCCAAAATCACTCCCACTGACATCACTAGTGATGTCAGTGGGCCGGCTTCTGACGGGAGGCGTTCCCGTGGGAACGCCCCCGTCAGGGAGGCACGCCCCCGGCACGCCCACCAAAGGGGGCGTGCTGTCAATCAACATTGACAGCACGCCCCCTTTGATCGGACACAACGAGCGAAGGAAAGTCCTTCGCTCGTCGTGTCTGGCGCATGCGCACGACGGAGCTCCCTCCGTCGTGCGCATGCTCAGTGCAGACCATCGACCCACTTGCGAGCGTACAGCCGCTCGCGAGTGGGTCTGAATCAGGCCCATTGTCCTCAGAAGTCAGAAAGGCTCTGGGCCTGATTCAGAGCCGCTCGTAAGCGGCCGCTCGTTCGCTCCGAGCGATGTTCGCACATCTGCGCATGCGTATGGGTCGGAATGCGCATGCGCCAAGCAGTCAGTGCGGTCGGAAATCGTGTGCTCGCAAAATAGCGAGTGCCTGCTAATTTGAGTGACAGGATGAGGCGTTTGTGGGTGGTAACAGGGGAAGGTGCTTGAAAACGGGGAGTGGAGATCCGAACGCAGGCGTGCCAAACGGTCAAAACGGGCGTTTTAAGGGTGTGCATAATTAACAAAGCAGTGTCATCGACCACGTCACTTGGTTGTCTTTTAGCCTGAACTGCTCGCATGATTGCGGTAGGAAAATGCTACCACAAGAATAGCGAGCAGTTCATACGCCTTTTGATGTACTCGATTAATCAAATAAATAGCGGAGATGATGTATGATGCGAACGGCCAAGGGGCGTCTTTACAGAATAGCGAGCACATGTTTCGGATGCTCGCTCAGACATAGAGGCGTCAACAGACCGTAAAGAGCGAGCGCTCAATTTAAATAGCCAGACCCTTTTTCTGAACGACCGAGCGCAAATAGCGTCTGGCTCTGAATGAGGTCCTCTGTCCCAAAGCTATTGTTTGGTAATGTCAAGCAAAATAATGGATTGATTTAATAGGAATTTATTTAATGAATAGCATTGTTTAACAGCTACCTATAAATCATAATTCAGTTTTCATCTTCAGAGCAAGCAAGATGGCTGCATGTGTTTGGAGCAAGTATTCAGTAAGGTGGGTGCTCAGTAACCTAGGAATCTATTTCAGACAAAGAGATTAAATAGCCTTTGTGTCAAAGGAGGATAGGTGGTGAAGTCCGATCAGAAGCCAAAGGATACAAGTAATTAGATAATCAGACATAATGGAGGTAATAGGTGGGTGGGTGGCATGCAGAAGAATGGTGAAGCGTAGCAGTGGTCACAGGCTGGCAGGCCAACAGGCAAAACAATGATTAAATGCAGCAAAGTATGTTCCTGAATCAATCAAGTACACAGGGATTTGGGAGTAATGATGAATTACAGTGATCTGGTATGGATGGCTGCCACAGAATGGCCTTATAAATGAAAAGACAGGAACAAGATGGCTCCAAGCAGCATTGTCATCTTTGAGTAGTGGCTGAAAGCATCAAAGAAGTCTGGTAAAATCCCACTGCAGGAATAGTATTTTTACCCCTTCAAGCACTAAGGTCAGTTCTGTCCCTGCGAAGATTTCTCTTTGTCAATTACAGTGTCTTTCAGGAGACCTTGGAGACTGTATACAGACAGCAACCTGAAAAAGGATTTTGGGCAAAATATATACTTTTTGGATAATGTCTAGGGCTCTGAGACAGAGTGACCTACATTAATAAAGCGCCACCAGACAGGGTAAGCATGACTAAGTCCCAGTCTTGTGACAGGTATTGGCTCTCCAACAGCTTGACAGACTGTTCCCATGGTGCTAGAGCCGTATATAATTTTCTAGCTAGGGTGGGGTGAGAATAGGTGTTTATGTTGAAACTAGAGAGCGCTACTTTGCATACTCCATATTGGGTCCTACAGGTAGGCTTCAAGTCCCTAACCAAGATGGCCACCGACCTTATTTCTGCAGGATGCAAGAGGTACTAACATCTATAGGTGTTGTGAATCAGCGGTAATACCTGGTGTTTCTGAGCTAAGTGGATGAAGTCTGTTTTCCACTGTGGCACTTTTACCCACATAAAGTTATCGACTGGTGATCTTTATGCTCCGCTCCATGTGATACATAACTGTGAGAAAGGCTGTACATTTCACATTGCTGCAGAATAAACTACCCTAATGCTTAAGTACTGGGCTGTTCGTTGACTCAGGGCATCTGCTGGTGTGTACCTACACTCTGCCATACCACTTCCATTTGTACACACATATTCCAACAGTTTATTCCAGCTCCCCACATCCCGAGGGCAGCAGGGACTGCAGCAATAGGCATGTTCAGCCAGAAAAAATACAAAACAACATGTTGGGTTATGAAATTTTATTTGACTCATCATTGTCTACAATAAATCTTGGTGGGACAGTGGAAACCATTAAAAATGGGCTCCCATGACCGTCTCCCCATGACACTCAAGGATGAGGATGTTCTTGGGTACAAAATCCCCCATTGTGAGTATACCCATTAATGTGAATTTGCCACAGAGTACTGCATCAGACTCTAAAGGGTGGCAGGAATTTCCTTGTGTAAGCAGATCAGGTAATGAGTCACCGCCTGTGCATTCACGTCCAAGCTGATTTATGACAGTGTTTCTTGCATGGGAGAGCTAAATCTTGATTTAATAAAATTCCTAAGTGAACTGTCGCATCCCTTTCATGTCGCCAGCTTCTTTAAACTTTATGCCGCAGTATGAGTCTGCCAAGCCTAGAGTTGTGTTTGTTTTCTATTCAAACATGATGTACAGTATTTCCAGAAACTTTCAGAATATTATGAAAGGGGATTTACTGAATACCTAAGACTTTAACTATGTCTCTTCCTCTCCCGACCAAAGTGGCAAGGGTCCCACCATCTTATTTATGTGGGCTTATGTTAGCTTTAGTTCGGGGAGTGGACGGTATGCTCTGATCAAACAGAACCCCCCCTCACACACACACACACACACACACACACACATTGCTATATAAGAGGTACCAGGATGCACTATGGGAAGAAGGCAAGCCGCGGAGCCAGTGTGATGCTCTGGGCAATGTTCTGCTGGGAAACCTTGGGCATTCATGTGGATGCTACTTTGACACGTACCACCTACATAAACATTGTTTCAGAACAACAACACCCCTTCATGGTAACGATATTCCCTGATGGCATTGGCCTCATTTGGCAGGACAATGCACCCTGCCAACTGCAAAAATTGTTCAGGAATGGTTTGAGGACCATGACAAAGTATTCAAGGTGTTGACCTCAACTTGGCCACCAAATTTCCCAGATCTCAATTCGATCAAGCATTTGTTTGATGTGCTGGAAAACAAGTCTGAACCATGGTGGCCACACCCCGGGCCGGATTAAGGGGGGGCGACATGGGCGGTCGTCCCGGGGCTCCCACACATAGGGGGGCCCTCACACACATACCCGGCGACGGAGGGACTAGGGGCACAGGTGGACTGCTGCCTGCACTGCTGCATGATCAGTAGGGCGCAGGCAGATACCTGTAAGGGGACAGTCCGGGGATCCACTGCACTCAGTAACTTTATTGAACCGGCGGTGCTAGTGGCCAGTGCAATAAAGTTTATTTTGTTTAATCGGTGCAGCGTGCGTGATGTCATGACACCACACAGCGCTGCACCCATTGAAAGAGAGCGGGCAGCCGAGGAGCTGTGCTGCAGTGAGCAGCCGGAAAACAAATAAGGTAAGGTCTGGGCACTGGGGAGGGAGACACAGTGTCCCGAAGAGACAGACGGGGTCTGTCAGAGGGTCACCAGGGGGAGGGGGGCACTGTGGCTGTATTGGAGGGAGATAAGGGCCCCCACAACTTAGTTGCCCCGAGGCCTCCACAAGACTTAATCCGGCCCTGGCCACATCTTGTAACTTACAGAACTTAAAGAATCTGCTGCGAACATCTTGGTGCCAGATACCACAGGACACTTTCAAAGGTTTTGTGGATGCCTCAATGGGTCAGAGCTGTTTTGGTGGCACAATTTGTCCAGTTTGGCCATCTAGTTACAGGGCAAAATCTTAAAGTGATGGGCAGGTTTAGTCTGAAATTAGATGCTCTCCAGATAGCAACGTGCTAGAGAAGAGAAACAAACACTAAGGGCCTGATTCAGATCCGCTCACTAGATGCGTCCGCTCGCTCCCAGCGTATATAAAAATTCAGCTAAGGGACATCAAGGCAGGCTATCGCACAGCAAGGCATAAGCACGCCCACTATGTCTTGGCGAGCGAACACTTTGTGTTTATAGACGCCCACCAGCCTGTCTTTATCCGCCCCCTTGCGAACGTCATCTCCAGGAAGTATAAACAACCATCTGTACATCGGGTTCCATTGGATCTGACCGCAGCGCTTGTGGTTGACTGTACCTTACCGCAAGCACTGTGAGCACTTCAGTGCATAATCCAGCCAGGTGACGTGTACTATGACGCTGCCTGTTAATTGTGCATGCCTCTGAAATGGTGTCTAAACACTCAGGCATGCCTGCGTCCACAACTCCACACCCCCGTTACTACTGCCATGCCCCTGTTACCACCCACAAATGGCCTCTTCTATCACTCATTCCACTGGGCTGTCTTTGCAGGGTGAGCGAGCACTTCCTGATCACTCGTACTAGTTTGTGCCCGCGCACTACGAACTATACGTATGCGCACATTTGCTAACATCGCCAGCAATGAGCGATTGCTTGTTAGCGAGCAGGTCTGAATCAGGTCCTAAGTACAGGTATGGGATGTATTATTAAGAATGCTTAGGACAAGGTTTGCCAAATAAATATTTTTTTTTCAAAATTCCATACCTAAAATCTACTTACATTAAATAAAAACAATAATAATAATCCTGTCTTTTCCCACTGCCTCTGGCATTACCCTAATAATACATTGTTTAGCAGTGCTCCTCATAGTAACTAGGAAAATATTGGTGATCCTGTCTGTGCGTAACACAAAGTCACCAACATACTGTACTGTAAAATGTACTTCTATTCCTTGTAGTATATAGTTACTTTCTGGATAACAGGCAATCCTGTCCTTCTCTCACTATAATATAATTTGTATTTATTGTACATAGCTATGCCATTTCTTTGTAATTTAGTTGCTTATCAACTTGTCTCTGTAGTGTCTCTTATGCCCTTTCATACAAATATTTGAAAAAGATCAAAGCTAATATTCCTCTTAAATGTATATTGTTCAAGTTTGTTAGACCTGAAGAAAATAATTTTAAAATAATAGTTTTAGTTTTATACTCACATATAACAATAGATCTTTATTTGCAGACAAACCGGTGGGGGTGACGGATCATCTTCTGCCTTCATCTTCCAGTCTGCCCATTAACAGATCTATTTTCATCAGCTGATCATTGGGGATTTACTGTGGTATATGACATTATGTGACATAATGCAGCATTTACTAGATGTTATGTTTCACTGGTTTGTCCCTGTCATCTGAATATTGAATAGCAAATAATGGAAAAGTATCCAACTTCATCTCTGTGGTTAGTGCTTTCTGTTTACAGAATGTGATGCAAATCTAGAGGAAGACAGGCACATACTTGTGTGTACTATGGAAATGACAGGTGTATGAAGACGTGTGCTACTAAGTTTAGGATTTGTCAATCTGTGGGAATGAAGTTCAGTACCCTTTTGTATGTGTGTATATATATATATATATATATATATATATACACGCACATATGTAAACAGAAGGGGAATAGTCAAAAGATTACTGGGCAATTGAACATATATAATTGACCTCTGAGGCAGTAATGCTAACCACTACACCACCATGCTGCTCATTCTCATGAATGTAAAAAAACAAAAGGTTTTTATATAGGGAACATGTGTTTGCCTTTACAATATTTCACATCAAACTATCAAATTCTGCCATTGGGTTGAAGTGAGAATTTCAGGCCAGTTCAGTTTGCTCCTGGAACATTTATGTGATATGGAGCGTTTTATATACTGGTTTTGCAATGTTCTTATTAACAAGCATTACAGGGGTTACTAAAGACAAGTGTGACAAATGCTCAGCAGTACATTCCAGGCATACTTAGTAAATATGATTCAATGTTGGAAGGAAGATATGTCTATATATACATTTGTTCTGTGTTACATTCATAAAACAATGTAGGGCTAATAAATTGTAATATAACTGGTACTGTCTCATCACCGTCATCCAGCAGCAAAGTGAACCACTTATACTGTTATTGCTACACTTGGCTGATTTGGTTTCTAGATGAGGTCGATACATTAAGGGACTAGATAAACTGGTGTCCAAAATGTATTTGCAGACAGATAATGATAACTTATTAACCAATTTTAGAATACTTTCAGCTGCCTAACATGTTTGACAGCTCGAATGTGTCAGCAGCCATTGGCTTTTTTGTGAAGATTTATATTCCACCTTGTTGGTACTTCTCCAACACATGAGCCTCTGTGAATAGGTGACCGGGCCTGTTCAGTTACAATTGTACCATTTGTGACGGCATCACCAGCCCACGTCCCCACCCATGCAGCACTGGAATGTGGGGAGGGAGTGCTGCTACTGTGCGGAGGATAAAAGGTGAGTCAGTGCACTAGCAGAATGGAGAAATACCATGTGCTAAAGGGTGTAGCATCAGAAACAAGAAATACAAACACGAACGCTGATACCACTTAACCTCTGGAGCCTGTGCTATTTATACAGCCATTCTGTAGAAGTGCTCTATGCATCCTAGTATAACAATTCTGCAATAGTTTCAGCTCTGTAATAACAAATACATGTACTATTTCTATTCAGTGTAGGAATAACGCTAATGTAGAATATTTTCTGTTATTTGTTGTAGTCTGTATTGTTTGGGCTGCTGGTTATTACATATTAATATACTTTATTAGACCAATTGGCCGGATTGGCTCTTACACAAAATCACAACAGGGCTGTTGCAGAGTTGAATGTATCCGCATTGTTGTGTATCTGGGCACATGTGAGCACTGGCTATATAGAGTTGTGCATATTTTAATTGCATCTTATAGCAATTACGCACGCGGTCCCACTGCGAAGATATGCTATTGATTGCAATTGCAATGCCATATGCAGCCTAACATAAAGACGCCACCTTACCTTACACACATCCATAATACTTAGCAAGACTGCAAAACCATCGGTAACATTGAGTACCATCGCAGCCTCACGCACACTTGCACAAGGTCTGGTCTTACTCAGAAATTGCCAACCTCATTACACGCAGTGTAAGCCCAAGCTGCGTATGCCATCGCAGTGGCTAATTTATTCATGCCCCTGTAACGCCGTACAAACACATTGACACGCCTGTGTCGCCAACAACCTCCCAGTCACCCCCCCCCCCCAAATTGGCACTTCCTTTCAATCACTCTGCGATGGGTCTGAGTAGTCACTGCGATCACAGTCCCGAACACAGTGGAGTGTTCGCGCAACAATCAGCCAATTGCGTGCAGAATTGCAGTTGCAATCGGTAGCGAATCGGGCTCATTGTGCCTTATAACCAATGCAAGGAAATGGCTCTGATTTTACCATTTGCAGGGGAAAAATGCAGGATTTCTAGAGGGTGTTTTTTCAAATGCTTAATTTTCTAGTGAGTGTGGCCAATCCATGAAGAGGACATAATTAGCACTTAACCAGCTTTAATATGCGTCATACAAAGAAGGAACAACAATCAAAGTAAGCCATTAGATGTGACAGTAGGGCCATTCTATCTGAGCTGAATGTTTTAATTTAACATGTGGGTACCATTCCAGAACATGGGTAGCAAAACGGGAGTCTGGGGGAGCAGCAGAAGAACCTAGAACTGCTCTGGACATATATGTACATATTGGTCTTCCTATGCACTGTATAACAGTATTAATAATTAAGCCAATAGATGGTCTATAGCAGTGCAACCCTAACAGTGCATGTTTTCAAGATCACATAGTTTGTATATAGGTGTGCTTATTACTGGCTGACACATATTCACAGGTGGTGCTAATTATTTAATTTGTGAAGCTGAGGATAACATGCAGCACTAGTGAAACTGTATTATATATTATTTCTATTGTGGTCATGGTGTGGGCTGGGGAGTGGGGGTTTCCAGGCAACCGGAAACCCCCTCTGTATTTGCCTATGATTTGAATGTGTATATTTTGTTTCCCCCAAGTATATAACAGCTACATAATGGGGGGCAATCATGGAGATTGCTAGACTCTCACGGAGTATTAATTTTGTAAGAAAAAGAAAACATCTCCAAGTAGAGCAAATTTAAAACCTGGATAGAAAAATGTTATCCAGGAAAGTTTGATTAATTCCAAAAAAGCCCTCCTACTTCATCTTCACATCAAACTAGGCCTTATGAATCAGAGTGTTTTAAGAATGTGTAAAACGTTTGTAGGACGGTCAGATGCCAGTTTGAAAGAAGACATTCTTGGACCAGACACTCAAAAACACTGAACAGACAATGAGTTTGTGGGGGGAAATTTTAAACTGTTGAAAGAGAGGCTTGGAATACTTTTTAGGAAGTTGTAAAGAAGTTCTTGGACAACTTTCTGAAGGATCACTTGGAATACTTTCCTGGAAACCTTTGAGCCATTAGTGAAGAGCAAGGAAAGAGATCTCACCAGGAGATAAATGGAACAATGATACTAGCGTAGAAGGAATGTCAACACGATGGAAGACTACTGTTGGATGTTACACAGAGAATACCCGCAAGCAGTGTATAAACAAAAAAAAAAGCTTTGAAAGGGAAAAAAATGTCAGTATAAGAACTTGCAAATGTAGGTAACATTCTTTGTATATCAGAATATTCTTTTTACGCTGGCTAATGAAATTTACATTTTGATGAGAATACACTTGAAGAGGCTATTTTTCCATATCTTCACATCCAGTTTGTGAAAAATTCTTACTTCTTAGGGAAAAGTCACAGCTACTTTTCATATCAACACATCAAATACCTTTGGAATCAGCATGAGAATTGGAGATACATTTCAGTGAATCAAATTTTGTATGCCTCTATAATGTTCTTGTAGAATTATCTATTATATAATCCCCTATGGAGTAAATCTAGCACAGGCTCAGTAGAAAGCTGCAGGACGGCCCCATCCTCTCCATGCTCTCACAGGCTATCCAACTCCCATACAACCTTTCTTCCAAACTGGTTCCTGAGAAGAGCTAATATATAAATGAAGGCTTCTTGCTCATGTAATACTCTCTACAGCCCTGACCAGGGCCGGCTCGAGGCATGTTGGACCAGTGCAGCTGTGTGGCGGTGCGCGCGGCATCCATTCAGTGCAGGGAGAGAGCTGGGGGAAGCCCAGCTACTGACGTAGTGCGGGGCTCGCCCCCAGCCTGAAGTTAAATAGGAGGCATGCCATACGAGCATGCCCCAAATAGCTTCATTTAGGGGGCGTGGTATATGGTAATCAGGTCACGCCCCTTTTTTGGTAGCCGCGTGTGAGGTTTAGGGTGTCCGGGTCCCTGGCTGCACAGGGTGCGGCTCATGCTGGAGCCAGCCCTGGCCATCAGTACCCAGTGACAACCCCTTAACCACATGCCTGGCGTGGTTGCATCAGATGCAACCACACCAGCTGCTGGGCTTTCCCTAACATGGTCACATCTGATGTGACCATTCAGAAACGCTTACTGAGCAGCTGTGGGAAGATAATCGTCGCGCAGCCGCTAATCTCAAGAGGGACCTCCCACCCCCCCTGCACCCACTGCTCTGCACCAGTGTGGCCAGCAGTGATCGGGCAACATGGCACCGCTCTCCCTCCCCCCGAGTGTATACCTGGTGGCTCCAGAGAGCCGAGCTGCCGGGGAAGCCAGTGCTGTAGTTGTCCTGTATATACCCGGTGGCTCCAGAGAACCAAGCCACGAGGGAGCCAGCGCTGCCCTTCCTTGCAGCTGCCAGGGAAGCCTGCCTGCCTCACTCAGCAGGGGGAACTGATCATCAGTCTCCCCTGACAAAGGCTTCACTGTGCTCTGCATGTGGGTGCAGGGGGTTGGTGGTTCTGAGGAGTTAGGGTGTGGGAAGTTGGTGTGGGGATATTATGGAGGGGTAAAATAAAGTAATAAGATGCGGAGGGGAGAGGGGCTAAAATAATAATAAAGAATTACAATTGTGATGGGGAAGAAGGAGGGGGAGAATAAACCAGTGGATGGTAGGGGTGCACAGTGAATTTATAAAAAGGGTCTATGGACACGGGGTGGTGCAAGTCATCCCCTAGGCATATTTAAATAGATTTAAAAAAAATACTTTTTAAACTATATTACAAAAAAAAATCCCTGACAATTTCTGACCGGGTTTGCCGGTAAAAAATGAACAGTTAAGTGGTTAAGGGTGGAGTGGGGAGCCTGCAAGGGGAGGAGGGCATGCTCCTATCCCTGCTACCCACTGTACGGGCCTGCATGCTCCTATCCCTGCTACCCACTGTACGGGCCTGCATGCTCCTATCCCTACTACCCACTGTACGGGCCTGCATGCTCCTATCCCTGCTACCCACTGTACAGGCCTGCATGCTCTTATGCCTCCTACCCACTGTACAGGCCTGCATGCTCCTATCCCTGCTACCCACTATACAGGCCTGCATGCTCTTATGCCTCCTACCCATTGTACAGGCCTTCATGCTCATATCCCTGCTACCCACTGTACGGGCCTGCATGTTCCTATCCCTGCTACGCACTGTACGGGCCTGCATGTTCCTATCCCTGCTACGCACTGTACGGGCCTGCATGCTCCTTTCCCTGCTACCTACTGTACAGGCCTGCATGCTCCTATCCCTGCGATCCACTGTACGGGCCTGCATGCTCCTATCCCTGCTACCCACTGTACGGGCCTGCATGCTCTTATGCCTCCTACCCATTGTACAGGCCTTCATGCTCATATCCCTGCTACCCACTGTACGGGCCTGCATGCTCCTATCCCTGTTACGCACTGTACGGGCCTGCATGCTCCTATCCCTGCTACCCACTGGATGGGCCTGCATGCTTCTATCCTTGCTACCCACTATATGGGCCTGCATGCTCCTATCCCTGCTACCCACTGTACGGGCCTGCATGCTCCTATCCCTGCTTCCCACTGTATGGGCCTGCATGCTCCTATCCCTGCTACCCACTATACGGGTCTGTATGCTCCTATCCTTGCTACCCACTGTACGGGCCTGCATGCTCCTATCCCTGCTACCCACTGTACGGGCCAGCATGCTCCTATCCCTGCTACCCACTATACGGGCCTGCATGCTCCTATCCTTGCTACCCACTGTACGGGCCTGCATGCTAGTATCCTTGCTACCCACTGTACGGGCCTGCATGCTCCTATCCCTGCTATCCACTGTACGGGCCTGCATGCTCCTATCCCTGCTACCCACTGTACGGGCCTGCATTCTCCTATCCCTGCTACCCACTGTACGGGCCTGCATGCTCCTATCCCTGCTACACAATGTACGGGCCTGCATGCTCCTATCCCTGCTATCCACTGTACGGGCCTGCATGCTCCTATCCCTGCTACCCACTGGATGGGCCTGCATGCTTCTATCCTTGCTACCCACTATATGGGCCTGCATGCTCCTATCCCTGCTACCCACTGTACGGGCCTGCATGCTCCTATCCCTGCTTCCCACTGTATGGGCCTGCATGCTCCTATCCCTGCTACCCACTATACGGGTCTGTATGCTCCTATCCTTGCTACCCACTGTACGGGCCTGCATGCTCCTATCCCTGCTACCCACTGTACGGGCCAGCATGCTCCTATCCCTGCTACCCACTATACGGGCCTGCATGCTCCTATCCTTGCTACCCACTGTACGGGCCTGCATGCTAGTATCCTTGCTACCCACTGTACGGGCCTGCATGCTCCTATCCCTGCTATCCACTGTACGGGCCTGCATGCTCCTATCCCTGCTACCCACTGTACGGGCCTGCATTCTCCTATCCCTGCTACCCACTGTACGGGCCTGCATGCTCCTATCCCTGCTACACAATGTACGGGCCTGCATGCTCCTATCCCTGCTATCCACTGTACGGGCCTGCATGCTCCTATCCCTGCTACCCACTGTACGGGCCTGCATGCTCCTATCCCTGCTACCCACTGTACGGGCCTGCATGCTCCTATCCCTGCTACCCACTGTACGGACCTGCATGCTCCTATCCCTGCTACACAATGTACGGGCCTGCATGCTCCTATCCCTGCTACCCACTGTACGGGCCTGCATGCTCCTATCCCTGCTACACAATGTACGGGCCTGCATGTTCCTATCCCTGCTGTAAAGATCATATAGACTGTCACATGATCTTGATGCATTCACTGCCATGCAATTCTATTCATAGGCATCTGTAGTGCGAAGTGAGAAGCTAATATTATATTTATTGAGTACAAAGTCATTTTACATATTTGAATGTTTGTTTTAAAGCCATTATGAGTTTTGGAGAGCTGTTACCATGAGACATAGGAAAAATAAAACATGGTAGCACCAGGTACAACAGCTACAGTTATCTATGCTTTTCCAATTTGTACGCATTTTGCATGCTTGTGACCCGGTGAATGACAGAATACTAGTAAGAAATATAAACGTACAATTCATCAAACCCCTGCTATGAGAACCCTGGTGTGCTCACCCCCTTCAGAAATGCCCCCTTTGGTCATGTGGAACATATATATATAAAAATATACTTACCTGAATCTCTGCTCCTGGTACTGGTCCTGCTCGCGACGCCGCTCCCGCCCGGGTTGGCGCGCTCAGCATTATGGGACAGACGTCATGACGTCATGACGTCCCATTACCCACTGCAGGAGCCGGACGGAAGTCCGGCTCTTGCAGTGGGTGCTGCCGCAGTCAATGAGAGTCTATCTGACTCTCATTGGCTGCTGTTTAACACACGCATTGCCGCCAGCGCTGGCGGCGATGCGTGTGTTATGCACAGCCTGAGCCCGCCTCCTGGCGCTATTGGGCAAGCGCTCAGGGGGAGGGAACGGGCTCAGGCGTGCAGCACAGGACCGGCGCTGGAAGCCTAGCACCGGTCCTGCGTAAATGTGTAGCGCTGACCGCACTCATCTAGGGTGGATGGGCCGGCACTGTGGCTGGCGGCGCCCCCCCGCGCCGCCGGTCCAACGGTGCCCAGGGCACGCACCCCGCTCGCCCTGCCCTAGTTACGCCACTGGTTCATTGTATATAATAACATTTCTTATGTGTTATTCTTTTTCCTCACACCCTCTCCCTAAAGCTGTGTCAGGTCAACAGATTATTTATCACTGTAGTAAGTTGTGTTAGTGCATATCAGACCCTTATTAAAGATTGTGCACTTTTCTTACAACTCCATAGGCATTATTCTACAATAGATGAGCTTTTCTTTGTAGGTATTGTCTTCACTGCCTTAATAAAGTCTCTAATGTGAGGGCTCCAGCTAGGGAATAGGCGATGTGTGAGTGGAGCATGCAGATGCTATGACCTTCCCGTCAGGTGTTGCTTCCACTCACGCACTTCTCACGCATTACTGTTTGTTTCCACTACCAATTATTGTTCATGTCAAAACCGGAATAAAGGAGCTGAGTTGTTTTTTTTTTGTCAGGTTTCTAGCATCAGAAAGGCCAATGACATTATGATTACACAATGACCTAGTATATTACTAGCTGTCTGTGGCTACTTCCAGCATGAATCCATACGTGCTTACTTTTGAAAAAGCTTCTCAGGGAGATTGTGAAAGCAACACCTACAGTATGTGCAGGCGGTATAGTGGACGTGTACTGCTACATCTGAGAGGCGTGTAATAAACCTGACTTACATCCAAATGTAAATAAGCCACAAAGCAGTTAGTAAGATCTATTTGTTGATGAAAACACACTGATACTTTTCAGAAAATTGTGATCATTGTGCCTTATAACCAATGTAGAGGAATTATAATATACTAATGATGCCATTTGAATGTCTATGGGGCGGCTAATTGTCGTGCCGGACCTATTCAATCATTGGGGATTCCTCGCGTGTGAGTCCGTGAGCCCCCGCGCGTGAGTCCCCGCAGTTAGACTTTACCTCGCAGCTCATGGAGGTGTGAGGTAAAATCCACGTAAAAACCACCAAAATGGGCTCTCGCTCTGGGAAAAAGCCCATTGATTCCGCAGTTTACGCGGAATCAGTGTTTCCACGCGTGAGTCCTGATTTCTTGGCGCGGGAAAAAGGCTATTTTATTGAATAACTTTCCCTGCACCGCAGGGATTTTGGCCGGCAATTAGTCTTGGGGTAAACCCCGCAGAAAATAGAATACCTGCCTATATCTCTGTTTTTTTTTTATTATATAGCAGCTACATAATGGGGGTATTGCTAGACTCTTCAGGGAGATTGTTACTATTTCAGGGACTCTCCCTGACAATCAGGGAAAGTTGGCAAGTATGCATTAATCCATGTCACAGGCCAGCATGGGGCACTAGGTTTATATCTGCTTGCTCACAGGAAATATGGTCTGTGCTTTTGGCTGACCAGCAGGCAGACTGAGACCCTGGAGGAAGGGGCCTGCTGCAGAAAGGCTCCCTTGGCTGATAATATGCTCCTGTATAGATATTTACGCTCCACAAATAGACATAGATCCAACTGAAGATAATGCCTCCTACAGTATGTACAGTATGCCCTTCTCAGGAAAATCACATGCAAATATTGCAGAAATCAAAGCAAATGTTTGTGCAATCCTGCAAATGACAGAACAAATTGTTTTTCATGTTTTAATATGTGTGATGTGAAGTGGGGATTTCAGACACATCCCTGCTGTCGTCTTTGTGTTTTTTTTAAGTATTTTCTGCCATATTTTGTATTTAAACACTGTCTATACCTTCTATTTATATTACGTTTTGTGTCATTTGTAAGCCATTGAAAATCTAACATTAAAAAACACTCTCCACGAAACTAGGCTCCCTGCCCAGAGTTCATTGCAGAGATTCCTTAGCCCTTTCAGCCATGTGAGAATTAGATTTAGTCAAGATTTATTCCTCTTTTGTCACTGCAGTGTACAATGCACACAAGCCAGTGAAACTAAGTTTATCATGAAATGAAACCAGATTAATCTCAATCCACTAAATGTGACCGGATCACACACACAGACCTTGGCATTCATTTTCTTTACTAAATAAGTTTGTTTTTCTTTTACAAGGGAATGCCATATGTGTTTGTCTGAATCAGCCCTAGAAGGACAGCCATCGGCCAATAATCTGCTAATAAGCTTTTTAAATTCTGACATCTAATATCAATTAAAGTGGTTAAAAAAGGTTTCCATCTGCATATATGATATAATTGCCCTATCCACAATTGGGAAACAACAGGAATACAGGGTCCAGCATTCACTCCATTTTGGATTAAATTCACCCTGTTATTCATATTTATAATCAAAGGTGGCAGTAACCACAGCCGGACTGGCCATCTGAAAATTGTTGCAAATGTCAGGAGGGTCAATGGCCTGATGGTCTGGTCTGGAGGCCTAGCTGAGCATCTCCGCCTCCTGGTGCTCTGCATGGCTGGCATGTTTACCAATGCATCTCCTAAGTGTGACACTTTCAGAATAAAATTATTCACCTAACCCAGCGGTTCCCAAATTGGGTGCTGCAGAGCACTTGCAGGGGTGCCACGGGTTGGTGGTCCTGGACCAAATCAAATAAATTATTTATGGTCAATGTGCTGGAGCTGGTAGGTGCCACATAATATGTAGACAAACAGAAGTACAACCCTGTCCACCACCACATTACTGAACCTAAGGATGACAGATAAGCATAATTTAATACTTTTGGGCTACAGGTGCAGTAAACAAAAAAAATGCTGATACACTAGAGCAGGGGTCTTCAACCTTGGCCCTCCAGCTGCTGTGGAACTACTCATCCCAGCATGCACTGCTATAGTTTTAGCATGCTGTTATATAAAAAAGGTGGCAGTGCATGCTGGGATGTGTAGTTCCACAGCAGCTGGAGGGCCAAGGTTGAAGACATAGTACACATGGAAAATGGGGCGCTAGTCAGTTAAATATTTTTATTTATTTATTTGAATAGTATTAAAAGAATGTATGAAAATACCCTATAACTGGGTTAAAATTGCAAGTGAAAAAACTTAATTGGAACAGCTGTTGTCCCTATTAGGTTCTTGTTGCATATGCAACAAGAATCTAATAGGGACAGCAGCTGTTCCAATTAATGGCAACACTACCAGTTATAAACGGAAATTGCTATCTCCAAGCATACCTGTTGAAATCTATTTCCTGATGAAGCTGTCAGATAGGCTGAGAAACGCGTTGATTGATCTGAGGTTGATGTGCCAGAGCACACACTATTGCGGGTGCCGGATATTATACCACCCTCGAGACCTGATACATCTCGGTCCGGGAGCCAGCTTCTGTCCGCTCCAGGTGAATTGCCTGTGCATGAGCTCACACAGAGAGCGGCATGAGTCGCATGAAGCCGCACGCCGCACCAAAGGTCGGGTAGGATAAACCCCAAGGGACAGAGTTGATAAAGAGGGCTGTACACACAGAAATATTTATATTTTTCTCTCTGGCAGCCGTCTAAATTGTTTTGCCACTATGGGGTATATACAATTAGCCGCGGGGTTTACCCTGTGACTAATTGTTGCGCTGGTGGTGAGTCAATTAATGGGGACTCCAAGCGCGGGTGTCCACTAGACCCCGCGCGCGAGTCCCCCGCTGTCATGCTTTACATCGCACCTCATGTAGGTGCGAGGTAACAGCTGCACGAAGCCACCCTTGTCGGCCTCGCGCGCGTCAGAAAAACACACTGTTTCCGCACTTCTCGCGGAAACAGTGTGTTCCCGCGAGCGAGGGCACATTTACCGGTGCGGGGAAAAAGCTACTTTATTGAATAGCTTAACCCCGCGCCGCGGGACTTTCGAGCCCCAATTACTCGCGGGAGAAGTCCCGCGGGTAATTGTATATACCCCACTGTATCTCTTTGGAAAGAATTTGTTGCTAGTAAATGCTACAAAGGTACCAGGCTTGGTACATTGGAAAGCACACTAATATATCAACAAACAAGTGCGATTAATGACTTATGGATAATTGATTTTTTACAGTGGAGTCATAGGATTTAATCATCCACTCAATGATCGATTCAGTATTCTATACCAATCAACACGGTGTAAAAATAATACAGAGATCTTTTATATTGCCTAAATAGAATTTTGATGGTATACCATCTCTAGCTCATATATATTGGTATATCACCTTTTTTATGTTATATGTTGTATGTTGGTGTATTGTATTTGTGATCTAATATTGGATCGTTATTTGAAAGTTTTTTCACTTGCAATTTTAACCCAATTGTAGGGTATTTTCATACATTCTTTTAATACTATTCAAATAAATAAAAATATTTAACTGACTAGCGCCCCATTTTCCATGTCTATTTTTCTTAACTGTTATTGGGGTATCCAGTTTTCCTCAATTGTGTGGTGGCAGCTGTCAGCTAAATTAGTGTGCTAATATTTGATTGCCCAACAGGTTAGCGCCTGTTTTCTTTTGTGTCAAGGTTGAAGACCCCTGCTCTAGAGCCTAGGGCAACACCTGCCAGGGCAGCCATGAAAAAAGTCCTGCCATGCATGTGGGGGCGTGGCCACATAATTGGTGCCAAGGAGATGCTATGCCGCTGCAAGGAGTAGCGTGGTGCTGGAGGGGTGTGATCACACAATATTGGAAGCATAGCTATGTCTCTTTGGCTGTAAAATTAAAACATGAGCTGCAGTCCCATGTAGTCAGAGCTGCAGGAACGGGTAGGAAAGTGCAGCACAATCTCTGAAATGCTTTTTATATTGGTGGGAAAGTCATGATTTTGTCGGACTGTCCTGTGCCATCAGGCTGTTGATACGGCTGTCCTGCTTCAAGCTGCTATGCTAAGGAATGGGACCTGTGTGCACCTGAGAGTGGTACTTCATGGTGTCTAGTATCCAGGGGCGGATTGGCCCTTATCTTTAGCGGGAGAAATCCTGGTGGGCCGTTTGGCTTGTGGGGCCGCTCTTCAATTGTGGCCCCGCCCCCCGAATGTGCATAACAGACAGCCCCGCTGCCTATCACTGACAGCTGCCCGAGGCCTGCCTGAAAAGAGGCTTTCCTATTAAATCCTACCCAGAATACCTGCGTAAGACGCTGCTATGCAGCGAGGAACAGTGTACTGCAGCACTGGTCAGGCAGTGGCAGGTGGGGCAAGTTGCGGGGCTGGGGATCGCCCAGGCAGCCAGCCCGATTGTCTGCTCTCCACTCTGTCCCCTCCCCAGGCTATGAAGTTAAAGTTTCATTCACAGCCTGAGCCTGGGGAAGAGGCAGAGAGGAGAGGAGACAATCGGTCTGGCTGCAGTGCCTAGCATTCGCAGGGAGGCGCCAGCAGCTGAGCTAAGTCCTTTCACTGTTGCTGTTGCCGCCTGCCTCTATGCCCGCTGGCTGGGTTCCTCCCCTCTCTTCCCCTCCTCTCAGTGGCAGACAGAGCAGCAGAACCAGTGCTGGCCCGCCTGTTGCAGCAGATAAGCAACCACGATGCCACCGCCTATCTTTCACTACCGCTGACAGTCCTCTTCTGTGCAGGACTCAGCAGGTAAGATTGCTATTGGCAGAGAGAGGACGGGGCTGTGCTGTGACTATGTACTGTCTGACCCTGTAATGGCCAGGATGGGGACTGCCATGCAAGGGCGGGCTGGGCTGTCGGGCAGGGTGCTATGTGCTTCCCAGGCTGCATCTGCTTTAAGTTTTTTGGCTAGCATTAAACCAGCCCAATAGAACTTGATGAAGCTATGCTGGGGCCTCCATGATAGGGGAGCAGATACTAAGGCTGGTCCGGAGCATTGCTCACTGCTCAGCAGATAGGAGTGGAGGCGGAGCTGAGCTGTCCTGACTCAGAACAGCCAAAGGACTGATTTAATAACAGCTCTGCCGCTGTGTCTTGCTGGCTCTGCCCCTTTCCGATGCTTCTATTCTTTAAACTTCCCCACCACAAGTTTCCAGCTTATGAGGGCTCTACTCCTCCTCAGCAGATCTCCAGCCCACAAATAAGCTGCTCATCTTGGCTGCGGATCCTCGTGCTCTATGTCCTTCCTCCCTCCCGGCTTGCTTTGTGTCCTGCCTCCTCTCTTGGCCATACAGTAAGTACTGCCCCAGAACACTAAACAGCTCTGATTTCACACTCAATACCTCCATAGAGCAGAAAGATGTCCTCTGTCTGGCCCCTGCTTTGGTTGGGGATAATGTTATGTTGTGTCCCCTGAGATATGCACAACCTATGGGGCTCTCTTCCCACTGCCTCTCCCCATCACCCTCTCTCTCCTGTCACCTACAGCCTGTCACTCTCTGCCTCTCACTGACACCCACTGCTTGACACCCACTGCTTGACACCCACTGCCTCTCCCCATCACCCTCTGTCTCTCCCAGTTACCCTCTCCCATCACCCTCTGCCTCTCTCCTTCACCCTTTGCTTCTCCTCATCACCCACTCCCTCTCCCTGTCTCCCTCTGTCATCCTCTAACCTCTCCCCAGTGTCACCCACAGCCTCTCCCCAGTGTCACCCACTGCCTCTCCCCAGCATCACCCACTGCCTGTCACCAATTGACTGTCACCCACTGCCTTACCAAAGTGTCACCCACTCCCTCTCCACAGTGTCACCCACTGCCTCTCCCCAGCATCACCCACTGCCTGTCACCTATTGAGTGTCACCCACTGCCTTACCAAAGTGTCACCCACTCCCTCTCCATCTTCCTGTCACCCTCTACCTCTCCCAGTGTCACCCACTGCCTCTCCACAGTGTCACCCACTGCCTCTCCCCAGCATCACCCACTGCCTGTCACCTATTGACTGTCACCCACTGCCTTACCAAAGTGTCACCCACTCCCTCTCTGTCTTCCTGTCACCCTCTACCTCTCCCAGTGTCACCCACTGCCTCTCCCCAGTGTCACCCACTCCCTCTCCATCTTCCTGTCACCCCCTACCTCTCCACAGTGTCACCCACTGCCTCTCCCCAGCATCACCCACTGCCTTTCACCTATTGACTGTCACCCACTGCCTCGTCCCAGTGTCACCCACTCCCTCTCCCTGTCTTCCTCTGTCACCCTCTACCTCTCCCCAGCATTACCCACTGTCTTTCTCCTATTAACTGTCACCCCCTGCCTCACCCTAGTGTCACCCACTTCCTCGTCCCAGTATCACCCACTCCCTCTCCCTGTCTTCCTCTGTCACCCTCTACCTCTCCCCAGCGTCACCCACTGCATGACGCATTTGTAGGAGGATGCAAATTTATAGTTGCTGAGGGGCGCCGAACACCCTAGCACTGGCCCTGGAATGGTAGCGCTGTTGTCCCGGAGTGTGGTGTAGCATGGTGTGTGTGCTATGAATATGCAGGGACATATAGTGTTTATGTATGCCCAGCGGTAGTGAGGAGTGTACCCTCAGGCCGGAGGGGGGTTAGGGAGAGAGGAGGAGGAAGGATCATGAAATCTCGATGCCTGTCATTAGACCTATGCCAGGAGCCCGACACCCGGCTTACCGATCAAAGGTAAGCCGGGCGCAGACAGCCGCGGGGGGGAGTGTAGGGGCCCCTGGGGGACACTTAGGGCTAGGCACCCCCCTGGTAGGTAAAGGATAGGCTAGGGGAAGGGATGGTTAGGGTTAGGCACCCCCGGAGGGAGGTTAGGGTTAGGAATCCCCCTCCCAGAGACTTAGGGTTAGACTGCGGGGAAGGGGGGGTTAGGGCTAGGCACTTGGGGGGGAGGTTAGGGTTAGGCACACCTAAAGGAGGGTTAGGGTGTAGAATAGGGTTAGTTAATATTTACTTTTTACGTTCGGGATCTTCACCCCTGCCAGGCTTCCGCTGTCGGGATTGGATTGGATTTGCGGCCGGCGGTAAATCATACTGATTCCGCGGCAGAGGCTGTGTACACATAGAGTTGTATATACATAAGGGGGGGGATGTATTTGTTGGTTCTATAATAATAATGCTATGGTAACTTATTATATCTAACCAAAAGGTACTATGAGTGCTAGTAATACTTTAATAGTTGTTACTCATTTAAATTTTTTGTGTTATTATGTTTTGATTTTTTTTTCTATGCACTAGCCCAATCTATGAATTAGAAAATGTTTTGCTCTTTCAAAAAATCATTTTTATTTATTTAAACAGTTATATACTGAATAAAAATGCACGCAAACTTTACAAACTAACTGTATACCAAGCTGCCACCCACTGCCCATCGCCCTCTACCTCTCCCTTACATCCACTGTCACCCTCTGCCTCTCCCCGTCATCTACTCACCATCACTTTCTTGCTTTCACCCACTCTGTCACACTCTACCTCCCACTGTCACCCACTGCTTCTCCCTATCACCCTCGGCTTGTCACCCTCTCCCCGTCACCCCTTGCCCCTTCTCCCTGTCACCCTCTCTGTCTCTCAGTCACCCTCTACATCTCCTTTGTGGCACATTGTAATCTTGGTGTGGGGCGTAGCATATTTTTGTACCAGAGCCTGCAACTGCCCCTAGAAAGTCCAACTGCTGTACCCAGTTGTTTGTTTTGAAGTTCTAATTGACCTCTTTTTATGAGTTTAGAAAAAGTGGCCTAGGAGAGGGGATAATGAGCATAATGATGATCTGAGAGGGGCACTGGGGGGTTGTTCTGTACTAAGGAGAGATGAAATGACTGTGGGAGAGGGTTGTAGGGAGCTAATTTTTGCTAAGGGGAGATGATCTGTCTGAGGGGGAGGGGATCTGCTGTACTAGGGGGTCAGGGGAGATGATGATCTGTCTGGTGGGGGTTATACTGTACTAGGGGGGGGGATGATAATCTGTTTTAGGGAAAGGGGGGTCTGCTGTACTAGGGGCAGATGATCTGTCTGTAGGGTGGGGTAATTTTGTGCTAAGGTGACGATGATAATCTGTCTGGGGGACGGGGCTATTCTGTGCTGGTGCTGAGGAAACGCAGGATGATGTCACTGGGGAGACACAAGGATAGTGCTGGAGAGAAGCAGGGGATGTCGTTGGAAAGACACATGGGGGGATGGGCTAGAGCCATGCCAGGGTGATGGCGCTGGGGATACACACAGAGGATGGTAGGACTGCTGGTACTATTAGAAGAAAAGACTGGGGGACAGTAATCATCAGTAGGACAACAATTCTAATTAAACCATATTACTGATGCAAATGGTACCAAATGAGCAAATATATTTTATTAATATAAAGTTGTTTGATATGGGAAACTCACATTTTGTCCTGCCCCAAAACTTCTGTTACTATCTCTGGTTGAACCTATTTTGCATGATAATGACATTGGTTTTATTGCGACACAAACAGGTGGAGGCTTCCAGACCATGTGATCTCCTGCATGAATAGTGAATATCGGCTCAATACACTGCCTGTCCAGGGAGGATCAATTTCTTCAGAGGTTTCCCATTGCAAAGAAATCATATAGGTAAGAAAATACTCAATCACATGCTTGCTGTGCTTATTCACTGGAGAGAGGGACTGTGGGCATGCCCAACAGCTCCTGGAGCGGTGGGTATGCCCCCAGCATGACTAAAATTGTGGGGGGAGTGGTTGGTGGGTATGGCATTTCACATTAGACCACACCCCTTGCCACAAAACCACACCCACTTTTCTGGGCGCATGGTTTTGGCGCGCACATAGGGCCACGTCATCAGTTTTTTCCAGTGCCACTTTAAATTCCCAATCCGCCCCTGCTAGTATCCCTGAGCACATCACAATAAAAGTGGAATTGTTGCTGGGCTTCCTACATTGTAACTTGTCCTCAGCTGTTTGGTATAACTGATAAGGTATATTTACTAAAGTGCAGGATTTTAGAAGAGGAGATGGTGCCAGTGGCAATCAATCAGATTCTAATTATCATTTATCTAGCACCTACTAGAAGATAATAGCTAGAATCTGATTGGTTGTTATGGACACCATCTCCACTTCTAAAAACCTCTATATTTCAGGCCTGGATAACCAGCTACAATGGAAAGGACAATTGTACTGCAAGAATTATTGAGAAGATGACAGTCTACATACTCTATTAGCATTAGCATCAGGACAGGGTTTCTACAGTAAGTAAAATTATCTAGGTGAGCACATGCAAACAATGGACAGAAAAAATACGGGGAGATGTATCAAGCCTTGGAAAAAGATAAAGTAGAGAGAGAGAGAAAGTACTAAAACAATCAGCTCCTAAGTGTCATTTTACAGACTGTCACAGGGGGAGGTGTATCAAGCCTTGGAGAGAGAAAGTGGAGAGAGATAAAGGACCAACCAAACAGCTCAACAATGGTTATTTTTCAAACACAACCCGTAACATGACAGGAGCTGATTGGTTGGTACTTTATCTCTGTCCAAGGATTGATATTTTCCCCTTAGCTCCAAGCCTGAGGGCCTGATTCAGCAAGGAACGCACGCTAGCAGATGCACGCACCCGTCCGCTGCGAGAATATGCTAATCAGTGCATGCGCACGGAGACCGCAGCACAAGATGCAGACGCCCAGCCCCATATTAAACATCGTTAACATCGAGAACCATCGACTGCATAATAGTGGTTGACCAGACCTCGCACAGGATCTTGGCAACTTCCTGTGTGCACGGAGTCTCATCACTGCGTCCGTTGCCGCACTGGATTAATTATGGACGCCCCTAAAACGGTGTCCGAATACACAGGCACGCCTTCGTTCACACGACCATCCCCGTCACCACCCTCAAACGGCACTTCCTGTCAATCAATATCGGAAAGAGTTGGGGAAAACGCTGTGTGTAGTCTGCGTACGCTTACCAGTCCGCACCGCACAGAAACATCGGCCAAGTGTGTGCGTTCTCTCCTTTGCGTTCCTTGCTGAATCAGGCCCTGAGAACACTGATAGTCTTTGTTCTTGTTGTTTGTTATTGCCAGATACAGTCGCTATCTAAAAACAGAAAAATCTTTATAGTACAATTAACTTTTAATCTGTAACTTAACCTCGGGTTTCCTTTTTGACTTTTCTTAATTGCTACGTCTGAGGTTGAACTAATAAAACTGCTGCTGTATCTCCTCCAGTTCCTTTATGTTCACATAGACAATCTATGGGGGTCAGCTTAAAGGACATTTCAGGAACTGTCCAATATACACAACCTAATGCGTATTACACCTACATTCAGGGCCGGACCGGCCATGTGGCACTACTGGCAAATGCCTGAAGGGCCGATGGCCTGATGGGCTTGTCTGGTTTGAAAGTCTGGTCGAGCAGATCCGCCTCCCAGCGCTCTTCTTGACTGGATTACTGAGATACAGGGGGTGTGCCATGAGGCCAGGCCCCTGTGACTCGAGGGACGACACCGTGAGTTTTAACCACGGGCTGTTAGACGAGGCCTTTTACGTGAGCTTGCATGTTTACGGTGTGCGCACAGAGGGGAATGCCTGGGCTGATGTAGAGACCCAGTGCGTCCCTGCCTACATTGTCTAATCCAATCCTCCTTTCCCTGTTAGGATCAGCTATGAGCTTCTACAAAACTGGTCACTTACTCTTTTTGTATCACTTTCACCATGCAGCTAAATATTGCACGCTGAAACCAGACATTGATCTTGCCCCCAGTGCAGTGGACTATAGCATTTTGGGCCTTATGAAAAAAATATAATCATATACAATAGATACTGCTGATTTTCAAGGGATCTGGGGACCAAATTAGCCTGAAGGGCTCCAGGTTGTAACCCATCAAATAGACAGGTCTGGCTTACTGCATAAATTCCATTTAAATGCATCATGTGAGGGGTCCAAAGATTGGGACTGGAATATTCTGTATTCCAGTGCTCCCTATTCATCAAGGTTTTTCCATGCACTAATTAACCGGTCAGTGCACTCAAAACATGAAAACTCTTCTGTGCAGGAGGATTGGAATGAGACATTCTAACCTTCTCAAACAAATATCAAATACAGTCAGAACCCAAGGTATCAGTTATCGAAAATGAGGGATATCTCGTCTATGTGCTGCAAACCAACAGCACAAATAGGTTTAAATAAAAAGGTAAATATGTCCTTTAAAAGACCTATAGTTGAAAATATCTTACTAATTAAGTACTTCTTCTCGATGGATGTATACTGTTTAATATAATCTGAAAAATTAGACAACTGCATCCATCATATGTAAGCTTCAAAAGTCTACTCCAAAGCTAGAGTGCATTCTATACCTTTTATAATAATGCTCTACCCCATCATAAATCTACATGTATGCTCAGAGCTTGTCTGGAATAGATTTTTGAGCAGCCCCTAGCCTTACCCTATTAAGTGCTTAAGAATCTATGCCTCCTCCTCAGGGCCAGCCCAAGCCAATTTTTTTTAGTAAGCGGGTACAGATTTTGGTGCTCCTATTGGACATACATCTCAGCTCACTCATTCCCCCCCATTGAGCCCCTCACAGCACACCCCATCACCCCTTATCACAGCACTCCTCACCACAGCCCCCCACAACACCCCTCATCACAGCCACTCACAGCACCCCTCATCAAAGCCCCTCACAGCACCCCTCATCAAAGCCCCTCACAGCACCTCTCAACTCCCTCATCAGTGCACCTCTCATCACAGCCCCTTAGAGCACCTCTCACTCCCCTCCATCACAGCCCCTCACAGCACCCCTCATTACAGCCCCTCTCATCCCCCTCCATCACAGCCCCTTAGAGCACCTCTCACTCCCCTCCATCACAGCCCCTCTCAGATCCCCTCACCCCTGCACTTCTCATCCCCTTCATCACAGCCCCACAGCACCCCTCATTACAGCCCCTCTCATCACAGCCCCTTAGAGCACCTCTCACTCCCCTCCATCACAGCCCCTCACAGCACCCCTCATTACAGCCCCTCTCATCCCCCTCCATCACAGCCCCTCACAGCACCCCTCATTACAGCCCCTCTCATCCCCCTCCATCACAGCCCCTTAGAGCACTCACTCCCCTCCATCACAGCCCCTCTCAGAACCCCTCACCCCTGCACTTCTCATCCCCTTCATCACAGCCCCACAGCACTCCTCATTACAGCCCCTCTCATCACAGCCCCTTAGAGCACCTCTCTCTCCCCTCCATCACAGCCCCTCACAGCACCCCTCATTACAGCCCCTCTCATCCCCCTCCATCACAGCCCCTCACAGCACCCCTCATTACAGCCCCTCTAATCCCCCTCCATCACAGCCCCTCACAGCATCCCTCATTACAGCCCCTCTCAGCACCCCTCACCACAACCCCTCACAGCACCCCTCATCACAGCACCCCTCATCAGTGCAGTCCCTTAGAGCGCTTCTCATCCCCCTCCATCACAGCAGCCCTCATTACAGCCCCCTCAGCGCCCCTCACCACAGCACTTCTCATCCCCCTCACAGCACCCCTCATCGCAGCCCCTCTCGTGAGCGCATAGCGCTTGTGAGCAGGTCTGAATCAGGCCCAGAGTTTGAAAACAATTGACAAACTGCAATCCAATAGACACTACTTTTAGAAGAATTAGGAGTCCACTAAAGTCACTTGTCTAGTAGTGTGATCATAAGGCTTATTTGATGTTGCATTCTTGTGAATGTACAACTGTGTCGTTCTGTTCTGGTGAACCCAGACCTTCCTTTACAATGCACTATATACTATTTATATATCACAATCAGTCATACTGATACAAAATGGAGACTTGAAATATCTGCACATTTATTAAATCATCCATGGCTTTACGCATCATAAATTACAAGTATTTGAAATCATTTCACAAAACAAACCATCTTCAAAAGCGCATTCGTACAAATTATTTAAAACAAAAAATATAATAAAAAAAGAAAACAATCTGCACATTTAGCAGTAAAATAGGTTAGAATAAAAGCAAATTCAAACTAATCAACCTCTGCTATGCAAGCCAAAGAATGTAGGGAACTACATGCCATGTTTTGAAAGTATTAGATTGTAAATTGTGATGTTGGGTTGACTTGATTAATATAAAGATGTATATACAGGTTAGAAAAAAAAAAAAAAACACAGCAGAAAAAAAATCCTGATCCACATTTACCAATAACTACCATTCCCCCTCCAATTGTGCATCCACAGGGATATTATGCCCAGGACCTGCAAGGTTCAGACGGTACATCCGTTTATGCCTATGATAGGCACACATACAGGAGAAGTTTGATAGTAAATATAGGTTATTAGACGACTGTTCGTGGAGTGGATTGGACAGCTGCATTTCTATTACTTGGGGAGGTTATATTTTTTGTAATATATAGTATATTTCTATGATAGAGTTCCCCTGTAACCATATAAATGTTTTTGGTACATCTAAAACAATTTTTTTATTTTGTAACAAAACACTATGCTAAAGTACAATTTGGATTGGTCAACATCATGGAGAAAGGAAATGGTAGGCTTATATTTGCGTCTTTTACATATTTTGTGCTCACTTATAAAAACGTACATTTGAGCACCATTGTTCTGTACATTTTAAATAAACTGTTACTTTTTTGTGTTGTTTTATAATTTCTAATATTACTTGTAAGGTCAGCTTCCTCCAAAGTAAGATTATTAGTGTATGTCCATGGTTTCTTGAGTTGTGCTCCAAAGAATATACAAGTTTAAAAATAAAAAACTTTGACCTCTAGGCTGTGTCACCAATGCTGACCACTTTGCATGACACTAAGAAAACGAGGCTGACATTATAAATATGTTGCATTAAACTTAGTCAAATGTCAAACAAGTATGTGGATGAGACCTTAGAGTTTTCCTTTAAAGCTTGCTGACCATTAGTCAATTGTACTTTTACAGCTAAACCTTAGCACACTAGGGGGTACATTTACTAAAGGTAATTTTCAATCAATCTTTATTGATTTTAAATCGATAAAAAAAAAATCGATCTAAATTGAAGTTGTGAGTCTGGGGCATTTACTAACAGACAATTTTTGATTTGGCTTTTTAAGTGTTAGTAAATATGTGATTGAGTGGTCTATTTACTAAGCAGCATTAGGAGACAGAGTGAAAAGTAATAAGTAAGTGATAAGGTGCCAGCCAATCAGCTCCCAACTGTTATCTCACAGGCTGTTTGAAAAATGACAGTTGGGAGCTGATTGGCTGGCACCTTATCACTTTCTTATCACTTTTCACTCTGTCTCGTAACACTGCTTAGTAAATAGACCCCTTAGTCTCCAGAAACACAACATCGAATTAGATCGATTTGAAATCGGTTCAAATAGATAAAAATAAACCTTTAGTAAATATACTCTTAGTTGTTACATGTCCCTTTTTTTTTTTTAACATTCCAAGGATTTTAAGCACCATTAATGGGTAGAGGCTGGCTGATGTAGACTGTAAAATGAATATGGTTGTATTGGCTAAAAACTATTAATAAAATAACAAACAAAATCAGTTTTAGCTACAGATTGTTTTTTTTGTGTTATTGACAAGCCCTATAGTTATAAAAAATGTGAAAATGGTTGGCATTTATAAACCGCATTTTCAGGCTTTCTGTTGATTATTTGTCCTAAAATGTAGTATAACACCCTCTAATTTTGATGTGGAAAAGATAGTCCCATGGAGCAATATAAAAACTGATCACTGTATAACATCAAAATGCTGCATCTCTTTAGTATAAGATACTACACATATGAAGACATATCTTTAACAAAGATATTTATAGTGCAATATTCATTTTGTTGCCTGTAGTAAGAGGAGGTAATCTGAAGTTCTACAATTTAACAACAATTAATTAACAATGTAATATAAGTCACAATATTTTAAAATCATAATATAAATGTTGTAACACACACTGCGTACATGGGCAATAAAAATACTCAGTAATATATAATCCTATCAATCATTTTAAATAAGATAGGTATCTGGACCTACATGTAAAAACCTAATTGCGCACAGCACAATAGAAAATGTCATACAATGTTTTTTCACATGCATTAAAATGGTATTTCAACTGGTACTCAAAAAATGTGCTTTTTATAATGAATTGAAGTGGAGTTACTAGTGACAGATGTAGATTAAATGGGACCTTCATTTAAATCTTATATTTACAAAATAATCCCATTATATAAATAAATGATTATAATAATCCCTCTAGTCTGTGGAACCGTGGAGGTCATATGCCCCCAGCTCCTGCAGTTCAATATATTCACACTACAATGCCGCTAAAACAGTTTTCCTAGACTGACCATGGGAAGAATAAGTGAACACTGGGTACTGAATTGCTGTTAATGGAGAGAACAAGCAACAGTACAATTAGCACAGTTAATTATTCTGTGTCATTCCTTTTCTTTCACATTTCTTCTGGATTTAAGTCTGGGAGTACTTTTTTTGGGGGGTAGGGGCTCAAATGGCAAGGTTGATAATTGTGCAAATATTAAGTTCATTTTGATTTCCCCATTAATAGTCAATATACACAAGTTATTATTACAAGGCAGTGTCAAATATCCCATAAGGGTCAGAGAAAAAAAAATCACAAAACCCCAATTATTTTACAGATTCTTATCCCCCAAAGAAAATGGCAAGAAAATGGTTAACTGCAACAAGTAACACATGCTTATAAATGTGTATATAAACAAACCGTTGCACACATCAACAAAAACAATATCAAATGCATTTGAAAAATGCTTTTTCTTCAAAACTGTAGGAAAAAGTGCTTATGTTTCAGTATTTGTTTAGCAGGGAAGATATATCCAGCAAAATGCGTCTCTTTACATTGTACTCAGCAAGCTAACAATTATTTAATTCTTCAATCCTTGAAATGAAAAAAAAAAAAAGAATAACAAAAAAAACAACAGATTTTAGAATTCCTCTATATCTTTTTGAAAATCATTTTTGTTTGTAAACAAGTGAATAATCTTTGGAACAATTATAAATGCCAAGTGTAAATATGTCAATTACCGCACCAAGGCATTTTGGTAATATGGCTGAAAGCTTACTGGTAGCAGCCTGTGTATGTGAGGTCATCTTCACACCACAATAACAGGCTTCAGTGATGCCAAAACCCGAGCTCCAAACGACCTTTATAATTTCCCCTTTATGGTGCATTCTGTAATTTTTTGCTATGTTTGTCTTAATACTAAAAGTGGTAACATATAGAGAATATTAATCTAAAAAACAAACAAACCCCAATTATGTTGGTCTATGACTGAATGATGTCTATTTTTTTCAATGTAAAATTATTGTTTCACTCAATCGTAAAGACTTTTTATAGATTTCACCGGCTGGATGTTGTAGGGCTCTATTTGCAGCCAGGATTCTTGCATGTGATTTCTTGAGTAGTCCATGACATAGAGCTCTAGAGAGCGGTGGCCACACTAGGGGCTAAAGGATCCCTAATAGCTCATATTTTCCAGATTCTTTAGCTGGCGCACATGTACATTCATTACTAAATGACACACTTTAAAAGTTCCACAGGTGGTCTGGAACAGGGCCGTAACTAGGGTAATGCGGCCGGTGCCACCGCACAGGGCACTGCAGGTCAGGGGGCGCTATTTGGACCTGTCAAATTTCTGTTTATTATCATTCTTGCTTGTAGCTTCCTCTTATTTCATCCCCAGCATCTCCTGGCCTCTCCTATCTCTTCCCTGGCCCTTCCCCATGAAGCCATGGCCCTTTTTTGGGTGCATTATGTCCCTTTGAAAAATGAGGGGGGCGCCAATGCTCTTTCTGGCACAGGGCACCAAAAAGTCTAGTTACGGCTCTGGAAAACAAAAGCGCTTAGGGTCTTTGAGAGCAAGCGATTAGACATGCAAACTCATACAGAGTTCTCTTAACATAAATATTCAGAGGGCTTCAGTACCTTAATATTTAATTAAGAAAAAATAAATAAAAAATGTCACCACTGTCACATGCTTATGTTGTCTTAACAAAAATATAACAGGACTAATAAAGGAATCAATTATGCTAATCAATTGTTGTAACTTTAATAATTATTTAAGGATAAAAGAAATGAACAATGAGAGCAGCCTAGTATTTAGAGAGACAAATAATTGCAGACATTATGAAGGATCTACAACCTAAATGTCAGATGTCGAAACGTCAGGATTCTGCTGATTTGAAATATGTAAAAAAGAAACTTATGTGAAATGGACACAGTCCCTGGAATGGATATTTCACACTGTATTTAAAAATGCTACTGTAAATTGCAACAAACTCATTATGAAATTTCATATTATTATCCATACTCTTCTGGGTTAGATGCTTGGGATAAAATTGCTCTGAATATCAAGAATTTCCAAAGTATTATGCTGCGTACAAATGGCCAGATATTCTGGTCGATATAAATGATAACGATATAGTTTATCTGTCAATCGTTTATATCTACTGGACTATTACCCCTTTCAACAACCAAACGATGGTTGATATAGATATTGACCATCGCCCGTGCATGCAGGCCAACATGGTCGATATAGACCATGTTTGCCTGTTTACATAAGTTGTTATAGTAGTTGGGGGGTTGCTGCATGTGCTGGATGTTCGATCGTTATCGTTATCTGACCGTCGAGCAGTCTGACCATTAGGTGTGTTTTTGCTGCAGGTACGTGTCTCAAAGTAATCTGACTGATCCATTTGTTTACCTCTATCTAGAAAGCAGGCTGATCACCTGCAGTGTGGCATTGAGCTGACAGAATTCCACAGCAGAATGTATAAGATAATAATTTAAGGCAAAATACAAGCACATAGTCCCTCAAAATGCAGCCAATTAGGTTAGAATAACTGGAAACAACATACATGTAATCACCAGTTTTATTTTTTCATTTCTTTTAACCAGAGTAAGAAAATGGATACAGACATTGGGCTTGTTTTAGAGTCGTACGCTATTTGCATCACTGCTGCGTCTTTGGACGCAAAAGCAATGCAAAAAGTGTAAATGCTGCAGGCGGCGTTTGAAGGCAAAAGACGCCCACTGCTGGCATTAACACAGCATTGGATCACCATCGGGCAGCCATCGGCCATCCAAGTAAGCCTAAACTTACTGAGAATGGCTGCCAGGACTCCACTGCCAGGGCCAGGAAATCTACATTGGAAGACGCAGACCCCTTCTGTAATATGGTCCCCATCTACTCCCTCGGGCCTAGGGGGCACTGAGAGTGAACTCACAGTACAAGACCTGCACATGTGCAATACGATCTGTACACATCAGGTTTGCTTAGATCTCTGAATCAGGTCTATAATTACAGCAAGCGGTCAATAGGTACTTGCTTTAAAAAATCAACTAAATGAGATATTATGTTCTTATGCATAACTACCTCACATTTATGGTAAAAGTTACTTTAAGGCTTTTAACATTATATGTTCGTGCAATTTACATGTTGTTTTTGTTTTTTAGCTTTCATTCTATTTTATGGAAATCTAATGATGTGAACCACTAAGGGGGGGAATTCAAATAGCCGCGGTAAACTACCATGCGCTGATTGACTCCACTGGGCTAGCCAATTAGCCCCAAAGTGCGGCCGCCTGCAGCACCTATAGGGGATTTTTTATGGAACCTCAGCAGGCTCTAAACCCCCCCCCCCCCCCCCGATAATTAGCCTACAAAAACTGATAAGTCCGCGAACTTATCAAGGATGTTGGGTGTATTTGCACGAAAACAGATAATTTTTCGGGTACAACAAACGAGCTCTAATCGAATTGCCGAAGCTATATTTAAAAAACAATTATTTTTACGAAATCTCCATGAGTTTGTACAATGATGTGTTTGACAAAGATGGACAGATCAATTAACTTAATTAGTAAATAAACAGAATATTTCATATCCACTAATATACAGTATATAAGAGCAATGTATACAGTGTGCAGCATAGGAAATTCTTTCAAAATAGATAAGTATGTATAACACTATTGTATTCAGCCTTAGTTTGATTACAAAATATGTTTTTTCTTTTGTACAGATATGATTTTTGTGTTTTAAAATATATCTTTAAAGACAAAACAAGGCAAAGAAACAACTTGGCTGGATTATCTCTCTTCTTATCTAGAGTAGATCATTTCATATGCCTATGAGACATACGCTACAGAAAATAATTTGGCATGTACGGTATCTGCAACATAACAGATACTAAAGTCCAGCTTGTGACCTTATTACACAGATTTCTGTTGCTATTAATTGGCTATCAGAAGCGCTGGATGTAAACCACAAGACTTCATTTGATCAGAATAGGACATCTTCATTTTGTATTAGAATCTGCACGATTTGTTTCTGGTGGCGCATATCATTTAAGGAAGTCATAGCGTTCTCCTCTGGAGGTCGCATCAGTGTCGGCCCAAACACAATACCAAGGTTGTCTGCGCTCATCAGATTCTCCTTCTCATTCTCTGTAACCCTGGAATTAAGCGCAAAAGTAATTTGAAGGGACATCTTACCATAAAAATTTTATGTATAATTATTATATTTTATACAAAAATAATTTAAATTTTTTTTGAAATGTAGTTTTAAACTGTGCCATCTTACTTTTCAGTTAATGAGGGAGATGATAAACCACCAGCCAATCCGCTCCCAACTGTCATTTTTCAAACACAGCCTGTAACATGACAGTTGGGAGCTGAGTGGTTGGTCATTTATCACTCTCCACTTTATCACTTTCCAGAGCTTCATACATCTGCCCCAATGTCAGCAAAGGCTGATAAGATTGAACATAGGGCCTGAATTAGAGATGGACGCTAATGGCAGCGTAGCTGTGAATTTCTATGCAGCAGCTGTGCGAAAATATGCAAATGTTGCAGCCGCCTAGATTTGTATTGATGTCTTAAATCCAAGTTGAGTCAACACCTCCCTTTGCCGCCCCCAAAGGTACTGGCCTGTCAACAATACAAAAATTTATATTGTTGACATATTGGCTGTATCACTATGTGTCAACATTTTGCAGGTGTCGACATGTTACAATGTCGACAACATGGTGTTGACCTTTTGGCTGTCGACGTTGTCTACATGATGATTACCTCCATGGTGTGACCATAAAAAGCTTCTTACACATTCTTATATGTTTTACTGTTACGTTTATATTTCAGTTTAGCTCCACTTTAATAATAGTTCATTCTAGATTCCCTAAAACCAACTGCAGAAGTTATGGAAATATCAGGCACTTGAATTAGAAGCAAAAACTAAAATTGCAGCTACAGTACTGGGATTTACCAGCAAGTTGCTGTCTGTAAATCTATTTGCTTTTTATAAAGGCGTTCAACTAAGGCAAATCGGTGTAAGCGAATTATTACTGCGATGTAGAGTGATACGGAACACTGGGCCTGAGTCAGACCCGGTTGCAAGCGTTGTATGCTCGCAACCGGGTCGATGGTGGCCCAGAGCGCATGCGCACGACGGAGCCGGCTCCATCATGCGCATGCGCGAGACCCGGCTAGCGACGGGCAATCCGTCGCTCCGGGTCTCGCACCAAAGGGTGCGTGCTGTCGATGTTGAGTGACAGCACGCCCCTATGGTGGGCGGGCTGGGGAGGTGGCTGCCCAGATGGAGGCGTTCCCATGAGAACGTCTACCGTCTGGGGGCGGCCCCACTGACATCACAAGTGATGTCAGTGGGAGAGCTTTCGACTCTGTTAGAGCCGAAAGCTCTCTGGGGCTTGCGGCCACGAGACCCTACCATCATCCTGGCCGCTCACATTAGCTGTGGGTGGCAACCCACAGCAATGCGAGCAGCCAGGAGGCCGCTCCGTAAAAAAAAAAAAAGACGCCCTGATTCAGAGCGAGCGCTCTGTCAGAGCGTCCGGCTCTGAATCAGGGCCACTGACCACAGTGATTAATCACATGGCTATTTCCCGGTAAGCAACAGTGTTTCTCAGTACACAGTACACTTGTATGTATGGTTTATGTATGTTTTTTGCTATCTTTATGTTAATAAAGAATGTTTTTTTCAATCAAAACAGTGTTTCTCAGCCAAACATAGTAACCATAATGAACTGTATCCCAGACCTTCATTCTCACTGAACAAGAGGTCTATGTATTACTCAATGCGTAACGGCTCCTGTAAATTGTGAAACATGCTTACTTTTTTAGGTGGATCATTAGGAATCTAAGTGTCTCATAATGTGCAGGTGGCAGGAGCATCAGTGCTTCATGTACAGCTTCTAATCTCTCATCTGCATTGGATATTTCTAAAAAAAATAAAAATAAATAGAATGTTTACATTTGATTAGAATAGTAGACATTAGTTTAGTAAATATTATTTATCTTATTTTAAGTTGGGTACACAGCTGAGCGCCTCTGCGGACCAGCGACGCGATGTAACGATATATTGCATCGCAGTACACACTGCACGATCCATCATACAACGAAATATATCATTACAGGCTTCATATAACACCACTTTGTCCGTGGAATCCTCCCATTGGACGTGCACAATATCCATTGGGACAACGCAATGAACGACGGGTGAAAATGACAGATTGGGGGTACCCCTATATGATGGTCGTGCAGATTGGTCAAGAGTACCAAGATTGCACCAAATACCGTATAGTGTGTACCAAATTAGCTAAGTAGACATTTGTAATTTTTATAGTACAGAAATAATATCTACTGTAAGTAACAGAACCATGAAAATGCAGTATGTGGAGATAATCACTACTCTTGGCAGTGCCATTTTCCCAGAGACTTGTACATGCAAGGCACAGAGCCAGAGTCTACTCGCTTACTAGAGAGGACGCACACAGGCTCCCTCCTCTATTTAGGGAGCAATGCAGATGAATACATAGAAAACAAGGAAGCACTTATCCCTGACTGAAGTGTTTATCTAGGACATGTGAAATGATCAAATGCAGCAAGTACAGTAAACACTGCAGCAGCAGAACTGTAAAATGTCACAAAATGAACTTATGAGTTTAAACTTTGCATATCATTGATATAACAGATTAAGGGCAGAAATATCAGGTCTCCTGCAATTCATGGTATAATAAAGTTGTCAGGCAGAAAAATAATTCTACTCTTATCTTTGCACTGAAGTTTGAAAGGACAATTACTTGACAAGTTCACACATAGCATGGAGGAACACAATTAAACTGTAATAATGGGCTCTCTGAATGTAGCGTGCTTTTACATGTGCTAAAACATTATACAGTCATGTGCACATTGACATTTGCTATAAGATCCCATGGATTTTTGTGAAGACAGTAAATGAGAGGTATAGATGTGTCCTCATACATCTAGCCTCCATGCGTGTTAAACAGCCCTTCTAGTCACGCCATGCCGTGGTGTGACTCGGTAGCGCTGAACGTCTTTTGTGCGACCTTTTACCTTCAAATGCATCTTATTTGCACAGTGATGCGAATAGATAGCAGCAGCTTCTGCTGATTAAAATGATATGCAGCATGCCTATATTATGTGTGTGACTGCGGGTGTATCTGCATGCAAAACGCTACATTACAGTGTCAGCGTCTGGAACACTGTAACGTAGCATTTCTCATGCAGATACAGCCGCAGCCGCACAGAGAACATAGACACGCTGCATATCATTTTAATCAGCAGAAGCTGCTTGTGCTACCTGTTTGCAAAGCAAAAAGTTGCACAAAATACGTTTGCCGCTACCAAGTCACACAGAACTCCCGCGTTATGTGTGGCGCGACTTGTAGCGCATGGAGGATAGATGTATCTGGACACATCTGTAGGGGTAGAAGCTATTGCTGTGGCAGCTGCATCTTTTGTTGCAGCTGCTTCTGTGGAATTCAAGAGGTGAGATTGCAGAGTAGGAAGATGAGAGGAGTATAAAAACTTCATCAAGATTAATAGATTAATACAAGGCTGTGAATAGATGTAAAAAGATCTAAAAATGCAGGGTGGCCGGCACTCAGTTAAACATAATGTACAGCTGTGTCCATACACACCGTTGTGCTAAAAAGCCCCTCTCGGCACGCCAGGTCCCATGAGACTCTGCCAGTGCTAGGCGTCTTTTTTGCTGTGCTGATTAATTTGATATGTGACACTTGTATGTCTTTGTGCGATTAAGTCTCTGAATAAATGTATACAATGTGCTTCAATGTAGCAGCCGGAGCTTACTTCATTCCAAGTTCCTTTGTGTTTCATATACAGAATCAGGTGCAAACAGATATAGAAGTGTCACATATCAAATGAAGCAGCACAATCTGCTGGTGCGTGCTAGTCACATCATATTGTGACTTAAACCAGACGCTAGCAATGAAGCACAGGACCTAGTGGTTCACTCACGCCAGCCAAGTCGGGCTGCGGGGCGTATTGAGGCTAGATGTATGAGGACACATCTGTAATGGCAGAGGGGCCTGCCATGAAAACATGCATGAGGTGCATCAGGTATGGCACTCAGCAGACTAAAACACAGATCATACAGAAATAGAAAAGAGTAGTATCATGGTGCACTGAGCCTGATTCAGAGCCGGACGCTCTGACCAGAGCGCTCGCTCTGAATCAGTGCCCTCCTACCTTAAAATGGAGCGGCCTCCTGGCCGCTCATATAGCTGTTGGTGACCACCCACAACTATAGCGAGCGCCCATGATGATGGTCGCGATGGTCAAGACCATCGCGACCATCGGGCTTGCGACGAGACCCTGCGGTAGGGTCTCGGTGACCGCAAGCCCTGGAGTGATTTTGGCTCTATCAGAGCCAAAATCACTCCCACTGACATCACTACTGATGTCAGTGGGGCCGGACTCAGACGGTAGGCGTTCCCATGGGAACGCCTCCGTCTGGCAGCCACGCCCCCGGCACGCCCACCAAAGGGGGCATGCTGTCAGTCACCATCGACAGCAAGCCCCCTTTGGTGCGAGACCCATAACGACAGCTTGGCTGTCGCTATGCGGGTCTCGCGCATGCGCACGACGGAGCTCCCTCCGTCGTGCGCATGCGCATTAGGGCACCATCGACCCGCTTGCGAGCGTCCTGCACTCGCGAGCGGGTCTGAATCAGGCCCACTGTTCGAATAAAACACAGATCAATAAAGACAGGAGGCTTCCGGTGTTCCAATGTTGGAAAGACCCAAAACGTTGGACTACAGTAAACATTCTGCTGTCTTTATTGATCTGTGTTTTAGTCTGCTGAGTGCCGACCTGCTGCCGACTCATATCTATACGTAGTTTTTCTGTAATGTTGTTCACTGTGCAAAATCTGTCTACACAAAGGGCAATTGAATAATGTAAGGCCAAACTTCATAAAGTGTACACCAGGATGCCACAGACAATGTGTAGAAATAATTAACCTTTAATAAATGGAATGTATATATCACACCAAGTACAAATATACTTACTTGCTGCTTCAATAAATTTGGAATATGAATCATAAGTGATGAC